>CM076967.1:49980226-50215221 GCA_039105355.1 Benthosema pterotum
ACTTGATGAAGAAAGGAGTCTCAGTAAAGTAACCAGGTTTGTTCCTCAGTGTCTACATGAACACTCATGATATTATTAAGGGATGACTCAGATGGTGTTTTCTGTGAAACTCCTCAGTGTTTCCTGGACGGAGGTTCATAACCACACGCAGCCAAACATGAAGTGGAGGAGGGACACGTGCATGTGCTTTCTGTGTCATTTATTTTTTTTATTTTATTTTATTATGTTTTTACCAGAGTTGCCCCTTGTTCCAAAATGGCATCCAAGATTGAAAAAATAAATACAAAAATATTATGCTTTTTGTTTTTGACGCTGTCTCTTTCTTTCCCCAGAAGAGGAGTGAAGTCTAGCTTTATGTACTGGTATGAGAGCGGCCAGACGAGGCCGTGGTTTATAGGAGTTGGAGGCTTTATAGTTCAAATTTTTGGAACTTAAGTTGTATGAAATGATGTCCATTAGTATAATCAGAGCTGTATTAATTGATGTTCAGAGTCCCATGGTGGAAGTTCTGCTTGGTTTTGGTCAATATTAAGCTGTTCTGGTCATTTTGGGGGTCACTGGGAGCTATGCAGTAAAAAAAAATGTAATTTGTATTGTTGAATTATTTTTGAAAATATCAGGACCTCTAACCTGTCACATGGAACTACTTTGTGGGTGTAGTGATATGGACACAAAATACATAATTCCCTGTGATAGAAGAGTCAAAAATGAACCAAGAATGTGCTATTATTTTAGAAATGGAACGTACAAAGGTTATTTTAATTCATTTACTTTTACTGCGTGGCCCCAGTGACCCCCCGAAATTGAACGGAACTATGTTGTACTTCATATTTCACCACTATATGATCTTATAAGAATCCTATGAGAAAATCCTATAGGAGTTTCTTATAGGATTCCTATAAGGATTTTTGGGGAAAAATCCTATAGGATTCTATTGGAATCCTATTGGATTACTATTGGAAATCCAATAGGATTTGTTCTAAAATCTGATCCAATAGGAATCTTCTAGGATGTTTTGACTAGGGTGAGGCCAGATTAAGTCATAACTTGTCAGATCTGGCCTAAAATAAGCTTTATTAGTTCAACTGTGATCTGGCCATATGAGGATCTTTACGTCATTTCCAGGACCACCACAATCTGACTCTCTCTCTTTAATTGACATGATTTGAATTTATTGAAATCAGGTCATATTCTGATCCAGATTTGAATATATTTTTCGACACATTTTTTTAATGAAGAAAACAAAATGTATGAACTTGCAAATCTCAACTCTGTTTGCCAAACAAACAGTTAATAAGAGAGAAAGTGAGAGGGAGAACTATCTGGCCTTAAACTATCAGTGTGTATGACTCATTGTGTTGTCTTTAGAACACACACACAGTCACACACGCACACACACGGTTCCTACATGATTTTATTATGCGGGCAGAGCATCCACAGTCAGCAATATGAACAATGACTCACATGGCATTAGAATGTAAAGAATTGCCGTGCCAAATTTCAATCAAATACTTCTTATCATTGCGTCTCATAGGCCTACAACATCTCCTTTCAGCCAATCACAATTGTCTCCCCACTCAAAGAAAGAAAGAAAGAACGAACAAGTCAAATCACACTCTTGTGACATGAGGGGCTGCCACTGCGACTGAATCATGCGTCAATGTTTGTTTAGTTTTGCCTTTAGCCAGATTACTATTCCGCTAAGCATTTGCTGTAACCTGCATAGGGATAAACACACACGCACGCACGCACGCACACACACACACACACACACACACACACACACACACACACACACACACACACACACACACACACACACACACACACACACACACACACACAGATGTATATTCCTTAAGGTCCTTGTATTCCAAGTGACGTCCTTCTCTCGTCTCAAAGTGTTTGCACACATTGTTGTACTTCCACCAACAGGGAGGTTTTTTTAGTCACGCTAGTGACTAAACTAGTGTGACTTAGTAACTCACACACACTCAGGGGCGGATCTAGGCATGGGGGGGCAATGCCCCCCTAAATGCCCTGACTGCCCCACCAAACGACTTCAACGACAACTGGTATTATTATTATTGATGCTTTTCTTGCCTAATAAAAGTCCTGTAATTGAAAATGGTATTGGTGCGGCTTAACCCCCCCCCACACACACACACACACCATCCCCCCCCCCCCCCCGCCCCCTCCAAAACTGGGAAATGTTTATCCGCCCCTGCTCTCTCTTGTCTAAAAGAATGTTTCTTTAGACACCACTGTGTTTTGACAGATGCTGCGGGTCAAGATGTTTACCAGGTATCCTTAGTTACTTTGACACGGTGACTTGTTTTCTTTGCAGTCTATACTTAAAGGGGAATTCCAGCCATTTAAAAAAATGGTCCTAAAAGAAAAATACACAGTAAAACACAACATCACATTAAATCTGTGTTTCACCATGTTAATATTTTTTTCAGACATCAATTTCTGGGAAACAAAGAAAGGGGGGACCTTTTTGTCCACACATCTCTAAGGTATATTAATGGCATAGCAGGGGCGGATCTAGGCGTGGGCATGGGGAGGGGCAATGCCGCCCTAAATGCCCTGACTGCCCCACCAAACATGATGGCATGCAAAACAAGCAAAGATATTTTGAATTAAAGTGCTCATATTTAAAATGATTTGAAACACTACTAACTTACTATATTGGTGGTACCACTAAACCAACAGCATTTCATTGACTTTTAGCTTTATGCATGCTGCGTGTCTGTTGCAACTTCAACAACAACTGATGTTATTATTGATGCTTTACTTGACTAATAAAAGTCCTGTAACAGAAAATGGTATGGGTGCGACTTCATCGCCCAAACCATTTTCTCCTGTCCCCCCAATTGGCAAATGTTACATCTGCCCCTGTGACATAGTAAAAAAGGGTGGGATTCCCCTTTAAGATGTTATTGTTCCCCCGGTGGTTTGGTGAACAGGGTTCATGGCATTTGCTCTGATTCACCACTTGTGCTTCTCTTGGGATGAGAACACCTGAGCCGTAAACAACCGACTACACATTGAATTACTACCTTGATTACGATCAACAAATCACGTACGCAGCCGATCCCGTGTGAGCATCTAGTGTGAGCTTGTGCATGGGCAGAACGCCGTGCAGGGTGGATGTAGGCATGGGCAGAGGGGTGCAGTCTGCCCCACAAAACATGCATGGCATGCATGCAAAACAAGTTAAACAACCCAAGATATTTCAGATTAAAGTGCTTATATTTAAAATGATTTGAAACTACTACACTAACTAACTACAGTTGTGTCACCACTAAACCAACAGCATTTCATCATTGAAAACAGAGAACTCTCTGAGTCAGACCTTTAGCTTTATGCATGCTTTAGCTTTATGTTGCCTGTTGCAACTTCAACCACAACTGATGTTATTATTGATGCTTTGCTTTACTGATAAAAGTCCTGTAACTGAAAATGGTATGGGTGCGGCTTCATCGCCCGTGGCGCAAAGCCGCACCCATACCATTCTCTCCTGTCCCCCCAATTGGGAAATGTTACATCCCCCCCTGACGCCGTGTTTTATTTCTTGATGTATGCTTTATAGCTGGCTAGAGTTGCACGTCAGTGTTGCACACCAAAGATAAGTTAGGAAAAACAAAAGTTAGGAACCAACAGTATCCAGGGGTTGACAATTAGATACAGAAAATATTGTGGAGGGCCTGGCCAAAAAGGCTGGAATAAACTTTGTATCATATAAATTTAATTTCTATATATAAGTAGTAAATGGCATTGATTTGACACAACCTGCGAAGAGTGTGAGTTATTATTATGCATTGAAAAAGTGAGGTTGTTTCCAAAATCTCTGAAAGGAAACTTGCATGTACATGAACAAGGTTATTGTATTGCATGTTGTAGTTTCTCATTCCCCAAGTACGGTCAAGAGTCAGCCAACCCTTCCACAGTCATGGTAACATTTTCATGTTTTACATTATTTGTAATAGGCCTACAGTAAATCATTGTCTTTGTGTAAGTAATCTAAGTTTTGTGGCAATAACAATTTAAAGGCTGGTGACCAAAAACTGTTTTTTTAGGTTCCCACCCGGGTTTCTGAACCAATCAGAACACGCGTCCCTTCAAGCGATGGGATGGCTACTGTGCTGTATATACTACAGGAGATATGCACACGACACATGGATTGTGTTGTTCACAATACTCTCCGTTCTGCCACTTTACTGCTATGTGGCTTATTTCAACCATAATGTGTTAAGATATATTCTAAAGTGATGATTGAGATTAAACTGTCTGGTTGCCAGAATGGGATTAAAAACAGAGGATTTCTGACTGCAATCAAGGCACCTGTGTTTGTGGAGGATGATTCAGAAATGGGATAGGGAACAGGTCAGCTTAATTTCTATTGGCTTTTATTGATGTGATAGTGGATACGTCATCACGTGGCACATTTTTGTTTACAGGAAATAATTAAATTATTTTTTATTATTATTTTTAGAATTTTTATTTTAAATACTCAAGTTTTCATTTATTTATTTATTTATTTATTTATTTATTTATTTATTCATTCATTTACTCATTCATTTATTTATTACCATTTTTGGCATGCATTGTTGGTTATGGCTATATAATGACCAAGGATGTGGTGTAAAAGTGTGAGGGGGAGAAAAAAAAACGTACGTCACTGGACCTTTGAAATACTGGATAGGTTCCGCATACTCATACAAACATACATAATACATACTTAAACATTCCATTTTTTGTGGTATGGCTAAGAACCGAAAAGAACTGAACCAGTTAGGACCCTAATGGGTCCAATAGCTTTGGTTGTAATAGTTTGAGCACACTCTATTAAATCGGGTCTCACAGACTACAACGTGAATCATATCAAACTGGTCCTTGAAACAAAACAGGGTGAGAATCACTGCTAGTAAAAAAAAAAAGTCTATGGGGATAGACTGGTATATCTTTTCAAATGGGGGGGTCCAGTCCACTCCACAGAGCTAATAGCTGTCAATTTGGGGGTACAGGACATGAAAAAGTTATTGGGAACCACTGGACTAAAGGAGGCACAGCGTTAGACCCCCGGGGGTTCTGTGACATGAAAAACGTATTTGAGAAGCATGTGCAGTATTCACACATTAGCATCAGGTATTCCACAGTAGACGGCTGGCTGCCGGCTGACAGCCTCACAGTGTCTGTGGCACTTTGTCTCTGCATGCCTGAATGTCATGACTCTGACGTTAATGTGTCCCTCCATAATAATAATGCCTGCTCCCGCTGACCTGTGTGTGTTGTGTGTGCGTTTGTGTATGTGTGAAAACATCATTAACTTAGTAGATAAACTTCCTAAAAGTGTTTGCTTTAATTTTCACCTGAACTCATTTCTCCTTTTTGTAGCCTTTTTATCAGATTTTTTTTTATCCAATTTCCACACGATCTGTAGAAAGCAGTGTCAACAATTGTTTCCGGTCTATGACATAAACCATGTGAGCTTGTACATCTGCACTAGGTTGTTCTCCGACGTTGTCGTCTGTTGTCCTTGGTAGGTTGTTGGTGGCTGCCAGTTACCCGACGTTGTGTGGGAGTTTTGATTGGTCCAGGGGTACAATGGTTAAATTTACAGTAAGCTAAATATGTAGCCTACATTTTATTTATAAAGCACTTTTCAAAACAACTTTACTGCCGGCCTGGATCCAATTAAAATTGCCACATTTTGCCAATCTACTCTCTGGCTTGACAGTAATCATTAGTTTCCAATCTAATTATGTAAACTAGGAGTAGTAAACATGTTTTAATGTTTTCCACTCAGTTGTGATAGTGTGGTAGTACATGAAAGGAGATAGGGCCTACTCAAGCAAAATAAATTCTATTAACATCCAGTACTCAGTGATATAACAATGGCATGCCCTCCCTTAAGGACTAAATTTTATGAAACCATTGTGCAATAAATTGAGTAAATTGAGCTGTTTTTTAAGAAAGGAAGCCAAAAACAGAGAACTCCAAACAGATAACCGACTACAGATGTAGAGACAATCTCTTGTGAACTGAAGAACTCTGAAGGCTGGGAGAAAATTACAGATGGATTTTGGCCAAAATGGCCTTTTTACTGTAATAGAATGATGACTTCCATCATAGTGCTGTGGGTAAAAAAAAAAGTAAAATAAGTTGAAACACAATGACACCTAGTGGTCCAAAATGGAAGTTGAGGTGTATGTAGGACAACTGACTTGACCTCTATGCCAATAAATGCTGAGGATTGAACCAAAATAAAATGTATGTAGGAAAACACACAAACAAAAACAACCCCCCCAAAATAAGCACTTGGTCGGTCAGTCAGTCAACAATGTTCAACGGTTTAGTCAGTCAGTTGTTTGAGCTCAGTTTGTAGCTTGTTTTTCAAATCTACCCGGGTAGTATTTTAGTTCAGATCCAATGGTCAGTGCAGTGAGATCTTACCTGCGTGTTGGTCCTGGACCATGATGCTCCTTCACTGGCGATGGAGATGATGAAGACTCACCCTCACCACTGAGGACGGATGCAGACCCCTCAATGGCTCCTCACCACTGAGGATGGATGCAGACCCCTCAATGTCACCTCACCACTGAGGACGGATGCAGACCCCTCAATGTCACCTCACCACTGAGGATGGATGCAGACCCCTCAATGTCACCTCACCACTGAGACATGGCCGGCTGATTGGAATCGGCTGTACATTAAAAAACAATCTGCATAAAGCAGAATAAATATGTTACTGTTCACTGTGTAAACTGACCATTAGTAACACGAGCAGGTAAACCTCAGTCAATGTGAACATGTCAAAGAACTCTCTTTTAGCATAACAGGTACAGATTACTTCAGATTATTGGAAGGCATTACTAGGGGGCAGGTATCATTATCACCACACATTGTACTCAAAGGTACATAGAACACATTCACAGTACGCATTTCTTAGGTTAGCCTTCAGCATGGCTGGCTGAAAACATGAGGCCTAGCAGACAGCAACATAACAGCAACCCAGCATAAGACTGTTCATCCCTGACTGTGTGTCCCTTTAAATTAGAAAATGACCTCTGGGGGAAAACAGCACTTCTGGGGTTTTAGAGTGGGAGTTTTGCACGGTTGTGAGTTACAGTGTGCTCAAAGCTGCGTGTGTCAGTGTGTCAGTGTTGCAAGCGCTAGCTAAGTGCCTTGTGTGCAATCTTCATTGCAGTGTTGTTGTTCGGCTATTATTCTTATTACGGTACTTTCTTTACTCAGAAGCACACTTCATCCAATTAGCAGCATGAAACCACCTCTGCACACTACAGCAGTGCAGTATTAACTCACCAGTGATCACAAAAGTGTAAACACAAAACGGTTTGGGCATCCAAAGGGTGTTTTCTTCATCAGGAAACTAGACTTTAGAACTTACGAGCACTTTGTATAACTTAAGTTAATGGATTTTGTTTCAATGTGGTGTTTGTCTGTGTAGAAACAGTGTATTTGCTCTGGTCATCTGCTATCCTCTCCTCTGCTCTCTTGCTCTCTGCATGGAATAGAGATACTAGTAGGCCTACTGACTAGCGCCCCTACAGGAACATAGTATATCTTGCTAGTATAACTCATATGGGTTATAATAATAATAAGGGTAATAATAATAATAAGTATTTTAAAAGTTCATCGAAGTACAAAAGTATTTGGGTATTCTCTTATGTGAGCATTTTTTATAGTATTATATATCTAAGCACAGTCCTGTTTGTGCAGTCACAGACAGCAACATGCAGGGGAAATGAATTCAGTCAGAATCATATTTCATGTCACATAATAAAGCTTTGCGAGAAAAACAGTATTCAGTTTTCACTTTAATGTACAAAGAGCTACAACCTTTTTATTGTGCTCGATGACGAGATGTTGCACAATCAAACCTTATCCTTCATCCACCTTCATCCTTGAGCACCAACCAGCATGGATGGGCTGAGGGTGTATTATTTTAGTACAGGGGTTTTCAACCTTTTTCATACCAGGGCCCACTATTGATTCTGCATTTTAGCCACAGACCACCATTTGATGTTAAGTTTAGTCTCTCGGGCCCAAAAGCAAGGATTTTCAACGTATTGTCCACAATTTTAGGAGAGATAACTGGCAAAATGTTGGTTGAAATAACAATTCTTCTACGTTTTCTAATTGTGTGGATTCTTGAAAATTAATTCATTCATATTTTTAAATATAATTTAACTCTTGAGAGCATAAAATGAAACCAAATGGACCCGTAAGGGTCCATTTGGTTTTATTTTAACACTCTCAAGACTTACAGATCTATATAATGGTACATTTGGTTACCCACTGTCCATTATTTAGCTTCATGGGGCCCTATAGTCAAAAAAGACTATAGACCAGTGGGATTTGTGATAAAAGTGATTGTTAGAGGCATTTGGGGGTAAAAGTGGGTAACCAGTCCATTTTACACAATTCAAGGGTGCTGAATCCGAAAAAAATGGTTACCAAGCAAAATTTTGAGTCCTTACCCCCCAAATCCAAGATTTTGGGGGGTAACCAAAGGTTTTTCAGACATAACTTGAAATGCATTGATTTTACGCCCCATAAGTGTATTGAACGTTAATATAAAGTTGGGCATTACGGACGATTTGGTACCAAGTACATGTCTGTACCTCCTACGGTTCTTGAGATACAGCATATAGGTACTTTCACAGATTGAGGAGAGCAGGACATCTGTAACACTGATTCTTAAGTCCACCAAATGGTGATACAGGCGTGAAAATTGGTACACACACTCCTCAAACCCAACTATTTCCAAAAGTACTGCGTGTCCTGCAAAATTCCAAGATGGCAGCCACCAAAATCCAAGATGTCTGTCCAAAAATGTGGTTTTTCATTAATAACTCGAAATATGAAGATTTTAAGCCCCATACATGTATTGAACGTTAAAGTATAAAGTTGGGCATTACGGACATTTTGATACCAAGTACATGTCTGTATGTACTACGGTTCTTGAGTTACAGCATATAGGTAGTGATGAGGAACCATAAGGGTAACTTTTTGGCACGTTTGACTCTTTTACTCAAAGATCCCTTTATCATCATGTCAACCATTTTCAGGAAACGGACCTACATGTGTCCGCTATCATAAACCACTTCAAGTTTTTTGATTGATGAAACGGGTCGGGAGTTATTAAACCGAACATGAATGCTGTTTCAGTGTTAAATTTGCTGCGTATATTTTGCAAAGATAAGCCACCCAGAAATGTCTGTCTGTGCATCTTCACACTGAGTCTGTCCTTCACAATAAGAGTAAATGTGAACCGGACGCACCAAGTGTAGCATTTGTCATACAGTAATGGTATAATATGCAAATAAGTGTAATAGTGTAATAGGCTAATACGTGCAATAGCATAATATATGTACAATATGGTAATAGTGTAATATGCAATAGTGTCATAGGATAATATGTGTAATAGTGCAATATATGTGCATTAGGATAATAGTGTAATATATGCAATAGTGTAATAGGGATAATAGTGTAATAGTGTAATATATGTGCAATAGGCTAATAGTGTATTATATACAATAACGTCATAGCGTAATAAGTACAGTAGGCTAATATGTGTAATAGTGTAGTACATGGAATAATGTCATAGGCTAATATGTGTAATAGTGAAATACATGTGCATTAGGGTGATAGTGTAGTATATGCAATAGTGTAATAGGTCTAATAGTGTCATAGTGTAATATATGTGCAATAGGGTAATGTTGTAATATATGTAATTGTGTTCTAGAGCAATGTGTGTAATAGTGTAATTAAACTATACCACTATTGCATATATTACAACATTACCCTAATGCACAAATATTGCACTATTACACATATTACCCTATGATTAGCCTACTGTAATTATTACAATATGACACTGTAGATAATACACTATTAGCCTATTGCACATATATCACACTATTACACTATTGCATGTATTAAACTATCACCCTAATGCACATGCATTGCGCTATTACACATATTAGCCTATGACACTATTCCATGTATTACACTATTACACATATTAGCCTACTGTACTTATTACACTATGACATTATTGTATATGAATACACTATTAGCCCATTGCACATATATTACACTATTACACTATTAGCCCTATTACACTATTGCATATATTACACTTTCACCCCAATGCACATGTATTGCACTATTACACATATTAGCCTATGACACTATTCCATGTATTACACTATTACACATATTAGCCTGCTGTACTTATTACACTATGGCGTTATTGTATATAATACACTGCTAGCCTATTGCACATATATTACACTATTAGCCCTATTACACTATTGCATATATTACACTTTCACCCCAATGCACATGTATTGCACTATTACACATATTAGCCTATGACACTATTCCATGTATTACACTATTACACATATTAGCCTGCTGTACTTATTACACTATGGCGTTATTGTATATAATACACTGTTAGCCTATTGCACATATATTACACTATTGCACTATTACACTATTGGCCTATTGGCCTATTATGCTATTACACGTATTAGCCTATTACACTATTACACAGCATACTTACTTACAGCATACCATTACTATATGGCACATGCGACACTTGGTGCGTCCGGTTCACATGTACTCTTATTGTGAAGGACAGACTCAGTGTGATGCACAGACAGACATTTCTGGGTGGCTTATCTTTGCAAAATATACGCAGCAAATTTAACACTAAAACAGCATTTACGTTCGGTTTAATAACTCCCGACCCGTTTCATCAATTAAAAAACTTGAAGTGGTTTATGATAGCGGACATATGTAGGTCCGTTTCCTGAAAATGGTTGACATGATGATAAAGGGATCTTTGAGTAAAAGAGTCAAACGTGCCAAAATGTTACCATTATGGTTCCTCATCACTACCGATATGTTGTAACTCAAGAACCGTAGTACATACAGACATGTACTTGGTATCAAAATGTCCGTAATGCCCAACTTTATATTAACGTTCAATACATGTATGGGGCTTAAAATCTTCATATTTCGAGTTATTAATGAAAAACCACATTTTTGGACGGACATCTTGGATTTTGGTGGCTGCCATCTTGGAATTTTGCAGGACACGCAGTACTTTTGGAAATAGTTGGGTTTGAGGAGTGTGTGTACCAATTTTCACGCCTGTATCACCATTTGGTGGACTTAAGAATCAGTGTTACAGATGTCCTGCTCTCCTCAATCTGTGAAAGTACCTAAATGCTGTATCTCAAGAACCGTAGGAGGTGCAGACATGTACTTGGTACCAAATCGTCCGTAATGCCCAACTTTATATTAACGTTCAATACACTTATGGGGCGTAAAATCAATGCATTTCAAGTTATGTCTGAAAAACCTTTGGTTACCCCCCAAAATCTTGGATTTGGGGGGTAAGGACTCAAAATTTTGCTTGGTAACCATTTTTTTTCGGATTCAGCACCCTTGAATTGTGTAAAATGGACTGGTTACCCACTTTTACCCCGAAATGCCTCTAACCTCCTTATAAGAGGCCTTTTTTCTGAAATCCCAACTGCCTACTATAGGATTCCTCCTATCAGATTTTGGAACAAATCCTATTGGATTTCCAATAGGAATCCAATAGGATTCCAATAGAATCCAATAAGAAAATCCTATAGCATTTTCTTATAGGATTCCTATAAGATCTTATAAGATCCTTTAGGATTCTTATAGGAAGGATATCTGAAGATATCTGAAGATATCTGAAGGTCATGTCTGGTCAGATGCAGGGGCGGATTGGCCATCTGGAGTACAGGGAGTTTTCCCGGTGGCCTGCGCCACCTAGTGGCCTGCTGGACAAGATCCAAAATGCACTAGTGGCACTTCCAAAATGCACTAGAATGTGCTAGATGCTCGCCTGGAACATGCAGATCAAAATGACCAATAATCTTAATCTACATTCTCTAGTTGTGTAGACTAAATTGGGCTAATTCACATGATGAATATTTTAACTCTTGAGGGTGTAAAAATGAAACCAAACGTACCCGCAAGGGTCCATTTGGTTTCATTTTTATGCTCTCAAAGAGTTACAGCTGGTTAACCAGCTGCCCCACCAGGGTGGCCTGGCAAAGGCAAAATTGTCCCGGTGGGAAAATATGTGCCAATCCGCCCCTGGTCAGATGTACAGTTGCTGGCAGGCTCCATACATGCAGATGTACCGGTAGGTGATGATCCAGTCTCCTCCACGTCTGCTAGAAAGTTGACCACAATACGCACTCAAGCTCAAACTATGGCAAGCCACAAACAATAACTTGGAAATATTATAAAATAGTGCCAGGGGAATGGTATGGCGTGCCTGGGTAGTGTGGCGTGTGTGAAGTTATGTGATTCAAAGCGTGAGAAGTGGCAGCACAGTGTGAAAACAGATTATTTGCTTTGTGTTCTGCATGGAAGGTATACAGTAGCGTCTTGCTTACATCTTGCTTTTAAAAAACACTAGTTCTATTTAGTTGATTCCACCTTCCAGGCTGCTGTGGCATCAAAGCGTGTCTAAGCTCATCTTATCTCTTCTTCAGGTGGTTTCTAGTTGACAGGAAGCTATATAGCTCCTTCTAAGATCTGAGGGGCTGCAACTTGTACGCATGCACACACACACACGCACACGCACACGCACACACACACACACACACACACACACACACACACACACACACACACACACACACACACACACACACACACACACACACCTGACCCTCCTGTATGTGATGAACTTGTGGGATTCGTTAATGCATGTAGGACTGTACAAAGTCTATAGACCAGAGGTGGGCAATTATTTTTCCCAAGGGGCCAGATGAGATGCATACAATATTGTGGAGGGCCAAGACTAAAGGCTGAACTAAAGTCTGCGTAGTGCGTAGTATTAATTTAAGTTCAAGATAAAAGTAAGAGTAAGACCAACGATTTTGACCCCAGGGCCCACTATTTATTCAGTATTTGAGCCACGGACGACCATTTGATGACATTTTAGCCCCACAGATCCCAAAACTTTCTTCAAGATTTCTTTTGTTTTTGTCCACAATTCCAGACTGGATTTGGGAAACAAAACAGGATAACAAAAATGACCATCCTCTTACATTCTCTGAATGAATGTGTAGACTTTGGGCTAATTCAGATAATGAATATTTTAACTCTTGAGAACGTAAAAATGAAACCAAATGGACCCGCAAGGGTCCATTTGGTTTCATTTATACGCTCTCAAAGAGTTACATCTGGTTAACCAACTTTCCATATTTAACTTGGAAATCTCTCAAGGACCACTGTTGGTCCCCGGGCCGGTCAGAGTCAGCCAAAGGGCCGCATTTGGCCCCCGGGCCGCATAATGCCCAGGTATGCTATAGACAATGCAATAGGCCAATATACGTTGTAGCAAATGTCCCTCCACCACAGCTGCTGGACTAATTGTGTACCAGCTCTATTAGCTTAATGATTATGTTAGGTTCAAATCCAGGGAGAGGAAAATTACATGTGTGGCAGGAGCGGATGTAACATTTCCCAATTGGGGGGGGGGGGGGGCAGGAGAAAATGGTATGGGTGTGGCTTCATCGCCCGTGTTGCTTCGTGCCACGGGCGATGAAGCCGCACCCATACCATTTTCAGTTACAGGACATAAATTAGGCAATTAACCATCAATGATATCATCAGTTGTTGTTGAAGTTGCAACAGACACGCAGCATGCATAAAGCTAAAGGTCTGACTCAGAGAGTTTTCTGTTTTCAATGATGAAATGCTGTTGGTTTAGTGGTGCCACAACTGTAGTTAGTTAGTAGCAGTAGTAGTGTTTCAAATCATTTTAAAATGGGTTGTTTTGTATGCCATCATTTTTGGTGGGGCAGTCTGGGCATTTAGGGGGGCATTGTCCCCCAATGCCCATGCCTAGATCCGACCCTGGTGTGTTGGTGTTTTCATGCTGCAGCCCCCTTATTTCTCAGAAGGAACCACCTGATGAAGAGATAAGCTGTCACCACCCATGCTGTAGTGTAGCGCAGCTTGGTATTTATACCCCAGAAGCACTGCGTCTCACAATCGTCTTCAGGTCCTCCGTGACCTTCACCTTGCCCTTCACCATCACCTTGACAGCCGCTGCTGTACGTTCAGGCAGGGTTTCAAGGGCGTTTTCCGCAGAAGTTCTATCCTGAAGGTTCTAGAGAGAACCTCTGCCGAAGAGCTGTTTCATACAAACAATTAAAGCTGACACAAGTTATGATAATCAAAAACACCTCAGAGAATACAGCCTTGATAAAAAAAAAATACAACTTTATTAGAAAATGCAAAGACAATGAAAAATAAAAGCAGTAAAAAGAGTATGTATTTTATAACAAGTTAAAAACACCCCAGCTTGGTAAAGCAATTGTGAACAGGTTGGTTTTCAGCGCGGTTTTGAAGACAGGGAGTGAGGGGCATCTCGGATGCCTGTTTGGAGGGTGTGTTCCAGAGTGTAGGGACGGCCACGGAAAAGGCCCTCGCCCCATGTTTTCAGTTATGACTGAATATGACTGAAATATGCAAATATCAGCCTGATATGTAACATGGACGATATGACAGTCAGGCCCCTAGTTTAGTTTAGAAGCATTTCCCTGTGCAGTTTGCACTTAAACGTGAATAATTTACTGTATACCAACAACTTATGGAAATGTATGCATGATTATAATACAACTAAATAATCAAGACAAACATGAACATAACATGGTGAGATGAGATTCAATTTATGTACAGTAAGCTACAACAAATAATATCTTCACATACCATCAAGGCAAACAAGACGGTACTAAAGTAAATACAAACCAGTAGTAAGTGCAATAAGTAAGTAATATAATAAATGGAATGAATAGGAAAAAAGAAATACATATAAAATATGACAGTATTGCACAATCCCTAGTGCACATAGCCCAAACAAAGTGCTAGAGTAGATTCAGACCAATACTACAAGTCCATGACCAAGCACAAGTCCACTCAATAGGTTACTATAGAAATTGTGGATAGTCACTTGGGGGTGAAGTTCAGGTGCATAACTGTGGAGGGGAAAAAGCTGTTTTTCAGTGTGCTGCATGATTTGGAAGCCAGGTTCTGATAACGTCTACCAGAGGGGATGACGGCAAAATGATCATTATTGGGATCTTCTGAGCCTATATAAACACCAACCAATGCAGAAATATGTTAAATAAATGCAATAAATACAAACGTACTACTCAGGGATAAATCTTAGTGATCTGAATTGAAACTGGGTTTTCAGTCCACTGGAAGGAACAACAGCAAAGCACAATCACAACTAGTTGTGTGACTCGTGAGCTTGTAGTAAAGGTATTTAGGCTATACTTTGTTGCACAAGTATAACTCAAAATCCTAATCCTAATGAAGTTTTTATCTGTTCATCTCTCACGGTCATCACATATCACCCATGTCTTCCTGGCTGGGAGTCATGCTCATGGTGTCATCTCCTGAAGAGGGCGCTGTTGCTCCAGGATGTCTGCTCAGCCAATCAGAGACCTTGGCAGAAGGTGTATCACCACTCACTGCAACACAAGAAAACACAACAACAGACATTAGAATAAAACCACTCACTGCAACATAAGACAACACTACAACATTAAATGCTAATTTTGGTCAAGGGTGGTATGGTCAACTTGGGGATATTTTTCATGTTAGTCTATTATAACAGGCTTTGAATAGTAGGCTACAAAAACATGTCTGTTTTCTGTGTTCTCACTGTAGCTGTGGCATACCGTACATTATTGTATACTTGTTTTTTATGGAAAACATGTGACACATGATTGAGTCTGAGGCATGTGCAATACTGTGGCTGCTGTTTACTGTTTTTGTATGGTATGGCTTGGTTGTTAGTGTACCTTTCCTAATGTCTTTTGTTTATTCTAGTCTTGTACATGGGTTAGGTTTGTACGTTTGTAAGTATGTTTCTTGTTTCCTGTAAAGTGAAAAAAATACCTTAAACAATAAAATTATATAGGCCTTTAGAAAAAAATAAGCTTAAAATGCATTTTGCTGTAAAAGAGACAAGAGAGCTTTACAACAGAAAGACTATTAGTGAACTAACTTTGAATGACAATGTGGGACAGGGTCTCAATTTGAACACTGATGTCTCTCAGTCACCATGTTGGACAGGGTCTCAATTTGAACACTGATGTCTCTCAGTCAACATGTTGGACAGGGTCTCAATTTGAACACTGATGTCTCTCAGTCACAATGTGGGTCAGGATCTCAATTTGTAGGACAGCTGCAAAGTCTTGGAACTGAGGGACTCTACGCAACAGGGGACATCTGGTCACCCTAAAGCCTAAATGCTCATCTCCTCAGAGCAGCGTACGTATCATTCTGTAATTAAAATGCATCTATCCAATCCAATCTTGCTATTATATGCATGCACAAAGGCAAACACATTTTAATGAGTAAGGTAAGTGGATGTCCACGTTAGAGGACAACAGTAAGACTCACTACTTGGTTCTTGTGGCTCCGTCATCAGAAAGGTCAACATGTTGTCGATCACCTCCTCCTCTCTCTTCTTCCATTCTTCTGCTGTTAGAGTCTTAACTGTCATTCCCTCAAACAGAGTCTTTAGACGTGTCACCTTGTCACAATATCAAGAGCAAAGGGAAATTCATGAAAAGGCACAAATATGTCAGTTGACAGATGGTCTATCAATCATCAATAAATCAATACAGCAAATATGTTTTACCTCTATGAGCAATTATACAATAATGTGTTTATAAGTAAATGTAATGTAATATTAATAAAGACATAGGTATATTGAAACCAGGAAAAAAGGAAGAAATATTTCTCTGTTATCACAATGTCTGTGTGACGAAAGTTACAGTGAGCCTAGCCTCAAAATAATTGGTAGGAGACAGAAACAATTAAGTTTCTATGTGGAAATATAATTCAGGGGAAAAAAAGATTTGTCTTTGTAAAATACAGATCAAAACAATGAAGATCCAAATAATTGTTTTATGTCATTTTGTAACATTACACTGTTGGGGCTCTATTTTGATTGTCTTAATCACCAGGTCTTAAGTAAAAACTTGGAGATATCGCAAAGCCGTTTAGCCTCTCAAAACAGCCAAACAGCTTTGCTTCACCTCCAAGTTTTGAATTAAGACTTAAGACCTGATACTTAATGGGCTTTTTGTTTGCAATGTGGTTCTCAGTGGTTCTCGGCAGATGAATTTATATTAAATATTACATAAATATTAAAATTGCTCTGCCTCCTGATATTCTGATTTACATTTGGGTCCTACTCCTACATCTGCTGTGACAGTTATAAGGATCATGTGTGGTAAAGAATATTAAGGTAGAGCAATAGGGATCCACATGTTTGTGAAGGAAGTGAAATAGTTTCATCTATAATACATATTAATCTCTCACACTTACATTAGTCTCTGCCTGACTTGAAATGTCACTCATGGTGTCAAATCGTGAAGAGGGAGTTCCTCCACTCACTGGAACACAAGAAAACACATTTACAATGACAATAAAACAGGCCTATACGGAGTTCTTTGTCAGGCATGCCCAAACATAGTGTGATGATGTCAGATGGAGCCTGGGCAAGATAACACACAATTACAAATTTGAACCATTAAAACATATTAAAAGGATCCCTGGCTAATAAGACAAATATGGCTTAAAACTAAACACTATAGCTGCCTTCTACAACTAAAACATGCAGATAAAAACACCTTCAATACTTTATTTCTTTCATACATATAAAAACACCTTCAATACTTTATTTCTTTCATACATAGAGAATATTTCACTCAATAGGAGGTCCTCCTGTCGCAGGATGATGATGTCACATGAGCATGTTCATCCATATATTCTATAGAGCTAGATCACACGTGACATCATCATCCTGCGCCAGGAGCAGTTCCTGTTGAGTGAAATATTCTCTATTTATGAAAGAAATAAGATGCCATTGGTGTTTTTACTTGTTTATTTTAGTTATATAGCGGAAGTATACTGTTTTAAGCGATGCTTAAGCGATCTTATTAGACAGGGATCCTTTTAAGAACAGCTTATGACCATATAATTACCATGCTGTCCAGCTGTCAGTGGTAACATAACAGGATATTGATACTCACTGCTTGGAAGCCACTGTATGCTGTTCCTTCTCCTGACAGCTGGCAGCGATGATTCTTCTAGCTCTGTCAGTACAGACTTAAAAAGAAACAGAAGTGAAGAAATGAGAATTAAAATGTCAAACATGAAACTAAAGTTTCATGTTCGTCTGTCACACTTACATCAGCATCAGTTTGGTTTGGAGCTTCACTGGTGGTGTCATATCCTGAAGAGCAAGTTGCTCCACTGACTGGAACACAAGAGAGCAGACAGGACATGTATAGCAAGTGCTAGAGAAATCATAATTACTAGGGCCTTACATTGGCAATTCCCTTTTCGGCCACAGGGGGCAATGCAAATAGCAAAGCACGCACGCACGCGCACACACACACACACACACACACACACACACACACACACACACACACACACACACACACACACACACACACACACACACACACACACACAATTTATGACTGGCCATTGCAGTGTCTGTGCAAAAGTGTGCATTAAAGCAATCCTTCATCAAAATACTTGCATCTTTGGTGACATCACATTACCCACACAGTACATCATTTGGTGTTCATATATTCACAACGGGTAAGGTCCTAGTAGAGTTAATGTTATGGTCATTGACTGTGTGAAAAATCATAGCGATTGGTGCAGCCAGTGATCAGTTACGCTCGTTTCAGACAGACATTCAGACAGACATTTCCTTAATTATAGTATGGATTATTATATTATATATTACCAGTAGACGCCTCAAGTGCAAGAAGCGACAGCAGGTTAGTGACTCAACAAAATTCAACAACTCCATTTTCGTTTACTTTAACATTCACCAAAGTTGGTGACCAACCATGTTTTCATAATGTTTGCTACCCTGTTTTGGTGACACTGTTTTCATTTAGGCTAGAGAATCAGTTTATATACCTCTCTCTCCTACGGTCTTAAATCATCTTAAATCAGTCTTAAATAACGATTTGTCAATATTATGCAATGCTTGTGTTGTCAATGATAGATAGATAGATAGATAGATAGATAGATAGATAGATAGATAGATAGATAGATAGATAGATAGATAGATAGATAGATAGATAGATAGATAGATAGATAGATAGATAGATAGATAGATAGATAGATAGATAGATAGATAGATAGATAGATAGATAGATAGATATTCTTCTGTTCTTTCTCTCAGTCTTTTAATGACTCCAAAATGTCCTCTGTCCCTCATCACCATGTCTTCTATTTTCTCCATCAGCTCTGTGACCTCTGAAATGTCTGACTTGGCGGAGTTTAGAACATGGTACCTGTAGCCACATTTCTCCAGGATCCTCCTCAGAGGTTCTCCTTCAGACTCGATGTACTCCTCAACACGTCTCCCTCCCAGCCAAAATCTCCGTGTGAACAGAACCAGAGCACGTCTCCAGACTCTGTCGCCCAACAGGTCCATGTGTTCCTCCACTGATCTCCTGTCAGCTTCACAGAAACTGGTCCTGACATCGACAGTCACCAGGACAGCGTGGGGTCCAGGAGAACACAGAGACAGACCGTGTAGAAGGACGTCTTTGGTCTTCTGTGATGGAGGTGTAGTAGTGGACCAGTCTGGACAGTTCACCACACTCACTGTTCTTCCAGCTACTCGTCTCCGTTGTCTGACACATTCTGTCAGTTTAGTCTGGGTTTTAAACTCCTGGAACATGAAGTTTACTCTACGTTTGTCATGATAAATCAAAGATTTAATTATATTCTGTCCTCACTGGAGTTGCATTTAAATCTGACCAGAAATGAGCTCAGTGAATCTATTATTATGTTTTGTCAGTGACAGCACTATGGTATCAATATTTACAATTCACAATATTGTGTCATAATTTTGGAAACTGAAAATCTCTAAAAGTTTAAATTGTGCTTGAAAGGTGTCTATTTGACATTCTATCTTCTCTACATGATATATTCATAGCAGTTTATGAATTAAGGTGTGATGCTGATTCTACAAATGCCTGTAAATTAGTAGTTCTCACATTTTGAAGATAAGAAATAAATAAGAAATAAATAAACAGAAGTCACACACAATGAGCTGCATGAATATTAGTGTGTATTGACCAGTGGCACTTCACTGATTCACTGAAGTATCTTTTTTCATTCATGATAGCAGATATATGCTGTTACATTATCTACAGAAAAAAGAAATATATACTTGCCTTGAATATAGTTGGTTTAAACAAACCAGACCTCTGCAGTATGCGTTCTCCAGCCAAGCTCCTCTGATCGTGTTCTCCACCAACCAGCATCACCTTCACATCTGCTAGACTCTGATGTTCTCCTGACACACACACACACACACACACACACACACACACACACACACACACACACACACACACACACACACACACACACACACACACACACACACACACACACACACACACACACACACACACACACACACACAATTCATAGTTTGCATAGAGCTTCGTGGATATGATTGTCACTAACGTCAATGGGACAACAGACACACAGATAAAGATTACCATCAAACAGAGCTTTCAGAGCAGCTTTTCGTCTCTGTGTCTTGGTCATGAATGTGTGGACACGTTCCTCTCTGATCTTCTTCCTCTCTGACAACGTCTCTGAAACATCTCCACAATCTTCATAGTGTCCACCTCTGTTTCCTGCCACCATCTCCTCCATTTTCCGCAGCAGCTCTGTGACCTGAGTGTCGTCTGTCTTCTGATTGTCAAAGACATGGTACCTGTTCCCACAGGCACCCAGGAGCCAGTGGAGGTCTTCTCCTTCAGCCTCGATGTGCTGCTCAATGCTTCTATCTCCCAGACGGTCTCCATAGTTAAACAGAACTATAACATAATTCCACACGCTCTGTGACAGAAGCATCATGTGTTCCTCTAACGCTACTCTCTGTGCCTTGGTGAATGCTTCATCAAGAGGAATGGCCAGAAGAACAACATGTGGTCCAGGAGGACAGAGACACACACTGTCCTGGATCTCCAGTTTGTCCATCTCTGAGGTGTCCTGTAGTGGACGGTTGTAGTACCAGCCTGGTGAGTCCACCACTGTCACATGTCTCCCTGCTACGCTACCCTGTCTCACCTCACACCTCACTCCTGCCCTGATACCTGTCTGACTGAGTTTAAAACCATGTCCTCCCAGAATGGTGTTTCCTGCTGAACTCTTTCCAGACCAACGTCTTCCCAACAACACAATCCTGAGATCAGTCAGTCCTGTTAGAGAAAACATTGTTTTATTTCACTATATGACTGCTTCTTATTATAAAAAACTAGAGGCATTTATTTCACAATTCATTGCATACTAATAGCAAAACCATGGCAGATCTACAAGCACACAATTAACACATTGTGTTGTGAGCTTGAAGATCTGCTTTGAAATGTTCACCTACATGTACACCTAATGACATGCCCACTTTAGAAATGATCGAGGCTACATTTTCCATACATTATATGCTGCTCTTAATATCTAATAATCTAAAAAAAAACTTGTAGAATATCTAATAATGTAATTGATAAAAAAAAAAAAAAAAGTTTGTGTGCGCACGTGCGTGTATGCGTGCGTGCGGTCGTGAGTGTGTTTTCTAAAGTCAAATCCTACCAGTATGTTTTTGAAGTCCAGTGGTTGGTTTCAACGCGTCTGTCCTCCTTTGTTCTGCTCTTCTTCTGATGGTTCTCTCTTTCTCCTTCAGTTCCTCTGAGACATGTTCTTCTGTCTCATAGTGACCACCATTACTGCTCACCATCTGATCTATCTTCTCCATCAGCTGTGAGACCTGACTGCCATCTCCTCTGTCACTAATGTCAAGAACATGAAAGCGACCTTCACATTTCTCAGTGAGGTATCTTAAGTCAGGGTCAGATCTAATGAGATGAGGTCGCATCTTGGTTTTATCAGCTACAGTGAACACCATCATAGCGTGTTTCCACACTCGGTCACTGAAGAGAAAACTCACATGCTCCTCTGCTGACATGCCTGTTCCTACATTTGGGACCGCCAATGGCATCACTAGCACAAAGGCATGTGGTCCTGGAGGACACAGATACACGCTCCGTTGGATTTCTAACTGGGTGAGTTTTGGGGTCAGTTCTAGGGGATGAAAAGACCACCATCCTGGAGTGTCAACCACACTGACCTGTCTCCCTGACACTAACTCTTGTCTCATCACACTCTCAGTAGTGAATGTGTTTGTTTTAAAAAAGTTATTGCCCAAGATGATGTTTCCTACTGAACTCTTCCCATCGGGTCCACCTCCGCGTATTCCCCCGATCAGAACAATGTTCACTTCTAAGGGCTCAATGTTTGGAAAAAATAAACATGAAGATCACAGATGTGAGTAAACCAGTATCTCAGTATCAGTTTGTTGGTTTCATCTGATTTAACTCATTGAGATTGATTACTGTGTGCTTGTTGAATATGTTATGGATCTGCTAGGCTAGAAGAACTGTTCTAGAACCACTGTTCTAAGGGTATCCTAGGGGAAAGAAAATAACTTCTATTCTATCTACCGGTATAATGGTTTCTTTCCCATTTTCAACAGGTTAATACTGTATCTCACCTGTGATGGAAGCTGAGGTTCCACTGTCCATCCTGTCTACAGCAGTTGGTTGATCTGTAAAACATGAATGTAAAGTAAGTTGCATTAAGTTACTCTCTTGAATTTCGGGTCCAGCCACCAGGTGGTACAGATGCACAGAACCTCTGCAACCTCTAGCCTATAGCCAGGGCCAGTCTCTCCTACATACAGTTGTAGACTTCAGGCTCTCCTACATTGGTTGCATTAAATATCGCTTGAGTGCTCAGTTTCAGGCCCCTCAATGTCACAACTCTTCTATAGGAGTGTAAGTAAAAAATAATAAATAAATAAATACGAATGGTTCGGGTTCATTAATGTTCGTTCGCATGCCGACCTTAAAGGCATATTCCACTTTCAAAAAAAAAAAAAAAAAAAAAAAAAAAAAAAACTTTTGGTCATTTTATGGTCTACTCAGACAGTTTATAAGTTACTCCATTCAGTATTTTTTTGTTTCATAAGAGGAGGGAGGGACGAGCAGGAGGAGTAGAACAGAGAGAGAGAGAGGGACAGAGACAGATACACAGATTGGCCCGTTTTACACTGGCAGCCAAATCAAGCCTGAATCAGATCTGAGCCACATGAGAGAGAGAGACACATAACACCACCACCAGCTCAGCTGTGTTGATTAGACAGAGCCCGAACCTTACTCCAATGTCTGACTGGAGTAAACATGGTGTCTGTGAAGTGAGTGATCATATTTTAACTAGACTGATGTTTGTAAACAAATCTGTGATATCAGGCTGAGTGAGGAAGCAGAAGCAAAAAGGATAATCTTACCTGATCATGCAAATGACAAGACTATCCCACACACGCTGGGGGGGAGAGAGAGAGAGAGAGAGAGAGAGAGAGAGAGAGAGAGAGAGAGAGAGAGAGAGAGAGAGAGAGAGAGAGAGAGAGAGAGAGAGAGAGAGAGAGAGAGAGAGAGAGAGAGAGACGTAGGGACAAAGAGCTTGTCAAACTGGATTCCTACTCACATAAACAAACATGCACACTGAGTGTGTGTGTGTGTGTGTGTGTGTGTGTGTGTGTGTGTGTGTGTGTGTGTGTGTGTGTGTGTGTGTGTGTGTGTGTGTGTGTGTGTGTGTGCGTGCGTGTGGGTGCTTGCTTGCGTGTGTGCGCGCGTACACACACAACACGCACATCTACACGCAGACGATATCTATCTATCATTCACAAAACAATGACATATACAGTACAACTCAACAATAATAGGGGTAATAATAATAATAGACATAGTCACAATAGGGGTAATAATAATAATATTAAGGGTAATAATAGTAATAATCACACACACACACCTGGGCCTCATGGGCAGATCTCTCGGTTGTGCCTCAGAGTCCTCAAAGCCTGGATGTCTGCCTTTGATGTTCTAAGCTCATATCATAAGGCTTTCTGTAGTGCTGTGGAAAGTTTCTTTATCAGTAGTGTGTTCTGATCTTGTCTACTCTTGTCTACCCGCCTACTTACTATAGGCTACACACCTAGGCAAAGAAAACAGCATTGAGGAGACCAATCCCGAAACCCAGACCAGAGTGTGTGACGAAAACGGAAACCTTAAGTGACAAAGGAGAGAGGGAGAGGTTAAGAGTTTACATATTTACATAGTACACACAGTGACATTAATGTAGTCCATTATGATGACATGATATCTGTTTTTACTATTTAATTAAGATTCCATAAATGAGGAAATAATTGTGTGTGTGTGTGTGCGTGCGTGTGTGTGTGTGTGTGGTCTCAAAAGGTGGGGGTGTGGCAGACAGTTTATGTCTGCACCCCTGCTGAACCAAAAGTAAAAGTAAAATGTGAGTGCCAACACACTATTGACATTTAAGATGACACATTCAGTATACACAGCAACATGGATGAACATTTCCATTTTTAAATTAAGAACAATGAGTATTTTACCTTTGTGTGTGTGTGTGTGTGTGTGTGTGTGTGTGTGTGTGTGTGTGCGTGCGTGCGTGCGTGTGTGTGTGTGCAACAATATGAAAAAAGCTGCAGTTTGATGCGTGTGGATAGGGATCAAACTAGTGTTAAGTGTCCTTGAGACAGACTCTAGTTGGTGTATGGTTTCCTCTCCCGTCGAGGGTATGGGTGAATGGAAAGCAGATAGAAAGCACTATATAATAGTATGCTTAGCCTACATATTTAAACCAGACACTTACCCTAAATCAATCCTTGGAATTGAACTCCCCCTGGTGAAATGACAGAGTCCCGAATCAAGTTGTCGTCCTCAACCATGTGAAACATAGTGGGCGTGTCTAGGGAGGGAGAGGGATGGCGCTGGCGCATGTCACCTGACCTCACCTGGAGGAGAGAGAAAGAGAGAGAGAGAGAGAGTTCAAGCCAAGGCACATCACTGCCTGTGTTTTGCTTTGTCGTCAACACAGTCTCTGCACTCCTCTTCTTGATTAAATACCAGGCAGGTTGTTGCAGGGGGTTTACTCATTTAATAAAAGTCTTTTTCCCAGCTATCTTTGCAGACTGTGGTGGACAGCAGCCAGCAGTGATGGTGGTGGGTAAGTACAGGTGAGTAGGTTTAGCTTAGGCTTAGTGTAGACTAGGCTGCCTCTCCTACAGGGTTTCAGCAGCAGGTGAGTATACAGGTAAGACATTAACGTCTTCATTCTTTAGCTTCCTCCTCCTTATGTGCCACTAGCAGGTGAGTTAAAACACGAGTGCCTTTTTAATTCAACTCCTGGTGTGTGTGGTGAAGATGGTGCTTATCCACAGCATAGTTCTCCTGAACTAATAACTCTATTCTTAGAACATTATGGAAATGCCAGGTGCCCGGATGAGATCTGGGGGAGCTATTGTATATGTTCTCTTCTTAGTGACAGCAAGTATTATTCTGCCTTAAATCAATAAAATAAATATTCATTTTTAAAGCTGAAAACTCTTCTCATCTCTTTGTGGGCTTACATTTTGTATCATTGTGAATGTTTGCTATATACTCTGGGTGAGACTCCCAGGGTGGTGTCGTCTGGCTATATTTCTGGGACTTTAATAGTGCTCAGGTTACACACATATACAAGCTCTGATTGTGTCTTAGGGCTCCATTTTCGTCACCGCTAAACCCCTTACCCCTTCACTTCTTTTTAAACTATTAAAAATAACATTGTTCAATAGTTTAAATGGCCAGTCTACAAGCTCACAATGTCTCAATAGATTGGCATGTTGAACTATTCCAAAAGGTTTTTCAAAATAGTAAAAAAATCGATTGAAGGGGTTTAGGATAAGGGTTTAGATGGTAACGAAAATGGAGCCCTTAATGTGTCAAATTCATGTATGGTGAATTTTGGTGCACTTTGGCTGCACTATAGAGGATGGTAGGATAACGTCCTCCAGTGATGATAACAGAGAGACAGCCTGAAGGGGAAGGCCCACAGTCATAGACGTTTGTTATGACCTGTTGCACCAAGGGAAAACGCATCATCAGGGCCGGATTTAGCCAGCCCTACTAGGGTGGGCTGGAAGAATGGCAACCCTAATCCGAGCAGTCTTAGGGCCAATGAAATAAATTGTAAGAAGAAAAAGTAAACAGAACTTGTTCAGCCCTCAGTAGAGTGCAAACTTGCGTGTTGCACACAAGTAGGCCATGTCCTACTTGTACGTGAGCGGAGCGAGCGGGCAGTGAGCAAGTATCTCCAAGACACCTCAAGTAGATAATACTCTGGGAAATACTTATAAAGAGCTCTGGATTACTTTACCGTTACGTCATAACCTATACCAGCTAATCAGAGTACTTTGAGGGACATCCGACGGTCAAGTTGTCAAACAATTGTTAGCAAGGCATTTTCTCTAGGTCAGAAGAGCTCACTCCCAGTAAACATGGTCAGGACTGTGATATTAGTAAGTCTTGGTTGTGGCCAGTTCAAGGCAATCCAAGACTAGTCAATCCTGTATAGCTGGCTATACACACCATGGTTCGTTTATACCATGGAAAAGAAAGGGCATGCAGGGACGTGGACTAAAGGACGAAAGTACAAACACTTTATTCACTACAAAGACATAACATGTAAATACAAGAGGCACACACACAAACCATAACTACTTCAGAAGAATAGTGATTTTTTTCATATATATATATATATATATATATATATATATATATATACATATATATATATATATATATATATATATATATATATATATATATATATATACATATATATATATATATATATATATATATATATATATATATATATATATATATATATATATATATATATATATATATATATATATATATATATATATATATATATATATATGTGTGTGTGTGTGTGTGTGTGTGTGTGTGTGTGTGTGTGTGTGTGTGTGTGTGTGTGTGTGTGTGTGTGTGTATATCCTGTATAGTTATACCTGTATATAGTTACTACTACACTATATAGATTTTGAGTAGTTGCTGACATGCAGGTCTTATGGAATCCATCAGGGGGTGGTGCATAACTCCTGCTTCCCAGATCCGTGGGATGAGCCTACATCTGGAAAGGAAGGGGATCAGGTTCAGTTTGGATATCACCATTTACCTTGAAGAGCTGCACGGTCAAAAAAGTAATTCCTTGATTCAGTTGTTTCATCATTAACATTTTAATGAATGAAACATGATGAAACACCTCAGTCAGTATATAGTAGGCTGTGTTCCTGTGTGAGTTTGAGAATGTTACATTAACTTTAAATTAAATTCAAAATATCAGCATGTTCATGTGTCGCAAAACTCATAATTTATTAGTCATCCCAAAGCAGTCAGGTTTACACACGAGGAATAAATCCACACCACAGCTAACCATATTGCGTAATGAATAATATAGAATTATGGACTACTGAATTCAAATGGAAGCAGTGTAAATAGAAAGTGGAGTAGAAATGCCAAAAAAACGGGTTCATAGCTTGATGCTTGTTAAACTGTGCGTCCTTGAAATTAAACCGCTGAGAAGCACTAGAGTCATAAAAATCGTATAGAGTGACAGCAGCAGAAACATAACACACAGGTCCATGCAGGATTGTGATCAATTCATTCTGGTGAAGTGTTTATTTTATTTTAAAGGTAGGGTAAGTGATTTGAAATTCATTGTGTAGTACCCGCCTGGTGCACTAGGGGGCCCCCAAAAGTAGCTACACTATGTGAACCTGCTGCTCGATCCTGATTGGAGGAGAATTCACCCTCCACCTGGGGAACTTTTATTAGCTCCTCTGCTAACGTGGGGGAGGGGGAAACTCCATATATGGTTTCCACACCTTATACTAGAGCATTTTAACAGAAAAATATTTTTTGGGGGGTGATATCTGACAAAAGTGAAATCACTTCCCCTACCTTTAAGTCTACCTTGTATTTTTACCTTGTACCTTGTATTTACATAGAGTCTGTATAAAGTAATAAAACCACATGTGACAGGACTACAGACCTGAGGCCATGACGTGGTCTACAACGGAGTAGCTGGGCGGAGCGTCTGGAGAGGGTGTAGCCATACCTTCATTGTTGCTCACGAAAACTGCTTGCTGGAAGACAAAGAATAGACCACAAAGTCCCTGCGATGTTGAAAATATGGCACCCATAATGGGGGACAACGTAAAATATGGCCACTTTACTTAAAGGTCCCAAATCTACCTTATATCATGTTATTGTTGTTTATAAGACATTATTTAATTTAATAAACACATGGTCATAATACAACGTAAAATATGGCCACTTTACTTAAAGGTCCCAAATCTACCTTATATCATGTTATTGTTGTTTATAAGACATTATTTAATTTAATAAACACATGGTCATAATGCATTGTAACGCAGTATATCATTTCTATATGTGCCTTTATAACTGACTAATTGATAGTAGTTTGAGTTATGTGCTGTTCTTTTGACCTTAACATAATGCATTATGACTAACAGTTATAATACGTTATAAATGTGGTTATGAGGAGTTATATATGGTTATGGACATTTATAACAAGTCTTATAATGCATTACAAATTTATTATAATGCATTATAAATGAGCTTATAATGCATTATAAAGGTGACCTTCAAGTAAAGTGTTACCTAAAATGTTTGCAGTATGTAAATATCAAATTTACATTTAGAATTAATTATATGCAAATGTTGTGAAATTAAACATTCTGAAAAGGTGTGCGCAAGAATGTAATTAGAATAGGAATTGTAAACAAATTGAAACAAATTGGAGTGATTTCACTCAATTCAAATATGTTTAGTTTTTTCTACTTTTTTTTAATTTAGTCCTCTCTAGTATAGAGTGAGGTGAACATTGGGACTTTGGGAGTTCCTCCCAAAGTCGCAATCCTCCCAATAGATTAGCTGCAGTGCATGCAGAATAGAATGAACGTAAAGCTGATCTGGATTACTGGAATGGAGTGCTTAGTCAAAGCCTTTATCTGTAGTTTTCGTGGAAGTCGATCCATTCCCATCACATTTTTCGGCTGATAGTGTGGCGATATCTGATCACCTTGTCGAATCGAGGCATCCCTAGCTCACAGCTTGTAGATCTGATGCCCCTGTGTTCGCTCCATGTCTCTTGCTGTTGTTATGGTATTAGGAAAGACAGCAACCTGATTTTTATGTGTGAGTGCCGCCTCAGGTGTGAAAGGCGCCTAGTCATGTACTTAGATTGCATCTGTGTTCAGGTCTCACCATGATCGGGATCTGTTGGCAGCAGGTGGCTTTGCAGCCAAAAGCAGACACACAGATGGAAACGATGAACACCAGCAGGCTGAAGACACACTGCACCCCTGACACACCCATCAACAATTCCTGGAAAGAAACATACATACAAATACACATCATACAACCAAACATAACCACAATGGTGCTATTGGATTTTGAGGGCCAATGCCCTGCTTTGTGTGTGATTGGCGGAGCACAGAATGTGATGTATGACAGAAGCAAGGTTTTGTATTGTTTTACACTGTCGCTGCCAGTTCTGGTATAGCGTCTGCCTCGTGGTAGTACTGGACAATGGGCATGTTTTCCACAGCATAATGGGAATGTGCATGCAAAGTTTCACAGCAATCAGTCTCTGCATTTTGATTTGAGACCTTTGTTCAAAGCAAGCTACTCCTGCAAACCTGGGCTGTCAAACCAATCTTAGTCAATCAGGAGATAATGTTGATTGTGTATACTGATCCTGTTTAAAAGCTGTTTGAAATGTTTAAATATTTGGCTTCTGGTGGCATAAAGGACATAAAGTTTGTTCAAAGTTTCACTGGGATCAGGCCCATGGTGTTGGAGATGAACTAGTCACAGACAGACCAGACCACAGACCAGACACGCAGGATGTCCAGACATACACATACAGTGCACGTACGCACGCACGCACGCACGCACACGCGCACGCGCGCGCACACACACACACACACACACACACACACACACACACACTAGCATGCACACAAGAATAGATGGACACCCAGGTTACAAGACAGCCTGACGGAGACAACAAAGTCCTACCCTGTACAAGTATTCATATTCCGTCCGTGGATGCAGCGACATCCCTGCAGCATCCAGTCCGTAAAAGATGGCACCAATACCTGACATCACAGCAGCCACAATGCTCATCCCCATAGAGCCATTAATCTGAAACATCAGTAGAATAAACAGCTAGTATAAAATGGAATGACTTGATTGATTGATTGATTGATTGATTGATTGATTGATTGATTGAGTATTTTATTAGACAATAAAGCAAACAGTACACTGTACAGTAGACAAGTATCTAATAGATCTAATAGGAGTGCCAAAAAAAGACCTTGCGGTCTTATTTACATTTGGGTCCCGTACAGACAATACAATTAAGGTGAAACAGAGAAAGTGAAATCAATCAAAAACAGCAACGGTAATGTCATGTGCACTTGCATGATGAATGATAAAGAAAAACAAAAAATAACAGGATGGTGAGTAACAGTAAGTTATTGAGGCCAGTTTAGAGTTGCGGCTTCCCGTAGATAACCTTTAAGGGCAAACTTAAAGGAGGAAAGTGATACACACATTTTTATGGCCGCTGGTAGAGCGTTCCACATTTTGGTGGCATAGGAGCGAAAGGAGTTTAGGCCTATTTTTGTGCCGTATCTGGGTTGAACAAGATTGGTTGAACTCCCTCTAGTGTTATGGGAGTGGACTTCGTTTACACTGAGGAAGTACCCGGAAAGATACCTGGGTATGTTTTAAGAGTCAGTTTGTAGAGCAGTATGGGTGTGTTTGAGGGCGTGGCTTACTGACCAGGCAAAGATTCATCGTCCTATCAGCAGCCACCGTTAATGACCCTGCAGTGATGTACTGGGGAGAATAGAACCAACCAATCAATTAATAATTATGTTTCAAAATGAAACATGCATAAATAACAAAACGTAGGCCTATTACACCATGGCACTACCAGTACTTACCTTACAGCTAATCAAATCCTGGTTACAGTAATGACATATTAACTTACCGGTAGTACACAGTAGTGAGTACATAATTTCATAATAAATGTATGACTTGAATGAATGGTGGTGGATGCTAATGTGTACTTACACATATAGGTGCCCAGATAAACACTCCAGAGAAGGTTTCCAGAGTAGTGTCACCGAAGAAACACAACATCACACCAAACAGGAAGAGCACCAAGCCCACCATTATCTGCACTGTCTGTGATGAAACACACATAACAGGTCAGTAGATTAACACAGTGGTGCCCTTATAGTTTGTGAACCAAAATAAAAACAAATACATTTGGTCCAGGCTAAAGAAATAATGGACCTTGATATGAAAAGGGTTGAAAACCACTGCTTTGTATATAACTGAATACAGTAGGACTATATTTGATTGATTGACTGATTCAACAACATGCAACGATTGGTCGAAGCATTTCATGCTCTCAATAGTTACAGATCCATAAGGGTCCATTTGGTTATCAACAATAAAGAGAAACTAGAAACATTAGAAGATGTCTAATGTTATTGTGTTGTGTGCTTGGTGGAGCATGGACAGAGATCAAAGGTTGATCAACACTAAAGTGTAGACTACACGCAGTCTTTATAGCATTATGTAAGTCTGGGGGGGATGCTGGGGGGGGGGGGCAGCTGGTTAACCAGATGTAACTCTTTGAGAGCGTAAAAATGAAACCAAATGGACCCTTGCGGGTCCATTTGGTTTCATTTTTACACCCTCAAGAGTTAAAATATTCATCATGTGAATTAGCCCAACTTAGTCTACACAACTAGAGAATGTAGAAGATTAATGGTCATTTTGATCTGTATGTTCCAGGCGAGCATCTAGCACATTCTAGTGCATTTTGGAAGTGCCACTAGTGCATTTTGGATCTTGTCCAGCAGCCCACTAGGTGGCGCAGGCCACCGGGAAAACTCCCTGTGAAACCATAGGGTGAAACATTAGAGAGGGAGGAATAGAGAAAAGGACAGGCACGAGAAGTCGGGCCGCCGCGAAGTCGGCCCGAATCGTGTGGAGAGGTCGGGCCGCGGCTGTGGAGAGGTCGGGCCGCGGCTGTGGAGAGGTCGGGCCGGGGCTGTGGAGAGGTCGGGCCGGGGCTGTGGAGAGGTCGGGCCGGGGCTGTGGAGAGGTCGGCCCATGTCTGTGGAATAGTTAGTTACTTAGTGAGCTAGTGTCAGCTGTTTTAGGCCCTTGTAGGCCCTATATTATTATCCTTATTATTGTGCTACACAACAGAATGTAGAAGATTAATTGTCATGTTGATCTAGTGAATGTTTTCACTGCTTTGTTTCCCTGGCAAAAGTGATTGACTGATAATTGCTGATATGTTCACACTTGGACCCGAGGTGAAATTGCTTGCTAATGGCTGTGTCTATTGATCAAATTGTACCTCCACAGCTCAGGTGAATGACCTTGATGATGATGATGATGATGGTTGTGTGTGTGTGTGTGTGTGTGTGTGTGTGTGTGTGTGTGTGTGTGTGTGTGTGTGTGTGTGTGTGTGTGTGTGTGTGTGTGTGTGTGTTATTGCTGTCGGACTTTTCAAAGGATTAAACAATTAAACAGGATTAAATGATTAAACAAAATTGCAAATAAAGTAAAGAGTGAAATATGTATTTATTCAACTCTGGTAAAGAGTAAAACATTTAATTATTCAACTCTAGTCAAGAGTAAAACATTTAATTAGTCAACTCTGGTTGAGAGTAAACCATGTTTTTATTCAACTCTAGTCAAGAGTAAATTATGTCATTATTCAACTCTGGTAAAGAGTGAATCATTTAACTCAGCACAGTGTTATTTGTCAAATCACTTTAACTCTGATATAGAGTTAAATAAAGAACTCTTGGTCTGGTGTTAAATATTGAACTCTTTCCAAAGTGTTAATTTAACTCTAGAAAGTGTGGAACTATATAAACTCTGAAAATGAGTTGAAATTGACTCTGTGAGAGTCAATTCAACTTCAGACTTTTTGCTGTGATACTGTTTCCCACAATTGGGAAATGAAAATTACGTAATTCAGATGTTTAAATATAATTTAACATTTGGTTTCGATTGGGCAATATCAAGGGTATATGGCCTGGGCAGGGCTTGATAATGGCTTGGTATGTAGTGATAAAGGTTGGTATGCATGTCTATTGAACATGCATATGGCTTGATAATGGTTGATATGCAGTGATAATGGTGCCTATGCATGTCTATTGTCATGGCTTGATAATGGTTTATATGCAGTGATAATGGTGCCTATGCATGTCTATTGTCACAACAGCAAGAAGTATCAAGCATAAATGGCTTGATAATGGTTGGTATATGGCCTGGGCCGACCTCTCCACAGCCCCTGGCCGACTTCTCCACACCCCCTGGCCGACTTCTCCACACCACCTAGCCGACTTCTCCACACCACCTAGCCGAGATCTCCGCACTTTTGCTCGGTCCGAGTTCGCGGCGGCCCGAGATCTCCGGTCCCCGAGAAGGTCAGAGGCAGAGGGTCACCAGAGAAGTCGGCCCGCCGCGAAGTCGGACCCTGAGTATAGACAGAGTTACGCTGTTGCAAACCCTGATCACTAAATGGGATCATTCCAATGGCGGCTCTCCTACATAGACTTCATATTATCTTTATTTTAGATTGTTTCGTAATACTTTAGGATATAGTAAAAACATCAGGCAATAGCCTGATGTTCATAAATCCCTTTATTTTACGTCATTTACTACAGCATACACATTAACAACCCAGCTTTGGTCGGCTAGGTGGTGTGGAGAAGTCGCCCAGGGGGTGTGGAGAAGTCGGCTAGGTGGTGTGGAGAAGTCGCCCAGGGGGTGTGGAGAAGTCGGCCCATTAGACATGCATAGGCACCTTTATCACTGCATATCATAGACATGCATAGGCACCATTATCCATTATCAAGTCATGACAATAGACATGTATAGGCACCATTACTCTTTACCAGAGTAGAATAAATACATATTTCACTCTTTAATCAAGTCATGACAATAGACATGTCTTTAATCAAGTCATGACAATAGACATGTATAGGCACCATTATCACTGCATGTCAACCATTATCAAGACATATGCATGTCAATAATACTGGTTTACTCTCAACTAGAGTTGCATAATTACATGTTTTACTCTTTACCAGAGTTGAATAAATACATATTTCACTCTTTACCAGAGTTAAAGAAATTAGACAATAACACATATTTAAAACAGTTTGTGTTCTTCCAAACTGCAGCAGGTATAATGTTACATTATACTTAAACATTTACCAGAGTTGCATAAATACATATTTCACTCTTTACCAGAGTTAAAGAAATTAGACAATAACACATATTTAAAACAGTTTTTACTTTTGTTCTACATATTTCTTTACTTGTATTTTTGACTCAACCTCAAATAAATGGTTACATTTCTGCAATTAATCTGTTGTTGTTGTTGTTGTTGTTGTTTTTACACCTGAGCTGTGGAGGTACAATTTGATCAATAGACACAGCCATTAGCAAGCAATTTCACCCTCAGCAATTATCAGTCAATCACATCACTTTTGTTGGACCAGGGAAACAAAGCAGTCAAAACATTCACTAGATCAACATGACAATTAATCTTCTACATTCTGTTGTAGCCTTAAAAAGTGCACAATAATAAGGATAATGATATACAAGGGCCTAAAACAGCTGACACTAGCTCACTAAGTAACTAACTATTCCACAGACATGGGCCGACCTCTCCACTCCCCCGGCCCGAGCTCTCCACAGCCGCGGCCCGACCTCTCCACAGCCGCGGCCCGACCTCTCCACAGCCGCGGCCCGAGCTCTCCACACGATTCGGGCCGACTCTCGTGCGACCGGAGCTCTCCACACGATTCGGGCCGACTCTCGTGCGACCGTTTTATTTTACAATGTTTTATAGCCTACTACTACTAGTAGGCCTACAGCCTAGACATTAGAGACTTTAGTTGTCACTGTGCAATGCTTTATAACAGATGTTTACATAGCTCTTATTTGCACCGCCATCGTTGAAAACAATGTATTTCGAACTCCAGTTTGTCCCTCTTTCAGGCTGAACAGCCTTCCTGCGCACAGTTTCTGACCCCTCAATGTCGCAACATTTCGGTTGGTCCGACTTCGCGGCGGGCCGACTTCTCCGGTCCCCCAGGCAGAGCCGTGCGTGCGCCGTGCGCCCTCTTCGTGAAGGTTAGCTCTGGTCCAGAGCTCCACTGATTCTGAGTCTGACTTCCAATGCAAGTCAGACTCAGAAACAGCGGAGCTCTGGACCAGAGCTACGTGAAGGTATCGCCATCGAGAGTTTTGACTTACTAAAGTTTATTTTCGCTCCAATGGAAGAACCATCCGCGACAGTCAATCAACACACATATTTCACCATATTTATTACCGACAATTCGTTTCATTTTAGCCTACCCCCAGAACTTGTGGGCTCCTCCGTTTGAACTCCAACAGCTTGTTGCCTGGGCTGGTCCCAGGAACCGACCCAGACGTTACCGACACAGTCCCACCAGGCTGCGTTGCGACTGGAACCAGAACATAGCCACTGGTGGTAATGTTCGATACGTTCGTAGACATGTTGCTAGATGCTGGTTTACTTTGTTTCCAATTATATATTATATTTATTGCCCTTTGTTCTATTATAAATGCTGTTGTTTTGTGTTCTTGGAGAGAGGAAGTGTTTCTATCTGGTTCCTATCATGTGAACGGCAGACTGCCTGTGTGTGTGTGAAGACATCCCTCAAATGCGAAGCTTCCCACTATCGATGCAGAGCCCAGTGTTGCCAACTGCCAAAATCCAAAATGCACTTAACCAAAATGGTTAATGCACTAGAATGCGCTAGATGCTCACCTGGAAGGGAATATGACCATTAAATGACCATTAATCTTCTACATTCTCTAGTTGTGTAGACTAAGTTGGGCTAATTCACATGATGAATATTTTAACTTTTGAGAGTGTAAAAATGAAACCAAATGGACCCGTAAGGGTCCATTTGGTTTCATTTTTACGCTCTCAAAGAGTTACATCTGGTTAACCAACTATCCATCATTTAGCCTGGGGACCACTGGTTGAAAACCGCTGTCATAGGAGGAGAAATTTGGTGAAAAATGAGGGTTTTATCTCTGGTGCCTGTCAATCAATTTCACCCCAACTCACCAGCCAAAAAGCACTAGATTTTCCGCCAGGAGTTTTTTACTAATTTTGGCGCCAGGGGGGTCTGGAAAAGCGCCAAATATAGAGACAAATGTGCCAAGTTGGCAACACTATCAAGTGCATAGCCTTCTAGGGCTCTGATCAAGTGCTGCCCGTATCCAAAACAAACAGTGTTGCCAACTGCCAAAATCCAAAATGCACTAATGGCACTTCCAATGGCACTTCCAAAATGCCCTATAGAATGCCCTATTTATTCTGCATTTTAGCCTCTTCTACCATTTTCTAAATGTGTAGATTCTTACAAATGAGGTAACTCAGATGTTTGGAATATAATTTAACCAAGGGCCCATTTGGTTTAATTTTACGCTCTGAAGAGTTACAGACCGTATCATAGGACGAGGGCCTTTATCTCTGGCGCCTGTCAACCAATTTTGCTCCAACTCACCAGCAAACAAGCACTAGATTCTCCGCCAGGAGTTTTTCACTAATTTTGGCGCTATAATAGGGAGGTCTGGAAAAGAGCGAAATATAGCGACAAATGCGCCGAGTTGGCAACACTGGACGCGGCACTCAGGTGTGTGTGTGTGTGTGTGTGTGTGTGTGTGTGTGTGTGTGTGTGTGTGTGTGTGTGTGTGTGTGTGTGTGTGTGTGCGTGCGTGCGTGCGTGCGTGCGTGCGTGGCAAGTATTATTATTATTATTATCTGCCTTAATTTGTCAATAAAACAATTCATTCCTTTTTAAAGTTGAAAACTCTCCTCATCTCTTTATCTCAGCCCAGTGGGCTTACATTTTGTATCATTGTGAATGTTTGTTATATCTTCTGGGTGAGACTCCCAGGGTGGTGTCGTCTAGCTACATTTCTGGGTGTAGCCCCGTCCGTGGAATCAATGCGAGCACAAGGTGTTCTTATAAACTGACATTTATTGACATAAACGCCGTAGCTTAAATGCCTTTAATGCCAAATTATGCCAAATGCCGAGTGGCAAATGCCGTGAGAACTGGGGAAAAAACATAAATAACAACATACAGTCAATACAAACAATTCTCATAGAGAACAATCATGTACAAACAAACAAATTACAATAAAACAAATGCACAAAACAAACCTCATTGGCCGCATCCACATTGGGGGAAAACGGAGGAAACTTCTGTAACTTAGTCTTTGAATGGCAGCAGCAATGCACTTAGTCTGTTGCACGCTGAAGCTCTGTGGTGAGAATGAGCTGAGCTGCTCTGCTCTGGCCTAATCAGCTGCCCCACAGCAGCTGTGCTGCTCAATAAAACAGAGTAGGCTGCAGCTTGTGCAGGTTACTGTGACCTTAACCCAGGTAATTAACACACTACTGCCCCTTGCAGGTAGAAACAGAACACAACATGACAGAAGTTGACCAAAAGAAAAACATTTGAACCTTTTAACTTAAATAATTGTTTAGAAATATTAACTTAAATTCGGCTGGCTTTCTGGAGGCAGCTACACTCCCACCGAAATCCCTTGGGATTTCTTTAAAAGAAGTCACATTTTTATTGTCATGTTCTAATAGTTTAGTGTCATAGTGTGTTATGAGCACTAGTGTATGGAGTGCAGAGAGGTACTTAGTCAGCTTCAAGCAAGGTGACCGTCTTGTGGATAGGCCTCTCCAAGTAGACTGGCTTGGTGAGTCTCTTTCCTTGGCTATCCAGTGCTGAATTTCCAATCTGCAGTTGTAACTTTCTCACACATCCGTCTTCACCAGGGTACACAGCCGTGACCTTGGCTAGCTTCCACTCATTTCTTGGCACAGTGTCGTCTTTCAGGATCACTATGTCATTGATCTTTGCATTTCTGCGGGTCTTGTGCCATTTCTGCCTCTGTTGCAGGTTCAGCAGATACTCTTTTTTCCACCTAGACCAAAACTCGTTGGCTAGATATTGCACTCTTCGCCATCTTTTGCGTAGATAAAGGTCTTCCTTCACAAAGTCTCCAGGTGGTGGCAAGACTATGGAAGACTTCATCGTCAGGATGTGGTTGGGCGTAAGAGGCTGTGGCCCAGCCGGGTCACTGAGTAAGTGTGCGGTTAAAGGTCTGCTGTTGATGATTGCCATGACTTCGTACAGGTAAGTTCGTAAGGATGAACTGTCAAGTCTTTGGGATGACTTATCCAGGATGGATGTCAACACGCTCCTTATTGTCCTGATCTGCCTTTCCCAGGCTCCACCCATATGGCTGGCAGATGGAGGGTTCATGACAAACTCACAGCCTAGCTGTTTTAAGGATTCTTGATCCATGTCCTTCACAGACTCCAGGAATTCACGTCTCGCACCAACAAAGTTGGTACCTTGGTCAGATCTCAGTTGACGGACGCTTCCACGTAAGGCAATGAAGGAACGAAGTGCATTAATAAATGCGTCGGTCGTCATGTCATCAAGGAGTTCAATATGCACAGCACGTGAGCAAAGACAGGTGAACAGCAACCCATAGCGCTTCAGCTCCTTCCTTCCCTCTTTGACATGGAACGGCCCAAAGCAGTCCATACCACAATAGGTAAATGGAGGAGTTGTTTCCAGGCGTTCACTGGGTAAATCTGCCATCCTTTGGTCCTCTGTACACCTTCTGAACTTCCTACACTTGACACATCTGTAGATGTAGGAGGATACAGCTTGACTACATCCAAGGATCCAGATGCCGTTTGATCTCAACTCATTCATCGTCATGCCTCTACCTTGGTGTTCCACCCTTTGATGGTAGTGGTCGATCAGTAACGTGGATATGTGGCTGGTCTTCGGCAAGATTGCTGGATGCTTGATGTCTGGATGCAAATCAGCATGCTCTAGTCGTCCTCCCACCCTGAGGATTCCTCGCTCGTCCAAGAAGGGATTCAGACGGTGCAGTCTGCAGGTCTTATCCTTGCTCATCTCCTTCTTGTGTTGAAGACTCTGGATTTCTTGAGAGAAGGTTGCCCTCTGGACGATACCTATGATGGTAAGCTCAGCATCCTTTCTCTCTTCGAGGCTTGTAGCTTCATTGGTTCTTGCCAAACCTTTAAGCTCCTTGACACGACGGATCAGTCTTGCAACGGCTTTGACCAACGTTGTCCAGCTTGAGAACTTCAGGAAACGGTCAAGCAGTGAAACTTCGGTTGCCATGGTCTTGTGTACGATGGTCTTACGAACTTCTGGGTCTTCAACTGCTATGTCTCCCACCTTAACATCTCTGCTGGGAAGCTCTTCACACCAGAGGAAGTCTGGACCAGTAAACCAGTTGGAAGCGATGAGGTCCTTTGCCTTGAGGCCTCTTGACACGTGGTCTGCTGGGTTTTCTTCAAAGCTTACATGTCTCCATTGACTGGGATTGGTACTTTCTTTGATTCGTGTTATGCGATTCGCCACGAAAACATGAAATCGTCTGGCATCATTGTTTACATAACCCAGGACGACCTTTGAGTCAGTCCAGAAGAACTCTTGGACACCTTGTAGATCCAACTCCCTTTTGAGCAGATCACTTGTACGAACAGCAACAACCGCTGCGGACAACTCAAGTCGTGGCACTGTCGTGATCTTCGTGGGTGCCACTCTGGACTTGCCCATGACAAGAGAACAATGGATTTGTCCTGACTCGTCGATGGCTCTCATGTAGGAACATTCTCCGTACCCGGTGAGACTTGCGTCGGAGAAGTGATGGAGTTCATACTTCTTGACGTCCTTGAAGCCTGCTGGCAGGTAACACCGCTGGATCTTAACATCAGCTAAGCTCTGCAGGTCCAAAAGCCAGGACTCCCATTTTGGTCGTAGTTCTTCAGAGAGTGGCTCGTCCCATTCAATCTTGTCTCTGCACATCTGTTGTAGTATTTGCTTTCCGACTAGAATGAAGGGTGCCACGAAGCCAAGTGGGTCGAAGATGGACGCTACTGTCGACAGTACTCCTCTTCTAGACAGCGGGCGTTCGTGCACTATCACTCGGAACTGGAACTGGTCTGAAACAACACACCATCTCACGCCAAGGGCTCTTTCAAGCTGCGGCTCTCCCAAGGCAAGATCCAGATGTCTTACTGTCTCAGCACATTCTTCTTTCGGAATGGACGCAAGCACCTCCTGACTGTTGGAAATGAACTTGTGGATTCGAAGCTTGCCAGCACTGCAGATCTTTCTTGCTTCACTAATCAGCTGTATTGCTTCATCTGCAGTTGCCAGACTTGTCAGGCCATCGTCTACGTAGAAGTTCCTTTCAATGAAACCGATGGATGCTTCGCTGAAGCGACCTTGTCCTTGTGCAGCAATGTACTTGAGGCCGTAGTTTGCACATCCTGGCGACGAGGCTGCTCCGAACAGGTGCACTCTCATCCTGTAGACTGACGGTTCTGATCTGAAGTCTCCATCATCCCACCAGAGAAATCTCAGATAGTCTTGGTCTTCTGGTCTTACGTGGAATTGATGGAACATGCGTTCAACATCGCACATCACTGCCACTGGACCCTTGCGGAACCTACAGAGAACACCTACCAGGGAATTCGTCAGTTCTGGTCCGGTAAGCAGGTAATCATTCAATGACACGCCTTGGAACTTCGCTGAGCAGTCGAACACAACCCTTATCTTTCCAGGTTTCTGGGGATGATAGACCCCGTGATGAGGGATGTACCAGACAGGACTCTTGTTCATTTCTTCAGCTGGAACTTTCTCAGCATCTCCGCGAGCAATCGTCTCAGACATAAAGGTAACGTAGTCTTTATGGTACTGCTTGTCCTTTTCAAATCTCCTTTGCAGACACTTGAGACGCTGGTTTGCGCACACTCTATTGTCTGGTAGACTTGGTCTGTCTTCCTTGAACGGTAACGGCATTTCACAGTGACCGTCTGCGTTGATCTTGATTCCAACTTCCATCATTGTGATGAAGCGTAGATCCTCTTGCGAGAAATGAGCATCCTCTGCAGTTCTCTCATTGAAGTCTGATTCAAGCACCCGTATCACATCTGGTGGCGTGACTACTTCTCTGACTTGTGTTCGGCAGATGTATCGGACTTCACTTGTTTGATTAGCAGGTGAGTGAAGATTCGGTTTCACTTCCTTGACCACAATCCTGTGGCTGCTTCCAATGACATCACCATAGTCGACACAGGGATCGACACAGCCGACTATGCTCCAGCCCAGGTCTGTTCTTTGGGCAAATGGCTCGTTGTCTTTGCCGGACACCACTTCTCTCGGTAACAAGGCTTGGGAACAATTATAGCCAATTAGCAGACCAATGTCGCAGTCTATTAACGGTGCGATCTCCTCCGCAAGGTACTCCAGGTGAGACCATGCTCTGGCAGTGCTGGGTGTAGGAATATGACTTAGATTAGCAGGGATGAACTCTCTCGAATAGGTGACTGGGAGAGGGATTTTCTTAGACGAGTAAAACCCCCTGACCTGTAGTCCAGTTAACTTCTGACTTGGAATGACTGTGTTCTTGGATGACAAGGTAGACAGTTTCAGCTGCACTGGAACCTTCTGAGTGTCCAGAGTGTCAGCTTTCTCTTGCAAGATGAAGGTGGTATCACTTTGGTTGTCCAGAAGCGCGTATACAAGAACTTCATTCTCTGGTCTACTTGTAGTCGACAACCACACAGGAACAACTGTGGAAGTGCAAGCGTTGCTCATGTCCTGCACTACTCGGAGTGATGTTGCTTCACTTGCTGTTTCATCTGTCTGCTTAGACTCTGTCTTGTCCTTTGGCTTTTCTTTGTCCTTTGAGTGCTTCTCACTCTCCTTCCGTTTGTCATCCTTCTGTTCTTTCTTTCCGTCGAGCTTGGTACGGTCTTCGTGTAAACAGGTTGGGTGCTTCCCTTTACATGTATCACAGACACTCTTGTTTTCACAATTCTTGGACTGGTGACCTGTTTTCATGCATCCAAAACATAATTTGTTGGTCTGCACGAACTTGACTCGTTCTGCAACTGACTTGGCCATGAACTTTCGACATGTGTGAATGCCGTGGTTTGACTTCTCACAAAAGACACATCCTTTAGCACCTGGTTTCTCTTCAGATGTGCTTGCCAGTACCTTCGCACCAACAGTTCTTGTCTTTGTTGTTGTCTTCACCTTCTCACCATCACTGGACTTCAAAGCATGAAGAGAGGTCACTGGATTGCAGGCGATCTTGGCTTCCTTCGTGACAAACTTAACAAATTGTTCGAAGCTGGGGAATTCCTGACACTCTTCTAGGTTCTCGATGACCTTTCTGTTCCAACTTGCTGTCAGCCAATCAGGGAGCTTGGTAAGTAGTTTCTGATTTTCAGCGCAATCGTTTAAGACTTCAAGGCCTTTGATTTGTGACATAGCTGATTGACAGCCTTGCAGGAAGTCTGCGAAGTCTCTCAGTTCCACACTGTCTCTGGGTCCGATCTTTGGCCACGCAGTAAGTTTATCCCTGAAGGCCTTAGCTATCACGAATGAGCTTCCATACCTTTCTTCAAGGATGTCCCATGCTGACTGATAGGCTGCTTCTGTGCCTAACAGGAAATAACCCTCAATGGCCTTCTTTGCTGGTCCGCCGACGTACTGGCGGAGGTAGTATACCTTTTCGTTTACTGGAATGTTCTTTCTGCCAATCAACGTTTCAAATGACATCTTCCAGTCTTTGTATCTTAGTGGATCCCCGCTGAAAACTGAAGGCTCTGGTACAGGAAGTCGGCTAGAACTGATGGACTCGGCAATTGCTCTTGCGATTGATGTAGCACCATCCTCTTGCTGAGCAGTAGACTGGCTCATGACTGCTTGTGTCACCTGCTGGGCATTAGTAGCAGGCTGGCCCCTTGAGGTCGTTTGGGTTATCATAGCTGACTGTGCATGTGAGACTTGTCGTGTCACACCTTGCACTGGCAGACCCTGGGACTTAGGTGCGGATCTCAGTTGCACAGATTTGCTGTCGCTCAGCAACTCTGATATGTCGTCATCTGAGTGCAGTTCTTGTTCATAGACTTGTAGTCGTGCTTTCGCAGCATTCATTTTCTTGACTGCGTCTAAGCGCTCCAACTGCCTGCGCTTTTCTTCTAAAGCTCTTTGCATGGCAGCATTCTCTGCTTCTTGCTGAGCTAACCTTTGTCTGTTTTCAGCTTCAAGTGTTTCAAGCTGCTGCCTCTCAAGTTCCATTGCATCTAGAACTTCTAAAGTGGCTTGAGTTGCAGCCAGCTCTGCTGCAGCTTCTTGTTTCTTTGCAGCAGACAGGCTTGAGTGCTTGGATCTTACGGTCGGCCTACTTGCAGACGCAGAAATCTGACTGGCACCGAATGTGAACTTGGAGCTCAGTTCACTTGAACCATCTTGATCTTTGTCCTTGCGATTAGCAGCACGTGTCAGGAACTTCTCTGACACTGCAACACAAGCGTCAACACGACGACGGGTCTGATTTTCAGGTGTAACGTGTCGCCGCAAGTCATCATATGCTCGAGTTACATCTTTCTCGGCACAGCTGACGTTGGTGATAATGCTTTCCAATATGTCATTGGATAGAGGTCCATTGAAAGCTTCCTTAGCCTCCTTGGCAACTGATTTCCATTTCTCATAGGAAGTTGTGAAGCGATGCTGGATATTTCTAATCCTGTCAGCTTCGAGGCTTTGACCCTTTTCAGTGAGCTTTCGGGTTCTTTGGCTTCTTCGCAGTTCCTCTGCGTCATCTTCCTTTTCTTCTGACGCACTGGGCTCCTCTTGTAGTACCTCAGCTTCCTTGAGTGTGTTAGTGTCTAAAGGTGCATCATCAGTGTCGTTAGACTGGTGCACTAACCCCTCAACTGTAACGGTACTGTTTAAATCTGCTGCACTGGCTTCATGCACAGACATCTTGGTATTGTTTGAATTGACCTAAGTAGCCTTCCTATTTAGTAGCTTTAAGCTTGAACACAAACAACAGTTAAATTAACTGGCCTTTAAGTTAAAATATTGTAACGGTTTCAGAATGCAACACTTGCAAGTAACTTGGGTTTTAGTTGAACTAAAACTGTTTTTAGAAAACCTTTAAAATGTATTAAATTCCCTTAATGAACTTGTTTTCACTTGGAATGAAGTACTTTTAACCAAGCATTTTAGAACTAGGCTACTTAAGCATCATAAATCAATTCACAATCGTCATGAACTTAAATGAAACCCAAAGTAATGGATTACACTTCTTCTTAGCACTTAGTAACTTATATCGCTCTTGCTTGCAATATAGTCACTTACATAACCACTTATGATGAAATCAATGGAGTAACATCAAAAATATTTCACCCTTTAGCATTTGAGCGTCTTTACGTGTCATTTACACTTCAAACTTGCTTAATAGTAAATGACTGTTGTGAAATCAGCAACAACTTGAACACAGAAAAAACATGTGCAAAATACCCGAACTATCCCTTTAAGCACTTATAGAGTCCCTTTAAAGCAGTGAGTAGGTTACTCCACTTATAAACATCTAACTTGTTTTAAATGTTACTTCTTGTTGGCATAACCATCCAAAGCTCTCTGAACTCCTCTTGTTGCTGCTGGGCTCCTGGTATAAGCACAGTCTTATCTGCTCGATGCTGGAAGTCACCGTGGGTGAACCATGGAAACTTGCTTGCAGCTCGGTCGACGATAGGCCAGGCAGGCCCCTTTCACCTTGTGTCGAGCAGGCTGAGTTCTCACTGTAGCCCCGTCCGTGGAATCAATGCGAGCACAAGGTGTTCTTATAAACTGACATTTATTGACATAAACGCCGTAGCTTAAATGCCTTTAATGCCAATGTCAAATGCCGAGTGGCAAATGCCGTGAGAACTGGGGAAAAAACATAAATAACAACATACAGTCAATACAAACAATTCTCATAGAGAACAATCATGTACAAACAAACAAATTACAATAAAACAAATGCACAAAACAAACCTCATTGGCCGCATCCACATTGGGGGAAAACGGAGGAAACTTCTGTAACTTCTGTATCTTAGTCTTTGAATGGCAGCAGCAATGCACTTAGTCTGTTGCACGCTGAAGCTCTGTGGTGAGAATGAGCTGAGCTGCTCTGCTCTGGCCTAATCAGCTGCCCCACAGCAGCTGTGCTGCTCAATAAAACAGAGTAGGCTGCAGCTTGTGCAGGTTACTGTGACCTTAACCCAGGTAATTAACACACTACTGCCCCTTGCAGGTAGAAATAGAACACAACATGACAGAAGTTGACCAAAAGAAAAACATTTGAACCTTTTAACTTAAATAATTGTTAGAAATATTAACTTAAATTCGGCTGGCTTTCTGGAGGCGTCTAGCTACATTTCTGGGCCTTAGTGCTCAGGTTACACACATCCACAAGCTCACGTTGTGTCTTAATGTGTTGAATTCACCTTGTATGGTGAATTTGAGTGTCTTCAGACTAGGCCAGATCACAGCCTATACTGCATGGCTGGGGAATTATTTTTCCCAAGGGGCCACATGAGATACATAAAATATTGTGGAGGGCCAAGACTAAAAGGCTGAACTAAAGTCTATGTAATATTAATTTAATTTCAAGATAACAATTAAGAGCAAGACCAACCATTTTGACACCAGGGCCCTCTATTTATTCAGTACTTGAGCCACAGACCACCATTTAAAGACATTTTACAGACCCCAAAACTAAAGATTGCTTTTGCTTTTGTCCACAATACCGGGCTGGATTTCACAAGCAAAAAAGGCAAACCTAGATAAAAAAAAAAAGACCATTCTTTTACATTCTCTGGCTAATTCAGATAAATATTTTAACTCTTGAGAGTGTAAAAAAGAAACCAAATGGACCCGCAAGGGTCCATTTGGTTTCATTTTTACGCTCTTTAAGAGTTACATCTGGTTAACCAACTTTCCATATTGAACTGGAACTCTCTCAAGGACCACTGGTGGTCCCCGGCCGGTCAGAGGCAGCCAAAGGGCCGCATTTGGCCCCCGGGCCGCATAATGCCCAGGTGTGCTATACAGGGATGATTCATTTACAGTCATTTCCAGGACAAGTTGAAATAATTTCCCCGGGTTGGAATAATAACGTTTATTCTGCACCGGATCTGACTAGTTATGATTTAAATGAGTCTGGGCTCACTCTGACTCTCTGATTCATCCAGGGATGTCCGTCTTTAGTGGACAGGATTTGTGTTGGTTGAATCAAATCAGGTGATATTCTGGGCCAGGTTTAACTAGTCTTGGATTGCCTTGATCTGGCCACAATCGAAACGTCACTTAATTTGCCCCGGTTCAGGCCGTGCTTACTGGGTACTAGTGTAACACCTGGCGTTCGAACTCAGGTCTCCCACGTAAAAGTCCAACATCTTAACCACTAGACCAGGGGTTTTCAACAGGTGGTCCGGGGACCACCAGTGGTCCTTGAGAGGATTCCAGGTGATCCCAAGTCTAAATGATGGAAAGTTGGTTAACCAGATGTAACTCTTGAGAATGTAAAAATGAAACCAAATGGACCCTTGTGGGTCCATTTGGTTTCATTTTTACACTCTCAAGATTTAAAATATTCATCATCTGAATTAGCACTATTTAATTAAGAAGTCTACACTCTTTTGTTTGCAAAATCCGGCCTGGAATTGTGAACAAAACCAAAAGAATTCTTTAGTTTTAGGTCTTTGGGGCTAAAATGTCATCAAATGGTGGTCCGTGGCTCAAATGCTGAATAAATGGTGGTCCCTGGTGTCAAAAAGGTTGAAAACCCCTGCACTAGACCAAAGGGACATCCCCTTGCTCCGGAGGCAGATACTAGACTTTGGAGGCCATCACGACAGAAGATGTAGCCACCTGCTACACTAGCAGAGAGACATGAGGTGATGATGATGATGATGATGATGATAACAGAGAGACAGCCTCAAGGGGGAGGGGCCCACGGTCATACACATTTGGTATGAGCTGTTGCACCATGGGAAACCGCATCATCAGGGCCGGATTTAGCCAGCCCTAATAGGGTGGGCTGGAAGAATGGCAAGGTGGGCAACTCGATAGTTTTTCATATGAAGCAGTGGTTTTCAACCTTTTTGACACCTGGGCTCACTATTTTTTCGGCATTTGAGCCACGGGACACCATTTGAGGACATTGTAGCCCCACAGACCCCAAAACTAAAGATTTTGTCCACAATTCCATGCTGGATTTGGTAAACAAAACAGTCAAACATACAGATCAAAATAACCATTAATCTTCTACATTCTCTAGGTGTGTAGACTTGGGCTAATTCACATGATGAATATTTTAACTCTTGAGAGCGTAAACATGAAACCAAATGGACCCGCAAGGGTCCATTTGGTTTCATGTTTACGCTCTCAATGAGTTAAACAACCTTCCATCATTTAGCCTGGGGACCACCTGGAACTCTACCAAGGACCACTGGTGGTCCCCGGACCACTGGTTGAAAACCACTGATATTACTATTCAATGGGTGGGCAGGACGCACGTTTGCTCTGCCCAGTGCCCCCCCTGCCCCCCTCTAGATCCGGCCCTGCGCATCATCCTCTTTGGAGCAGCGTGGTCACATGTCGACCTGTATGTGTTAGATTTGAGTCCCAGCCTCAAGACATTACGCAAACTATAGCAGTTATTCAGCGCGGTTTGGATCAATGGGAATTCCCACATATTATGGTGGGAGAGTTCGGATATTCCCATTTACTCCTGTCCTCGGACACTCACACTGCTGGAGGAGCCCTATGGTGCACTTTCAAACCGGAAGATGATGAAACGATTGGGATTTAATAGGGAGCAGAATTACTAGTGTCTCCAACAGCACCCCATTCACAAACTGTTAAGAACTGCCATTGAACCTGTTAGGGTTCATTTGGTTGCATGTGTACACTCTCAGAAAATAATGTTGAAAATGAATGGAATTCCCCTTTAATTATTTATCTAATAGGCATTATTTTTCAAACATGGCTGTAAAGGAGAATTTAGTGATTCGAAAAATCCGGTACGCCCCGGTGTTGTTTTTGTTGGCTATAACTAAGATGAAAATTGTTCATCGTCTACCTTTCATCATTGAGAAAAATGTAATAGAAACTAAACTATGATGACTAAAGCTAAGACTGTATATACTGATAATTTCATCAACAAATAAAAAATAATTAAGTTTCTTCATATAAAGCAAGCTAGGGTTATATAACCCTAATCCGAGCAGTCTTAGGCCAATGAAATAAATTGTAAGAAGAAAAAGTAAACAGAACTTGTTCAGCAAACTTGCGTGTTGCACACAAGTAGGCCATGTCCTACTTGTACGTGAGCGGAGCGAGTGGGCAGTGAGCAAGTATCTCCAAGACACCTCCAGGAGATAATACTCTGGCCCAGGTGTGGGCAATTATTTTTCCCAAGGGTCCAGATGAGATACATAAAATATTGTGGAGGGCCAAGGCTAAAGGCTGAACTAAAGTCTGCGTGATATTCATTTAATTTCAAGATAAAGGTAGGAGTAAGACCAACCATTTTGACACCAGGGCCCACTATTTATTCAGTATTTGAGCCACGGACCACCATTTGATGACATTTTAGCCCCACAGATCCCAAAACTTTCTTCAAGATTTTTTTTTGTTTGTTTGTGTCCACAATCCTCTTACATTCTTGATTGAATGTGTAGACTTTGGCTAATTCAGATGAATATTTTAACTCTTGAGAGTGTAAAAATGAAACCAAATGGACCCGCAAGGGTCCATTTGGTTTCATTTATACGCTCTCAAAGAGTTACATCTGGTTAACCAACTTTCCATATTTAACTTGGAACTCTCTCAAGGACCACTGGCGGTCCCCGGGCCGGTCAGAGTCAGCCAAAGGGCCACATTTGCCCCCGGGCCGCATAATGCCCAGTTATGCTCTGGCCAATACTTATAAAGATCTCTGGATTACGTTACCATTACGTCATAACCTATACCAGCTAATCAGAGTACTTTGAGGGACATCCGACGGTCGACAACCGCAAACCGATCACTTAACTTGCACTTGCTCTTCCACTCACGCAAGTGATTACTTTTGTGTCATTGTGATTGTGATTATGGGATGATCTGTCACTTAAAAGATGCATAAAAATCACATATGTGTATGCAAAGCATATGACAAAGCCTACACTGAAACGCGCCATGCATTAAGACAGCAATGAAATCTAATCGTGTCCGAGTGTCATGGGGGAAGTTTTCTTTAGGGTACAGAAAGTGTTACCCTATAGGTGTCATTGTTGAACAGTCTCCCTGGGCAGAGCTTACTACTTGTCATATTATTAACGATTGTCTTAGCTGATTGGCTTCACGGATTGGACAAAATTGTGTTGTTTGTGCTCTGAAGGGATATAAGTGACACTGCAGACTGCATTTACTCATCATTGTTTGACCAATAGTAGACCGCCGACTGACAAGGGACCGTTGACCGACAAGGGACCACTGACCGATACAATTCACTCTTTTACGGTCTTGCGAGATGTTACGTTGGACGGTGCAACTGAGAGGTGGAGGACCAGCAACGAACCGTCCAATTAGTGTGGCAGTGAGACACTATTTATACTCCTTTGGAAGTGACCCTTTCCCCTCGGCAATGAATAGTATTGATGTGCACATCTTCAACACAGTGCCTTTGACCTGGAGGAAGTTGACCCCGGTGACCCGGAAGAGGTCACATCGCCACAATGTTCCCTCCAGTCGCAACGGCCACTCTGCTGTACTGGTCGAAGATGTCATCTACGTCTGGGGAGGTTCTACGTTCTCTCGTGGGTATGCTTGTTTCTGCAACGTGCTTTACGCATTGGATGTCAACACCCACGTGTGGTTTACACCACAGGTTTCTGGGACTGTTCCCAAGGCGAGGTACCGCCATTCAGCCTGTGTCTCAGGAAAGATCATGTTCATCCACGGTGGATGCACAAAGTGGACTACTAATGACATCCACAAGTTGGACACCAGCACCATGGTCTGGACTTTAATTAATGCCACAGGCGCTCCACTTCCTGCCTCAATGCATCACTCTGCCACCATCATTGGAACAACGATGGTTGTATTTGGGGGCTTGCAGGGTAAAATCAGAGTGTTTGACACGGAAACCAACCAGCGCATGAACACATCTCTGCCTTTTCCAGAGGGATGCTGGGGTCATTCGGTCTTTACCTACCGCGGAGAGCTGTACATATTTGGTAGCTTTCATAAGGGTGATGTTAATAAGGGTTATGTTCACCACTATGATTCGGTGCAGAAATTCAATCTGGAATCCTCCTCCTGGAAGAAGGTTGAGCTCAAGGGGGAAGGCGTGCGTTCATGGACGGACGGTATGAGCTGTTGCAGGATGGGAGAACGCGTCATCCTCTTTGGAGGAGATGGAGCACGTGGTGACCTGTATGTGTTAGACTTGAGCCCCAGCCTCAGGACATTATGCAAATCAGCAGTTATTCAGCACGGTTTGGATCAGTCGGAACTCCCGCATGACGTCAGGTGGGAACTGGAAGCTCTCAGGAGTGATAGACCTCTCAAGTACCGGATATCTAGACCTCTCAAATACCGGACATCTCAATGATTTTACAACTCGTCATGAACAGTGCGGAAATCACGCCGGCCAAATATCCCTTTGACTTCATTAAAACAATGTCTATGAACTGAACGCTATTCCTAGTATGTTGAAAATTCTTGATTGGCTGAAACAATTCGGGATATATCACCAGTGCAGCACAGACACAGAGAGTACTTATGATAGTTGCAGTGAAAATAGCTTTACTGTGTTAATATACTGAAAATTTACTGAAAATAGCTTTACTGTTTTAATATGAGCGGTGGGCAAAGTTATGCCAATATATCGCAATTCGCAATGTCATGATATCGATATCGAAACGCCAGGTTCAAAATCGTTTTTTTATCTTTATGTATTCATCCATTTGTTCATTTGTTTTGTTTATATTAGTAGACTGTCACAAATCACAGCAAAATTAATAATTGCTTCAACTCAATTAAGGCCTTTCCTTTTTGGTCAAATGCCATTTGTTAATTCCTTGCTTGTAGGTAGCCTACGCTAATAATGTTGTGTAATACCATAAACTAGCTATCTAACTCTCTAACGAACAAACGAACAACAGCTGAGCAGAGGAGTAGGGGTGAAGACAATCATATGCAGTAGACTGAGTGTAATATTTTAGTATAGTGTACTGTAACGGCTCCAACATACTCCTGGGTGAACTGAGTTTGGGTGAAGGGTTTTCACCGCTGGTGTAGTTTTTAAGGCTCTGTATATAGCATGTATGCGCCAGAGTGAAGCCTTTAGAAACTGCAATGAAAATAAAAAAAACGCCCTGTTCACAAACAGATTTTGTAGACAACAGCATTGCCTATATTCCCTGGTTAGTGATTTATCGTAGAGCTCTGGGGTCTGAACGGCGGAGCGGGGTTGGGAAGGAGCGCTTGTTTTATCCGCCGGCTACTACTAGTAGGGCGGGGCGAAGCATAGTTTTACTGAGGTTATGTTTAGGGTTAACCGCATAAAGCATCGTCGAACTCTAACCCCAACCTAACCCTAAACACAACCCCAATAAAACTAGGCTATGCCTAAACCACATGCAACAAATGCAAGTTACAATATGTAGGGGAAACCAGAAACACAATAGCAGATAGACTCAACCAACATAGATATAACATAAAAAATGCCAAAGAGATGTCCCTAATAGTAGAACATTTTATGGGACATGGAATTGGGGCAAGGGAAGTGTGTGGATTAGAATCCAATCAAACATGGACAGAGGGAGAGAGAAAGTTTGCAGAAAAACAATGGATTTTAAAACTGAATACAACATTTCCACAGGGCTTAAACCACTATGAAAGATAATTAAGATTATTTATCTCAGACCTATAGACTCCTTCAACGAAGATGGCGGATGCAAATATTCTCTGTATTGTACTCGTACATAATGTTGTAAGATACAAAACATTGAAGTCTTTTACCACAACCTAACCTAACCCTAACCATAAAGACACAACCCCAATAAAACTAGGCTATGCCTAAACCTAATCCTAACCCTAAACTTAACCTCAGTAAACCTATGCCTAAACCTAACCTAACCCTAACCATAACCTCAGTAAAACTTCCTTCGCCCCGCCCTACTAGTAGTAGCCGGCGGATAAAACAAGCGCTCCTTCCCAACCCAGCTCCGCCGTTCAGACCCCACAGCTCTACGATAAATCACTAACCATATTCCCTTTAAACAGTTTAGCAGTTGAAAAATATCAGATCTGTTGTGGTGCGCCACAAGCTTGTGCATTTTCAGATGCAGGCCAGGCTATTTCTTTCATGAATAGAGAATCTTTCAAGATTAGAATCTTAAAAGATTACCTAGTCCACAGCAAACTCAAAGGAAGAAACAGAACCCTCCCTAAAAGCCCAGATTACTTTAAACCCAAACCACTAGTGAAGAATAGATCAACGAAAATCATGATAGGGATAAAACAAAACATTACAGCGGCCACAAAAAACTGTGTCTATCTAGTCACATGCAACAAATGCAAGTTACAATATGTAGGGGAAACCAGAAACACAATAGCGGATAGACTTAACCAACATAGATATAACATAAAAAATGGCAAAGAGAGGTCGCTAATAGTAGAACATTTTATGGGACATGGAATTGAGGCAATGGAAGTGTGCGGATTAGAATCCAACCAAACATGGACAGAGGGAGAGAGGAAGTTTGCAGAAAAACAATGGATTTTAAAACTGAATACAACATTTCCACAGGGCTTAAACCACTATGAAAGATAATTAAGATTATTTATCTCAGACCTATAGACTCCTTCAACAAAGATGGCGAATGCAAATATTCTCTGTATTGTACTCATACATAATGTTGTAAGATACAAAACATTGAAGTCTTTTACCACAAACCTAAACTTAACCTCAGTAAACCTATGCCTAAACCTAACCTAACCCTAACCATAACCTCAGTAAAACTTCCTTCGCCCCGCCCTACTAGTAGTAGCCGGCGGATAAAACAAGCGCTCCTTCCCAACCCCGCTCCGCCGTTCAGACCCCAGAGCTCTACGATAAATCACTAACCATATTCCCTTTAAACAGTTTAGCAGTTGAAAATTATCAGATCTGTTGTGGTGCGCCACAAGCTTGTGCATTTTCAGATGCAGGCCAGGTTATTTCTTTCATAAATAGAGAATCTTTCACTCAAATAGGAGGTGCTCCGGTCGCAGGATGATGATGTCACGAGCATGTTCATCCATATATGCTATAGAGCTAGGAGCAGTTCATGTCGAGTGAAATATTCTCCATTTATGAAAGAAATAAGATGCCATTGGTGTTTTTATTTGTTTATTTTAGTTATATAGGGGAAGTATAATGTTTTAAGCGATGCTTATCTTATTAGTCAGGGACCCTTTTAAGCTTGGTTTAATAAAAAGTAAAACGACAAACATTATAAACGTGCTTCTGGCTTTCATGTTTATTGGGTTTGTTCTGAAAGATGATGATGGAGGGTTTGGACCTTTGACAATGATATTACGGGAAAAAAAACAAAACAAAGACTGACCAACCCTTAATGAAGAAGGGTTGAAACCAAACGGACCCTTACAGCTCTGTAGAGTGTATGCATGGTACAAAATGGCTCCATTACAAGTCCATTTACCGGTAGTTGTAGCCTGGCTCAGTGCTGAATCAGCACCTGAAATATTACCTTATTTTTACCTGTGATTCAAGGACTGGCTTCCCTGCCTTTGGGGCCGTTTGTGCTGGTTGGAAATCCGAACACAGCACCTGATTGGCCAACAAGCGTCAGGTTTGAGGTTTTATTAACATCATTCGACATATTTTACTGCCTTTGTTCACCACATGCTTGTAACTGGCTGTTTGTTTTCTTAGCAACCGGGCTAACACATTAGCCACAATAATGACAACAACGTCCAGCCTGGAATTGTGGACAAAAGAAATCTTTAGTTTTGGGGTCTGTAGGGCCAAAAAAAATGACTCTGTGGCTCAAATGCCGAATAAATAGTGAGCCCTGGTATCAAAAGGATTGAAAACCACTGCTTCAAAAACTTTGGAGTTGCCCACCCTGCCATTCTTCCAGCCCACCCTAGTAGGGCTGGCTAAATCCGGCCCTTGCGGTATCAAGAGAATACGTGCCTTTCGGTCACTTGTGAGTGATTGACAGTGAGCGCCAAAAATGTGAGTAGCTTATCACCCAAGACTGGAGTATGAAAAGGCCTGACAGAGCCGGAGAGGTTCACGCTACTCAACAAAATGATCTATACAGCTATCAGTATATACAGTATACTAGGACTTACCACACCCACATCTAATCTAGTGTAAAACAAAGAAAAGAGAAGGTGATAATAAAGAAAATGGAGGTACAGTATATTGAGTAAAAATACTGTGTATTTATATAGAAAATATATAATATAAGATATAGGACCATATTATGAGTTTCTTAAGTATCAGGTCTTATGACTTAGACTTTTATCATAGCTTTGGACCTGGAAGAGCTCCAAGAATAACACCACCCTGGAGTAACGTCTCACATAACCCCCTCCTCTACCCCCGCCCCACCTCCGCTACATTCGTTATGGAACGTAATCCGCGTCGCTGTCTCCTGCCCCTTCTTCTCCTTCTTCTCCGTCACTTGCTTCCTCTCCTTTCTCCTCCTCCTCCTCCTCTCCCTTCTCCTCTTCCTCCTCTCCCTTCATCTCCACTCCTCCTCCTCCTCCTCCTCCTGCTGCTCCTCCCTCCTCTCCTCCCTCGCGGGCGGCGCAGCATCTGCAGTGTCTCTTGAAGCCCCCCAGGTTTACAGACCTGAAATGAAAGAGATTGACATACAACGCATACAATTTAAATAAAATAAATAATCGTGCGTTAGTTTATTTGTTCATTTATCTATTTATCATGGGTTTTCTGAGCTCAGTTACATCTAAAATAACTTTTTCCACATTTAGTAGATGTTCTGTAGTCTGGAGGTTTTCTGGCTCTGATTTTCCTGCTGTTTTGTGATGTCACTCCCAGCCTACAAATCCCATAATCCCGCATGTCAATGGGATTTCCCTGCAGAGGTCACCGTTTCCACCTCCAGGGTTAAAAAACTAGAATCTAGTGTCAGGACAAAATGGCTTAATAAAACCTAAACGAATTAAATGGAGTTGTTGCGCACATCCAAAGGGATGCTGGTGCTGGACTAAAAAGAAAATACTATGAAAATAAAGAGGATAAAAGTCTGCACACAGCGTCTGCTCCACAGTGTTTTATAACTTTTATTATGTTAAGACACAGGCCTCAGTGACGACGTTCCGGCCATTTTGCAGGCTTCAATCAGGTGACAGTAATCAAGTACAATCTTCTTATGATGCTCACGTGCTCACGAAGTCACATGACCATCAACAAGACCACAAGTAATAGATTGTTCGACACACCCCAGTGACAATGAGTGAACACCCACCACATCAAGCAAACATCATAAAATATTGTCACTGGGGTGTGTCGAACAATCTCAGGGCTTGACACTAAAGGCTCTTTCAGAGTCTGGAATTTCGGTGGCCACCGCGAGCACCGCTCAGAGCACCGCGACCACCGCTATTTCAAAGTCCACTGTCAGCACCGCACCGCGCTGTGGTGTGTTGTGTGTTTTCTTTTTTTAACCAGCCGCTAAAAACAAGCAACCACCGCGGTGCGGTGCGGTGGTTAGTAAAATCCGAGAGGAGGGCTGGGAGGTGCGGTGGTTGCGGTGGTATGACGTCATATTGTAGGAAACGGTGGTCGCGGTGGTCGCGGTGGGCACCGAAAATCCATCTCTGAATAGGCCTTTACACAGCAAGTACAAGCACCCAAGTAGGAAGTAAACTTAAATGCAAAATTTACAATATATTTTTGGGGGGCAAGTGACCATGACCTGAGGGCAAGTAGAACCTGACTTGTGCCTCGGAGACCTTAGTGTCAACCCCTGGTCTATACTTGTGGTCTTGTGACTTAATAAAACCTAAAACAAAAACAACAAACCCAGTTAGGTGGTGTCAGTGACCCAGGGTTGTCCCCTCTTACCTGAAGGAGCAGAAGGGACAGCCGTAGCATCCGGCCCGGTGCAGGGTGCTCATGTGCTGCTGCAGGTGTGACGGCAGGAAAAAGGCCTGTGGACACTCCTGGCAGGCGTACGGACGCTCCACGTCGTGGTTACGTGACACGTGGCTGAAGATGATCCCTGGCAGAGAGAGAGAGAGATGGAGTTTCTACATGAACGTGATTTTTTGACCCCCTTTGAAGCTGCCATTGACCCCATTCATAAAATTCTCAAATTTGGGAGCACTATATTTCTAGAACGATAAAACGTTTCAACGTTTCGATATCAGTCACCAGAAAAAAGATGGGTTGTTTTCGAATAATCTGTCATGGTTAAAATGGAGTTTTATGTTATAGTGGGTCTGTATTGGAAGGAATCGGATATGCTAAAATCAAATATCTAAATACTGAATGGAGTAACATATAAACTGTCTGGGGTGTTCACATGAGACTGAGTAGACCATAAAATGACCAAAAGTTTTTTTGAAAGTGAAATACCCCCCTTAAGTCTTTGTCACAGAGACGTGTCTGTGTGGTGTTAGGGAGATTTTACATTTAGCTATATGTTTTCTCTCTCCGTTAATGAAGTTGTGTTCAACGTAGGTTCAGGAGAAGAGACCACCCACTGTTCAACCCATTCACACCGTCACTCTAATCTCATGACCACGTTCAGCCAATCTCTCCCGTTCCCCTTCTCCCGATCATGTCCAACCAATCACGTTAACTTTCCCACAGCTTAAATACACCTCCTCTCTCCCTCTTACCTGTTTGATACTGCTTCGCGCTGTCAACTCCCGTTCGTTACTGCTTCACGCCGTCAAATTCCCCCTCCCTCCTCCCCATCTATCCCCCTTCTTCCTCAGCCTTCCCGACTAACGTTCGTTCTCTTTTCTCCTAGGAGTCTCGAGGGGGGCATCGTCTGAGTCGAAGCGATCGAACGCTCCCGGGCCGAGCACGGCGGTCATCGCAACCGTAGGCTCCCGGCCGAGCACCAACGATCGTCAGGCTCCGAGACTCCGCCCCCACCCAAACTCTCGCCCTCCTCGGTCTCCTCATACACGTACTTTCGTTCGCACAATAAATACTCTCAAACCTGAACAAGTTGGTGTGGTCTTTTACTAGTGAAGTACAATGTGTGTTGTTTCAGGATTAACAAGTGTTTCTTTGTGACAAATCAGGTGGTTTATCACTATGTAGTCCAGTTTCTACTGGTTTGTGCCTCAGCTCCTCTGGCACGTGAAGGTTCTCAAGGTTAGGGACTGACCCACGCCTCTGGGTCTGCCTTGTATCTGACTGACATGCAAGCAGCCATATGTAAACCTGTGTTAATATCACACCAGTGTATCTCCCTCCCCATTTGGGCTGTCTTTCTCTCTCACAGAAGTTATATTAACTACTGTTTTCTTGATTTTCTTTATGCGTCTTGTAACTGTCGCCCGAGGCAGTTGCAACATTCATCACTTATCGTGTACGATATTTTAATAGATAGTTCTGCTTAATAAAGACCACCTAAGACCAGACAAATTCTCCTTCAGTTATTTCTCATTGCGTGTATTTAAGTGCAAATTTTCCCAATCAGTGGACATGTGGATGACCCCCGAGGCCTGGCTTACGCGAGGCCCAGTTAGCCACACTAAACAGTAGCAATACCTTTGGACTTGGTCCTCCACCCACAGAGCAAACAGACGTAGCGTCCCTTGGCGTAGCGCATCACCTTGGCGCGGGCCGTCATCTCCTCCGACAGGAGGTCACTGCGGCTGGCCATGCTGCCGCTGCCGCCACCCGGCGACGACGTCTCGAGTGCTAGCTTGGCGGCGGCGGCCATGGCGAGGTGGTCACCCGCCAACACCTCCTGCTCCTGCTCCTCCTCCTCCTCGCTGGGGCGGGGAGGCGAGGAGGAGGAGGAAGGCTTGGTGGGCGCCGTGGCGTAGGCGTACGCCCGCGGGAGCTTGTGCTTCCGCACCAGGTGGGCGATGGCCGCGCCCTTCAGCTGCGTCTTGAAGTCGCACACCTGCCGCGGTCAACGAAAAGATTATTCAAAGATTTTTGCGCCACATTTTTTTGCCATTTTCAAAAATATCAGACCTACAAGCTCAAGCTGATTGGAACATCCCTAAAATCTACTTTTGTTTTTAAACACAAAAATGTTTTCTTGGGCTGGTGTTGATGCCGTCGATGCTTCTCAAAAAGAACCGATCTACGAGCTTATGGATCAGCTATTTCCAGCATGCAAACAACTGTAAAATGATCTTTTGTCCACTCGTCCCTTTCATAACATTTTTTTTTCTGTCGACAAAATTCTCAATATATCTAGCCTCAGTTTAATTCATCATAGCTTTCTGTTTAGTTTCCGACCATCGGCGACAAAAGACAGTCGAGGAGCTGGACAGAATCCACACTACGCACCTGGCAGCAGTAGTTGTCGCCGTCTAAGCGCAGCACGCCCTTCTTGTCATCCGGCACAACAGCGGTGTTCGCGTCGCCTTCTTTTGGGCTGTCGTCACCTTCCTCATCCTCCTCTCTCTCCTCTTCGCAGCCGTCTTCATCGCCTCCCTCGCTGCTGCTCCTCTTGCGCTTGGCGGAGTCCGCCTCGCCTTGTTCCTCCCCCTAGAAGTACACAAAGCCTGATTTCAACACAAGCATGTGTAACACGAGTAATATGGATGCTTCCACTTGCCCCAACACTATATGGTATTGTCAGTATTCTGTCACTTTAAGAGCCTCTCACTGGGTGCCTTTAACGGAAATACACCTATTGTACTTCCTAGTTCAACTACGCTATGAAAGCGAACTGTTCATGTGAAGCACGTTGAAGAACAGAGCAGTGACTGTAGCATTGTCTATTTCGCCAGGTACATACCGGTATATCACATTCATTGTTAACTTGCTAGTTCAACTACGCTATGAAAGCGAAATGTTCATGTGAAGCACGTTGAAGAACAGAGCAGTGACTGTAGCATTGTCTATTTCGCCAGGTACATACCGGTATATCACATTCATTGTTAACTTGCTAGTTCAACTACGCTATGAAAGTGAACCGTTCATGTGAAGCACGTTGAAGAACAGAGCAGTGACTGTAGCATTGTCTATTTCGCCAGGTACATATATCACATTCATTGTTAACTTGCTAGTTCAACTACGCTATGAAAGCGAACTGTTCATGTGAAGCACGTTGAAGAACAGAGCAGTGACTGTAGCATTGTCTATTTCGCCAGATTAAATCCACTCACTGCTGATCCTGGTCTGTGGTTCTTCCAATCCAATACAACACAACGCAACGATCACGTCTGTTACACATGTACACAGTGCCGAGGTCTGACGGCAATGTCGGTAGTAAGCCTTGTCGAGCCATGAGGCCACTGGCAGACTGGAACCCCAAATCAGGCCGGGGAATCATACACCAGTCACGCGCGTGCCGAGAATAATTAATTAATTTTGATTTTTTATGTCTTGTGAATGCAATTTTGGCCACACTTACAAACTATTTTGCACATGGTAATGCAGCCTCATTTCCAGGTAAAAACAATGATGAAATAATTAGTTAATTCTATGAATATTGGTCAATGATAGGCTACCACTACCTCAGAACACTGCAGCAGACAAAATAAGTCTACAATGTGGAATTACTCTAAGCTGTTATGTTCATTGTTTGTATAGTAAACTTGGTAAATGGCGCAAAACACTTTTTATAATGGGCGCACGCACGCACACACACACACACACACACACACACACACACACACACACACACACACACACACACACACACACACACACACACACTAAAGACAAGCATGTAAACTCTCTGCAACCAGCCTAAGCAAGTTAGCAAAATAACAAAAAGGTTAATTTGAATGAATGAGTAAATAAATAAATACATACTGGCCTGGCCCAGTTGGTATAGGACACTTTTTTTGTAAGATAGAAATGCTAGTTTGCCTGGGCCTGGCCTGCCCTGGACTTTTCTGACACCTAGTGGCAGAAAAGGTTGGGAGGTTGAGGTTGGAGATTTTTGCCTCATAAGAACTTGTGTTTTCAAATAAAAATAAACGAATCGTCCAGGCCAGTGCACTCATAAGGATATGAAGATTCAACTGACTGAGAAAAAAACACTACTATTACTGTCAAATTAGTTAAATCTTCGCTAGAAACAGGCTGATGTGTTTAGTACACCAAGGTTTTATGTTAGAAATGTTGAGTAGGGGTCCCCAACATGTAGAAACTGCTGGATGCTAACTTGCATATATTGAGCAATTTCCATAATTGGCATAAACTGTGACCATACCATTAATAACTTACTGTATAGAAGGCAAAAAAGGTCAACATTTCCCATCCCAACACCCCGCAGACCTTATTTGAGCAAGCCACCCTAGGGCAGGCAAAGAAAACTGTGTCTGACCCCTCTCATATATTGTACCCCGAGTTTAGGTTACTGCCGTCAGGTAGGAGGTACGAGGCTCCAAAATGGAGATAATAGATTTAAATACTCCTTTGTACCAATGTCCATTTCACTCCTCAACAACTCTCTTGTGGAGGGGGCAAGGGGAGGGAGGAGAAGACTGTGAATGTCGTTACGATGCTGCTAGAACTAGAACACTAGTCCTTGGACTGTTTATTTATTGTATTTATACTTATATTTCTTCTTTACTACTAGTACTACATATGGGAGGTGGTGTGTAAGCTTGGTGAGGTGTACGAGTCACGACCACTGTATTGTACTGTAACTGTACTGTCCTGTATTGTCTTAAATGTTGCTGCAAGCCTGATTGTCCAAGACAAATTTCTCTCACAAGACGAAATAAAGTAACCTTGAACCTTGACCTTAACATTTCATCATGCTTTACCCAGAGACCCCCAATTTATGGTCCATAGAGTAATGCATGTCAAACTGGGGGTCCTTAAGATAAAACAATTTGAAAATCACTGCTAGAGCCTTCTTTTATGGGCATCTTTTATCTCTTCAAATGGAGGATCCATGGGCAAATTAGTTTTTTGTGGAGTCCTTGACATAAAGTTTGGGAACCAGTTGCCAATAGTGAGCTTGCAGATCAGCTATATTCTGAGAATATCACCTATATCATACTGTACTATATAAGGGGCAATCGATATCTAGGGACATTCCAATTCCCAGGGGGATGATTTATCCCTCTAACCCTTGGCACTCATTTTGTAGGGACAAGGGCTATTATGGTTAATGGTTAAGGGGTAGGGTGGAAAAAAGGAATTGAGAAAGGGCCTAAGTCTTTGAAATTTGGTTGTTTGCATGACATCATGTTTGGCGGGGCAGTCAGGGGCATTTAAGGGGGCATTGCCCCCCCCCCATACCCATGCCTAGATCCGCCCCTGGTTTCCATACACCATGGTACACTACACACCTTCTCTTCCTTACAGTCCACCACCTTCTTCCCATAATCCCCTCCTCCTCCTCCTCCTCCTCCTCCTCCTCCTCCTCCAGCGGCGGTGCCACTGCGGCCGGCGTCCATGCAGTGCACCATGACGATGTGGTCGTACAGGACGGGGAAGTGTTTGGTGGTGAAGTAGCAGCGGTAGCAGTGGAAGAGCCGCGCCGTGCTCTGGTAGACGATGATGTTTCCCAGCCGGCCCACCGGAACGCCGTCCAGGTGGCTGGGGTGGGCGTCGGCCGCGTGCATCAGCAGGTGGGCGTGGCTCTTGGAGAAGTGTCCGCAGAGCGGGCACTGGAGGTGGGCCGCCGCCCAGCGGCCCGGCCACGGCCACGCCACTGCTGGCGCCGCCGAGGCGGTCGAGGCCGAGGCTGCGCCGATAGGTGCAGCTTCCGCGTGTGCCGTCGCCGCGCCGTCGGAGGGATCCTGGCAGAAGCAAAGGTTGACGCGTCATTGGTTCCACTTTCCGTGATTACTGCCCGCTATCTTTAAAGGAGAATTGCAAACCAAAAGTTTTTTTTTTTTTTTTATCTTTATTTGCACTTAATTTGTTAGAAAAAAGTGGTCCAGGTGTTATTTTGTGAAAACACTCCTTAATGCCCGTTTCCCCTCTCCCAAAATAGTCTTATACTGTAATGGGGCTAAGGCAGGCCTGGCCAACCTGTGGCTCTTGAGCTGCATGCGGCTCTTTGGCTGGTTTCTTGCGGCTCTTAAGGGCCTTTCACATGACAAGTGTCAAAATTGCTGGGCCTGGCACAGCCATTCATTCCCTATATTATGATTATAAAATTGTGTGTGTGAGCTCACAATGTTATATATTTGTTTGTGGAACTGGTTGAACTGAGAGTTTGTGTGTGAGGCAGTGCACACCATGTTAATTATTGAAAATAACTGGCCTACATAATCCATCCATTTTAAACCGGTTATCCGAAGTCGGGTCGTGGGGGCTATACAGTAGGAGTCATTATCATGTTGGTGTATGACGTTTACAATAAATCTGGCTGAGCAGAGGTCTGTGTGTGAGAGAGAGGAAGGGATGGGGTGATGTTTATGTGTGTCCATCTGTATGATGTGGCTCTTTGCAGCAACACGGTAAAAAAGTGGCTCTTAGTCTCTGATTGGTTGGCCACCCCTGAGCTAAGGGGTCAAATGCAAGTTCACCTATATACATCGCTCCAGGGTTAAAAGAAATATCATGTCAATCCATAACAAAAAAAAATGGTTGCGGAGGCTTGCTTAACAACATTGAATCCTGTCTATTTATACTTGTCCACCTCTGGACAAAATAGCCAGCCAACATTAGCCTTTAAAAAGACTCATACCTCGTCCCATTCCCATGATGTGGTCTCCATCATGACTTCAGGAACCATGTCACCTGTCTTCATGCTCTGTGGAGGGAAGCAGAAAGACATAGAGTTAATGTTCCGTATATATGGCAGCTAAATGGCTCCGTGGTCCCCAGCTAAATGATGGATAGTTGGTTAACCAGATTTAACTCTTTGAAAGTGTAAAAATGAAACCAAATGTACCCGCATTTACACTTCCAAGAGTTGATATTCATCATCTGAATCAGTCTAGAGATTGTAGAAGATTAATGGTCATTTTGATCCTTATGTTTGCCTGTTTTGTTTCCCAAATCCAGCCTGGTACAGGACTTTTATTAGGTAAGTAAGCATCAATAATAACAGTAATAACAATAATCATTTGTTGTTGAAGTTGCAACAGGCAGCAATGCAGCATGCATAAAGCTAAAGGTCTGACTCAGAGAGTTTTCTGTTTTCAATGATGAAATGCTGTTGGTTTAGTGGTGCCTCAATTCTAGTTAGTTAGTATCAGTAGTAGTGTTTCAAATCATTTTAAATGTAAGCACTAATCTGAAATATCTTTGAAATATCTTTGAAATTTGGGTTGTTTTAGATGCCATAGCCTATCATGTTTGGTCGGGCAGTCAGGGCATTTAGGGGGGCATTGCCCCCCCCCCCCCCCCATGCCTAGATCCGGCCCTGTGATGCTTAAAAGTTTGAGAACTTTTAGATTGCGAGGGGGCGTCAAAGAAAGAAGAGTAGAAGTCACCCACCACTGCCTCTCCGTCCAGCGCCATGCGTTGTCCAGATGTTTGGTTCGTAGCCCCTGGCTCCGATTTGACAAAGACGGACGGCACCGCGTCTGGCTTCAGCCTGGCCCTGTGGTCAGTGTTGTAGTGAGACATTTATAAGTGGGGGGACGCCTCTTAAAGGGGAATTTCACCTTTTTTTTTTTTTTTTTTCGGAGAGTGGACCCTAGCGGGTCCATTTGGTTCACATTTGTCCACTCTCAGAAAAAAGGACATGGTGACACACATCTTGATGATGTCATCAAGATGTATTTCACCATGCTAATGATTTTTTTTTGTCATGGGGGACAAAATGGGGGAAGTTTTTTACCATGTCTGTCTACACAACATCTCTAAGGTATATTAATGACAAAATATTGCAAAACTATAAAAATATTGAAAATTAGTTGAATTCCCCTTTTAGACACGTACAAGACAAAAAAACATAGGCCTACTTTTGCCCCAAAAATATGTAAGATGTGAGAGTTAAGTAGCTCTGGTCCAGAGCTCCACTGCTTCTGAGTCTGACTTGCATTGGAGCTCTGCTCGTTTCCGTTCAATCGGTCATTACTCCACCCGACCAGCCACTCTTCTCTAGTGGATATATAAAGAACGTTTTACCTACTCACCAAAATAAACACGTCTTGTGTCATTAGAAAGCCTACTTACCTTAGTGGAAACACTCTGCGCCCCCCACCACATGGATAAAATGGACTTTTTGGCCAGAACGCGATCGTTTTTCACTGAAGGAAAAATATTTCCTATGGAACTTTTCTATTGGCAATATCGGTAGAGGGCGCAAATCCTGGTTGTTTTTCCGGTGAAAACGATCGCGTTCTGGCCAAAAAGTCCATTTTATCCATGTGGTGGGGGGTCAGAGTGCGACCACTAAGGTAAGTAGGCTTTCTAATGACACAAGACGTGTTTATTTTGGTGAGTAGGTAAAACGTTCTTTATATATCCACTAGAGAAGAGAGGCTGGTCGGGTGGAGTAATGGCTGAATGCACGGAGACCAACAGAGCTCCAATGCAGGTCAGACTCAGAAGCAGTGGAGCTCTGGACCAGAGCTAGGAGTTAAGTGGGGGGACGCCGCCCCCTCGCGTTCCCCCTCCAGACCACTAGACCCTTGCCTGTGGTTCTTGGGGTCCGCCTCCGGCGATCGGACCGTGTGCACGAAGTCTTGGGCCGTGAAGTGTGCGCTGCACACGCGGCCGCTGAGGTGCATCCTCCTCAGGGGCAGGGGCTGGGGGTCCCCCTGCTGCTGCAGCGCTCCGGAGGACGTCAGGGCGGCCATCCAGCGGCGCAGCAGCTCGGGTCGGCTCCGGGGCAGAGAGTGGTAGCTGATCTGCTGGCCCTGCAGCTTGGTATGGTAGAACTCGTTGCCGCAGTTGGGCACCAGGCAGCGGCATGACGGCGGGACCTGCAGCGTGCGGTCCGCCCGGTCCGCCGTGGCCAGGTGCTTGGCGAGGCCTCTTCTGTTGCTCCTGCTGGTCGTCGCCATGGATGTATGTATAATGTGTGTGAGAGACAGTGTTGTTGTTGTTTTAGAATGGTGCTGGTGTGTGTGCCTTGGTTTAAAAGAGAGTGCAACACTGCCGCCGACTGGCCTGGAGTGTATCCTGGGTTGCAACCAGTTTCTCTCATATCTAAAATATTTTTTGTGGCAAAAATATGATTTTTGACTCGTCATTTACTTTTATGGATAGAATTAAGCATTGTAGACATGCAATAAGCATGCATTTAGCGTTACAATTAAAATATAATTCCTCCTCCCTGTGCCTGTGCCACAATGGACCATCTTTAATGTCATTTAATCTACTATTTAAAAATATGTTTTAATCGTAGCAATCCACAGTTGTACTCCAAGGTTACAATCTGTAGCTGCAGGATTTTGTTTTTCAGCTGGAGGAAGTTAACCTGTGAAATGAGAGATGGAAGTGTGTAGTTTGTTTGAACAGCTTGGAGATATAGGGCACATTTAAAGGTAGGGGAAGTGATTTCACTTTTGTCAGATATCACCCCCCCAAAAAAAAATCTGTTAAAATGCTCTATTATAAGGTGTGCAGACCATATATGGAGTTTCCCCCTCCCCCACGTTAGCAGAGGAGCCAATAAAAGTTCCCCAGGTGGTGGGTGAATTCTCCTCCATCAGGATCGAGCAGCAGGTTCACATAGTGTAGCTACTCTTGGGCGCCCCTAGTGCACCAGGCTGGTACTACACCATGAATTTCAAATCACTTACCCTACCTTTAAAGCACACAACGCAATACAAGTCTGATAACTGTGACTGGGCAACATCATACTGCATTTCTATTGCTTCGAGCGACAGGCAAGGAAGCCGCCCCCATATCATTCATTACAGGACTTGTAATGTATTAGGTAAGTAATAATAACAGTAATAACAATAATCAGTTGTTGGAGTTAAGTTGCAACAGGCAGCATGGAGGAAGTTAGACAATACAAGTCTGATAACTGTGACTGGGCAACATCATACTGCATTTCTACATGTTTACAATGGTGGCCACGGTCCACCATGTTCATTTCATCAAAACAACTGTGCAATTCCCATTGTATAACCAAAAGCAGGAATCATAGTGGAGGTAAAAGGTAAAAAAAAAAAAATTGCAGCCAAACCATATCCTTCGAGAAGTAGTCAGTGGCATGTCTTAATGACTGTTGGTAGGGCGTTCCACATTTGGTGACATACGAGGAACTTTGTGGACCAGACCCACAAGATACGTTACTCTCTGTGGTAGTTTCAGGCCTTACCGGAGCATGGGTGAGTCCTTAGTCCATACAGTGTTCATTAGTGTGGTTGCCCAAAAGGGCAACCAGACTATTGCAACCGTAACAATTTATTATTAATTTCTCCAATAACCCTTTTTGGCACGCTACTCCTCCCATAGTTTTGATTTGTGGAACTTTTTGTGAAATAGTATTATTTCACAAAAAGTTCCACAAATCAGAAATCAGTGGCACACACCATATGTCCAATCCTCCCCAAATTTGAATCGCATGTCGTGGTTAGTGGCATCAAAAAGGAGTCACAACCATTTCCATGTTCATCCATAGGGCGCGCCACAAAGGCACAAAACGTAACCATTGCAAAAACATGATTTGGGGGGGTATAAATCCTCTCCCAATTCCTTCCTCACAATCACAGCGGTGAATCGAATAGTCAACATCATACTGACTGACTGACAAAACTAACTGACAAAATTAGTGCAAGTGGCCGAAACAAGAAACTGCGGCAACCACACTTTGCAATTTTGAAAAATGGCAATATTTCTAGTTAATATTACACTGATAGAATATGATCATATGACACAGCACAACCCAGCCTGTTTAACATTGTTGTTTGTAATGTGCTCTATCCATGAAGTGGGTTGGATTGGATGGAGGGAAGAGGGGAGGGGGTGATCTAGAGAGGAGGAGCTGGGTACTATTCTTTTATTCTGAAGTGGCCAGACTTCACCTGCCTTCGACGCATTCATCAGTTGAACCTCTGAATTGGTGTCTACACAGAAAAGGACCGTGGAGAGTCATGTCATGACAGGTAAGGAAGTCTATACACGCAGTTTACTATTATAAACTGTAGGAGTGTGTGTTATATTATGAATTTAATATGATGTTAATGAGCAGTATAGAGCTATCGAGGGCCGTAAAGGGTGTGAGATATGAGCACCCCAGGATCTGTTACGGATCACCACTGCCTGCATCACAACCTCGATAAGAGAGAATGTTTTCATCATTACAATGATGAATATTTATTAATGTTTATTTCTCCTTTATTTTACTCGTATATCTATCCTGGCTGATGACATACAGTACTTTGGCGGGTATTGCCATTGGTTGTGAAATTTACATACAAACACCCCCCGACTTTCATTTTCTTCCATAGGCCTATTCAAAAAGTGAAGCTTTCATATAAAGTATTTAAAACTTGTTGTTTTAATGTTGATGATTATGTACCGCTCTTGAAATCCCGCCAAAAAGGTTTCCTCAAAGAATTCCAATATTTTTAAAAAGGAAATGTAGAAATACTTGTCCTGGGCTACTTACCTACTTTTGAACAATTTGTTTTTCATCAATGTGCCGTGGCATGGAGGTGATCAGCCTATGCCACTGTTGATGTGTTATGGAAGCTACTTTTTCTTGCATAACAGCCATACTTTATTTTGTATATTGTTCAGTCTTATGTTTCACACCTTTCTCTTGACAATACAACTCAGATTCTTTATGGCGTTCAAGGCAGGGCATTTGGGGTCAGTTAAGCACAGTAATGCCATGGTCATTACAGAAGCTAGTACAGTAATTTTGACTCTGTGGGCAGGTGCCAAATCGAGCTGGAAAGGAAAAATAGTATCTCCATGAAGCTTGTCAACAAAATGAAGCACTCTAAAAAGATGGCTGTTGTAAAACCATTGTTAAGTTTTCACTGTCAGTAGATCAACACCGATAACATGGCCTAAATCATGTGTTTTACCATGTCCAATCTCGACACAATATAAAATGATAGTTTACAGCACTGTGTGCCTTTGACAGGCTTTATATTGATGCTGATGATCTTCCTTTTCCAACAGCAATGGGCACCTGCCCACAGAGGAAAAAATAGGATATTCAAATTAATTGAAATGGATCTGTACATTTGACCTGAGAAGCATTTTTTGTATCAATTAAAACAGGCCGGTATAGCGTGTAAGTGAGTTTTTCTGAATCAAAACTGTGTCCATACTGCAACGTGTTATATTGAGGGTGAGGCTTGGAGACAGTATTAGTTAGATTCCGGACCAATGGGAGGACGAAACAGTTGGGGTTCGGATCAATGGCCTGAAATTTGTCCAGTGAAAAAGGTTCTGCGGTGCAAAATCTATGTGCAATTAAAATGTTTTTTTAATTGCATTGTTTTTCTGTTGTTTATTCCAAATATAAGACGACTCTCATTGTCCAAGACTCCTTTGCGTCCTCATTTGAATGTGTCAAATAATATATTTCCCAAATATAAGACAACTCCATAATAGGTGATCTACAAGCCCCCAATGCTAGAAGATCTAAGGGCTCGATTTTCGCTCCCAGCTCCCTAACGTTACCCGAAACCCACAACGAATTCCCTTATTGGTATGGCAAAATCAAGCGAAACGTAAATGTCGGGGATTTGGTGGAAACGGTCTACCGAATCCCCGACAGTTACGTTTCGCTCGATTCCGCTTCGTACAAAAGTCCATTCTTTGTTATGCTTTTGATGGCAATTTGGGGATTTGAGGCTTTTTCCCCAAAAAATGTGTTTTGCAAAAACTCCAACTGTTGGTGGCACTATAACAGGCCAATGTGAAAAGGGTGCAGTTATATTTGAAGATTTCACATAAAAGTAAGAAATATAAGACAGATCAGTCTGTAACAATTTGCTGTTTTTTGGGACAGAATCTAGAGGAGCAATATGAAATAATGGGTTTTACAAAGATCAGCCTATAACAGGCCATATAGAGGTTCATCGTTGTCATCTAGGGATTGTGTGTGCAGAGTTTGTCATCAACCAGGTTAACGTCACTGGAGATTAGCTAGTATCAGTAACAAACAGATGGACAGACGGACACACGCAAACACAGACGGCGGAAGGACACACACACACACACACACACACACACACACACACACACACACACACACACACACACACACACACACACACACACACACACACCATAACTCCGGGCCAGTGTAGACTAACAGAAATAACATCCCATGTATGAATCGTGCGTCTGTCCAGCATTCTGTGAGGTGCAGTATCAGCCGTCAAAGGATTTTTATTGGAAAAGGTTAAAGTTCAGTATCCTTTTTATAATGCTGTTACCTCATTGTATTAATGCAAGATACAATAGCAACACAGTTCCCTAAACTGCTGTTCTTTAACCGCTATATACAACATAATTGGGGTAGACAGGAAGGTGGGCCCTTGCCACTGTTGCCACCACATAGAACCGTCCCTGGCCTTCTCTCTAGGGCCCACACAATCTGGAAGTCATTTTGTGATGAATGCCTGAGCAGTGACACCTCTATTGAAAGTTACTCATCTTCATCATGTTCTCATGCTGCACTTTGCCTTGTTCCCCTTGTTAATTGTCTTCCTTTGTCTTTTGTTTCAGTCTAGCAGTCTAAGTTCATCTTTCCTGGGTGTCTGACCAGCAGAAAGACGTTATGGCTGAAACAGTACATGGTGGTGAGTCAATGTTTAACACTCAGAGAATGCACTCAGAGAATTGCCCCACCAACTGCAAATTAGACACACGCATTCCACACCCGCACAGGGTGCATTGCCTGGCTTCGGGTCACACAGGCAGAAAGACCAATATCTCCCAGACAGTTAAAATTAGGGATGTCAGTAGTAATACAGGTATTGCACCCCACATGGGTACAAAAAGGGACACAGACAGAATGGTTGCTACATGAAAACGGGTAGTTTACCATGTTGCATCTTTCTCAAGCCGGCCTACATGTAGGTCGATCATAGGCTGGCGGCCACCTAGTTATGTCTAGTGGACATAAAAAACATAACATTTTATTGCTAGTCAGTAATAGTTTCTATGTTTGGAATTATAACAACTGAAACCAATAATATATCAATATTCCGATATTGATCTTTAACAATCATCAATTAGTTTGCTGTGTGGTCTTTTTTCATGATGATGCTCTTTTAGATGTATATGGAGACTGGTAGATTGATGATGGCATGGGTGATGCAGGTATAGGAAGCCTTTCTCAGGTTGTACTCCTTGCACTCAGGAGGTCTAAATCCTTCCTTAATGTCAACAAAGTCCATTCCCACAACCAAGTTTTGTGCAACTCAGATTCGGCACAAACAAGAGACTAAATTTATCTTGCTCCTATGCCACCCAAATGTGGAATGAGAGGTTAGGGTTAAGCACTGGTCCAATTGGTAGGGTTAGGTGCATCGGACCACTGATATTTTGGATAGAACACATGCACCTGGTCCCTTGACTCCAATTTCAAAAGGCACCTATAGGCTAGGATTAGCTGCAATTCATGCAATTCGAAACTGGACTACGTCAAATATGATCCCCCTTTTCCCCTCCTTTGTATATGTTGGTATTAATTTTTACTTCCATTATAATTTCATGCTTTTGGCTATACAGAATTGAATATTTGTTCGTCTCCAATATCTTGATGAAATGAAAATTGTGGCCCCTATTTTAAACGAATACTTTATGGTGTTGTCCACTCAGTTATCAGTCTTGTAATGAGTTGTACTTGAAATGTACTGCAAATCTCCAAGCCATTAATACAAATCAATGTATATGTGTCAGTCCTGGTACCAAGTAATACTTTTGGCTCTGTTCCTGTCCTGGCCAGTTCAAGACATTTCTGTGGGCCAGCACATGACGGACCTCATCCTCTAGTATTTGTTCTTCATTGTGCAGGGATTTGGAGGATCATGGGGCAATGCCCTTGGTGGCGGTAATGTCCATATCTCTAAAGCAATAAAAATGCTTTATTGACATCCCATGTTTTGCATTGCAATGAGAAAAAGCAGTATAAGTTAGATATTACAGCAGGTCTATGTGTGGGTACCTAGTTAGCAATTTATATGATTACTATAATTCAGGACACGAGGATCAGACACTGTCCTCATCCACATACTGAGATTCCTCAGTGAACAGACCTACACTTCCCCCTGCTGACAGTTGGCTGCTGTTTGTGCTCTCTGTGCTCCCACTCAAATTAATTATGTATACAAACAACAAATGAATATAAAATACATCAGCATTTCCAATATTCTACAAGAATTGATGTGTTTTCCCAGTCTGCCCTCATGTTCCCTGAGTGAGTCCATTCAGTCACTTCCTAGCCACACACATTTCCGGTGGCTGAGCTGCATGGGACAAAACTCACGCTCTGCATGGTAGTGAACGGGAATTAAGCTCCAGCCAAGCTTGTGGCCGCGACGGCTGAGCGACGGGCGAGCTGGAGGTCCCAATGACGACCAGTCAAAAAAACGTCATGTAACACAGAGCGTGAAGGTTTTTATTTTCCAAGTTCACGCTTTGAATTGTTCAACACTTTCTCTCTCTCTCTCTCTCTCTCTCTCTCTCTCTCTCTCTCTCTCTCTCTCTCTCTCTCTCTCTCTCTGTCTATCTGTCTCTCTCTGTGTAGTCATTTTGAATTGAGTGCTATAGCGCCACCCTTTAGCCAATGGTCATGGGCTTCACACATAGTCACCGGTTAGCATGGCCTGACCAAGTTACCGTTTTGCAGCAACTTGGCTGCAGATAACAAGCTGTGTGTGTGTGCGCACCGGTGTGCGTTCTTGCGATTTCAAAAATACTTTCATTTTATTTATTATGCAATTTTGAATGATTAAATTGCATTGTATCACATTATTGTTGCAGGAGGCCTGCAGGGGAAACCTCTGAAACGGGTTGAAAGTTTTGGTATACTACCTCCTCACAGTGAGTACAACAGAACTTAATGGCGCTCATTTCTTAAAGGTTTGATGTTATTGCAATAGTTGTTATAATGTAATCAGATACAGCTGATGTCACAATATATAAAGAAACTACGGTAGCTAGGCTCTTCGGGACATAATTAAATGGGTAATTCATTGTAAACATTTCTGTTTAGCACTCGAGATATGTTTTTGAGTTGCTTACAAATGGAAGCAACACATTTGATCAGACATGCAGCTCCCTTGTAAGCCCATTCACTTTTAAACTCCATGTTAGATAAAACAAGCCCTGCACATGTTTCCACCGTCTGGGCTCAGGCCTGAACTGTGCAAACCTGAGCCTGAGGGAGATATACTGACTACTGACAGCTCCATATATGGAGATGTGCACAGACGGACATATGGGCTGACAGACAGGGTACGAATTATAGTCACCACCTTACGGTGGAGACAATTAAGCTGAAAGTCCAGGACTCTGGTGGTGATACTGTATTGTGCTATTTGGCAATGTAACAACCATAATATTTGGTCTCCCTGATGTTCATAAATACCAAGGAATGGATAGTCTACCTAACTACGATTATATGCTGTAAATGTAATATTGTAATGTATTCATTTAATGTTTTCATTTCAGTGTCTGAGGTGAGGGTTGTTCTGCTAGGGAATAACCAGTCGGAGAAAATAAAAATTGGGAACCTCCTTCTGGGCCAGGTTGTGTTCAGTGAAGGTGCTCTTAGCAAATCTGAGAGAGGTAATAATAATAAGATGGCGATCATCAACACTCCAGACTTGTTCGATCACAAGGTGCGATCTCCAGAAGTGTCAAAGCTGGACCAACGCTGTGTGAGATATTCTTATCCTGGACCTCATGTGTTTCTACTGGTGATTCAGCCTGAAGACTTCACTGAAGAACAAAGAGTCAGACTACAGAGCATTCTTGAAAACTTCAGTCCCCGCTCATTTGATCATTCACTTGTGTTAGTCTTAACACCTAGAACGCACAGTGCAAGTCAATGGTTAAACTATGTGAACTATCCTTCACTGGATGAAATGATCAGGAAATGTAGGTTCAGGCATGTAGAGCAGGGGAACCACCTAGAGCTGTTGACACGATTGGGTCAAGTTGTTAAGGAGAACCATGAACAGCATGTCAGTGATCTCCCCAGAACTGATGAGAGCGGTCTACAAAGAGCTGCTGGTAAGTCATGCCATTGAATTTTGTATTCTTTTTTTTTTTCATCCCACGTTTTCGTAACCCATTTTTTCACCCAGCGCCAATTCCTAATGTGATCCTGGGCTCTACACACCCTCTGCCAAGCTGGGGAGGCAATGGACTGGCCTCATGCTTCCTTCAATGCATAAGGAGTCCAAGCTGCCTTCTTTTCATCTGACAGGGGGGAGTTTCCCTGGTTGGACGTAGTGCAGGGAAGGAACATGTTATTCCAACCAGTTCCTGTCCCCTCCATCAGACCAATCGGCCAAGGGGAGGCAGTTTAGAGCCCAGGATTACTGTATGTAGGGTAAAATGCAGAACTTCTGAGAGCAAGAGAGAGATAGTTGATATGGATTTATCTCAGTATTAGACACGTACAGTATAGTTGTATTGACTATATTTCCACAACTTTGTGACAATTAAACTGAGAGAAAGTAGATGCCAGCGTGGATACCCTGCCTTTAAAATGTTCTTTTTGCACAAACATTTGTGGATGGTATAACCTGAATTTGTAACCTGCAAATGTCCTGTGTTTACGTTATATGTATTGATTCACGTTCTACCAATCTTTAAGCGACTTTTGAACATGGCTTTTGAATATGGATTGAATATATTGTATTTCACATTGTTGCAGGAGGCCTGCAGGAGAAACGGGCCGGTAGCTATGAGATGCTACCTCCTGAAAGTGAGTAAAAACAAACAGAATCACAACTTATTGGTGTTTTAAAATGTGATATTGTGGAGGATATATTTTCAATGTGTGTTGGTATAAGAAGCCCTGCATTTCAATACCCGGCTACTAGCCTACTAACCGTTAGCTGCTCGATTCAATTATTAGCAGAGGCAATGATTGTCACTCAACAGCGACACCCATGAGCAAGACACCCTTTTTGCAGCGTTAACATGCACGATTGCCGCGGCCATGTTTTTCCTCTAGACTGGCTCCATTGACTCTAATTGTAAGAACGTTGTTGTTCACTGGCTAATAAAACATTGTTTTGAAAGGCCAAGGTTCATTGTACTTATTCAAGCTGTTTTGCCATTCTTCATATTAATATTGGGTTTTGACATTTTAACATTTGGAAATGGCTTTAGATTGCCTATACAAAATGGGTGGTAATGCTAATGGATGCAGTTGTGGAGGCACTCTAGCAAGTGGCCAGTAGGCTACTGCGCGTGTGTTTTGAGACTTTTGTTTTCTTCTTTAACCACCCACGGACCCATGCGGACCCCTATATGAAAATACATGCGAGGGACCCTCAAAAGAGAATATTTTTGCATCTCTAGCAGTGATTCTCAACCTGGCTGATTTCAAAATGGACCTACAAATGGGCTGCTTGCGCCTGGGGTGATATGCGCCCGGAGCGACCCACAACTGAATTACTCATGCCCGGGGCGATACGCGCCCGGAGCGTCCCACAACTGAATTACTCATGCCCGGGGCGATACGCGCCCGGAGCGTCCCACAACTGGGTTGCTCGTGTCCGGGGTGATACATGCCCGGAGTGACCCACGTAACCAATGAGAGGGTGTTGCTCCTTTGACTCTCATTCGCAACACCCACGTGACCACCTCTAGAGGAAAAGCATGACCAAGGCAATCGTGTGCGGTCACGCTGTGAAAAGGGTCTATTTGGGATTTTTTTTTTCATTGCAGCTGAAAAAGCTTCAGTTGGCCTACATAAAAAGAGAATAAAGACAAAATGTTGTAATTATTTATTCATGTGATGTTTTCATTTCAGTGTCTGAGGTGAGGGTTGTTCTGTTGGGGAATAACCTGCCTGAGAGGAACAGAATTGGGAACCTCCTTCTGGGACAGCCTGCGTTCAGTGGTGCTCCTAGAAGCTCTGTGATTCGTTATGGTCGAGTTAACAGTCAGATGGTGATCATCAATACCCCAGATTTGCTAGATCCCCAAATCTTACTTCCAGAGTTGGCAGAGAAGATCAAAAGCTGTGTGAGAATATCTGATCCTGGACCTCATGTGTTTCTACTAGTGCTTCAGCCTGAAGACTTCACTGAAGAACAAAGAATCAGATTACAGAGCATTCTTGAAAACTTCAGCCATCGCTCATTTGATCATTCACTTGTATTCGTCTCAGCACCGAAGCAGCGTCACTTGTTAAACTATGAGAAGTATCCTTCACTGGATGAAATGATCAGGAAATGTAGATTCAGGCATGTAGAGCATGAGGGCCTAGAGCTGTTGGCACGACTGGGTCAAGTTGTTAAGGAGAACCATGAACAGCATGTCAGCTGTGAAGCCTTTAAAGATGCCAGTAGTCTCACCAGCACTGATGACAAAGCTTCAGGTAATTAATTGCATTGAACTTAGGTCTAATGGTCTTCTTTCTTTCTTTCTTTCTTTCTTTCTTTCTTTCTTTCTTTCTTTCTTTCTTTCTTTCTTTCTTTCTTTCTTTCTTTCTTTCTTTCTTGTGCTCCACCATACATTTTCTGAACTGTATTATATTGTAATCATTGTTTTTGTGATACATTCATGTCTGTGAGAGTAAGTGTTATAAGCATAGATTAGAAATATGTTTGACTGATCCAAACAATCTAGTTATCAGAATGGCTTTAATCTGCCTTAATTAATTTACAGGATGCAAATTGTTTGTGTGTTTGTGAAAAATACTAAAATACAATTTAAACACTTTTTGTAGACCTTCACCTCAGGATTGTGCTTCTTGGGAAAAGTGACTACAAAAAGTCAGCACTTGGCAACTCAATCATCAAAAAGAATGATTTTTCTGCAAGACGCCTTAATGTCATGCAAAGTCAATCCAAGCAGGTGGCACATTATAAGTGTAAAGAAGAGTCTTTGACAGTAGTGAAAACCACAGACCTCTTTGGTCTCTCTGCTGGAAAAGTGACAAAAGAAATCGAGGAGATCTGTTCTTTTGATTGTTCACCTGGACCAAATGTATTCTTGCTGCTCTTTAGGTCTAATGAATATACTGAGGAAGACAGAGATACACTTAAGTTCATCATGGCTTCATTTCATCAGGAGGACCTTAGTAACTTCATTGTCATCAAAACTGATGAGGGTGAAGAAAATTCATCTATGAGACAGCTCATTGCAGATTGTGGAGGAGGATTTTACAGCATGTCTGAATATAACATTCCATCACTGATGGAGAAGATGGAAAAAATTGTGAGAAAGTCCAACCCCCCTCTGAACCTGGTTCTGTGTGGTATAAGAGGACGTGGGAGGACCTCTGCAGCCAACACCATTCTGGGTCAGATCCAGTACAGCTCAGGGTCTAGTTCCCGTACAGAGTGTGTGAAGAGACAGGCAGAGGTGTTTGGTCGCTCAGTGACCCTAGTGGAATTGCCTTCCTTGCATGAAACATCCCAAGCAATGCTTCACAATGTTTTGAGATGTGTCTCTCTCTGTGAGCCTGATGGTGTACATGCCTTCCTGTTGGCCGTTCCTCTCGGTCCACTCACTGATGAAGACAAGGCAGAGTTACAGAGCATTCAAGATGTATTCACCACGGAGGTCAATGAATTCATGATGGTTTTATTGACTGTAGAATCTGATCCAAATGCCCCAGCTTTTTCCAAATTTGTAAATGAAGACAAAGACATGAAGGACCTGAGTAAGATCTATGCAGGCCGATGCACTGTATTCAACATTAAGAACAACAAGCAAGTTCCTGAGTTGCTGGATGCTGTGGAAAAGATGACACAGGAGGGTAGACCACTTTGCTTCACAAGAGAAATGTTTATCAATGCCCAGATGGAGAAGATCATACAACAAGATAAACTCATCGCCATGCTACGTTCTGAAGGACAGAAGTTGAATAAAAACACTTGTAAGTACAAGTACATGCAAGTACATGCATACAGCTTTCTCTTTACATAAGCTCTGTCACAGCAACAGTTTATCCACTGCACTTCATATGAATCTGCAGGTTAGCATGAGATAAATGCATGTGTAGCCCAGCTAAGACCCCATCCTCAACAGCCCTGTCCATCAGGCCCAGGCCTGTTGGTACGACTTGTTGTTGGAGATTGGGGTTCTATCCCCACTAATTGGGTATCACTACACATGCTTTATCCACAAGCCATTGCTGAACATAACCTCATATAGCATTTTCTTCAGTACACTGAATTCAGTCAAAAGTACATCCATTATTACTTTAGTAACACATGGAATATATCCAATGTGATATGGCTTGATAGAGCCCAGTAGAAGTACCGGTAATACTAATTCTATTCCTCTTGATTTTTCAGTTGAGCCTGACAATCAGTGCCTCAGGATGGTGCTGATAGGAAAGACTGGCTCTGGGAAAAGCGCCTCAGGAAACACAATTTTGGATAAAGAAGTATTTACCTCCAAATTCAGTCCAAGGTCTGTCACCAAGGTTTGCCAGAAAGAACAGGCTGAAGTAGATGGCCGTCAAGTTGTGGTACTTGATACACCTGGTCTGTTTGACACATCTCTGTCCCAGGAGGAAGTTCAACGGGAGCTGAACAAATGCATCAGCCTGCTGTCCCCTGGACCTCATGTGTTCCTGCTGGTGTTAGGGATCGCAGGACGATTCACTGGAGAGGAGAAACATACATTGGCACTAATCCAGGACGCCTTTGGGAAGGATTCCAAGAGGTTCACTATCATTCTTTTTACAGGAGGAGACATATTAAAGCGTAATAATCGGTCCATTAAGGACTACATCAAAGATTTTGACCATTCATTTCAGCAGCTGATTGATGAATGTGGAGGAAGGTACCACGTCTTCAACAATATTGATAGAAACTTACAACAAGTCAGTGAGCTACTGGTGATGGTTGAGACGATGGTGAAAGAGAATGCTACGGGATGCTACACCACAGAGATGTTCCAGGAGGCTGAGACTGCCATCCAAAAACAAATGGAAAGTATTTTAGAAAAGAAGGAAGATGAAATGAAAAGAGAGGTGGAGAAGTTGAAAAGAATTCATGAAGAACAAATGCAAACAATGCAAGGAAGAATGAAAGAGCAGGAAAATGAAATTGAAAAGGAGAGGAAACAACTGAAAGAAAAGGAGGATAATATTGAGAGAGAGCGTGAGGAAAGAGAGAGAGAGCGTGTTGAAAGAGAACAGGAGGACAAAAAACGGATGGAATTGGATGAAAATGAATGCAACGAGTGGAATGAAAAACTCAAGGCCTTAGAGAGAGACAAACAAAAAATGTCAGAGGAAAAGGATAGGGAGTTGCAACTCAAGATAAAAGAAATGAGAGAACAGCAAGATGCTTGGGAGCAGGAACGAAAACAGGAAGATGACAAGAGAAGAGAAGAAGAAGAAGATAGAATAAAAAAGCTTCATGAAGCATTTGGCCAAGAAGAGGCAGCAGAAAAACAGAGAAGTATGGAGGAGTTCAGAGAGAAGGAACAACAAATAAGAGATGAAGAGGACAGAAAAAGGAAGGCACTTGATGAAGAGAAACAAAGGGAGTGGAAAAAGAAAGTTGAGGCCTTGGAGAAAGAGAGAAAAGAAGCAAAGGAAAAAGATAGAATATTGTTGGAAAATGAGAGAAAGGCCATGAGAAAGCAGCAAGAGGATTGGGAGCAGGAAAGAAGAGCATGGTGGGATAACAGACAACGGGAAAATGAAGAGAGCAGGAAAAAACAAGAAAACAAAATAAAAAAGCTTGAGGAAGAAATTGAACAAGAAAAAGAAAAACACAAGAAGATCAAAATAAAGATACGTCAACAAAAAGAACAAGAACGAGAAAAACTTGAGAAAGAATATCGAGAGAAACTGGAGCAGATGGAGAATAAATACAAAGATGAGGCCAGAAAACAAGCTGAGGAATTGAATGAATTCAAAAGTGAATACCTGAAGGTGTACGACAATCGCATACAAAAACAAGAAGACGAAATACGCAAACTGCACCAAACACAACAGACACAAGCCACAGAATTGAAAGTGAAATATGATCTTTCATTTCATAAGGAGAGTATGCTGAGGGAGGAAGTAGGAGAGAAAAGTAATGAAATAGAAAAGAAAGTGAGAGAAATCGAAGAACTGAAGATTAAACATCAGAACGAACTGGATGCCCATTGCAAAGAACTGCAAGAGATGAGGAAGAAGAATTGTGTCATCAGCTGAGAACAACATCATGATGTTAACATTTTGGGTAGGTGATCATAATGTATCAATTCAATTATTGTCAAATTGTCAATTATTATGAAATTAGGTCTGTGATTATATTTGACAGTGGAATGTAGTGAAGATCACTTCTTTTTGCAACATTGAATACAAAAAGTAAAAGGTAAAGTAAAGGTAGTTGAAGTCACCCACGGGTGTTAAATTTAGATGGAAAGTAAAATGTAACTGATAGGGTTCTCTAAAGTAAGAGATTTTATATGGGTAACAATAATAAAGCTCTAAGCTCTTATATATAGTATATGTCATTGTGCACTTTACAGAATATTTTGTGAAGATTCTTGTAAAGCATATTTTTTCTGTTCTATGGACCCTAAAGGACACAAAAAAGTGGTTTACACCCCCCCCCCACTCTAACATCATTTTATCACCATGGCAACATGGTGTTGTGTATCAATCTGTCTGTATTACTGTCAACATCATTTCTCCAAATCTGCCAGCCCGATTTACACCAAATTTGGTCCAGGGGTGTATAATGTGCTCAAGAAGAACCCATAAAAATGTCACCATGATCGGCCCATAGGTGGCGCTATAGTACTAAACTCAAAACCAAAAATCATGATTATTCACAAACTAATTGTCAAATCAATGAGAATTGCTGGGTTCTTGCACAATGGGCTGAGACACAAGCCCTGCAAATTTGACCACGATCCACCAATAGGTGGGGCTATGATAACATATATAACATGACCAATTCGCTACAAAAACCTTAAATAATTACGCGCAGACAATGTTTTGTTTCAAATGGAAATATGTCCAGAGCCACAAACGCGGCTCTGGACATATTGAAGTTTATTGAGGACTTTAGAGGTGGTGCCGTAGAGGATACTGTTGCAATAATCAAGGCAGGATGTGACGAAGGCGTGGATGAGAGTTTCAGCTGCAGAAAATGACAAGGAGGGTCGGAGACGAGCAATCTTCTTGAGGTGGAAGAAGGCAGTTTTGGTGACACGGTTGACATTGGGGAAGGAATGAGAGGGTGGGGTCAAAAATTATGCCAAGGTTGCGGATGTGGGTGGAAAATGAAACAATGGAACCATCAATGCTGAGTGAAAAATCCTGCATAGAACTGGTGAGGGAGTTGGGACCAGTGATGATGATTTCTGATTTATTGCAATTATTGGGTGGTTGGAGTGATGGCTTTGGTGGAGAAATACAACTGTGTATTATCGGCATATGAGTAGAACTGAAGTCCATGGTGACGGAAGATCTGACAGAGTGGGATAATGTTTACGATGAAGAGCAGGGGACCAAAAACAGAGCCGTGGGGACACATAACAGAGACGGGGTAGTGGAGCAGTTGCAGTTCTTGACAGAGATGAATTGTTGTCGATCAGAGAGTTAGAATTTGAACCAGGAAAGAGCAGTTCCTGTTAAACCAGTGGAAGATTGGAGACAAGTGATGATAATGGAGTGACTGATGGTGTCAACTGATGGTGTGACTGATGGAGAGGTGAACGAAATCAGCAGAGAGGAGGATATTGTTGGTGACTGGAATGGAAACCAGATTGAAGTGTTTCGTAGAGGTTATGGAGTCTACATGTAACTTGAGCTGAGAGGCAACAGTGTGTTCCAGGATTTTGGTGAGGAAAGGAAGGTAAGAGATGCGTCAGTAGTTGCTCCAATATTTTTTCAATATTGGGGTAAAAGCAGCAAGCTTGAGAGCAGGGGGAACTGGCCAGTAGACAGGGAGGTGTTTATGATATTGGTGATAAGTGGAAAGAGAACAGGAAGACTGGCAATGACCAAGGTGATGGTATTGGGTCAAGGATACAGGTGGAGCTTTTCATGCCAGAGATTATGGAGGAGAGGTTGGATGCAGTTATTGCAGTAAAGGAGTTGATGTAGATGATCCATGTACAAGGGGGCTGAGTGGGTGTAGGAGACGTGCTTGGTCATTGTGGGGGCAAGTTGATTGTTGGCAGTTTGAGAGTGCGTCATTGTAAATATTGACCAGTTCAATGTTTGGGGTGGGTGGACTAGGATCAGATATGGTTTTGGACCATATTGAGGACATGGAGGAGGGGTCAATAGATTTGAGGTTCCGGAAAGTTATGGAGCGTTTTTCCTTGTTGAGGGGAGTGGGGGGGTGTCAATGTCTATGATGATGGCTAGGTGGTCCAAGATGGTGGAGCCAAGGTCCATGCTGGTGACATTATGAGTGGTTATTCCTGTGGTACAGATGAGATCCGCAGTGTGTCCTTCTGTGGGTGGGAAAATGGACGTGCTTAGTAAGATTGAAAACGTTTAAAATGTCGAGGAATTCAGTGGCGCTTTGAAGTCAGGTGAGTCCACATGGATTGATATCTCTAGAAAGAGTAAGGCATTACTTTCTCCAGGATGGAGAAATGGCAGTGAGCAGTGTGAGAAATACAGAAAATTGAGAGGGAAACCGGTGGATTGTACAGTCCAGGTGGGGAATGAGGCATTACCCCAGGTGGAGCAGCAGGGGCGGTATTGCAGTCGCTATACCACACTGTTGTGACGAAAAGAGAGCTGAGCCAGAAGGCAAAGCTCTCCATCTACCGAGCTATCTTCATCCCTATCCCGTCAACCTCACCTATGGTCATGAAGTGTGGGTCATGACCGAAAGAACAAGGTCGTGAATACAAGTGGTTGAAATGAGTTTTCTCCGGCGGGTGGCTGGCATCTTCCTTAGAGATGGAGCGAGAAGTTCAGTCATTCGGGAGAGCCTCAGCGTAGAGCTCCTTCGCCTGGAAAGGAGCAGCTTGAGCGTCTCCCTAGGAAGGTCCTTGAGACACGTCCCACTGGGAGGAGACCCTGGGGCAGACCAAGGACCAGATGGAGGGATTACATCCACTCTCTGGCCTTGGATCGCCTCAGGATCCCCGAGGAGGAGGTCGCCATTGTTGCTCGGGAGAGGGAAGTCTGGACGCGGCCCGAACTCGGATAAGCGGATGAAGATGGATGGGCGGGTTTGGGCAGTCGGTATATGACTGCTGCGACCAATGGATTAGGGCCAGACAGTTTGAAGGTGAGATGTTAAAATGAGGAGAGAATAGTAATATTAACTGGACTGATTTTGATGTGTTGTTTGTGTATTTTGGCCATGCCACCGCCACGACTTCCCTTGATGCAGGGCATGGGGCGTGGTCTTATTTAGTGTAAAATATTCAAGGCTATTGCCTCTTTCTCCCCTAGAGCTTTAAAAATTACAATTACAATTACATGAAAATCATGTTAATTTTTGAAGACCGCATGCATCTGCTTCCAAAATGGGTTACTGTAGCGCCACCCATTGGTGGATCGTGGTCAAATTTGCAGGGCTTGTGTCTCAGCCCATTGTGCAAAAACCCAGCAATTTTCATTGGAATTAGACAATTAGTTTGTGAATAATCACGATTTTTAGTTTTTAACTGTTGTCTCCTCCGTAAGGTGGGAGACTATAAATCGTACCCTGTCCTTCCGCGCGCTGAGGGACAGGGTACGATTTATAGTCCCCACCGCATCCAATGACGTCCGTCCGCATCCAATGACGTCATAGATAGATATATAAGGTGCTACCATGGAAACTAACGCCAAAGAGAGTGAAGGGAAGATGAGGGAACCGAAGATATATCCTAAGCCCGGACGGTGGAGACCTGGCATGTTTGGTACTGTAGCGCCACCTATGGGCCGATCATGGTGACATTTTTATGGGGTCTTATAGAGCATATTATACACCCATGGACCAAATTCGGTATAAATCGGGCTGGCAGATTTGGAGAAATGCAGAAATACAGACAGATTGATACACAACGCCATGTTGCCATGGTGATAAAATAATGTTAGGGTGGAGGGAAAAAATGTAAACCACTTTTTTGTGTCCTTTAGAGTCCATAGAACAGAAAAAATATGGTTTACAATTACGAATGGTTTACAAGAACGAAATATTCTGTAAGCTGGATTTTGCTAGACAACTATACACTATTAAAGGGGAATTCCACCCATTTTCATTTTTTTTTCTGAGTGTACAAATGCTGAGTGTACTGAGGGTACAAATGCAACCAAATTAACCCTAACGGGTTTGTGTCCTTTAGGGTCCATAGAACAGAAAAAATATGGTTTAAAAGAATCTTCACGAAATATTCTGTAAACTGGATTTTGCTACACAACTGTTCTTCAGACCTTCATTTCTTGGGAACACAGAATGGGGGAACTTTTTTATCATGTCCACCCAACACCTTGAAGGTACATCAATGACATAGTAAAATATTGAAAATGGGTGTAGTTCCCCTTTAAAGGGGGATTCCAACCATTTTCAAAATTTCCCTTTGAAAATTTGGTTCACATTTGTACACCCTCAGGAGAAAAGATCCTAAAAGAGCACTTTTATATCTTGACCACACAACATCTCTAAGGTGCATTAATGCCATAGTAAAATATTGAAAATGGGTGGAATTCCCCTTTAAACATGTGGAATTGTAATTGAAAACACAAAGAAATGAGCATACAAAACTTCACACTATTGCAATGTCACAATATAATAATTTAATAACAACAAACTTTTGGTTTAAGAAAAACAATATCACGCTGTCTTTAAATCACAATTAATCACATTAAATCCCATTTAATAGTGTTTGCAAACATCTGTAGGTGTTTGGGACGAGCTTTACTGTTAGGACTTGACACTACAAAAAGGTGATATCTTCACTGCGTTTGCACGCATTATACTGTATCTACCTCTCCCAGACCCTATCCACTACAACAGGAGCTCATCTCAGGGATGTCGTGGACAGTGAGGTCCAAACGGGACATATAGTGTTGATTCTATAAAACTGTCTGTCTGTCAGTTGTTGTTATGCTCTGTCTCTCTGCAGGTGTTGGAGGTGGGTGTGGCAGGGGGTCAGCAGCAGAATGGAAACACCTGAGCTGTGCAGTGGTCATCAACGTTTCTGTTGGCAACATGAATCTAGACGCATTTCTGGCTCTGGAGCCTGTCTGCTCAAAGGAGGGCAAAACATTTGGAAAATTATCATACTTGCGAAGCCCTGCGGAATCAACCATGAGAGCATGTCTGCTTTTGTTGCTTTGTTGCTAGTGTTTTTATTGTGTAATATATTGGGATTTTTTGGCCATAACTGGAGGGGCTTGTTGTCCTCAAGAACATGGATGTTGGGGTTCAAGTAGTTACCAAAGGCCAAAAAAATACTTTTGAGAGTTAGGGTTAGGCTCTTCGTTTAGATAAGCAAGGTAATACCTTCAAGATTTTTTTTTTCATTGTATGCATTATTTTACAGCACATCTACCAGATGCAAGAATATACTGTATATGCTCTATACATACCTGTATGCCTTTTTGGCTGTATATATCAAAGATGTCTGTAAGATACAGTAAGATTAGTTTTTCTTTCAGTCTACTACTAGTCTAGTGTGATGGCGTCTTGAAAATCCAGACTAATGCAGATGATTCATAAAGCTGTTCCTACTACAAAGATGGTAGTACATTTCTTGTGTGAGAGATAGGACTTTTGGTATAAAAATAAACTAATTAAAAGAATGTGACCAAATAAACAAAGTTGTGAATTTCATCCTGGGGTCTGGGGGATGCTCTGATCTGGTCTACTGATCAAATATACAATATAACAATTTGAAATAAAATATATAGGTATAAAAAGAATGAGGCAGATGATATTCGTGTACAATCAAAAACACGTTGAATGGATATATGTTTCCATGTGGTGGCATGTGAGTTCAAAAATAATACAGAAGCCCTGCATCATTTTCAGAATCCATCCTGGTGGTGGTGTCATAACATGTTACAGTACCACCACCTTGTGGTGAATAATCGCCACGACAGCCACAAATATAATATACAGAGGGGCAGGCCTTGAAACATATGTCCCTCAAATATTGATTGATTGATTGATTGATTGATTGATTGATTGATTGATTGATTGATTGATTGATTGATTGATTGATTGATTGATTAAATGATTTATTAATTGATTGACCCTAAAAGAGCAAAGCTGAATATTACTATTGTTGTTGTTATTATTCACACCTCACACAAGACTTCTTTCTTAGCTCCACAATTGATATTTACAATTAACTTAGTAAAGTATCTTATATAGCCTTATATAACATATGTACTTAAGCTCAAATAGACCAATTATTATTAATAGATCGGGTAGGTTACACAATATATTGTTAAAATGATTCAAGGAAAAACTGCATTTTGAAGGCAGTTTTAATCGGGAGTAGGATAGTCTCTGAAATCTGAAAGACTTGTTTGTTTTACCGATTTGCATAAGATTTAAACAAAATCAGTGTAGTGTAAATCTCAAAATCCTTGGCATAACAGGACCACGAGAAAAGATTTGGCCTGGTGGAGACAACAATAATAAACAAAAACTACTACAGCAGTTTCAAACATATTCAACAAAAGCAAAATCAAGCTCAGCCAACTGAGAATCAGGGTTAAAGGCATTTGTATAGCAACTCTCCATCATTTAGCTGGGGACCACTTGGAAACGCCTCAACGACCACTGGTGGACTATATCTCCTAGTGCATATAGTGGAGAAGTAAAAGTAAAATAAATTAAAAATATTCCAATCAAGTAAAAGAAGACCTCAATTGTGTTCTGCAGGCTTAACACATGGATGCACACACACACACACACACACACACACACACACACACACACACACACACACACACACACACACACACACACACACACACACACACACACACACACAAAATCAGCCTGCTGTCCAATCAAGCAACACAGCAGGAGCTCTTAACTGAGCCACTGAGTGGTGGGGTGGGTTGGTGGGTCAAGGCACAGAGATAACAGAGGTCATGACCTTTATAACATCCCCCAGGAACATCTGTCCCCTAACAACAATAGAAACGACTGCTGGTAGAAATGTAATGGACGCAGAAGTGGTAGAAAAGGTACTCACATTTGTATGCTGTAAGTACCGATAAAAGTATCGTCATCAGTGCCCATACCCGAGGCAGAGTTGGCGAAAGGCCTTTCTGTGTGGAGTTTGCATTTTCTTCCTGTGTCCCTTAGGATAGATAAAAGCATGCAGTAATCATAGTCTTTAGACTGCCTCCCCTTGGCCAGCTGGGGCGCCTGATAGAGGGGACAGGAACTGGTTCGAATAACGTGCATTGCATCCAACCAGGGAAACTCCCTCGTCAGGTGTAAAGGAGCGACTTATGCATGAAGGCAGCAAGTTTAAGAAATTCATGAGTTACTGTATATCACACCATATTGCAATTGCACGTTCTTAAACTTAGAACACTGACCATGGGTGATTTTCACCCAGACGATTACGCCTTTGCAATTTTCATATGTTGCTGATGTCTGAGGTGGGCGGGTCTTTCAGTAGCTTCATGATGCTCAGTGACATCATAATGTTGCTGATGTCTGAGGTGGGCTGGTCTTTCAGTAGCTTCATGATGCTCAGTGACATCATAATGTTGTGATGTCTGAGGTGGGCGGGTCTTTCAGTAGCTTCATGATGCTCAGGGACATCATAATGTTGCTGATGTCTGAGGTGGGCTGGTCTTTCAGTAGCTTCATGATGCTCAGTGACATAATAATGTTGTGATGTCTGAGGTGGGTGGGTCTTTCAGTAGCTTCATGATGCTCAGTGACATCATAGAATATGGGTTTGTTTGTCTGCACACACCCCTATTTTTCTGGTGAATTTCACCTGTGTGTAGAATTTCACCTGTGTTTAGTGATAGACAGAAATCACATTCACCCACAATAAGTAATGGCTGCAAAATTGTGTTAGCGAGAGCCACGTGAAAGACCTACAGGCCCAGACCTCCAACCCAGACTTGGTACCAGGGAGGATCATGTTGCAGCCAAGTCAGAGGTCTAGATGGAAGACCTGAAGGGCGAAAGTGAAGATAATTTGAAAAGGATGATATTCAGTTCAGTATGAAATTGATCTCAGAGAATAGATAACTTTTTGATTGTGCAATTCACTGTACAGTCTAATTATTATTCTATTACTCTAATAAATGTATGAAAAGTTTACTCACTTGTCTGTGAAAGTGCCAAGCTGACTGCTACTGATGCTAATGTACTTTTTTCAGCTCATATTGCTCGGCTGGCCATAGAAACCATGCTGACTGCTACAGTAGGCATGCATTATACAAGTTATAACTGGGATCCCCACACATTTTTTGAGAGTTTTTGGAAAGCTTATTTTGGCGTATAGGTTCAAAACTTGTGGATTTTTTCTTTATCAAAGATCTTGGGAGGAGATAGATTTGAACTGTTTTTTCATATAAATAAAAATGGAAGTTGGTCTAAAAGTCACTTGTTCACTCATTATATGAATGGAAGTTTTATTGTTGACAGTCAGTTAATGAGCTGTGCCTGTTCAAAGTTTTCAATACAGTGCTATAGCGCCACTCTTTGGCCAACTGTTGTGGGTTCCGCATCCTCAACGCTTGGCATAGCACTCTGCCATATTGCCATAAGCAATTTACAAAATAATGATAAATCCTGTGTCTGTATTTGACAGACAGTGATATTCCACAGAGTTTTGCTGGTGACTATAGCCTATACTTTGTCTTGTTGGAGCCAGATTGGAGTAATTGGCTTACCATAATAGCATACAATGTTGTGCTTTTATGGGCTATTTAAACAATTTGATAATTCTCCAATATCTTAAAATCTGTTTTATGATAGGCTATTTAAACAATTTGATAATGCTCCAATAGTATCAAAACTGTTTTTATGATAGGCAATTTGATGCTCCTGTTGACAGACAAACCAAAGTATTATGTAACATGTTACATATTACTCTTGGGCCCAAGTAATGCACAATATTATTACTTTCCTAAAGGGGTAATAAGTAATAAGCAATATATAGCGCCCCTAAGTAATATCTCCCAATGTCAATCAATATCATTGATTAGTCACGCCCTCCCCCGTGCCTATGTCTAGATCCAGCACTCCTGTCACTGCTGTTGCATCCTATACTGACTCACACAGACCAGTCCAGCACTGCACCGCCCATAACCTACAACCTCGGCTGGCCTCGCATAGCCCTGCACGGCCCAGCAGCACCCGAGGTATCTCCGGTTTCAATAGAACAGTACTACCCCCTCTCAAATCCACTGACACTGCTTTGTAATGTAGATACATTACAACGGGTGGATGTCATTGCTTCTTGCCCAGGGCCGTAGATGAGGGAGGGCAACGCGCATAACGCGCAGTGCGTTGGGCCCCACGTGACCGGCAGGGCACAATTAAAAATAAAAATAAAAATCTATAAATATGCATTTTCCCGAGAAAACTGTTGAATCTGCTTTGTGCCCCTCTCCAGAGACATGGTGCCCCCCTGTTTGTCACGCAGTCCTAATTTCGTCAAATAGATTTGGGAAATAGATAAGGGGATTTCAAAGCCACGTGCGGGCACAGACTGTGCGCACTGCGCAGCATTGGAGATGTCCACAGAACCGCCAGTTCAATTCATCTCCTTATTTATGGATTGTCCTATAAACAGCTCTAGACAGCTGCCTGCTGTCGGTCACTTGCTTGTGTTTAGGTAAGGCATATAATATAATTAAATACATTAATTAACTTGTGACAATGCTGCTGCTTTCACGTTTCCACTGAAATCCCGACGGTTACATTTGTCTTGATTCCGCTTCGTAGAGAAGACCTACCTGCATATCCTATACAGCATCTGAGAGAATGATTTTTGCCCGTCACGCTGCATTTTGAAATGTACAAAATGGTCCAGAATTGAAGGAGATATGAATGATCAAAAAGATGTCTGTTTTGCCGCAAATTTCCCGACTTTTTTTTTGCAATTTACTAATGTTTAGTTTAATAACGTTTTGCAGACTTGGGATAAATGCTCGCCACATACAGCAAAAAACATGGAACATGTTTTTTCAACATAACATGTTGAATGGTAAGAAATGATCGAGAATTGACCGAACTGTAATTGTTTGAAAATACGAACTAAAATACTCAGCCAGGCTGCGGGCTTATTCAGGGCCGCAGCGCCACTACTAGGTTTTGGAGGCCCTAAGTATAACTGGTCAGGGATGCCCCCCACCACCACCTCACCCTACACACGCCCCCACCTCTCTGTGTAGGCTGCAAGGGTGCAGCCTACATGAAAATTTCAGTAGGATTTCACAGGGGCTGTGGTTAATTTGCTGGTCCAGGCTATAGCTTGGGCCAGGAATTCAGGGAAGGAAAAACAGGGGTTGACACTAAGGTCTCGGAGGCACTTGCCATCGGAACATAAAAATGAAACCAAATGGACCCTTGCGGGTCCATTTGGTTTCATTTTACACTCTCAAGAGTTAAAATTCATCATCTTAATTAGCCCCGGTCTACACAACTAGAGAATGAAGATTAGGTCATTTTGATCTGTATGTTAATTTGCCTGTTTTGTTTCCCAAACCCAGCCTGGAATTGTGTAGGCCTATAGCTAGAAAGCAGGGAAAGACACAGAGGCAGAGTGCAATGACTGCCTCAAAGACAAATTTATCTTGTGGTGTGTTATAGTGCACTAAGTTGTACACTTGCCCGATCGGGCAACCAGGTAGCAGTCTTCACTTGCCCGACCATTTTTTTTTTTACTTTCCCCGGGCAAGCAGGCAAGTGTTGGTGTCAACCCATGAAAAAAATCGCCCTTGCAACTGAGAAACAATGAGTAGTGGTGGGGGATTCGGGGAACTATACATTACAATGGCATTAGGAAGGTTGTTCCAAGGTGTTAGACTTCATTAATTCAGCCTTTTGTTATCAAATGAGTCAAAACCTGTTTAACTGGTTCTGGAGACTGGAGGTGTTGGATCGTTCTGAAAACAACAGGATGGCTAATGGCCCATCACTGCTTATGTGAAACGGTGGCCCTGTGAGAAATACAACATTTTTGTCTTTTTTGTTGGGAGTGGGGAGTGGGGGGTGGGGGGTGGGGGGGCACCAGAAAGCATTTGTGCTTAGGGCACCCAAATGGCTAGCAACGGCCCTGTTCTTGCCTGACACTGTAATGTAGATGAGTGAGTGGTCAACTAGTCGCTCTGCTAGTCGCTCTGCTAGTCGCTGCCGACAGTAGCCCAGAGACAAACGGATATATATATTTTCTTTTTTAATGAAAACTGAGGCCTTGTAAACTCCTTTTTAAACACAGAGCACTTTTTACATATGTATATATCCACACAGCAGACGCACTTTATGATCGGATCTACCGATTTTATTATGCGCTTTTAGCCGGACTAGGACGGGCTGTGAGCCCTATAGTCATGCGTTTGACAGCCAGCGTTTGCTAGCTGTCACCGCCGTCTTTTACTCAACAGTGACTCAATAGCGACTACTTTTTCACTACTTTTTCCGCCCGGAACGCACGCCGGTACCAGCCGAGGTGACGACCACCCCCGAGGGAGACTGACATCAACTCTCCCCCAAAAGTGCCATCTCTCCGCACCGGGTTGCCCTAATCGGCAACCCTCGCGGGTAAGTGCTCGTCTGCGCAGCTGCCTACCCCATCACATCTCCTGCTAACCCACAGCAATCAGACAGTTATTACCTTTTACTGGCCAAGCTGTCTTTCACTTCTAGCCACCACCATGCCCCAGACGACGCCGCAGGACCCTCATACCTCATCGTCCGGCTGCGACGGCTGTCTCCTGCTGACCAAGGAGGTGGCCGAGCTGAAGATCCGTGTCTCCCGGCTTCATCAGATCCGTGAGGACGAGCAACTACTCGACTCTCTCTGTGTTGGCGAATCTCCACCAGTCCCCGAGGCTGTATCGCCGGACCCCGAGGTCATTATTGGACCGGCCTCACGTCTCTCCAGCACGAAGGAGCTGGAGGACACGCTCCCTTGCATGACGAATGATGGTGCCTGGCTGCCTCACAGGGTGCAGTCACGACCACTGGTTAGTTCTACACCAGGGGCCTGGTCGACGGTCTTGAGGCACGGCAAATCCAAACATGGAGCTGCCCAGCCGCGCACAACGAGCAGCGCGCCACCAGTCGTCACAAACAATAAATTCTCACTCCTGGCCATGAAGGACTTTCCCCCGCTCCCGAGTAACAACATCACCCCGAGTACGAGCCAAGGGCACTCGGGGCCCGGGCATGTAAATAAACGGCAACTGCTGCTGAAAAATGCTGTCCGGCGAAACTCTGGAGGACAATCCGGGTCGAGTCCCGTACCGACCATGCGTACCAGCCAGTCACGGTCCACCTCGCCCAGACCATCACAGTCACCCAACCACAGTCATAATGTGGACCCAGCGCCGGCTTCCACAGCTACCCGGCCCCCTCTATTATCTCCAAATATTATGCTAGTGGGCGACAGCATAATAAAACACACCCGTCTAGACAAATCGATAAACTGTTGTTTTCCCGGTGCCACGATCCCCGTTCTTCTGGACAAACTCCCCAGCCTCCTGCAGTCACGCCCACCTTCTGTGTCCAAAATAATAATCCACATAGGAACGAATGATACAGGCTCTCGCCGCTCAGAAGAGCTAAAAAATGACTTTTTAAAACTTGTTGATGTACTCCAAGGCAGCGGCCTGTCCTTCTTTATTTCAGGTCCCATCCCGCGTTACCGATGTAGTGACGAGAAGTTCAGTAGAATCGCCAGCCTAAATACATGGCTCCACCGTCTCTGCCGAACGCACAATCTCAACTACATAGACAGTTTTAACTTATTTTGGGGACGCACGTCGTTCTACAGCAGAGACGGTATCCACCCGAATCAACTTGGTAGTAAAGTCTTAGCCGCGAATATAACCACGGGTCTCCGTTATATTCCTCTCGATCTCTTTATTATGCCCACCGACCACTCCGGTGTTGTGTCCGTCAATAATTGACTTCCCCCAGGTCCCAGCTCTCAACACAATAGTTCCGCCCCATCTCCAACACCTCTCAACACTGAGCTTGGACCTAACCACAAACACACTCAAAGCAACAGGTTCACTACAGTACCCCCTGTTGTCCACATGTCTCAAAGCAATCATATCAATATACTATTTCCATCTACCTCCCCTCAACCCATCCCCGTTTTAATCAAGCACAGACTTACAGCAACACCATCAACACGAACAGCTATAAAAGGCAATCTGATCCATATTAAGTGTCAAAAATCAATCACCAATAACATAGATAGCAAGCTTAGCAACATTACAAAAATGGCCCTATGGAATGTCAGAGCATTAACTAACAAGTCACACTTTATCAATACATTTATCACCAGTAATAACATTGACATCATGCTCATGACTGAGTCCTCTCTCGGAACAAATAAAACAGCCCTTATAGAAGCATGCCCCCCTGGATATAACACACATAATATAGAAAGAAAAAATCGAACAGGAGGAGGAATTGCCATTATTTCGGCAGAAGACATTATATGTACTGACACTGATCTTGGAAAATTCACCTCATTTGAATACTTAGCCCTGTTAATTAAAGCAATAATACCAACACTGCTCATAACCATCTACAGACCCCCTCAAAAAACACATCTATTTCTTGCAGAGTTCCCACAACTGCTTGCCCTCATTAACACCAATTACCACAACATTATATTAAATGGCGACTTCAACGTACGAATCAATAATGTGGCAGACGCAAAAGCCAGAGAATTCATAAATCTCCTGGGAGGATTTGATCTAACCCAACACATCACTGGACCCACCCACCGTCTAGGCAATACGCTAGACTTGATTATTTCAAAGGGAATAAAAATTGAGAATATTTCAATATCGGAAAACCCACTATCTGACCACCACTGCATATTCTTTGACTGTGAGATACCAACAGCAAAGAGTGCAAAAGAAGTCACAACAATAAAAAAGAGATTTATAAATCATGCAGCAGAACTTAAATTTGCAGAGATTATGAGTTCAACGTACTCCACTTCCTGTAATGAGGAAGTACCTCTGGAGGTCATGATAAATGAATTCAACAATAAACTTAGCTCCACTCTCAACACTGTAGCCCCACTAAAAAACAAAAAGCAAACCGTAAAGAAAAAAACCCCTTGGAAAAACGATCACATTCAGGAACTAAAGAGAGCATGTAGATCAACTGAGAGGAGATGGAGAAAGACTAAACTAGAAATCCATAAAAACATTTTTAAAGAAGCCATGATTACCTACAATAACAGTTTAAGGGATGCCAGAAGAGCATATTTTTCAAAGATCATTGCAGACAACAAAAACAACTCTAGGGTTCTCTTTAACACTGTAGACAACCTACTTAACCCCCGCCCAACCCCAGAACCACCCTCCTCTCCAGAAAAATGCGAGGAGTTTGCACTATTCTTCAGAAATAAAATAACATTAATCAGGAATAACATAGCTTCACCAGCCGGCTACCATCTTAGCGAGCGGACAGTCACTCACAACACCATGGAAAATTTTAACTGCATATCAATGGAAGACCTCAAGCAGATCATAAGCAAAACCAAACCATCGTCATATATTTTTGACCCAATCCCTGCCACTCTTTTTAAAAATGTTTTTAACAGTATTGCATCGGGAGTCCTGCAAATAATAAACACATCCCTATCAACAGGAGTCTGTGCCGAAGCATTTAAAACTGCGGTAATAAAACCGTTACTAAAGAAAAACAACCTGGATAACAACATTCTGGAGAACTATAGACCCATATCAAACCTTTCATTTCTCAGCAAGATTCTTGAGAAAGCGGTATTTATACAACTAAACAAATTCATCACAGAGCACAATATCCTAGACCCACTTCAATCTGGTTTCAGGGAAAATCATAGCACAGAAACAGCCTTAACTAAAATAGTCAGTGACCTTAGAGTCAGCATGGATTCGGGGAAGGTGTCGGTGCTTGTCCTACTAGACCTAAGTGCTGCATTCGACACGGTAGACCACAACATATTAATACACCGTCTACAAAACACAGTTGGTCTAAATGGCAACGTTCTAAATTGGTTACGCACCTATATTACAGGTAGAAAATTCTGTGTTCGCCTGGGAAACAATGTCTCCAGCAAACATCCTATCCCCTTTGGTGTTGCCCAGGGAAGCAACCTGGCTCCACTGCTTTTCTCATTATACATGCTCCCACTAGGGGACATTATTAGAAAACACAATGTCAATTTCCACTCATACGCAGATGACACACAGTTATATATATCCATAGAACCCCAAAAAACAGACCCTGTAATGCACCTCACTTCATGTCTCAGAGATATAACCGACTGGATGAGCGCAAACCTCCTAAAACTAAATGAAAATAAGACAGAGGTACTGCTGGTAGGCCCTAAAACAAAAAGAGACCAAGTCACTAAATCTCTCGGGCATTTAGCCGCATGGGTCAAACCCCAAGTGACCAGCCTGGGGGTGATAATTGACTCAGACCTCAATTTTACATCGCACATAAATAAAATAACAAAAACAGCCTTTTTTCATCTTAGAAACATAGCTAACATACGCCCCTTCCTTTCACAACCAGATGCTGAAAAAATTATACACGCTTTTGTTACCAGCCGTTTAGACTATTGCAATGCCTTATTCACCGGTTTACCAAAAAAGGACATAGACAGACTACAACTCATACAAAACTCTGCTGCTAGACTTCTAACTAAAACAAAAAAAAGAGAACACATCACCCCAGTCCTGTATACCCTCCACTGGCTTCCGGTCACCAAACGAATTGATTTTAAAATTCTACTAATAATCTACAAAGCAATACATAGCCAAAGCCCAGCATATATAACAGACCTCCTTCCAGCATACACCCCATCCAGAACACTACGATCTTCGACCGCAGGTTTACTAGACACAAAAGGAAAAAAGAAACCACATAAGAAAATTGGAGAGTCTGCCTTTGCCTTTTATGGACCAACTTTATGGAACACAATTCCACAGGAAGTCAGAGAGGCCACCTCCATAAACATATTTAAACAAAAATTAAAAACACACCTCTTCAGATTGGCCTTCGCCAATATAAGTTAACCCACCCCACTTTTTCCTTCACGATATGCTCATGCATATACATGCACGCAAGCGCGTGCACCCTCACACGCACACGCGCAGGCACGCACGCGTGCACATACACACACACACATGTTCTCTCAACAACTGGGAAAAATGTAAATGTAAATATCATGCATATTTATTTGTTGATGTACATCCGGATGCTATCCATGTCTGTTGCTTTTTATGTCCCAATTGTAAAGCACTTTGAACTGCAACCCTGTATGAAAGGTGCTATATAAATAAAGTTTATTATTATTATTATTATTAACTGTCCTGGCTGTATACACATGTAAATCACCTGTGCAGAAGTCCTGCAGCTACCGCTACTGGCAGCAGGTGGCTCAGGGGTATAGGGTTGCCAGTAGAACAGCTGGATGGGCTCTGGGAGGTTCCTAGTTTGATCCCAGGTCAAATTTCGGGGCCAACGTGTCCTTGAGCAAGGCTCTGAGGTTGGTGCCTTGCACGGTATCCTTAATTGGCCACCGGCATATGAATGGGTGAATGTTTGTAATGCATAAAAGTGCGATATAAATGCACCATTTATTAACACTTTATCTATAAAATGGCATATATAATAATTTACTAAAATATGGATATTAATAAATATTTTACATTTGCTGCTTTCAACCGACAGTAATAGACTCCTTAAAAGAAATTACATGTGGCCACAAAAGATCACTGGATCTATTGAATGTGACGAACTGCCATATGGAGCCTACCGGTCCGGTAGTACTTACTGATGCATGGTCCATGTCTCTTAAAAACAGGGTATCCTGCTAATATCAACTTTTTCTCATTTTAACTATGACAAAGTTGTGATAACATTCGAAAATGCAAACATATGGCTATATAAAGCCGTTTCTATGCTGTATCGGGTCGGAGGACACTCTTCTGAAAAACCCCTCCCACCAGCTCGGAAATGCCCGAGCCAAAACAGCGCGTCACCAGTAGAACACGCTGACGTCACACCTCTAGGAACACATAGGAACACATGTTAAAAACTCCTCGGAATTCCATTATTTTAGCGTCATGTTAATGAAGTAAATAAAAATCTTTTTTGGTTAGCATGACCAGGGACCGCTATACTATGCACTCGAGATTTTTTGTAAATAATCCGCCAGCCGTTTTTGCATTATCTACGGGGAAACACGGCTGTGCACGGCTCGCATTTCTACACAGGCTTGGGGGGCGTGTCTTTCTTGAGTCACTGTATCCAACACCTCCAGGCTGGTTCCAGCGGGCCACGCTTGCTAGCCTGCCCATGAAGAGATTACGTCCCTTGGGCAGGCTAGTGAGGTTTACTCGGTGTCGGTATGGGGGGGAAATAGACAGAGTTGCGATATTGAGGGGGCAGAAAATAGTCTGGTTACGTGGTTCATGTACTTGCGCGAGCCCATAGACTCTAATGTATGTAGTAACTTCTTCCTGTTCTCTCCCCAGCTAGTTATCTATATAACGTAATATAGGCTATAATATAAAAAATAGCTCTTTAATGTGAGCAAGGCGGGGAGTTATAATCAGTAATATTGTTATAACCAGAATTATTTCGACCAGATGTAAACCATATGGCATAATGACGGTCGCATTGCAGTATAAATAAAGCCTCTGTATAGCCTGGCTCAGCCCTGAATCAGCACCGTAAAAATACTACCTTATTTTTTCTTTGTGATTCAAGTAAATAATGAAGTGAGACGAGTGAAACAGAATGGCAGTCCGTTTCACTTCATTGAGGTATAGCCTCTGTATTCAACAATGAGAACAATCAACCATTATTATTGAGCGTCATTCGGAATCTGAATATTAGAAGAACATTAGCTCCGTCGGAACCCCACTCTCTGCTCCGTCCCTCCGCTCCCATCTCTAGTTCAACTTCTTAGATACAAGAAATAATAATCACACCGCTGCCGTGGGATCGTCCAGTAATAATACTAGTAATAATAACAGAAAATAACTTTAACGCCAAACACATGGGTTTGGTCATTGCATCCACTGCTGCTGGACTGCCGTTATACATGTACCCGGTCCCGGGCATGATGTAGCAGTTTAGCTATCCCCCCATATGCCAACACACATTTTCACTAAATATCCCCGGTAATTCACATCGATAATTAAAAATAATACTCTCTATGTTGGCCCGGGGGGCTAGAATTGTCCGCGTTGCCGGGAGAAGACCAAAAACAGTTTCAAAAAGGAAAAGAATAGATGCAATGATTCAGCCCGGTTGGAAGTCAAAGCTAGTTAGCTAGCTTCCTTGGGCTAATGCAACCAGCCCCGCAATGCCTGTGCTGGATAGCATAGCATAGCATAGCAGGCTATCATACTACTATGCTATGCTATGCTACAGTGGATAACTTTAGCCGGAAGCTGAGCTGCAGGACCTGCTCGCCGTTGGCCGAGCGTACCACTGTATACGTCACCCGAAGGCGCGTTCGGCTCTTTTCCCGAATGCAACAGCTTTTCAGAGAAGCAGGGGGGGCGCTCAACTTCTTTCTTCAACTCTGCCTATATATTGTATTTTTTCTGAAACGACTTTTTTTCTGGACATCTTTAGGGGGTCATTGATAGATATGCGTCATTAGTTTTTAAAGGAAATATCCGTGATACCTACTCTTTAAACAACAGCAGCCACCTCTAGTTTCACATTCAGTTTTGTGAACTTTCATGGCCAGACATAATTTCCTGGGGTTTATATTTAGCCCCGTGCTGCCCCAGCCCCTGTCAAAAACATAATAGGTTTTTAACCTAAAACATGAACCTTCGTCGAAGAAAAAAAAAAAAAAAAATCCAGACGAAAACACAAAAACAAAGTTGTCTATAAGTGATCTCTGAGCATTGAGCAGCCAGCAGCTGCAGTTGTAATGCGTTCATAAGTACCTTGTTCAAGGACGCCAAGGCATTACAGAGGACACCTGGGAAACAGAAGGACCCCCTCCCCGCTCTGTGTCCAAGTGTCCCATGACACTTATAACCCTTAACAGTCCATCCCCGGGGCAGGGGCGGATGTAACATTTCTCTGCGATGAGGCTGCACCCATACAATTTTCGGTTACAGTACTTTTATTAGGTAATTAAGCATCAATAATAACATCAATTGTTGTTGAAGATGCAACAGACACGCAGCATGCATAAAGCTAAAGGTCTGACTCAGAGAGTTTTCTGTTTTCAATGATGGAATGCAGTTGGTTTAGTGGTACCACAATTGTTAGTTAGTTAGTAGCAGTAGTAGTGTTTCAAATCATTTTAAATATAGGCACTTTAATTTGAAATATCTTGGGTTGTTTTGCATGCCATCATTTTTGGTGGGGTAGACTGGGCATTTAGGGGGGCATTGCCCCCCCATGCCCATGCCTAGTTCCGCCCCTGCCCCGGGGCAATGTCCCCCTGCAGCTGCCCACATACTGCACCTGGTTGGTTCTTATAGAGCGGATCTTGGTTCAGCATGTCAGGATTAAGACGCATTTTCACTCTAGTTCATATCGTCTCTGTCAGGTGGGAACCTCTAACGTCCAAAACGGTTAAGGATGTACAAACTCCAAATGTGTTGCTTCACACAACATTTTGAGCTTGCAAATCATTATTATCACCCTTACACAAGTTTTCTGGGTGTGGGAGGAAAAGAGGGTTGCTATTATTATGGCAAGTGGCTTTTTCTTTTCTTTCTTTTTTTCTGTTTTTTAGGGACCCCAGTTTAATATTATCGTGGGCCCCCATCTGAAAGGATTTTGTGCCGGGTATTTGTGTTGTTAAAAGGTCTACAGAAAACAATATAATAATAATATGTTTGGAAACATATTGTATTTTTTACTTTTTCTTTCTTTTTGTCATTCTTTCTTTCTTTCCATTTTGACGTTTTTTCTAGCAGTGTACTTGCTTGTAATTGTTTTATCCATGTGTGCTGGTACCTTTGTTAAAACAAGTTTGATGTTTTGCTGTTGTGTTTTTGTTGTACATTCATGCTTGTTGTGAAGTGCTCAGAATGCGACCAAACAAAGGTTGGCACCAACTCCGAGGCTATAAGTGCACATGACACCCATTGGGGTGTTGTTGCACTATAAATAAAATAAGCTGAAACTGAAACACAAGGAGAACGTTCAAACTCCACACAGAAAGACCACTATACACCACTATAGCGGGACCTTCTTGTTCTTGCTGTGAGGTATAACAGTGCTAAACACAGTGTCGCCCTTCAACAGCCACTGACCCCAGAGGAAAACAGATGTTTACCGGGGACTCAGGGCCAGTGTTGCCACGTCAGCTGATTATAAGGGACTTGGGCTTGTAAATATTGGCAGTACCATAGTAGGCCCTATGGTGGGTCCATTGCTAGAGTGCATGGGACTTGTTTAACGTTATTGTTGCTTATTTGGGCTTAGGCTCTAATTATGTGTATCCACATGGTTCTCAAGCGTGAATCTCACATGTACACACTGGTCGCATTGTGGTGCCCCTGCCCCAACTAATAACTGTTTAACTATTGGATTAGAAAACTATAGAGACAGCTATTCTGGCATATAAAATGTCCATTTTAATATGGTATTATTTCACATTTGTAAGTAACACACTGCTAATGTACAAGGAGTTCGATTTATAGTAATACTACTAATTTACCTCACTGGTTACACTGAATGAGCAGCCCATATCTACCTTGTGTGATGCATGTGTGTGTGTGTGCGCGCGCGCATGTGCACGCAGATGCTAATGTTTATATTGTAGGTTCTTTTTGGGGCTTGTTTTCATAGACCTGACCACTTGCTTGCTGAACCTGGCAACACTGCTCAGGGCTTGTGTTTGATGGCTTGATCGAAGAACCAACAACAATGGGAAGAGTCGACTCCCCAGTCCCACCATCTGCTGGACTTCCCACCCAGGGGTCCCATGGTGTCTGCTGGACTGCCTGGGGGTCCCATCCCATGGTGTATGGACTGCCATGGAGTCACATCCTTTGGTGTCCATGTGGGATTGTAGGAGCAGAAGGAGAGTCTAACCCTAACCCTGATGAAGGCCTTTTCCCTGCATGGTGAACAGGGGCGGATCTAGGCATGGGCAATGCCCCCCTAAATGTCTGCCGCGCCAAACACAATGGCATGCAAAACAACCCAAGATATTTCAAATTAAATTATGGTTATTTTTAAAATGATTTGACACACTACTACTGCTACTGACTAACTACAGCTGTGTCACCACTAAACCAACAGCATTTCATCATTGAAAACAGAAAACTCTCTGAGTCAGACCTTTAGCTTTATGCATGATGTTATTATTGATGTTTTACTAGCTTAGTAAAAGTCCTGTAAATGAAAATGGTATGGGTGCGACTTCATCGCCCGTGGCGCGAAGTGTCACGGGTGATGAAGTCGCCCCCATACCATACCATTCTCCTGCCCACCCCCAATTGGGAAATGTTACATCCACCCTGTTCACCATCCGCCCTGATGGTGAATGTGTTTGATTAACGCAAACTAGCAGGTCAACAAGTTCACAAAGTGATCCATTAACCCATTTCGTCTTGACATTATTTGTGCTGCATTCTCACATTCTCCCCAAAAAACACTTGCTACCGGTATTTTTCAATGAAAGTTAAAACACCACAGTATAGTAGGCTGCAGAATGGTTTAATTTAAGTGTTTCCACACAAGACTTGTCCAGCTGTGTTGTTTGAACCTGTGTACAACATTGAAATGCATTTCACTGCAATGGGTGCAATATATCAATATTGTGAATTTGTGATGAGTTTGTGAGAATCTGTGAGACTTTTATCTTTAAAAACAAAAGCAAACAAGAAATAAACACATAAAAATGCAAATAGTTCACAGCATGTTCACGGCATGCTGGGAAGTTTGAACTTTTCACAATTTTAATGTTTTTTTTTAAATGTAATGTAATGTAATGTAAGAAACTTTAGGCATAAGGGTAAGGTGGCCCTGAAGATAGAGCCCCGATATCATCAAGTATTTATGATGTTGTAATATTGATGGGAAAATGTCAGTCTTAATCACTATTAAGCCATAAGCCATGCTGTATCTCACAAATTGCACATGGATTAGCCTATATGGTGTTCATTTATTTATTTTGGAACATATATGTGTATATTTTATTCATATTCCCCCTCAATGACCCTATACCTATACCACAACCACACTCATAGATCACCCACAACAGTACAGTACAGTACAGTACAGTACAGTACAGTACAGTACAGTACAGTACAGTACAGTACAGTACAGTACAGTACAGTACAGTGTATATCTGACTCCACATAATCCAGCACCATTCTCATGTCTGTAGCCTACCACAGGGGTGGACTGACAGTCTGGCATACAGGGCATTTTCCCGGTGGGCCGACCCCCCCGGGGGCCGTTAATGTCGTGTTTTAATTAAAAAAAAAAAAAAAAAATCTGCACAAAACCGGCCCACGAATCAGTGCTGGCGGCCCTCTGTCCTCTTCAAATGAGACTGCCTATTGCAGGGTTTTTTATAGTTAACTAAAACTAACTAACTAATTTTAGTTAGCCCGAGCCCCAGAGCCCCTTATGTCTTAAATTCTCATGGGGGCTCAGGCCCCGGAGCCCCCACAAAGATTCAGAGGGCCGCTCTGAGACAAAATTGCCCGGTACGTTTTGAGCTCCCAGTCCACCCCTGGCCTACCATGTGTAGCACCCAGCCATGAGCCAGCGAGCCACAACAGCCTCGCCAATCTGGCTCAGCCCTATTGGCGCAACTGGTTGTGCGTTGGACTGGCGAGTGGGAGTCCCTGGTTCGATCCCCGCTTCCGCGCAATACTACAATCTGGCATAGGCGGCAGGATTTTGAGTGTGGGTGTTTTGCCCAATATACCTGTCTACGTCCTTGCGGGCCAAATGGTGTGCAGATTTTCTTTCTTTCATACGTCCTTGCGGGTCCCCATGAAGGACGTATAACAGCCCCTCAGCTTGGTGAGATGTTGAAAAATGAGACAGTGGAATTCCGTACTGATGCTCCTTTTAATTTCACTGAGGCATCATAGAGCACCGTGGAACTGCAGAAAAATATGACAAAACATCAGGACCACGCAAAACTATAGTAATATTGCCAAGAACAAAACAAGACATTCAAAATATTGAAAACAAAGAGGGGCAAAATAACCCTGCACACATCTGTTGCATACACCAGGGTAATACACTAAAGCAAGTGTTTATGAGGAAAACTAATAATAACCACAATAATAAACGATCTTTTAACTATACTCATTAAGAACACAAGTCCTAGTAAAGAAGACATATGTCAAAACAAACCTCTTTCTGCCTTCCAAGGGGTGTTAGGAACATGAAAATGAGCTTATATTTTTATAGAGACTGACAAAAGTTCGTTATTGACTGGCTGCGTCCATCTTGGTTTTCTGAATGAACTCTAACCTCTCCCATAACGTTGCTCTGTAGCAGTCCAAACACAGAGAGGAATTGGGCCAATGTTGCCACCTAGTGGACATTTTTTAGATCACACTCGAACCAACACTCATTAGTAACAGTAACCATGGAATGTAGGAAGCAAAATAGCAGTTCACAACAATAAAGATAAATCACCATAATTCAAGTATTAATAACCAACTTAGTTTGGTGGTCATTTACACTCCCACCAAATCCTGCAATGATGAATAGCTAATAGTTCAAAGACATTTATGAATCATGTAGGATTTCTAGTTCAACAGTAACAAAACAATGTCTTTTATTCATCACTTTCCAGGAGTAGTACTAGCTTTTGGATGGGTCGCTCTATGATGGAAGGCTTAGATGAGTGATCATGGGCTCCCGTTGGTTTCTGATGACCCGTTTGCAGTTTGACCCTGCGGACTAGGCCATCCTTCTCTTGTGTAGCTTCCACAACTCTGCCTAGTTGCCACTGATTTCTTGGTAGGTTGCTGTCTTTGATTATGACTATGTCATTCGCCCTGAGGTTGCGCCGGGGCACGTGCCACTTCTGCCGTGTAGAAAGGTTCATTAGATATTCTTTCTTCCAGCGACTCCAGAATTGTTCTATGAGGTACTGGACTCTGCGCCACCTCTTAGTTGCATACATGTCTTCCTTCACAAATCTCCCAGGAGGTGGAAGAGTGATTTTAGACTTCATTGTGATGAGGTGATTTGGGGTTAAAGGCTCTAGAGCTTTAGGATCGTTGATTCCGTCTACGCTGAGAGGTCGGCTGTTGACAACAGACATTGCTTCATAGAATAGTGTTCTAAGTGATGCATCATCAAGCCTACCTGGGCACTGAGCGAGAGTGGCATTTAGAACATTTCTAACACTCCGGATCTGCCGTTCCCAAACACCACCTGCATGGCTTGCAGACGGGGCATTGAAGATGAATTCACACTGCCTTTCAGCCAGGAATGATTCTAGGTACTTGGTGTCGCATTGCTTGAGCGCTTCTCTGAACTCATTCTTGGCTCCCACGAAATTAGAACCTTGATCACAGTGAAGTTGTCGCACGGCTCCTCTCAGGCTGATGAAGCATCGTAAGGCGTTGATGAATGCATCTGTCGACAGGTCTTCAAGCATTTCAATATGGATGGCTCTGGAAGACAGGCAGGTTAAAATCAGGCCATACCTTTTGTACTCTTTGCGAGCTTTCTTGATTAAGAAAGGACCGAAACAGTCCATGCCTGTGTACGAGAAAGGGGCTGAAGCTTCAACGCGCTCTTTGGGAAGTTCGGCCATTTGCTGTTCTTCTGTAGGTCGTCGAAGTTTTCTACATCGTACACAACTGTGTATAAGCTTGGCCACCAGTTTGCTCGCACCAATGGCCCAGAATCCACTAGCTCTGAGCTCCATTTGAGTTTGGTTTCGCCCTTGGTGACATGCCTTGCTATGGTAATGTGACACAATCAGCTTTGTGACGTAGCTGTCTTTTGGAAGGATGACTGGGTGTTTTAACTCTTGACTGAGGGAAGACTGTTCCAGTCTTCCTCCGACACGCAGAAGTCCTCTACACAGGATAGGATCCAGGCGATAGAGTGGGCTAGAATTTGGAAGATGGTCTGTATTTTCAAGTGTCTTTATGTCTTGAGAGAAGGCCTGCTGTTGGACAAGCTTAATTACTATTTCAGCAGCTCTCTCTCGTTCTTCAATGGTAACCACTTCATTGTTTTGTCTTTGTTTTGAGCCTAGTCTTTTGATTCGCGCCACCACTTTAAGGAGTTTTGACCACGTAGAAATCTGACTTAGACGGCTAAGAATGTCTGTGTAGTCACTGACCTTAGTTGCGAATGCTTGAACTGTTTTGACCTCAGGGTCGCCGACGAGCAGCTCTGCAGAGGAGTTCGGTTTTGGCTGCACTTCTTGTTCCCAAAGGAAGGTGGGCCCTGAAATCCAGTTTGTCGAGGGGATTTGGGATGCAAGGAGGCCTCTGGAGGCGTGGTCTGCTGGGTTTTCTGTAGTGTCAACATAATGCCATTGACTGGGATCACTGTTTTCTCTTATTTGTTGAACCCGATTTGCGACAAATACATGAAACCTTCTTGCCTCATTGTTGATATAGCCTAGCACCACCTGTGAATCTGTCCAGAAGAACTCTTCATCAATCTTCATTTCAAGCTCGTTTTTCAGCATTACACTCATCCTGGTTGAGAGTACAGCTGCTGACAGCTCCAGTCGTGGGATGCTTAATATTTTCGTGGGTGCAACTCTCGCTTTGGCTAGCACGAGACTGGAATGAACAGTGTTTTTGTCATCCTTGAATCTGAGGTAAGAACATGCACCATACCCCACATTACTCGCATCAGAGAAATTGTGCAGTTCTATTTTGACAATGTTGCCAAAGTTGGGCGGATGGTAGCATCTGGGAATACTAACTTCGCTCAGTTTCTGCAGACCAGTTTTCCACTGCTCCCACCGTGGCTTTAAATCAGCTGGCAGCGGATCGTCCCATCCTATTCCCCTGCGACATAGCTCTTGCAAGATATGTTTTCCTGTCAGGGCAAATGGTGCGATAAACCCGAGTGGGTCATACAGTGAGGCAACAACAGATAGAATACCTCGTCGGGTTGAAGGCTGATCTTTAGGGTTGATGTTGAAACTGAATGTGTCATCTTCTATTGACCACTGAAGACCAAGTGCTCGTTCTGTTTGGAGTGCATCTGACTTTAGTTCGATAGTTTTGGAGGCTGTGGCTCTTTCTGTGGAGTCTATGCAGTCAAGGACTTCTTTACAGTTCGAGTTGAATTTATGCAGACGTAGGCCTCCTTCTTTGCACAACTCCTGCGATTCTGTGATCAATTTCTTGGCCTCTTCAATCGATGATACACTTGCTAGTCCGTCGTCCACGTAAAAATCCTTTTCAATGAAGGCTGAGGCTGATGGGTGATCGGCTTTGTGTTGGCGTGCCAAGTACTTAAGGCCGAAATTGGCACAGCCTGGCGACGAAGCGGCTCCAAAGAGATGGACTGCCATTTTGTATTCTTGCGGCTCCGTTTCCAATTTTCCATCCTCCCACCATAGGAATCTGAGGTAGTTTTGGGCTTCAGGGGCCACGAAGAATTGGTGAAACATTCTTTCCACATCACAGATTATGGCGACATTTTCTTTTCTGAAGCGACACAGGACTCCTAGCAGGGAATTAATTAGGTCGGGGCCGGTCAGTAAAGTGTCATTTAGGGAGACGCCACAGAATTTTGCAGAGCAATCAAACACGACTCTTAGCTTGTCTGGTTTTTTGGGGTGGTAGACGCCATGATGGGGAAGGTACCAGACAGTCTGTCCCTCTAGTGGTGCGGTTGCTAACTCTGCATCACCTCTTTCAAGAATCTCCGTCATGAAGGTCGTATAGTGGTCATGATACTGCTTGTTGGCTTTCAATTTCTTCTTTAGAGACTGAAGACGAATCGTGGCTAACTTCTTGTTATTAGGTAGGATTGGAGAACAGCCGCCTTTGAAGGGAAGGGGCATCTCAAAATGTCCGTTCTCCTTCTGTCTAATGTTGTCACTGAGGAACTGTATGAAGCGGACATCATCTTGTGACACATACTTGTCTTCATAGGTCCTTTCCCTGAAATCCGACTCCAGGGCTTTGAGAACGTCAGTGGTTGATGGGGCTGGCATTTCCTTAACAGCAACTCGATGCACGAAAGACTGACTTCCTTGTCGATCTAGATGAGGATTAGATGAGCCCACTATGCTCCAGCCGAGCTCAGTTCGTTGAGCGAAGGGTTCACTTTCGCCGCCTGTGATGACTTCAAGGGGGGCCAGCGCTGATGGACAGTCACAGCCGATCAGCAGTCCCACCTCACAGTCTTGAAGTGGTGATAGCTTGTCTGCTAAGTGTTTGAGATGAGGCCACTGTAGTGCTGTTTTCCTTGTTGGGATGTAGGATTTGTCCACTGGGATGAAGCTACGAGTGTAGGCTAACGGCACTCGGACGTGTTTTCCGGACTGAAATGCTCTAACTTGTAGGCCGCTGACATTCTTACTTGTTATGACTGTGTCGACTGCTGTCATAGTGCTCAGTCTCAGCTTCACTGGATGACTTTCCATATTTAGCTTGTCTAGTAAATCTTCTAGAATGAAGGACGAGTCGCTTTGTGTGTCAAGGAGTGCATATGTGAGAATCTCTTTATGTGGTTCTTCAGCTGAGGACACAAATACAGGGACGATGCTGGAGGTGGAAGATGCACATTGTGTTGTTGCATGCGACACAACTTTGTGTAAGTCTTGGCTTGGCTTGTTAATCATGGCTGTGTCACCCTTTGCTGCATCCGCTGGCGCCTGTGTTCTCTCTTCGTGAAGACAAGTTGGATGACGACGGCTACAGGTGTTGCAGGTGTGTCTTCGTTTACATTCCTTACTATTATGTCCTCTTCTCAAGCATCCGAAGCAGAGACGGTTTTGAAGGATGAATGCCTTTTTCTCTTCGATGGTTTTTGATGCGAAAGTGGGACAGGATGCAATGTTATGTGTTTCATCCTTGCACACAGAACATGGTGGTTTGGCTTTATTTGATGAATCCTGAGTCTCTGAAGTGTCGTCTTCCTCTTCTGCATTTGTGTTGAGGGCTCTGGCTCGTTTGGGAAACTTCTCCTCTGTGGCTCTGAAATTGAAAAGCAAGGGGGAGGCAATAGGGTTGCAGGCTATCCGGGCCTCTTTGTTCAGGAACGACGTGAAACTTGCTAGGTCAGGATAATCTCCAGACAGATCTAGTGCATCTACTACAATTCTGCTCCACTTTCGTACAATCCACTCTGGGAGTTTATTGAGCAGCTTGTGATTCTCTTCACAGTCGTTTAGGATGGATAGTCCTTTGACGTGAGGAATTGCCTCTGCACAGCTCTGTAGGAAGTCAGCGAACTCTCGAAGAGCCAGAGGATCATTTGCATTTACTTTAGGCCATCTTGTGAGCTTGTCTCGAAAGGCTTTCTGAATGACGAAAGGGTTCCCATACCTCTCTTGCAGGACTGACCATGCCCCTCTGTATGCGTCTTCAGAGTTTCTGTAGAAAAATCCTTCTACAGCTTTGCGTGCTTCACCGGTAAGGTATGTCTTCAGATAGAACATTTTCTCACTTGGTGGGATGGGCTTTCGGTCGATAAGGGCCATGAATGTCATTTTCCAGTCAACAAACTGTATGGGGTCTCCATTGAATGTCGACGGTTCAGGTGTAGGCAGGCGGTTCATACTTAGTGAGCTTGCGATTGCTTGAGCAAGACTGATAGACTCTTGATTGGCTGCCGCCCCAGGAGATGCTTGAGGTTGGAAAGATGTGGCATTTGGGTTCAGCATATTATTAGGTTCAGTTGTTTGGTGAGTAACGTTATATACTAGGTTACACTCTTCTTCATAGTCGCTTCCAGAACCATCATAGGCTCGCACACGGGCTGCAGCTACTTTGACTCCTGTGTCTGCCTTTAATTGTTGTAGTTTTGTTCTCTCCTTCTCCAACCTAATCCGAAACTCTGCCTCCTTCTGCTTCATTGCTGCCGACATTCTAGCTGCTTCACTCTCTAGCTCGTGAAGATGTTCTTGTTGAGCCTGGATTTCCTTCATGGCCTTTGCCTCTTCCACCTTAGCTGCTAGCTCTGCTTCTGCATCTGCCCTTTTGCTTGAGTCATTTGAAAGTTTCGAATGTTCTGAAATTGTCTCAGTCTTAGTGTGACCAAAGACAGACCCATACTCCTCCTTATTCAGTCGAATTCTAACTCTGTCCTTTTCAAGTCTGTCATTAAACTTTTCATCAATAGTCTCTTTTCTTTTAGATACAAGTTCACTTATCTCACTTGTCAGGGTGACACACGCTTCCATCCTCTTCAGAATCTCTTGGGACGGTGGCTGGGTCTGCAGAATTTGCTGATACTCGAGGCATACGTCGTCACGTCTTGTCTGAATCTCTTTGTTTAGTTTGTCTAGGTCTTCTAGAGAGCAGAAGGTCTTTAATTGCATTCTATTTTCCCGGGCAATCTTCTTCCATATGTCATAAACTCTGTTAAATGATTTCTCCTTTTTCTTGACGTCCTTTTCATACATTTCTTTACCTTTCTCTGTGAGTGTTCTTTGTCTTGTACTTTTCCTTGCTATTTCCTCTTGTGTCTCTACGATGTTGCTTGGTTGTTCTCCACTCACCGACATTTTAGCGAATGTGTCCTCCTCTCGTTCCTCTACCACGTGGATCGCTTGATCTTCGTCCACCGACATTTTGTTTGCTTGGAGGATGAGGACTCACAAAAGGGGGGTCGCATAGGATGGGTGCCTCTGTTGTGTCAATAATAGTTCACTGGTCTCATCCGGCAAAGAGTTCCACTATAACAGCCCCTCAGCTTGGTGAGATGTTGAAAAATGAGACAGTGGAATTCCGTACTGATGCTCCTTTTAATTTCACTGAGGCATCATAGAGCACCGTGGAACTGCAGAAAAATATGACAAAACATCAGGACCACGCAAAACTATAGTAATATTGCCAAGAACAAAACAAGACATTCAAAATATTGAAAACAAAGAGGGGCAAAATAACCCTGCACACATCTGTTGCATACACCAGGGTAATACACTAAAGCAAGTGTTTATGAGGAAAACTAATAATAACCACAATAATAAACGATCTTTTAACTATACTCATTAAGAACACAAGTCCTAGTAAAGAAGACATATGTCAAAACAAACCTCTTTCTGCCTTCCAAGGGGTGTTAGGAACATGAAAATGAGCTTATATTTTTATAGAGACTGACAAAAGTTCGTTATTGACTGGCTGCGTCCATCTTGGTTTTCTGAATGAACTCTAACCTCTCCCATAACGTTGCTCTGTAGCAGTCCAAACACAGAGAGGAATTGGGCCAATGTTGCCACCTAGTGGACATTTTTTAGATCACACTCGAACCAACACTCATTAGTAACAGTAACCATGGAATGTAGGAAGCAAAATAGCAGTTCACAACAATAAAGATAAATCACCATAATTCAAGTATTAATAACCAACTTAGTTTGGTGGTCATTTACAGGAAGGACATTGTGTGTGGCAGTCCATTACATATTAAAAAAATGTGTTCATTTCATTTCCATGCAGCGGTGCCAGATGAGTCAGCTAATTTGGGAGTGCATGGCCAAAATAGGTTTGGGAATTGCTGGCTTACATATTCAGTGATCTGTGAAGTGTAACCAATCGATGTGTCTGATTACTAAATTAATCCAATATATTATTTTGTATACATGCATCATATCATGTTTGGAAGAATCTCCATGCAACTTCCAAAACCTTGTTTTTATGTTCTACCATAAATTAATGCTCTACTATTTTATCATCATGGTCTCATGCTCAGGGGTGGACTGACAGTCTGGCATACAGGGCATTTTCCCGGTGGGCCGACCCCCCCGGGGGCCGTTAATGTCGTGTTTTAATTTAAAAAAAAAAATCTGCACAAAACCGGCCCACGAATCAGTGCTGGCGGCCCTCTGTCCTCAATGAGACTGCCTATTGCAGGGTTTTTATAGTTAACTAAAACTAACTAACTAATTTTAGTTAGCCCGAGCCCCAGAGCCCCTTATGTCTTAAATTCTCATGGGGGCTCAGGCCCCGGAGCCCCCACAAAGATTCAGAGGGCCGCTCTGAGGGCCGCTCTGAGACAAAATTGCCCGGTACGTTTTGAGCTCCCAGTCCACCCCTGCTCATGCCAGTTACTGTGTGACTCATGCAAAAGTAGCAAAAAGGCTGAACTACAGCTCACCATTGGAGTGGGCATCACCACCATAGGCTACCATATGCCTCAGAACAATGAATCTGGGGCTGAGCTGGGCTGAGCCAGTGACAGGGAAATCTGAGAACCTAAACAGTGTGGGTACCTGGATATATCTGGGCCCAAATTATGTTGTGCAGCACCAGCATATGTTTTAATCTTACAAGATGTAACAATAAATTCAACCTTGAACCTTGTGACTTGGGCGAGAGATAGGCCATATACCATACCTGGGCATTATGCGGCCCGGGGGCCAAATGCGGCCCTTTGGCTGACTCTGGCCGGCCCGGGGACCAACAGTGGTCCGTGGGAGAGTTCCAGTTAAATACTGGAAAGTTGTTTAACCAGCTGTAGGGCCTAACTCTTTGAGAGCGTAAACATGAAATGTTTCATGTTTACGCTCTCAAGAGTTAAAATATTCATCACCTGAATTCTAAAAAATCTTTAGTTTTGGGGTCTGTGGGGCTAAAATGTCATCAAGTGGTGGTCCTCTGTGGCTCAAATACTGAATAAATAGTGGGCCCTGGTGTCAAAAGGGTTGGTCTTACTCTTGCTTTATCTTGAAATTAAATTAATGTTATGCAGACTTTAGTTCAGCCTTTAGTCTTGGCCCTCCACAATATTTTATGTATCTAATTTGGCCCCTTGGGAAAAATAATTGCCCACCCCTGGCCAATACTGTAGCCTACTTGAGCTTGACACTCTTATAGCAACCACATGTGCAATCAAGCTCAGGGACCCCCCTAGCTCAGGGGCCTCTGGGCCTAGGGCCCAACGTGCCCGTTGATTAATCCTCCCCTGTCTAGTCACTATTTACTTGTATTTTTTAATGTAAACTATAAACATATGGCGTTGTAGACACTTTTTAAAATAAATCTTTATGACAGTGGGTACAGTAGCCTGCCTACACTTGAATTAACTTAAATAATAATATTTTTTATATTTTTTCTTATTTCAATCGGCCTTTCATGGTTGCTATTTTATTTGGGTTTTGGTAGCTTTATGCTTCCATTCCCATAACATATTATGGCACGTCTGTCTAGTCCAGTCTAGCCCAGAGCCACGCAAACTCCTATATATGAGGCCGGTCCAATTTACATAGACTTCTATTGAGTTGGGACAACGAATAGTGACAACCGGAGGTTTAGTAAACGCATTGGAGTCTGTGGGGCTAGCACATGAACCACGTGAACAGACTACTTTCTGTCCCCTCAATATCGCAAATCTGTCTATACTCTGGTCGTTCTAGAGCTGCGCAGTCCCGCTTCCTCGTGACGTCACCATTGTTCCAGAAACGGATTCCCCATTCAATTTTCTCATAGACTTTTCGAAAATGATTCATAGAAAGACGATTACGCCGCGGACAAAGACAACTCGTGTCGTGACAAATTGGTCGTGACACACACAATCTATTTGGGACAATCAAATAAGATGGAAAAAATGAAACAAAAAGTGTTGTATCTTGCCGTTTTCTACTTCTTGCTAATTAGATATTGTATGATAATATTGTGTTTGTTGTCATGATTTGTCACGGCCGGAGTTGGGTTTGTCCGCGGCGCAGTCGTGTTTTTATGAACGATTTTCGAAAAGTCTATGAGGAAAATGAATGAGGATTTCATTTCTGGAACTAAGGCAACGCCATGAAAGGGGCGGGGCTGCGCAGCTCTATTCATTTTCAGAGCCTTAGAAATAGACAGAGTTGCGACATTGAGGGGACAGAAAATAGCCTGGTCACGTGGTTCATTTGCTCGCGCGAGCCCATAGACTCCAATGCATTCAGAAACTTCCGGCTGTCACTATTTATTGTCACTATCCAATAGAGGTCTGTGTAGAGGAGCCGCCATTGGACTGGCCCCATGAAGTGAACGGAGTTGGCGTAACTCTGTCTATTTCTAAGGCTCTGTTCATTTTTCCCTTCTGTTTTTTTTTGCGTGACGTCGTCGTCGTCGACGGCGTGGGGGCGGTGACGCCGATTTCGCGCGCCGCCCGCCCGCCCGCCCGCCCGTCGCGAGCGACTGACGTCACCGGCTTCTGCTCCTCTCCAGCTCTCCCCCCACCCACCACCCCACACACCGCCAGCCGCGGTCCCTCTCCGTTGTTTGATTGTTTGTTTGAGAAGCAGAGACCGACCGACCGAGGCGCTCCGCTCGGTTCCTCCAACCTCAACACAGCAGCACCCACCGCTAACCCGGAGGAGAAGAAGCCCTCCCTCGGCTCCCCGACGACACCGACCGCAACGCAACCACGGCGAGCAGGTAGGTGAGAGAGAGCAGCCATGTTTGTCCTTTTCGCCGTGTATTTTTTAATGAGAGAGAGAGAGAGAGAGAGAGAGAGACACGATCTGACTGGCGCTAGTGGCGTTTTTTCTCCCCCTGATCTCTCTCCTTCGCTTCCTACACGAGAGAGAGAGAGAGGGGGAGAGAGCGGGTAGAAATGGTGCAGTGACACACACACACACACACACACACACACACACACACACACACACACACACACACACACACACACACACACACACACACACACACACACACACACACACGAGGAGGAGGAGGAGGACGACACAGCACAGGACGGGCCGATCGCCAACGCACACGCACGCGCGCGAGCACACACGCACACACACGCGTTGGCGGCGCGGTGGGTACGACGCGCACGACCACAAGCACACACAGGAAAGCCAAGGATGCGATCACACGCACGCGCAGACGCACGGTGGTATCCATGTGTGTTTTTGCAGGTCTAACCGTGCAGGCAGGCAGGCAGAGATGCAGGTGACCTGCTGTGTGTCCTCTTCATAGGATTTTCCACTACCAGGGTTGATCACAGTGCTGTAGAACAGGGGTTTCAACCTTTTTCATCCCAGGGACCACCGTTTATTCAGGATTTGAGCCACGGACCACCATTTGAGGATATTTTAGCCCCACAGACCCCCAGATCTAAAGATTTATTTTGCTTTTGTCCACAATTCCAGGCTGGATTTGCGGAAACAAAACCAGCAAAACATACATTCCAAAATGGCTAATTCAGATGATGAATATTTTAACTCTTGAGAGTGTAAAAATGAAACCAAATGGACCCGCAAGGGTCCATTTGGTTTCATTTTTACGTTCTCAAGAGTTACATCTGGTTAACCAACTTAGCTGGGGACCACCTGGTACCCTCCCAAGGACCACTGGTGGTCCCCGGACCACTGGTTGAAAACCCCTGCTGTAGAAGAATAACCAGCCCACGGTCGCTTTTGTGTTAATCAAATATTAAATGTATGACCAGATCTTGGACCGAGAACGTCAGATTTTTGACCGAGAGCCTTCCCACCATCGTGCAGTTTATCACCCGGCTTTTCACCACTAGAGGAGGGAAAATAAAATATATGTATATTTTTGAATCCAGAATGTGTTGATGGCACAGGCAGGCTCTTGGCGTATTAGAGCCGCGTGCCTGAAATGGCCAAATCAGAGCTGAAATCCGACCGTCCGTCATGTAAATAGGAAATGAATGCTCCAACATGTAGCCTAGCTAGGTGTAAATGTTTAATAGTCCACAGAAGTGGAACCTTTCAAGCCTGTTGTCGCCTCAACTCTCTGTTTCTCTGACAGACATTGCTCCGTAAGCCATATACCTGCAAAACAGCCAATATGTCCTGGGCATATTTGGTCATGCCCAAATGTGGAGTGTATGATGCAAAGACAGTAAGACACACACAGAGACAGACCTTTCTGCCTGTGTTTCATATTATGTTTTTTAAGCTGTAACCGATTCTTCGCTCTTCGTTCTATCAAATGAACTTGGCCTAATCCTGCTTTCATGTGATTGTTTATTAATGTAGAGAGACATTGTATAAAAATGAATGCAATGCTGCTGAATCGTAAACATACTCAAAATCGTACTGTGAAATGTCCGTGTGTGGTTTTCAATTGGCAATTTGATTATTTTCAATATTTGGTCCATACATCCAGACCAATACCTTAGTATTACTAGGTTAATTTCAGCCGTACATGTGTAGTTATGACGCTACCGTCAGTGTCTGTAGGTTATGGGTCTCTTGTTGATGTTAACTCACTGCCCAGAACTCAATTTCACTATTGGTGGTTTTCAAACATTTTCACATCAAGGCCCATTAATTTATAGAAAAAGTGGGAATCCAGGCACACATCGTTAAAAAAGGCAAAGAATAGTTACTGTTATACCAACATGTTTTGACTTATAGCTGTCTTATAGCAGGGCTGATGAAGACTGGTATAGCGGTTGCAACCTGATGGGTATAAAGGGTAAATAGTGCATTTATAATTTGGGGTTCAGTGTCTTGTCCAAGGACACTTCGACATGTAGCCCGGAGGAGCCGGGATTCAAACCGCTGACCCGTGGGTTCATGGTATGACCCGTGCTACCTCCTGAACCACAGTTGCCCATTTGCCCGGATATCCACTTTTTTCTATGTCTTATCCTACTTGATCCAGTAGCACCTTTTATTAAATTATGTTTATTATTATTATTTATTTTTTTACACATTTTATATTTTGAATCTACTGTACCTACGTCTCCATTGAGCACCCATTTTTTTGCCATTATTTGACATTTCGGGCCACGGACCATCATTTGTATTTGTGCAATATAGGATTTTGTCCACGATTCCATGCTGTATTAATGTTGGTACTGTTAGAAGAGATCAAAATAACATTCTCATCGTGTAGACCCCTTGGAAGCAATGGGCTTGAGTGTAAAATGACCAACCAAATATTTTCCCTCAAGGGTTAAAGATCTAAGGGCCAATTTTGCTTACCAACTCCGTTATTTAGCTGAGAGGTGGTTCAAATGCTGAATAAATAGTGGGCCCTGGTATCAAAAAGGTTGAAAACCACTGGTTTAAAGCATCCAAGTAGAAAGTAGGTGACCAAGTGGCTCTGAGACCTTAGTGTCGACTGTTGACCACTGGAAGGCAGAACATCGAACATTCCATCATGCTTTACGTAGCGTGTGATGTGTCTTAACTACGGGGGGGGGGGGCTTAGTTTTTGCCAAAGCGAGAAAAAAAAAAAAAAAAAAAAAAAAAAAAACTTGGGAAAAGCACTTGACAAAATGAGCTGGCTAAGCACCTTTTTGATGATGGGTATGTCTGTTTTTTTGCCCAATGAGTGTTGTCTGAACAAAACTAAGCATAGCACATGCTACATGCAGCATGATGGCGACAGTGGCTCAGGGGTAGTGTCACTGGATGGAACCGCAAGGTTGTTGGTTCGATCCCGGGCTCCCGCAGAGTTAGTGTCAAAGTGTCCCTGAGCAAGACACTGAACCCCTAATGGCTCCTGATGTGCTAGTAGGTACCTTGAATGATTTCCACTGCCATCAGTGTATGAATGTGTGTGTGTGAATGTGATGCACAAGCTATGTAAAGCGCCTTGGATAAAGGCGCTATATAAATGCACCATTTGCCATTTTGCATGTTTGCATATAGGTTTATGGTATGGTCACATATTATGGCAATTATGAAAATTCTAACATAAAACCTTGATGTACTCAACATGACTTGGTTCATATCCGGGCTAAAATGGACTAAAACTAAATGTAATGCCTCGACTCCATCATAGTTCCAACTTAGTGTTCTCACATACCGGTTCAAATAGCCTATTCGGTAGGGCGCCGTCGGCTATTTTCGACCATTACCTTGCGATGAAAGAGTAAATGATAAAACTAGAAACCTCTTCCAGAAATGTGAATGGTCGAATATGTGATTTCACTTCAGCTGTTTGGCCTAAAAATATATCATTACACTTTCCAGTCTTGAGATTATATTTTTTTTGCCTCATTCCATGGGATGGGCATGGGGTGCGGGCCGTGATCATAGTGACTTGAACTATTCAAGGAACCGTCTCTAAAAACGACATCCACTCTGACCTGCGGTTTTCAATTCGATCACAAGGTTTATTTTCCCCCCCGTTTTCTTTTTTCCCCTCCAACTCTAGATATTAATAGGATCTTTGTGTTGTGTGCGTACAATGTCCTTGTCTCGTGTGTGTGTGTGTGCGTGTGTGTGTGTGTGCGTGCGTGAGACACAGCCGAGAGCAGGAAAGTAAACCCACATTTGACTCTGCTCATCTCCCTCTCTCTCTCTGTCTCTCTGTCTCTCTCTCTGTCTCTCTCTCTCCTTCCTCATTCTCTCCATTCACAAACACAGCTATCATTTCCTGTCATTCTCATCATTTATTTTTATTTGACTTTTTTTTGGAGAGGCAGGGGAAAAAATGCACCCACGTATGTCAGCACTTTCTACAGTAAACAACAGCAGTTTGCACTCTAGGGATTCTGTTCCTAGAAATAAGTGACAAGGTAATGGATAAATGCTACAAAAAATTGCCAGCGGTGTACCTGTAGGGTTATCATGTTCATTTTTCTTAGATGATCATGTATTTTGCATAATCATTCCATCCTTATTTGTATTTTCACACTGTTGTCCAATGTCTAGACTTTTTTTTCCCAACCTGCTTTGATTAGGGCAACTGAACCTTTTTAATTAGTGTAAGCTTACAGCATGTTACATCACACTGCACTACTAAGCTTTGCATTATTAAGTATTAAATCGTTAGAGTTCCCTGTTTTACCAAAGTTTTCCTAGTGTATTTCTATTAATGGTAATTTATTTGTTTCAGTAATGCATTTTGTATATATTTAAGCTACTTTCTTCATCTGCCATTGAATACATTCCAACAAATTTCAATGGCAAAAAAATAGTGGTCTGATTGGGCAATTCCTGGCTAAAACTGAATATAGTAACCCCCCTGCCTTCATAGTACTGTAGGGTGACCATTTTGAGATTGTAGATCCAGGTACCACCAGACCAGTGGTCCTTGAGAGGGATCCAGGTGGTCCCCAGCTAAGTTGGTTAACCAGATTGAAAGTTGGTTAACCAGATGTAACTCTTGAGAGTGTGAACATGAAACCAATTGGACCCGCAAGGGTCCATTTGGGGTCCATCTGAATTAGCCCAAGTCTACATAGCTAGAGAATTAATGGTATTTTTAATCTTTATGTTGGCCTGTGTTGTTTCCCAATTCCAGCCCGGTATTGTAGACAAAAGCGAGATCTTTAGTTTTGGGGTCTTTGGGGCTAAAATGTCCTCAAATGGTGGTCCGTGGAACAAATGCTGACCAAATCGTGAGCCCTCGTATCAAAAAGGTTGAAAAGCACTGCCCTGTGGTACTGCAGATGTAGCCTCAGTGCACACAGGCGTTTATGTTTGTTCGCGTTCGTCTCAAAGATGAGAACTGCACATGTAACCATTACTCTGACATACTATCACTGCATAATGTAACCACCACTGTAGTATCGCAGCCACTGTATTGCATCGTAGCTGTGTGTGTGTGTGGAGCTGGGATGGCAGATTATAGGGCTATTATCTTTTTTTATTTTTAGAGATACTCGAGATGCCCACGGTGTCAACACACAGCACCCCAGACTCGTTAAGGAGTGGACATAAAAATCGAAAATGAATATCACAACGGTTAGAACTTCGCTATACAGAACCTTGTCGGGAGAAACTTTTCAACCTTGTCAAAAAAACATTACAAGGAAAAAAAAAAACCCACAGGTAATTAATTCCCGGCACACAAGCACTTAGCATCCCTGTCCTAGGGTGAACACATCCAGCAGAAATAGGCTGATCTACAAGCTCATCTACTACTTTTCCGCTAAGGAGATTTATATGCAGGGGCAGATCTAGGCATGGGCATGGGGGGGCAATGTCCCCTAAATGCCCAGACTGCCCCACCAAACACGATGGCATGCAAAACAACCCAAGCTATTTCAAGTTAAAGTGCCTTTATTTAAAATGATTTGAAGAAAAACTACTACAGCTACTAACTAACTACAGTTGTGCCGCCACTAAACAAACAGCATTTCATCTTTGAAAACAGAAAACTCTCTGAGTCAGACCTTTTGCTCCCATTTTTTATCATGAGATGGACTTAAAGATCTAAAATTCATTCCAGATACACAATATTACCATTTCGACAGCGTGTACCAGTTCCCACTAATATCCAGCAAGTTCACGCAGCCATTGAAGGGGAATGGACCAACATTCCACAGGCCATAATTGACAATCTCTATGCGAAGAAGATGTGTTGCACTGCATGAGGCAAACCAGATACTGACTTGTTCTGAGTCCCCAGACCCCAATGAAACAAAAAAAGCACATTTCAGGGTGGCCTTTTATTGTGGACAGTGTAACTAGTGCACAGGCACACCTGTGGACTAGTCATGGTGTAACTAGTGCACAGGCACACCTGTGCACTAGTCATGATGTGAGATCTGCATCTGGATGTGGCACAGCTGTGAGGTGGGATAGATTATCCCAGCAAAGCAGAAGTGCTCACTATTACACATTTAGACAGATTTGTGATTTTTTTTTTTTGAGAGAAATGGTAATATTGTGTATCTAGAATGAATTTTAGATTTTTAAGTCCATCTCATGAAAAATGGGAGCAAAAACAAAAGTGTTGCGTTTATATTGTTGAGAATATATAGGGCAAAAAGTCTCCCCAGTCGTAGTGATATACTTACTGATGCTTTTACTCGTAGAGAAAGGTTTCCATCATATTCCAAGGCTTGGCAGTATAAGGTCTCTGAGGTCCTCGACTGTTGGCAAAGCACTGAAAGGGTTCGTGCCCAGCAATAACGTAAATTGACCATATAAAACATTTTGTTTTTTAGGCCAAATACCTACAGTACTTTGCTATGAATATGACTATGGGTTCAGTGGGGAAAAACGGCACACTATATTTGGTAAACGATGCCCCTGTTTTACATTCCACAGACCATAACGATCCGAGAACTCTCGCCACGTTCAGGTGTTTAGGCCAGTGGTTTTCACCCAGTGGTCCGGGGACCACCAGTGGTCCCTGAAAGGATTCCAGGTGGGTCCCCAAGCCCAGCTAAATGATGGACAGTTGGAACCAAATGGACCCTTATAGACCCCTAACTCCAGAGAACGTTAAAAATGAAACCAAATGGACCCTTAGGGGTCCATTTGGTTTCATTTTACGCTCTCAAGAGTTAAATTATATTTAAACATCTGAATTACTTACTTTTCAAGAATCTACACAATTAGATGTAAATGTAGAACAGTTATTTTGAAGGTTTGGCTAGTTTATCTCTCCCAAACTGTCGACGCAAACTTGAAAATCGTTATTTTTTGTGTCCAAGAGACTAAACTCAACATCAAATGGTGGTCCGTGGCTAAAATACAGAATAAATAGTGGGCCCTGGTATGAAAAAAAAGGTTGAAAACCCACTGGGCTAGACAGATTATCTTGTGTTGTCTGTAGGTGGTTGCGTTTTCGCTCAGATGAGCACCTGCCCCCGTCAGGGCCAACCTGAAAGCAAACTCCACCTGCTCGGACATCTCTACCTGCCAGGGACAGGGACAGGGACAGGTCAGGTCGGAGTGCCCTTAGTGTTCAAGGCCTGTTTTTAATTCCATCATATGAGAAGTCGGCAAGCACAATTTGACATTGCCTGTACCAATTCTGTGCGCATGTATGAAGAGCATTGTATTAAAGGCAGGGCTTGACACTAACACTTGCCCGCTTGCCCGGGGCAAGTAAAAAAAAATGGTGGGGCAAGTGAAGACTGCTACCTAGTTGCCCGATCGGGCAAGTGTGCAACATAGTGCACTATAACACAACACAAGATAAATTTGTCTTGAAGGCAGTCATTGCACTCTGCCTCTGTGTCTTTCCCTGCTTTCTAGCTATCCACAATTCCAGGCTGGATTTGGGAAACAAAACAGGCAAATTAACACATAAAATGACCATTAATCTTCTACATTCTCTAGTTGTGTAGACCTGGGCTAATTAAGATGACGAATTTTAACTCTTGAGAGCGTAAAAATGAAACCAAATGGACCCGCAAGGGTCCATTTGGTTTCATTTTTACGTTCTCAAGAGTTACATCTGCAAAATTTACAATATATTTTTTGGGGGCAAGTGACCATAACCTGAGGGCAAGTAGAACCTGACTTGCACTTGCCTGATGGGCAAGTGCCTCCGAGACCTTAGTGTCAACCTCTGAAAGGGGTTCCACTTCCACCAAGATTTTTTGGGTGTTTTTACCCTATTAGTGCTTCAAGAACTGGCCAAAATTACATTTGAATATTCCTTTTAAAACACCATGTGGTTTCGAACAAATATCGAATTATTCGAATATCGAATTTATATAATATCAATATGAAATATTGCAGCCTAATATGCTGTTAAACATCCTCTTTGTTTTTTTTTCCTATTTACTCCAGTTCTGTATTGTCCACAGTTGGTGCTGAGAAATGTGCTATATTGAGTCTTGCAAGATCAAATTAATGATTGATAATCATCTTAATAGCCTATTTACTCGCACAGTATTTGTATTACTATACTTGTATTTCCATTTAGCAACTGAGATTCCACCTCTTTTTAACTAAGTAGTCTGTCTGTAACTTCAACTAATAAAACAGACAGAACCTCGATCTAAACCGCCAAAAGTAGCCGATCTACAAGCTAGGCGTGACACGCTGTGACTTGTGAATATACAGCTGTGGTTGCATAAGCGGTTGTGAAACTTGAACATCATCTATTTTCAGCAAGCGACCCCGGGCATCATTAAAAGATAAAGAGTGCAGGAAATGCCACTGCAGGCACAGGATTCCACAGGGTCGCCGGAGTCCGCGTAACAGCCCCAACAGCAGCAACCGTGTGACAGAAACAGAAAGTCAAACATTTCATGGGAAGGGAAAACGAAACCTAAGCCTCTGTTTAACAGCCCACACATGCAACTGCTATTTTCTTTTCACCACGCCGTCCACTGTGTTTTTCTCTCTTCTGTGTGCTGTAAGGAAAGGTGGATATTAGGATAGGAGCTTCATTATGATAAAGCACGGTCAACTGTACATTCATTGATGCTGAGCAGGATGTTAGAGTCTGTTGGCAGCGACCCTCGTTTACTGTATGCCTTCTTGATGACTGGAGAAGCAGTCTGCTGTGGGTGAGAGACCGTGCCAAGAACCCTCTTTATTTCTCTTAACTCTCTCTCTTACTTTCTCTATCTCTGTCTGGTTCTTAAGAGTATAGGGTGTGTGTGTTTGTGTGTGCATGGATTAAAGTTCTCAGTCACTCAACCACCAGGGATTAGAGTCCTTTGGATTACATTGAAGAGCAGGTGAAAATAGCCTGCCGTATGCTTGCAGAGCAGGGGGCATTTTTTGGGGGAGGGTTAATTGTGACACTAGAGCGTTTTGAAGTGTTTTTCTTTTTTTTTGAAGATGAGACGGATTCTGAAAACAACTTCAGATATTTCTGTAGCAGCATCAATGTATTTATTTATTTTTTTTGTAATTCTTTTGATATTTAATCCCAAGAGGGTAGGGTTAGGGTTGGCAACATGGCAACCAACAACAAGGCCTGCCGTATGGAAAAATATGTGACAGTTTTTTTTTTTTACAACTCGTATAAGAAGACTGGATTGGTGGAGAGGTTTGTCTATCGCATGTTATGCTTAGCTGTGATTGGACCATAGCGGTTTGGGGGGGAGGAGCTTACTGAAAAGGTCTGTTCAGTTGTTTGGGAGGGCCTCCCTTCAGAAATCACACATTGGGATTAGTTCTTAGACGCACGTGCGTCTAAGAATGCCCATGCGTGTGTGTGTGCGCACGCATGGGCATCTATAATGATCATAACTGGGCTGCTGTAGCCTCCCCTTAAAGGGGAATTCCACCCATTTTCAACTTTTTTTCTGAGAGCATACAAAAACCCTAACATGTTCATTTGGTTCCATTTGTACGCTCTCAGAAAAAAATAAGTGTCTAAAGAAATCCATTAACCTGGTGAAAATACATCTTGATGATGTCATCATCATTATCATGTCCACCCAGCACCTCTAGCGTATACTAATGACATATTAGAATGTTGAAAATGGGAGGACTTCCCCTTTAATTGCGAAGAGGGGGACAAAAAAAGAAATTAAACACCTCTTCTTTCTCATTTTAGTCCCATTCACAAACAACCAGGTATCATTTCTCCGCCGTCATTCTCATCAGCGTTTTTTTTTTTTTTTTTTGCCAGCTTTTTTTGTTTTTTTGCAGAGCAGTGGCGTTGCCTGTGTCAGCGATTCTACTGTAAATAGAACCTTTACTTTGCACTCTAGGATTCTGTTCCTAGAAAATAAAAAGGTTATGTGAGCACATGTTAGACTGGTATGGCATAGAAACAATATCAAACACATTCATTTAGCCCCCTTGCTCATACCTGGGCATTATGTGGCCCCGGGGCCCTTTGACTGACTCTGACCGGCCCGCGAAAGGCTATTGTGGTTTTCAACCAGTGGTCCGGGGACCACCAGTGGTCCTTGAGAGAGTTCCAGTTAAAATATGGAAAGTTGGTTAACCAGGTGTAACTCTTTGAGAGCGTAAAAATGAAACCAAATGGACCCTTGCGGGTCCATTTGGTTTCATGTTTACACTCTCAAGAGTTAAAATATTCATCATCTGGATTAGCCAAGAATGTAAAAGAATGGTCATTTTTGGTCTATGTTTGCGAAATCCAGTGTGAAATTATGGACAAAAACAATAAATCTTTAGTTTTGGGTCTGTGGGGCTGAAATGTCATCAAATGGTGGTCCGTGGCTCAAATACAAAATAGATTGAGGGCCCTGGTGTCAAAATGGTTGGTCTTACTCTTACTTTTATCTTGAAATTAAATTGATATTACGCAGCCTTTAGTTCAGCCTTTAGTCTTGGCCCTCCACAATATTTTATGTATCTCATTTGGCCCCTTGGGGAAAAATAATTGCCCACCTCTGGCATAGAAACAATATCAAACACATTAATTTAGTCCCCTTGCTGATAGATGTGAGTTCAGAAATTGTGGCATATGTTTGCTGTGGGAGAGTGCTGACCTGTATTAGGGTCAATGTCCCTGACCCCCCCCCCCCCCCATGTTTCAGTGTGAGGCCTGCGGGTGTATTGGATCATTCTGTCGTCCCCCATTACTGTTCAGCCAACCACAACACTGTACAGTACAGTACACCCCCCACACACTGTTCATTCTGTTTCATACTACTACTGTCACCATTAGTGCTATACCATTAGTATGTCAACGATTAGATGTCACAAAAAATCATTGTGATTAAAGGGGAACTCCACCCATTTTCATTTTTCAATGTCATTAATATACCTTAGAGATGTTGTGTGGAAAAAAAAAATAAAGTTCCCCCGATTCTGTATTTCCTGAAAATGGAGGTCTGAAAAAATCATCTGATGACCTCATCAAGATGTATTTCACCATGTTAATGATTTTTCTTTCAGACCCCTTTTTCCTGAGAGGGTACAAATGTGAACCAAATGGACCCTAGCGGGTCCATTTGGTTCACCCTAGCGGGTCCATTTGGTTCACATTTGTATCCTCTTTTTGTTTGGAATGAGACGTTTATTTTTTTTAACCACCCCAATGCAGTTCATTTTATTGTTTGACCATATAATGAGTCCCTAGACTCTCCCGCTGGTGTGGCAGCTGTGGTCTGTGGCTTTTAGACTTTGTCTCCTAAATGGCACAGGGCAGACAAATATTCACTTTTTATATTATTTTTAATAATTTTTCCAATATAATACTAGTTGATCTGCATCACGTCACAGCGATTTGTTGTAAGCTTGTAGATCTGGTAACTTTAATTTTATTATACAGTGTAGGGACATTTTTTTAAACCTTGTCGGTTATTCGATTGTTTTTGTTTTATTTTATCTAATTGCCATTGAGGCGATTCTGTTATAATTGTCATGTGACAGGCCTATACTTGAGGCTTGGCAGGGCTTGACACTAACACTTGCCCGCTTGCCCGGGGCAAGTAAAAAAAAAATGTTGGGGCAAGTGAAGACTGCTACCTGGTTGCCCGATCGGGCAAGTGTGCAACATAGTGCACTATAACACAACACAAGATAAATTTGTCTTGAAGGCAGTCATTGCACTCTGCCTCTGTGTCTTTCCCTGCTTTCTAGCTATCCACAATTCCAGGCTGGATTTGGGAAGCAAAACAGGCAAATTAACACATCAAAATTACCATTAATCTTCTACAGTGTAGACCTGGGCTAATTAAGATGATGAATTTTAACTCTTGAGAGTGTAAAAATGAAACCAAATGGACCCGCAAGGGTCCATTTGGTTTCATTTTTACGTTCTCAAGAGTTACATCTGGTTAACCAACTTAACTGGGGACCACCTGGAACCTGGGGGGGCAAGTGACCATGACCTGAGGGCAAGTAGAACCTGACTTGCACTTGCCCAATGGGCAAGTGCCTCGGAGACCTTAGTGTCAACCCCTGCTTGGTATTCCAACTGGGTCTGGGGTTCCAGGGGTCAAAGATAGAACTCTGCCTCTGAACCCGACCAAGACCAAATCCGAATAGCTCAGACCCGACATTTAGGGCTGGGTCGGCCCTACTGATTAGTAGTAGATCTCCCCCTCACCCCCACCCCTATTCCATTTCTAGGAATCACAGCATGGGGGGGGGGGGGGGGGGGGGATCTTTTTTTAATCATGTCCACACAATATCTTTGTTACACTGGAAAAAAAACTATGGTTAAGTTGGAAAACGGGTAAAAACCTCAGTGATTAGTTGACTCACCGATCAATCGATTACCAGGGGTGCAATGGAGGGGGGGACGCGGGGGGCCGGTGTCCCCCCACTTCTCACATCTAAAATAGTTTTGGGGCAAAAATAGGCCTATGTTTTTTGTCTTGTCGTTTACTTTTATGGATACAATTATGCATTGTAAACAATCTTTCTCAATATGCTATACTTGTTTTAATAGCGTGTCTGTGTGTGTGAATGCAAGTGCGAATGCAAGTATGCATGCATAATGCCTTAAAGGGGAATTCCACTCATTTTCAACATTTTAATGTCATTAATATACTTTAGAGATGTTGTGTGGACATGATAAAAACGTTTCCCCCATTCTGTGTTTACTAGAAATGGAGGTCTGAAAAAAATCATTAGCATGGTGATATATCTTGATGACATCATCAAGATGTGTTTCACGTGTGTGTTCATGTTAATGACTCCTTTTTTCCTGAGAGTGTACAAATGTGAACCAAATGGACCCCAGCGGGTCCATTTGGTTCACATTTGTACACTCTCAGAAAATAGTTGATAACTAATTGAATCATCGATTCATCGACAATCTGGTGTCTCCCTCCTGTAATAACTCTTTAGTATTGCAGGAAGTCACCCTGCTCCTCAGAAGTTGTCGGGGTCAGTGTTTTGCTCAATGGCAATTTGACACTGTACTCCCTTAAGGGGGGAGTTGGAGATCGAACCAGGCAGGAAGCGTCCCTTTTTCCCTAGTGGCCGCACTACCTCCTGAACCACTTCCCTTCCCGTCCGTAATCGTAACCTGTTCCGTAATTCCAGTTCACCGCCCCTGCCCCCCCGACTCCGATATAGATTCCCAGGCCTTAGCTGCATTGATCTGATACCAGTGCATTTTATTATCAGGTTTGACAGTCGGTAACTGAAACTACAAACACACCTAGGAATGAATTACAAATCATTTCATAGATTTGTGCAGGCCGTATGGGTTTTCAACCTATTTGATACCAATTATTCAGCACCACGGACCACCATTTGAGGACATTTTAGCCCCACAGACCCCCAAAAACTAAAGATTAATTTTGCTAACATACAGACCAAAATGACCATTAATCTTCTAGTTGTGTAGACTTGGCTAATTAAGATGAAACCAAATGGACTCTTGCGGGTCCATTTGGTTTCATTTTTACGCTCTCAAGAGTTTCATCTGGTTAACCAACGTAGCTGAGGACCACCTGGAACCCTCTCGAGGACCACTGGTTGAAAACCACTGGTATATAACAGTAACAGTATAACAGAGTAATATTTTCGTTCAGAGCGGTCAGCGAATGCTTTTGAGTGTCAAAACTCACACATCGACGTGTTGCGCTTTGCGATGCGTCGTGCACTCGTAGAGAGGCCATTTGATATGACATCGGACACAACAAACTTCTCTGAGTGCTCCTTACGCAGGGCTTCTCAAAGACACACAGCCGGGGCCGTGCCGTCTCCGAAGACGTTGATAATATTTGGAATTCGTCAATGTCACTTATTGGCGTGACCGTCCTTTTTCCACTCTACACTGACCACACGAGTGTCCTTGTGTTTTCGCCCGTGCCTTACATCTTAGTGTAGGAGTAAGGGCTAAGGCGAAGATTACATTTTGCAGATGTGTTTAAATAGCAAATACAGTTGAGATCCGAGATCATGTCATGGTGCGTTGTGTTAACGAGCTTGAAGATCTGCTATTTTGGTGAATCCCCCCCAAACAAAACGTGTTCTGAAAACCTTACAAATTCAGCAACAGATTATATTGCTACTGTATATGAGACACCGAGTTTGCTCCCAGCATGAAAGCTGCATGAACCGTATAGGTTAGAATTACGGGTCTAAATGGGTTGAGTCATTTTCTGTCTTTCCTAATGGAAACGGATATATTTCCTCAAATAGTTAGTCATAGTTATGTCTAGTTTTATACTTAGTTTCTAAATACTTGTCACCTTTTACACTTTTAGGTTATTACAGTTTAGCACTTTCACTTTACACTTTACAGTGTAAATTGAAAGTGTACACTTTACAGTTACTGTAGCTAGAGCTAGATCGCCTCCATCTGTTGCACTACTGTTACTTGCTGCTCTATTGTTTGTTCTTTTGTCTCTTGTCTTATTGGCACTGTGGACACAGTTGGACACTTTTTTCACCCTGTATATGCCTCAACATACACTGGAGTGACACATAAAAAAAATAGAGCTGTCAATCGATTAAAAAATGTAATCACATCAGAGCTTGACACTAACACTTGCCCGCTTGCCCGGGGCAAGTAAAAAAAAATGGTGGGGCAAGTGAAGACTGCTACCTGGTTGCCCGATCGGGCAAGTGTGCACTATAACACAACACAAGATAAATTTGTCTTGAAGGCAGTCATTGCACTCTGCCTCTGTGTCTTTCCCTGCTTTCTAGCTATCCACAATTCCAGGCTGGATTTGGGAAACAAAACAGGCAATTTAACTTTCACACCAAAATGACCTAATCTTCTACATTCTCTAGTTGTGTAGACCTGGGGTAATTAAGATGATGAATTGTAACTCTTGGGAGCCTAAAAATGAAACCAAATGGACCCGCAAGGGTCCATTTGGTTTCATTTTTACGTTCTCAAGAGTTACATCTGCAAAATTTACAATATATTTTAGGGGGCAAGTGACCATGAGCTGAGGGCAAGTAGAACCTGACTGCAGAGACTCTGTCCGTGGTGCTGAAATGAGCTTTCTGTTACTCTGTCCGTGGTGCTGAAATGAGCTTTCTGTTATGGTAGCTGTAGTGACTGTCCGTGGTACTGAAATGTGCTTTCTGTTACTCTGTCCGTGGTGCTGAAATGAGCTTTCTGTTATGGTAGCTGTAGTGACTCTGTCCGTGGTGCTGACTCTGTCCGTGGTGCTTGCCCCCTATATATTTTAGGGGGCAAGTGACCATGAGCTGAGGGCAAGTAGAACCTGACTTGCACTTGCCCGATGTGCAAGTGCCTCCGAGACCTTAGTGTCAACCCCTGCGCATGATTGCCCATAGTTAATCTTTGATTAATCGCAATTTAATTGCATATTTTTATGAGTTCTAAATGAGTGTTTTTCAAGAATATTCATATTAAGGTAAATTATTTATTCTTCATTTGAGCCACACACCACCATTTGATGACATTTATTTAGACTTCCAGACCTAAATTAAAGGATTTGTCAACAAATTGATATTGGTATGGAGTGAACATGCACATTTTGTAGAAAGTTTTCTACATTCTCTAATTGTGTAGACTTATTTTAAAGTAACTTAACTGATGCAGATATTTAACAATTATTCACCTGCATTCGGCGAAATTGAACCAAATAGCCCCACTTGGCCTTTGATTTTACTGTGAGTTAATCTCGCACTAAAAAAATTAATCGAGTTAACTCACGGCTGAGTTAAATCGCGATTAACTAGTTGATGCTGACAGCCTTAAAAAAACCCTTGAATATTCCAAAAGTATTACTCTATAAATAGCATAATCACAATGAATTGGAAATGGCTTCAACCCTATAAAAAGCTCAATGCATGTGCTAAACACACAAACCTGTAATGTTCATTTTTGTACCGCAGCCATTCACGACACGAGAAACGGATAAAACATTGATGAATTCATTCATCATATTATTATTATTATTTTGTTTGATTCTCGACCTGTAAAAGTAAAATACTCAAAACAAATGAATGTATATTAGCTGTGCTTGGTTCTGGTAGTCGCTTATTGACAGGGTCTCTGCCCGCTCCTTCTCCCCACTCTGTCTCAACCAAATTTATAATGGTTCTTCTGCTTTCCTTACTTTACTTTACTTAGGCCCATTCCCCCTCCTGGGGCTTGAGGCCGTGGCTGAGACTCCTCCAGTCTTCTGGGTCCTGAGCCAACACACAGCCTCCAGGCCAGGTGTTCTCCAAGCCTTGGCCCACATTCATTCATCTGCTGTCTGCCAGGTGTTACGGCGTCCACACTGACCTCTATGTTGTAACTCTAAACTTTTCTTTAAGCACACGGTCAGCGTCTTCAACTCTCTCCTGCTTTCTCTCAAAGCCAAACAGTGGACTTATTGCACCTTGCGCTGACACAGTGCTTAAATTATTTGTTAGATCGCTGCTTTCTGAATACAAGTTTCCGGTGTTTCTTTGTTCCTTCCTTGTTTTTTTCTTGTACTGAAAAACTCCAGTAAAAGTGCCAGTCAAACAGGTTTTGAAATACTACTATATCCATTCATTTGCAAACATAACCCTGAAAGGGACACTTCACCATCATTCATTTGTTGAAAATGGTTAATGACCATTGGATGATTTTTAGAACAGTTTTCCTGGGGGGTCTTTGTTCGTAAAATGTTGGCCTCACGGAGGAGTCACACATCCAACCAGGGAAACCCCCACATGTCAGGCAGCTGGACTCCTCATGCATTGAAGGAAACATGAGGCCCAGTCCGCTGCCTCCACAGCTTGTTGGAGGGGTATGTAGAGCTCAGGATCATGTTAAGTAATTGGCACTGGGTGATGAAAACGCATCACAAATGAACAGAAAACGTGATTTTATTTATTTTAGATTTCAGCAGTGAGTCCAGTGTCTCCCCCTATCAGCAGAGAGGAGCAGTGGTTTTAAAATATCTAAAACCACATATTCCACACACACAAAGACCCCCTTTGAAAATATTCTAAATGTCATAGTGGGAACACTTTTTTTTGCGAAAAGGCGATTTGTCCCTTTAACCACAGGCAAGCGTACATGTCTGTATGCGGCTCTATACAGGATTTCCAAACTGCACACAGTGAATCAGTCCTGCTGCGCACACACACGGGTGCGCGCGCAAACGCGCATGCACACATTGGCGTGAGTGGCGTGGGCCGAGGGGAGAGAACAGTTGTGTGTCTCTCTCTCTGTGCATTGATGGATTAAATAAACAACATAGGATTACACTGTTATGATGCAAAAGCACTTTATTAGACAACTCAACTAATAACGTGTGTGTGGTGTGTGTGTGGTGTGTGTGTTAATCTGACATTAGATTATTATGTTGCTGTTTTTTTTTTCTTCATTTGTGGGGGGGTCATTTTACAGGATTTTGACATGGAATGGTGATCGGTGATCACAGATTAGTTTTTAACCACTTCATTTTGACACTTAACTATTGATAATATACTCAGCTCATAGCCTTGATCTCCAGGCTTACATCCGTGCTGTGAAATGAAAGCCTGTACCCAGGGTACCCCAAAATGACTATCAAAAGGCGGGACTTCTGTTTTCGGCCAATCACGGCGCGGTGCTCCCAAAAATGTATACCCCGCGGAAACCTTTTATTTCTCCCTTTTTGCTCGTAAAACTGTTGTAAAAGCTTAAATGATGGAATCGTGTGCACTTGGCACACTTCTATAACTGCTTTGTTCGTTGAAATCGTTTTTTCTGAAAATAAGAGTGAACAAGTCAAGAAGCTAGTGAGGACTGAACAGGGTTATTTCACTGGGGACTGTAAATACGGTAACTTCCGCAACTACCGTTCATAGTCTCAAAAGCGCACCCATTGGCATCTTATTTCTTTCATAAATAGAGAATATTTCACTCAACATGAACTGCTCTTGTCGCAGGATGATGAAGTCATGTGTCCTTATGTGGTCGAGCTCTATGGACTATACAGAATGCACATGCTCATGTGACATCACCATCATCCTGCGACAGGAGCACCTCCTATTGGTTGAAAGATTCTCTATTTATGAAAGGAATACAGTATTGGAGGTGTTTTTATCTACATGTTTTAGTTATAGAAGGCAAGTATAGTGTTTTAAGGCACATTTGTCTTATTAGCCAGATATTCTTTTAACGGTTGAAAAATATACCCTGAGCGCCACACTATGAGCTTGTAGGTCTGATTCCAATGCGTCCCTGTCGTCGTCGTCGTTTGTTGTTGTGTTGCAGTGACGCAGCAGCCATTGGGACGCTGTGCTGCGTCGCTGGCGCTGCCTGCCTGCGGGTCAGTATTGGGTGTCAGTATGTTGTCGTTCTCGGTGATACGGACATTATTGACAGTTTGTTACTCTAGACTGTTGTCAAATATGACACACTATATGTTGGCACTTGGCAGAGGTTGTACCAGAGAGGAGTTGGGTGTCCAGGTGATTCAACCCGATCCATTTAATGAAATGGAGAACGCATATATTGTTTTTGTTTTGTTTTTTTTAAAGAGAGGCTGTTAAAGTAAAGGGGTGATTCTTGGTCAAAAACGAGGGGAGGGGGTTGTTTGTGGAGAGATGGACAGCGGGCTCCTATTTGGTGTCAACGCAGTAGTAATGTGTTGGAACAATTGTGGCAAAAACAAAAAGAGATATTATTTGTTTTTACCTCTCATTGGCGAGATGTTTACAGGCAACTTTTACTGTATGGCTCCCCCCTCTACATCACTTATACTTTGCTGCAGCTGTTTCCCTGCAGACGGTCCATAACTTTATTGTTGTCAACAAATAATTGACATCAGGCTCATGACAAGGCGGTGTTAGTGTGTGGGGGTGAGACAGCGTTTTTGCCAATCACAGCGCAGCCAATAGAGTGGAGGTGAGGTTATTTAGAGTGACCTAAAATGTGTTTACCATAAACTGGCTGCTGTGGTTTAATTAGTGAGATTGGTGGACAAGTGGGACGCTCCTAATTCTGAAAAAAAAAAAAAAGTCGGGAACCTTGACACCAAACGAAATACTAAAATGTGCCTTCTGTCTGATAGAATGAGTAGTCCAACTTATAGGACTAGTTCGCCCATGAGAATCAAAACAAATCAATGCAAAAACCAAGGTTAAAATTAAATATGAATTCTTGCCACTGTCGGACTCGACACTGCAACCTCGGAAATGACAACTCGGCCTCGCAAGACCAGAGCCATGATCCGACCTGCGGATTTAACTCCTTGACAGATTTTCTGGGATGTTTGGAGTGATTGATTTACAACCGTTTATTACTCCAAAAGTTGTTTTAGGCCTTTTATTAATAAGCTCAGATAACTCACCATGGACCGCCTCACAAAATCCTTTGAGGGGTTGATCACACTACAATAGCCAGCAAACTCCTCACAGACTTCACATCTTTAATTGATGTGTGAAAATACAAGCTGTTTGTCAAATATATATAAAACAACTGAAACCTCATCAACTCTTTTTTTTTTTCCCCCCCTGTTTTTTGGACATCATTCGTTGGCACAAATACACAACAGAGGATTTTCTATGAATGAATTCATAGTATATGGAACAAGCCTACCGACCTGCTCATCGTACTGTCAACCCCTGAAGTAGTTAAAAAGTTACCACTTCAAGTTGCGTTCAAAGTTCCTTTTTAATCCCTCTACTCTGAACACAACCTGGCAAAACGCTGCACTGGACTGAACGCACGCAAAACACCAGGAGGACGGGGTAGTCGGTTGCCCCGACGTCACTTTAATTGAGTCAAAATGATAATGTAGGTCAAGCTGAAAAAAGGGGGCGACCCATTCATCCATCCATCTATCCGTCCGTTCGGTAATGACGACAGATGACACTTTACAACCAGACTCGCAGAGCGGAGAAGGAAGGAAGGGACGACCTACAAAAAAACTCCCGTTTGGACTCATCCCTCAGGGGCGAAACGTCCCGTCCCTGTGTGGTATTTTTGTGCCTTTTTTTAGCGTGCAAACGGAACCAAATGGACCCTAACAGGTCCATTTGGTTCTGTTTGTATGCTCTCAGAAAAATAGGTGTTGAAAGAGAAATCATTAACATGGTCAAACACAACTTGATTTGATTAAGTTGTGTTTCACAATGTTAATTATTTATTTCAGATCTCCACTTCTAGAAATACAGAATAGGGAGACCTTTTTATTATGTCCACACATCTCTAAGGCATATTAATGACATAGTAAAATCTTGATTATAGGTGGAATCCCCCTTTGCAATTAACAGACTCGTCTTTTCTATGATTATCATTTATATTTCTTAACCTTATCACTGCGCAAGGAAATATTAAAAAGGACGTCATCCCTATGACGGGCCATGTGACAGGCACAGTGAAATGGCGGCCCCCATGGGATAAAAACATTAACTATTTTTAAACTAAAGAGCCTATTCTATGCAGTTTAAATGTTCAATTTCTAGTTATAGAGGACAAGTATAATGTATTTATCCATATTTGTCTCATTAGCCAGATTTCCCTTTAAAGTACAAATCATTCATTCGGTCTTGCAAGAAATATATATTTTTATATGGTGCAAAAGGGCGATGGAAGGAGTTCTTCATTTCGATCCTAACAATATTTTACATGAATAGATCAAATATTCTTTTTTTTAAAGATCCCTTCGAACGCGCCGAGGGCTGTGGCGTCAGGTGTCGAACCAGCGGATGATTGAGTCAATCCGTCAGTCTTCAGTTAGTCAGGGACGACCTTGTCTGTGTCCTCAAAGCGCAGCGCTCTCATCTGCACCAGCATCTCGGGTTTTCTCCTCTCCTCTCCTCCCCCTCCCTCTCTCTATCCTCCCTCTCTCACTTCCCCTCTCTCTCTGTCTTTCTGTGTCTCTCTCTCCTTCCCCTCTCTCTCCCTCTCTCTCTCTTCCTCTAACCCTCTCTCTCTCCCTCCCACTCTCTCTCCCTCTCTCTCTCTTCCTCTCTCCCTCTCTCTCTCCCTCCCCCTCTCTCCCTCTCTCTCTCTTCCTCTCTCTCTTCCTCTCTCCCTCTCTCTCCATCCCCCTCTCTCCCTCTCTCTGTCTCTCTCTCCCTCCCCCTCTCTCCCTCTTTCTCTGTCTCTCTGTCTCTGTCTGTCTGTCTGTCTCTCTCTCTCTCTCTCTCTCTCTCTCTCTCTCTCCCTCTTTCTTGCTCTCTGTCGCTCTCCCTCCCTCCCTCTCTGTCTCTCTCTCTCCCTTCCTCCCACTCTCTCTCTCTCTCTCTCTCTCTCTCTCTCTCTCTCTCTCTCTCTCTCTCTCTCTCTCTCTCTCTCTCCCTCCCCCCCCCTCCCCCCCACTCTCTCTCTCTCTCTCTCTCTCTCTCTCTCTCTCTCTCTCTCTCTCTCTCTCTCTCTCTCTCTCCCTACCTCTCTCTCTATGGATCGGCGGCGCAGAGATTATTCTGTAAGGGCCAGAAATAAAACAGAATGGTCACAAGAAGCTGAATTATTAATGTGTCAGCCTTTTACCCTGGGATTGAGTTTCAGAGTCACTCTGTCACCCTGTCAGACACACACACACACACACACACACACACACACACACACACACACACACACACACACACACACACACACACACACACACACACACACACACTCATGTCTCCATCTTTCTCTCTCCCTCACTCCATCCTTCTTTCTATTCTTATATCTGGTCCCATCGCGAATCCTCGGCGGAGTGTCAAATTAAAATCGTGAAAACGTACTGTCCTCGTGAAACGTGGTAGCCGTAGTTAACCGACGGCTATTTACAATCACAGCCTGACCGATATACAGTCCATATCTGCTTGGCCAATATTTGAGCCTGTTTGGCTCTTTTGTCTTCTCTTTTTGGTGACGTAGGGCAGTGGTTTTCAACCTTTTTGATACCAGGGCCCACCATTTATTCAGCATTTGAGCCACGGAGGACCACCATTTGAGGACATTTTAGCCCCACAGACCCCAAAACTAGTGATTTCTTTTGCGTCTGTCCATGACCATTAATCTTCTAGTTGTGTGGACTTTGGCTAATTAAGATGATGATTATTTTAACTCGTGAGAGCGTAAAAATGTTTTTTTTTTAGCTGGGGACCACCTGGAACGTCTCCGGACCACCTGTTGAAAACCCCTGCTTTGAGCAAATGCATACCGGGGCATTGTTGAATGAGCATTCAGGTGATATAGACCTGCGCAGTGACGTCACCGCCCCTGTTCCAGAAGTTGATTTGTCATTTATTTTCCTCAAACTTTTTGAAAATGGTTAATAAAAACACGATTGCCCCGCGGACAAAACCAACTTGGGTTGTGACAAATCATGACAACAAACACAATATTATCATATAATATATAATTAGCAAGAACTAGAAAATGGCAGGATGCAACACTTTGTTTTTCGTTTTTCATCTTATAAATTATTTGATCATCCCAAACGATTGTGTGTGTCATCATGATTTGTCACGACCCGAGTTGGCTATGTCAGCGGCGTAATCGTCTATCAACCATTTTCTAAAAGTCTATGATAGAAATATGGGGAATCCACTTCTGGAACAGGGGCAGTGACGTCACTGCGCAGCTCTATTGTTTTGGTAAAAGCTCTATATTCTAGTAGTCGTTGCAGAGAGAGAATCCATTTTTGCTCATCTCATTTGTTGTTTTTTGTCGTTGATTTGTAGTGATCTGGCATACATGTGAGTATATGTAAAAAAAAAAATAGACATCCATAGTTGCATTCCGATCCTAAAATGAATGTTTTTTTTTTATTCAAATGCCTGCAGCCTGGCACACAATAGGTAAAATATTCTGCCAGGCCTGTAGCAGCTATTGAAAGTCACAGAGGGTACACATGGAACCAAATGGACCTGCGCGCCACACACCTATGTGGCAGCGTGTTCTGAGACGCACGCACGCACGCGCACACACACACACACACACACACAGGCATGGCAGATGGCGATTTATCTTTGGCCACTGGCTGTGCACACGCAGGGCGCTCAGGCTGTGTGTCTCTCTCTCTCCCTTTCTCTCTCTCGCGCGTGCACACACACACACACACACACACACACACACACACACACACACACGCACACACGCACGAAGCGCATACACACATACGCACGACACACACAGGAGTAGGCGTGTTACGTGATCGTAGGTAGCCAATCACGGCTCTGTCCTCTCCTGTTCATGCATTTGGAGGGCTGCAAAGGCACGTCGAAGGCTGGAGTCCGTAGGCGACCAAAACGACCACAATTGCACCTCTGCCAAGGTGTGCGAGAGAAGGAGAATGGCGGCGCGGCTGCTAGGGGGTACCGTTTGATAAAATACAGAGGGAGGAAGAAGCCTAAGAAATGTCCAGATCATAGATCAACAAGAAGCTGTGCTTTACTGTCATTAATGCACGCCTGCGTGGCTACAGGTAGTCGCCCCACTGGTTGACACTAAGGTCTCCGAGGCACTTGCCCATCGGGCAAGTGGAAGTCAGGTTCTACTTGCCCTCAGGTTATGGTCACTTGCCCTCCAGGTTCCAGGTGGTCCCCAGTTAAGTTGGTTAACCAGATGTAACTCTTGAGAACGTAAAAATGAAACCAAATGGACCCTTGCGGGTCCATTTGGTTTCATTTTTACACTCTCAAGAGTTAAAATATTCATCATCTTAATTAGTCATTTTGATCTGTATGTTAATTTGCCTGTTTTGTTTCCCAAATCCAGCCTGGAATTGTGGACAGCTAGAAAGCAGGGAAAGACACAGAGGCAGAGTGCAATGACTGCCTTCAAGACAAATTTATCTTGTGTTGTGTTATAGTGCACTTGCCCGATAGGGCAACCAGGCAGCAGTCTTCACTTGCCCCACCATTTTTTTTTACTTGCCCCGGGCAAGCGGGCAAGTGTTAGTGTCAAGCCCTGAGTGCAGAAGTGCCGTTAACAGCAATGAAGCACAACCCGACCTGACTTGAGCATAATGTCGCAATTACGCGGCAGTTACCCTTTAAACATTCCCGCTATCAAAGGTGTGCCTGCTGGCCTTTGGTGATTTTCTTTTTTTTTTAATAGTCCAGGCAAAATAGCGTTTCAAGTGGAATAAATTGTAACATGGGATTTTTCTTCACAGATCATTTCTTTGAGGTCTCCAGAACAACATATTAAAAGTCCCGAAAAATCCCAGTTGCGCAAATATGTTTAATTTCATAAAGTAATAAAATACATAGGCTCCAATGGAGCCCCCTTCCTATACAAACCCATTATAACTTAAAACTCCATTTTAACCATGATGGATTATTCAAAAACAACCCATCTTTTTTCTGGTGACTGATATTGTCCTCCTAATATGTGAGAGGGCAGTGGAATTTCATTTACAGGTTTCATTTATTTTTTAAAAAATATTCATTTCGGTGGGCATGCCCAAATGTGGAGGCAGCTACATTTACCCATTATAACTTAAAACTCCATTTTAACCATGACGGATTATTCAAAAACAACCCATCTTTTTTCTGGTGACTGATATTGTCCTCCTAATACGTGAGAGGACCGTGGAATTTCATTCACAGGTTTCAGTTATTTTTTAAATATTGTTTTGGAAAATGTAGCTGCCTCGATATCTGGGCATGCCCACCGAAATGAATATTTTTAAAAAAATAAATGAAACCTGTAAATGAAATTCCACTGCCCTCTCACATATTAGGAGGACAATATCAGTCACCAGAAAAAAGATGGGTTGTTTTTGAATAATCCATCATGGTTAAAATGGAGTTTTAAGTTATAATGGGTTTGTATAGGAAGGGGGCTCCATTGGAGCCTATGTATTCTATTACTTTATGAAATTAAACATATTTGCGCAACTGGGATTTTTCGGGACTTTTAATATGTTGTTCTGGAGACCTCAAAGAAATGATCTGTGAAGAAAAATCCCATGTTACAATTTATTCCAATTTTAGGTAAAACATGAGCTAAAATTACTGGCCTATAACTCCTTGTCGCCAAATCCCTAGCTATAATGGAAGCCATTGTTCTTGCATTTATTACAGAACCCAAATGGAAAATCACAACCTGTGTTCATTTGCTCAGACACTGACACTAGTGTTGTCGATGGGAAGTCTTGTGTCTAGGACAGAAATAGACAACAGACGATTACTATGACGTAATATTCTCCATTCACTGTCAGTGGATATTTTTTTTTTTTTTTTTGCGTTGGACAAGATCTGCACTAGTGGCTGATTAAAGGAGGGGCTAGCACTCAAAAATGAGTGACTGTCATGAGCATCAGTGATGAAAAATAGACCTTTAGCTGCCAATTCAACTCCAATGTATATATCATGGACACAATAAATAATGGTCCATTTTTGGAACCAGATCTTGAAAAATCTCTTCCAAATCCATCAACAAGGCATGTCCTATGCAGTGTAAAAATGTGTGTGAGACATTTTTTTTTTTGAAACAATGTTTTATGATATAGGAAAGCTATTGGTGGAGCGGTTTGTCTATCACATGTTATGCGTGATTGGACCCTAGCAGTCTTAAAGGAGTGCTTCGCCGGTACGGAATGCCTTTAAATGCTGTACAACGGCATCGAAATATGTGAAAAAATATTTAAAAAAAAAAAGCCACACGGTGGCGCCAGAGAAAGTATATTCCGTGCGTGCCTTGCTGCTCTCCTCTGCCTCCTTTAGTGTTCAGTGCTCTGGGAAACGTTTACCACCTACTTCACTTTTAGGGCAGTGACGTAGGTGGTAAACAGTCTGGAACCCCCTCCTCTGGTGTTCCACTACAGTATGCACTGAGTTAGGGCAGTGACATAGGTATGATACGGTCTGGAACCCCCTCCTCTGGTGTTCCACTACAGTATGCACTGAGTTAGGGCAGTGACATAGGTATGATACGGTCTGGAACCCCCTCCTCTGGTGTTCCACTACAGTATGCACTGAGTTAGGGCAGTGACATAGGTATGATACGGTCTGGAACCCCCTCCTCTGGTGTTCCACTACAGTATGCACTGAGTTAGGGCAGTGACGTAGGTGGTAAACAGTCTGGAACCCCCTCCTCTGTTGTTCCACTACAGTATGCGCTGAGACACGGACACAGAGGCACTGATGCACACTAGTATAACCATACAGACAAGGTTTAATTTGCCGTTAACTAAAGGTCTATTATACGGCAATTAACTTGCCAACGGGCAAACTCGAGTTTCAAGACCAAATCGAACCGGTCCCTTTCAGGATCAACAAAGTGAACCTCTGATATATTTTTTTGTTTTTGACGTTGTGTGACTTTAAATAAAAACAAAACGTGCCTCCTCTTCCCAGGTGCCGCGTCGCTGCCATCGCCTCCTCCTCTGTCCGTCTCTCCTCCTCTCCTCCTCCTGGGACGTCAGGACCCCACCCCCATCGCACACGCCAACACACACCGCGCATACGCCCAGGACACAGGCCCCGCTTCCCCCCTCCCCCGCTTCCTGCGCTATGAGCAGAGGAAGAGGAGGGCCTCCCAGGGAACATTACAACTACAGGTAGGAGGACCACCCAGGGAACATTACAACTACAGGTATGAGGGGACCACCCAGGGAACACTACAAACATTTTTGTGGTGTACTGTAACCGCTAGACCAAAAAGCGTCAGGAACCAGCATCAGAAACTAGAATCTAGCGTCAGGAACTATAGAATCTAGCGTCAACTAGAATCTAGTCCCAGAAAACTGAATCTAGTGCCAGAAAACTGAATCTAGTGCCAGGAACTAGTCTAGTGCCACAAGCTAGAATCTAGCGGCAGAAACTAAAATCAGGTGCCTGAAACGAGAATATGATGCATCATAACCTACAATCTAGTGTCTGAAACTAGAATCTACAGTAGTGTCAAGACACAAAAGGTTAAACAGTTTTTTTTCCCCCTTTTTTTCTTTACCAGGTTTCGTTATTTTTTTCCATCCAGTGTGGTACAGTAGGGACTAGGGATGCTGCTACCCAACCTTCAGATTGGATATCACCTCCCTGATTCCGATATCGGCTTGTAAAAAAAAAAAAAAAAAACCTGCTCCAGCCGCTAGTCTCCCCAGTAGATCCAGAATGTAGCAGCATGCGTGCAGAAACCACATGATCATAACAGTGTGTGTTGGTGGCAGGCAGCTTAGCCAGCAGGCAGCATGCAGCAGCAGCAATACACCAGCACACAGAGACTTTAACTCATACCTGGGCATTATGCGGCTCGGGCGCCAAATGCGGCCCTTTGGCTGACTCTGACCGGCCCGGGGACCACTAGTGGTCCTTGAGACAGTTCCAGTTACATATGGAAAGCATGGAAAGCAGATGTAACTCTTTGAGAGCGTAAAAAATGAAACCAAATGGACCCGCTAGGGTCCATTTGGTTTCATTTTTACGCTCTCAAAGAGTTAAAATATTCATCATGTGAATTAGCCCAAAGTCTACGCAACTAGAGAATGTCCAAAATCCAGCCTGGAATTGTGGACGAAAGCAAAATAAATCTTTAGTTTTGGGGTCTGTGGGGTTAAAATGTCATCAAATGTTGGTCCGTCACTCAAATGCTGAATAAATAGAGGGCCCTGGTGTCAAAATGGCTCTTACTTTTATCTTGAAATTAAATGAATATTACGCAGCATTTAGTTCAGCCTTTAGTCTTGGCGCTCCACAATATTTTATTAGGGCTGTTGAATGATTAAAAGTTTTATTCAAATTAATCAGAGGTTCAAAATTAATTTAATCATGATTAATCACCATTCAAACTATGTCCAAAATATGCATGTTTTCCTGTACTGGATTTCAACATTTAAAAAAGAAACAGAATCTGCGAAAAAAAAAAAAAAAACATTTATCCTTAAAATATTTATCAAAATAGGTGATCTACAAGCTCTCAATGCTTGTAGATCCTCCAGCTATACTCTATGGCTCTGGTTACAGGGAGACCCACAGCCATATGTCTCGGTAAAACCGCGCTCTGCACATTTCTTTCAATGAGAAAATGCTCAGTGGGTTGAGTCAGTGTGCACATGAGTTAATTGCGTTAAATTTTTTAATCAGATTAATCAACAAAATTAATTTAATCCCATTAACTATTTTCAACAGCCTTATATTTTATATATCTCATTTGGCCCCTTGGGAAAAATAATTGCCCACCCCTGCTTTAACTCATTCATGTCCAGGTCTGTGCAGTGCCTAAAATTCCCACAGAGGCAGAAAAGGATACAGGCAAATACAAATAGTGGCAATAACAACAATAATGAATGAAGTAAGTGTAGGATAGAGCAATGTTGTCAGATAGTTTGGTATATACCCTACCTGGGCATTATGCGGCCCGGGGGCCAAATGCCGCCCTTTGGCTGAGTCTGACCGGCTCGTGAAAGGGTACTGTGGTTTTTTCAACCAAAAGTTGGTTGACCAGATGTAAGTCTTTGAGAGTGTAAAAATTAAACCAAATGGCCCCTTGCGGGTCCATTTTGGTTTCATGTTTACACACTCAAGAGTTTAAATATTCATCCTCTGAATTAGCTAGAGAATGTAAAAGAATGCTCTTTTTTTTTTTATCTATGATTGCCTGCTTTGTTTCCCAAATCCAGCCTGAAATTGTGGACAAAAGCACAAAAAATCTTTTAGTTTTGGGGCCTGTGGGGCTAAAATGTCTTCAAATGGTGGTCCTTGGCTCAAATACTGAATAGATTGAGGGCCCTGGTGTCAAAATGGTTGGTCTTACTCCTACTTTTATTGTTGTATTCAGATTTTATCTGGCTCTCCTCTGAATCCTTGTTCGATAAAGCAGTGGTTCCCAACACTTCTTAGCCTGTGACGCAAAACACAAATTACATTGCCTATATTTCGCGTTGAAGTAAAAATGACGGCTTTATAAACTCACATGTTGATTCACACTACGTTGTGAGCTTGTTGATCAATTCAAAAACTGAGGAATCCACGAATATTTGTCCGTGACCCACTGCTTTTATGCGAAACAGTGCTGTTAAACCATTGGCTCCCAAATTGGAATCCGGGGACCTCTTTAGAGGTCCTTGAGGGAGTGATATGATAATTCGGGACCAAATTATAGGTTTGTAACCCTGAGAGTGTACAAATGGACCTGTCCGGGTCGATTTGAGCCCATTTGTACACTCTCTGAACTAAATGAACATTGATTTTACAATATAAGTCGTCTCAGAGATAGAAATGCCATTAGTTGGGAGTCTGTAGCCTGTTGCACGTCACAAAGGAGGTCCCTTGAAATGAAAACGGGGTAAAAATCACTGCTGGAGTTCTTTTGGGCAGTCCCTGGTACACACACAGCACGGAGTTCGCGGTGTCATTTTAAGGGGGTCCTTGGAAGGACCCCCTTGATGGAAAATGGTTGGAAACCACCACTGCTTGGCAATCTCTTATTGTTGTGAAAAGCTCTGTGTAATAATTAGGGGTAGGAATTGATTAAAAAATAATCTAATTCCACATCAATATTTGACCTGAGAATCATTTTTGGGTCAATTAAAACAGATTGGCATATAGGGCTGCCTTTTCGTCACACACTAAAGGGACTTACAGACGGCGAGGAATAAATCGCACATTCTACTTCATTTTCAATGGGGCCGGCGTTTTTTGGTCCGAAAACGACCAGCGTTCAAGAGAGCGTTTAACACCGGTCGTTTATCGCCCGGCGTCACTGATTTGTGTTGCGTGCGAGTTTTTGAAAGCTCAATCCAGTGAGCTTTTGGTAAAACGCTGGGCGATTTACAGCAAACAACAACATAGCGAGGACTCACTGTCCCACTCTACCAGTAGACCTGCAGTCCGTTTGTGTTCCAGGAGTGGATTCATTTGCCCTGTGCTGCTGCTCTGTGTAGAAAGAGACAGAGAGGTCTCCCTCTCTCTCAGCTGCAGCTGATGGTAGGCTAATATCGCGGGTGTTCAATTCTAGACTACATTATATCACAGACCTCTAAAAGAGTACTGTTGGCTTAAACGAGGTGAAAGCTCAATGGAAGTTAATGACAAAGTTGAGTGCGTAAAAGGTAGCCTAAACCTCCTGCTCCTCCGCTCATGTGGATAGAGTGCAGACTGCAGCCTCTCCCTCTGTCTGTGACTCCCATGCTTTGGGAGAGAGTCACCCTAATTAATCTTGGGCGATATTGATTTTTTAATATCGATATTGATAACGTGATTAAAACCGGTATTATCGATATTACCGAGTCTAGCGGCCAAACCACCGACTGCTGTCCACGTGGGCTCGTGATCTTCTCTGTCCGTCCCCCCTGTCAATCACGACGAGCAGCGCAATCACTACGATAACCATTTCCCCCATTATATGTTAAATTAAACCCTTGTGCATCCACCCTGTGGATATCAAACATCTACATCAAAGGACAACACCACAGCAGACGATCACAGCACACCATGCACAGACAGAGTAGCCAATTGTATTTAAAAATCAACTGAAATATAACTTGCTGTGCCACCGCACCAAGAGAGACGAGCAGACGGCTGCGCACGCATGCACACACACACACACACACACACACGCACACACACACACACACACACACACACACACACACACACACACACACACACACACACACACACACACACACACACACACCAGTAGTCCAGGGTCCATTTGGTTTCATTTTGTGATCTCAAGAGTTACAGATCCATAAGGGTCCTACAAAGGATCCATCATTTAGCTGGATCTAACTAGCGATCCTCAAACAATCAGTGCCGCCATTACAAAAAAAAAACAGCAACCAAGGCTTTTTTTTGTCTCCAAATAACAGGTCAACCACCAAAGATCAGGAAAAAGATCGCTATTAGATCCAAAAGTCAATAAATCCAAGCTCCTTCAGTGTACAGATCCATAAGGCTCCTCTGGCCCTCTACTACACTCTCTCGTCTCTCTGTGTGTTGTGTGGTTGCTATGGAAACCCGTAGCTGACACACGTGGCAGGGAGAGCCACGTGGTGAGGGTGAGAACCCCGTAGACTCAACTACATGCAACACATGCTCTCTCTCTCTCTCTCTCTCTCTCTCTCTCTCTCTCTCTCTCTCTCTCTCTCTCTCTCTCTCTCTCTCTCTCTCTCTCTCTCGTGTTCAGTAGCATTAACCGGGGAGTCACTAATTGCAGCTGGCTATGTGCAGAAGATAAAAGGTGGCATTCTCAGTCCATATTATTTCATTAAACGGTATATAATTATACACATCATATACACCCAACGAAACCACTCAATGGACACAGCAAATACCAGTTTGAATTATCAAAATCCGTTCAGAATTGAAGATGCATAGAAGGAATCAAATCTCAACTCTTTGCGATGCGACATGAGTGGGCGCTGCGTGGTTGTTTTTCTTTTTTTGGACGATATTGTTTGGAGGGGACGGTAAAATACGATATTCGGTATTCGGTATTTTTTGTAAATCCTGCGATATTACTCGGTATTGATTTTCAATATCGCGGTAAACGGTACCGGTATATTGCCCAAGACTAACCCTAATGATAACTAATTTTCCTTGTCGTTTTTTCCCCACAGACCTCGACCCCCCCACCTGCACCAGAGCTACCTCCCCCACCACCACCAGTACCACCCGGCCCCTCTCTCATCTCCCCACCCAGGAGATCAGCCCCACTACCACCACCACTACAACCACCGCCAACAGCCACCGCACCACCACCACCTCCACAACCAACAGCACCCCGGAGCTCCCTCCTCCTCGTTCCATCTCCCGTCGTCTCCCCCTCGTGCTCCTCTCCTGCCCAGTGCCCCGCCAGCCGCCCCAGGCCTCGCTCCCGCCAGCGCCGGCCGACAGCCGGGTGTCCCAAACGGATCGGCATCATCGCCCCAGCACCATAACCCCCAGCAGCCCCAGCACCGCCACCCCTCTGCCCCCCTCGCTCCCAACTCCTTCCAGCAGCGTCAGGCAGAGTTCCTGCGCGGCCAGAGCTCCGAGGCGCCTCGCTACCAGGCCGACGGCGGCGTAGGAGGTAGGTCTGTAACAAAACAACTAAAGTCATTACGCTTATCACCTGTTTGCAACTTAAGGCGAGATAGTCGCAATTATTTGGGCATAAAATGTTGGAAAAATGGCAACTAGTCGATCAAACTCAAAACATATTGTGTTGTCAGCTTGTAGAGTAGCTGTAGCAGAGTAGCAGATTTTTTTTAGTACATTTCAGTACAAGCACATGGCCTTTTTTGGTTATAGAACACTGAGTCATTTTCTGGTATTTTTTAAGTTATTTGTCATTAGCTATGTACAGTGTTTTTCTTTAGAATTTTTATCCCACGATCCTGGGCTCTACACACCCTCCGCCAACCTGGGGAGGCAGTGGACTAGCCTCATGCTTCCTTCAATGCATGAGGATTCCAAGCTCCCTTCTTTTCATTTGACAGGGGGGGATGTTTCCCTGGTTTGGACGTAGCCTGTGTAAGGGACACGTTATTCCAACCAGTTCCTTACCCACGGGTAGGCGGGAGTGACATCGTTTTAGTAATCTCATCGCTGGGATTTCTTTGCCGTTGGTGGCTGTATTAAATTTTGACATGAATGCTTCCTTTACCGAACAAGGTTCAGGGGTTCAAGGTTAGTGTGAGAAATTTGTCTTGGACATAGTCTATAGACTTGCAGCAAAGAGTAAGACAATACAGGACAATACAATACAGTACAACACAGTAATAGTGACTCGTACACCTCATCAGGCTTACATACCACCTCCCATAAGTAGTTCTTCGTTAAGTAGTAATAAGAATATAAATAGATTAAATACAGCAGTACCAAAAAACTAGTACAGTTCCAGCAGCATCATAACGACAATCACAGTCTTCTCCTCCCTCCCCTTGCCTCCTCCGCAAGATAGTTATTGAGGAGTGAAATGGACATAGGTACAAAGGAGTATTTAAATCTATTATATCTCCATTTTGGAGCTTCGTACAGCCCTACTCTTCATCTCCTCCCCCCTCTCTGTCTCCATAGGAGGAGGCCAGCGCAGCTACGTCCCGCCAGCATTTCCGCGCTACTGGAGTCCTGCCAACCAGACCAACAACGCCAACAACACCACCACCACTGGCGCAAAACAGTTCTCCCTCCCGCAGCGCCAGCAGCGCTACCCGGGCGACGTAGACTCTGCGTCCGAGAGCTTTGAGCGTCTGTCCCTCGCCAACAACTCCTACGGCGTCGGCAGAGACCGCACCAAGCGCTCTACCATCTCCCTGGCGCCCAGCGTCGTCGTCCAGCAGCAGGTCTACTCCTTCCTGACTGGCTTGGCCCCCGGCAAGGCAGTCCCAGCCAGACACCTGGCCAAGAAGTTCCATCTGCCCAAGAAGGTGCGTCGGATTTGGAAGTTCACAAGTCGCCACGACTCAATTTTGGGCCATTTTGGATGCCATAGAAGCTGTATTCTAATAATAGCCTAATAATATCCAATATACAAGCTTGTAGATTGGCTACTTTGACTATTAGTTATTTTTTGAAAATAATGTTTTTCATTCTTTTAGACCACATCCGTGGTCATTATATCGCCATACCCAACAACTTTTGTGTATTCTAAAATAAAAACCCAATAAAATGAAAACGTGCTACATGATGACGCATGGAGGCCCACATCAATAAAACCTATTAGAAATGAAGCTGTTTTTTTTTAAACCCATTTCTGAATCATCCTCCACAAACACAGGTGTCTTGATTACTAGAGACAGTGTATTACTGGGTTTAAACTCAATCATCACGTTAGAATATATATCTGAACGCTATATTATATTGTAGAAATAAGACGCATAGCAGTAAAGTGGCAGAGTTGAGCGACTAATTGTAAACAAATATTTCCTGTGTCACGTCTACTGTATATATATAACTCAGCGTGACCAGTCCCACGCACTATGCCATCCCATTGTCTGAAGGGATGCATGCTCTTATTGGTTCAGAAACCCTTGGTGCCACATGTGTTGAGACACCTAAAAAAGTGGCCAGTAGATTGGTGTGCATCCACTCCAGGGGTTGACACTAAGGTCTCCGAGGCACTTGCCCATCGGGCAAGTGCAAGTCAGGTTCCACTTGCCCTCAGGTCATGGTCACTTGCCCCCCAAAAATATATTGTAAATTTTGCATTTAAATATACTTCCTACTTGGGTGCTTTAAACCAGGAGTTTTCAACGGGTGGTCCGGGGACCACAAGTGGTCCCTGGCTAAGTTGGTTAATCAGATGTAACTCTTGAGAAAAGTAAAAGTTAAAATTCATCATCTTAATTAGCCCAGGTCTACACAACTAGAGAATGTAGAAGATTAGGTCATTTTGATGTGTATGTTAATTTGCCTGTTTTGTTTCCCAAATCCAGCCTGGAATTGTGGATAGCTAGAAAGTAAGGGAAAGACACAGAGGTCTTGCCCGATCGGGCAACCAGTTAGCAGTCTTCACTTGCCCCACCGTATTTTTTTTTACTTGCCCCGGGCAAGCGGGCAAGTGTTAGTGTCAAGCCCTGCCCAGGTTCCAGGTGGTCCCCAGTTAAGTTGGTTAACCAGATGTAACTCTTGAGAACGTAAAAATGAAACCAAATGGACCCTTGCGGGTCCATTTGGTTTCATTTTTACACTCTCAACAGTTAAAATTCATCATCTTAATTAGCCCAGGTCTACACTGTAGAAGATTAATGGTCATTTTGATCTGTATGTTAATTTGCCTGTTTTGTTTCCCAAATCCAGCCTGGAATTGTGGATAGCTAGAAAGCAGGGAAAGACACAGGCACAGAGTGCAATGAAATGACTGCCTTCAAGACAAATATATCTTGTGTTGTGTTATAGTGAACTAAGTTGCACACTTGCCCGATCGGGCAACCAGGTAGCAGTCTTCACTTGCCCCACCATTTTTTTTACTTGCCCCGGGCAAGCGGGCAAGTGTTAGTGTCAAGCCCTGCATCCACTCACATACTGCTCTCACACGTTCCAGGTGGTGAACCAGGCCTTGTACTCGCTGCAGCGCACCCAGAGAGCCTTCAAGCGAGGAGAGCTCCCTCCCCTGTGGAGCGCCTGCCGCCAGCAGCCGTTACCCACAAACCACCAGGAGCGTCCCAACAGCCACTCCGGAGGAACGCCCGGCGCAGGAGACCCTCGTCCCAAGGTTATTATTATACGTTTATAAAGTTTAGTTTAGTTTGGGATTCTCTGATCAGGTTTTCTTTTTTCTTTCTTTCTTTTTTTTGGACCGATCTAGTGCAGGGGTTTTCAACCTATTTGACACCAGGGACCACCGTTTATTCAGCATTTGGGCCACGGACCACCATGTGATAGTTGTGTAGACTTGGGCTAATTCACATGATGAATATTTTAACTCTTGAGAGTGTAAAAATGAAACCAAATGGACCCGCCAGGGTCCATTTGGTTTCATTTTTACGTTCTCAAGAGTTACATCTGGTTAAACAACTAAGCTGGGGACCACCTGGTACCCTCTCAGGGACCACTGGTGGTCCCCGGACCACCTGTTGAAAACCCCTGATCTAGATCACTGAATGTTTTTATCATCAGCCGATACTGATGGATATCAATCTCGTGTGTAAGAGGAACAATAATAATGAATATTTCAAAATGTATTATATAAGCCATATAAACCCAAAACCCATATAGTCAAAACTCTTCCTCTGTGTGGGTAGGTTCTCCCCTTCCTGTCACAAAAATGCAAAACTACATTATACTATACACTATGTTTTAGTTCATTTTTAGAATGGGGTTTGTTCATTTTCATTTTTAGATTTTTTTTAATTGTCCTTTGAAGGATTGAAAGGGTATTGTATAATAAAAGCCATCATTTCAATTAGTTTGTTGCCTTTTTAAACACAAAATGCAGTTTCATTTGGTGTTTCTTGTCCTCTTGTAGTTTTCACTTGGCTCCAACCAATGGAAAAAATAAAATTAAAATAATAAAAGTGTTAACCCTTTTTTAGTTTCAGTTTGTTTCGTGGGTTTTAGTACAGGGGTTTTCAACAGGTGGTCCGGGGACCACCAGTGGTCCCTGAGAGGGTTCCAGGTGGTCCTCAGCTAAGTTGGTTAACCAGATGTAACTCTTGAGAACGTAAAAATGAAACCAAATGGACCCTTGCGGGTCCATTTGGTTTCATTTTTACACTCTCAAGAGTTAAAATATTCATCATCTGAATTAGCCCCAAGTCTACACAACTAGAAGATGGACAAAAGCAAAACAAATCTTTAGTTTTGGGGTCTGTGGGGTTAAAATGTCCTCAAGTGGTGGTCCGTGGCTCAAATTCTGAAAAAAGGGTGGTCCCGGGCATCAAACGGTTGGAAATCCCTGTTTTAGTAGACTATAACAGCCTGGCTCATTTTCCTCCTCCCCAGAGCTGTGAGGTTTCTGGTCCGTCAGACGCAGCTCATCCCGACGCCCTCAACCACAGCGAAGCTGTCAACGGAGGAGGAGACGACTCAGACACAGAGTCCACCTCTTCATCCACTTCCTCTTCCTGTTCGGAATCCTCCAGCCCCGACCAGGAAGCAGACGCTCAGCAACTACACGACTTGCATTCCGTCCCGAGGTTGGTCTTTTCCATGGACTGCCGTAGTTTTCTGTATGTCTGTATGTGTTGTATATGCCTACAACCAAGCGTCCAGTCAGCCATTATGACACCGTCAAGGTCACACAATAAATACAGATTCTGATTAGTAGTGGTCAAATACCCTGGGCCCAGAGTCTTCCCTGGCTCTGGCTTCGCCGAATCAGAGGTGGATCTGGCTCGCCACAAACCCTGGCGAGCCAATCGGTGTGCGTTTCCGCATGAAATCCCATCGCTGGAAAGTCAAATCCCATCGCTAGCGAATCAGAACCCTGCCCGCAACTCCAGACTCATATACAAGCTTGTAATGCTTGTAATGAGGGTGGGGAAGCCAGGTTAGTGGTCAAAGCAGTCAATAGGCTAGCCCAGTGGTTTTCAACCAGTGGTCCGGGGACCACCAGTCGTGCCTGAAAGGATTCCACGTGGTCCCCAGGCTAAATGATGGAAAGTTGGTTAACCAGATGTAACTCTTTGAGAGCGTGAACATCAAACACTCAAGTTCCATGTTTACGCTCCCAAGAGTTAAAATGTTCACCATCTGAATCAGCCCAAGTCTACACAACTATAGAATGCAGAAGATTAATGGTCGTTGTATGTTTGACTATTTTGTTTTCTCTAAAATCCAGAGAAACCTGGAATTGTGGGCAAAAGCAAATTAAATCTTTAGCTTTGGGCTCTGTGGGGCTAAAATGTCATCAAATGGTGGTCTGTGGCTCAAATTCTGAATAAACAGCGGCCCCTGGGATCAAAAAGGTTGAAAACCACTGGTGTAACCACCAGGATGGAGATCTCTGACTCTGCTCTCATGAAAAGCCCCATCATCGCCCTAAAACAAACGCTTCCAATTCTACTCAAAGCGGCTGTTTCCTCACTGCCCATCGCCGTGTGTTAGGAACAATCTTAGTAAAAATAGAGATGCACAGCACCCCGTTCCTTCTGTTGTCTGCTTATCACTTCAAAAGTCGCTTTAGGCTTTGTTTTATTAACAAGCTCATTGAATCGAGTTAATGAGCTTGTTAATAAAACAAAGCCTAAAGCACACACAACACCCCATGAAGTCTTTAGGTGCACTACAAAACCCAGAAAACACCTCACAGACTTTACAACAATAAATTATATAACTTTAAATTCATTTATCTCTGAATCAGTCCTGGAAACAGTGACATGTGGAAATACAGGACGTTTTATCAAATGTAATTTTTTTTAAAAAAAGAAACGCATGATCAGGTCATTTTATTTTTTCCTTAAAGTAGACACCTTAAGCTGTCGTTGTATCTCATTCATTTGCACGGATTCACAACAGAGGAACTTCTATAAATTACTTAGTTACTATTGAGCCTAACGGGAGTGATGCTAGCTTTTCTGCTAATCTCTTAATGAGGACACACAGCACAGATACAGTCTCAGACAGGTAAACTGTCTGACTGGAATAAGGGATCAGATTACCCTGAAGAAGGCAGTTTAACTGTCCGAAACGCTGGTTTCCCTGTGTGTCCCTCATTAAACTTGCATTGGCAGCAAGTGTACAGTGTACAAGTGTGTGGCGATACTTTTTTTTTTTTTCTTTTGGGAGCAGTACTGTCTTACCACCCGGTATTGCATACCTGGGCATTATGCGGCCATGGGCCCAAATGCGGCCCTTTGACTGAGTCTGACCGGCCCGCGGACCGCCAGTGGTCCTTGAGAGTTCCAGTTAAGTTATGGGAAGTTGGTTAAGCAGATGTAACTCTTTGAGAGCGTATAAACCCCGCAAGGGTCCATTTGGTTTCATTTATACGCTTATATGTTTTACGCTATACATTTATACGCTCATTTATACGCTTATACGTTTCATATTTACGCTCTCAAGAGGATTACTTTTGTCCAATTTCTGGATTTGGAGAAACAAAACAAGCAAAACACACATTCTAAAATGGCTAATTTAGATGATGAATATTTTAACTCTTGAGAGTGTAAAAATGAAACCAAATGGACACGCAAGGGTCCATTTGGTTTCATTTTTTCATTTCTCAAGAGTTACATCTGGTTAACCAACTTAGCTGGGGACCACCTGGAACCCTCTCAGGGACCGCTGAAAACTCCTGCTCTACTACTACGCAGACTCATTTGTCACCATTTAAATGAAAAATAAACTAATCAAATAAGCGCAGCAAAGCAGGCAGTCGGCTACTATGACTGCCTGATGAATGGCGCGGGTAGAAAAGCAGTGGTGGGGCATGCAGTGCGGTATGCGCCTGCTGCTGCGCACAGCAGGTGAACGCAGTTCTGTTCAAGGGCATTTTGTGGCTCTGTTGCTCCAACAACGACGTCCCAAACTGCCATCAATATACTAGCTGCTTAAAACGTCCCCTTTTGGATTAAATGCACCACTATTTTCTCTACCTTTTTTAACTGAAACTGAAAAAAAAAACAAAAAAAACAAAGATTTGCGCTACATTTTCACCGTTTTCAAAAATATCAGTGGTATTTTTTCCAATAAATAAAGTCATGCCAATGATGCTAAGTGGTGCCAACTAATGGTAATAATGCTAAGTTCAAGTTCAAGTTCAAGTTTCTTTATTTGTCACTCCAGTGTATGTCAAGACATAAACAGGGATGAAATAACGTTTCCAATTGTTCCTCAGTGCAATAAGACAAAAGACAATAGACAGTGCAATAAGAAAAATGACGACTACAAACAAAACAAGAACAGTAAGTGACGTAGTGCAACAGACTAGAGTATTAAGGTGCAACTGTAGCAGTATAAAGTGGGGTGAAGGTGCTAAGCTACGACCAGGTATAAATATAATAAAGTGGCAAGTAGTGAGAGTTGAAAACTAAGACTAAAGCTATACATCTAACATACTAAAACATACTAAGACAAACTAAAAATACTAAAACATACTAAGACGTACTACTAAAACTAAGCATACTACAACTAGGCACTACTATACTAACGGCTAAGTTATGACAACTATGACAGTAGGGGTATTACTGTAGGGGTATTGCTGTACATGTGCAGGGGGATAGCAGCAGATTCGGTACAGTCCTTCTGGTTGTGAGTGAGTTGTGCGTATGAGTGTGTGTGTGTGTGTGTGTGTGTGTGTGTGTGTGTGGGGTAGTTAAGTCCAGCGTGTGTGTACGAAGTGGGCGTACAAGTCCAGCGTGTGCGTACAAGTGTTCTTGTTCTGGCTTTCAGCGTGTGCGTGCCTGTGCATGTGCCGTGGGAGGGGGTAGCGGCAGGTGCACAGCAGCTTGCTCAGTGCGAGATAGCAGCGGCAGGGAATTCAGCATCCTGACGGCTTGGTGAACGAAACTGTCGTTCAGTCTACAAGTCCTTGCCCGGAGGCTCCTCAGTCTCTTCCCCGATGGGAGAAGATTGAAGAAGCCGTGCGTAGGGTGGGTGGTGTCACCTGCAATCTGTAGCGCCCTGCGGGTCACACGTGTGGTGTAGATGTCCTGCAGGGACAGGAGGGGGACGCCCACGAATGCTAAGTACTGTTAATAATGCTAATACTGTTAAGTAATGCTAATGCTAAATATTGTTAATAATTCTAACAGTGCTATGTAAGGCTAATTGATGCTAATAATGCTAAGTAAGTAATGCTAAGTATTGCTAATGCTAAGTAAGGCTAGTAAGGTAACTAAGTAATGCTAATGCTAAGTATTGTCAATAATGCTAAGTAATGCAACACAATGTAGCACTGCTACAATGTAGCAATGTGGGTTTGCATCCCCAAAAACTTTGCCAAATTGGCAAATTCAGCCTTTGCTTTGAGGCAAATCCTTGAATATATGGAGTCATAAACGGCACAAACAAACTCAACAAAGTGACCGGACCCATGGTTTTGTTCCTGCAACACACCTGTGCCTGAGTTGCACACACCTGTGCCTGAGTTGCACACACCTGTGCCTGAGTTGCACACACATTTTGACTGTCGACACACCTGCCAGCACTTGAAATTCAACGCCAGTGAATGCCACAGAACAACATTTCATTGTGCCACAGGGTGTAGCCCACACGTTTAGCAGTTTTAGTCATTCCAGGAATGTTCAGTCTGTAGTACCTTTACATCAACGGTTAAAAAGATATGACACAATAACAATTGGTATTATTAAGATGGAGAAAATAATTCCCAAAGTTAGGTTTCTGAACTTGCATACATAACCAGGCAGACGTGGAACACATTAAAAACCTGTAACTTGAGAACAGTTTGCCCTCCCTGACTGTCAAATTCAACACACGCATTCCACAGACAACTGGCTCTGCCAGTGTGCTTAACGAGTCAAAATCCCCACACCTGTGCAACTTCCAGGCTCTCCCTATACTAGCCTAAGTGGCAAGCCTGGCCTTCTTCCACACACCTGCCCCTTGATTGGCTGAGACAGTCCATGTGCTCTCTTCAGTCTTCTCCACAGATGGACATCAAGTTTACCTAGTGTACAAGGACTAAAAACAGACTTAAACCCGCTAAAACTGGTGCTAGGACACCTAGCCTACGGGTATTGCGTGCTAAGACAGGGTATGTTTTGTTTGTCATTGTTCCAGATTTTCAAGTAGGACGCTACCCGACTCACACAGGGTCTAGTTATTGAAACGGGACAAAAAGGATGGATTTTTGCAAAAGGATTATATCGTTTGTATTTTTTGCGGTCAAAAGGATTATTTCTTTTATATTTTCGCGGGGCAAAAGGATTAGCCGCCGTCCATCAGGGTGGTAAGGTTACATCTTCTCTCTACCTTTTTTTTTCTTGAATGATGGCCTAAACTTGGAATAGTTTTTTTTTTAAAAATTCATGCGTTGCTTTTGCTTTCTGGATGTTACGATTTTTGCTGCGGTTTTATCCAGGTTGTTCCATTTAACTGTACATGTGATGTTAAACAGAATCTCTCTCTCTCTCTCTCTCTCTCTCTCTCTCTCTCTCTCTCTCTCTCTCTCTCTCTCTCTCTCTCTCTCTCTCTCTCTCTCTCTCTCTCAAAACAAACACAAATAAATAAAAGTGAGGCCAAACCTTTGGTCAGCAACGAGGGTCGATACTAGGCAATGGATGGAACTAATAATGTTAAAAAGATGCCCAAAACTGACTGGCAGTGAGTGCCACTCAGGGGGTAAAAACACGCTTGGGCGAGACCCACGCTGTGTGAGCCAGGGACCGAGGCTAAGGGGGAAAAGAAACGCCAAAGACTGCTCTTGCAGTGAAAAAACAAAACAAAACAAAAAACACTGATAATCGGTTGATCCCTAAATAAAATCAGACAAAAGATGAGAAATAAGAACATTTTTAGATGACTAAAAACATCACTAATGAAATTGTACTTAAACGACCATGACAAAAGAAATCAAAACCATCAGCACCACAGTGACCAACCCAGTGTTTTCCTTGCAGCGCCATCATGGGGGAGCAGAAGGAGCAGGTGATGCAGTATCTCCTGGAGAGCGGTGAGGCGTCGGCGCTCATCATCGCCAAGAGCCTGGGCCTGAAGAACGCCAAGCAGGTCAGGATCACTACGCTTTCCTGTTTGAAAATAAGACCATCCACAAGCTCATGCCGTGTCCTGATGACGTAGTGCGTTGTGAGCTTATAGAGCATGTTAGCTATTGGAAAATATCAGAACTACAAGCTGATGGCGCGCAATAAGATTTTTATATTTTTAGATAGGATATAAAAGTTTTGTAGAATGTAGTCAGGTCGAACGACATTAATAGCCAATCTACAGACTTTTTTATAGTTTTTATTGGCATTTCCAAACACCTTTGAAAAAGTATAACATTACAGTTAAAACCTGTTGTCCGTAGCACCTTTTTTGTCCCCATTTAATTTTTTTTTTTAAAGTAAGCAAAGCAAGAAAGTACTTGGCTACTAAGCACTATTTTTTGTCACTGCTACCAGTCACTATTCGGTGTACATTTGTCATATGCGTTTAACTTTGGTTTACAGAGTGCCGAAAGCCAAACAGAAATTTCTATTCTATTGACATATCTGAGAGTTCCACAAAAAAAAATCTATGATATGGTTTTATGTCCTGTATGCTTTGATTATGCCACTTTGAACGCAGCTGTGTGTAATCTGCTGGATATCACACAGGGCAGGCAGTGCACCACTGTGATTGGCTGTGTAAAAGTCCTCCGTCCTTGATTGGACGTCTGCGATTGGTGCCCTCGGTTTGATGGATGTTATATAGTTGTGCTCCTGCTCTGGTTGTACTGTGAAGGTGAAGTGGAGAGAGCCATGTTTATGCACTGTATTTTTAGCCTTTTACTACAGTAAAGCGTCTCCAACCGTCACGACGCGCGTCAGATTAGTTGTGCTCACACTTTGTTTGAGGTGATATCCTTTGAAACGTGACTACACATCGTTACTCACCGCTTCGTTGTAGGGCAATAAACTGTCGACTTTATCATTTCAAAAGACATTAAAAGGAGCCTAAATCGCTCATATACATGCTTTTGCTGTAAGCTTGTAGATCAGGTGTTTACATATTTCTAAATATGACTGCTATTTCTTGTGTATATTGAGGGTATGCATCATCAGGATACCCAGAAGAACGTGGAGACGCCTACTCAGGAGCAAAATAAATAAATAAATAAAGACATGACCCTATCTGTACTGTAATACGTTTTGTTTTTCTAAGCATTGTACTTTAGCTATTGAAAAATAGTAGATCGTCAAGCTATGAATGAAAATGTGGTGTTAGTCTTTGAATATATTATTTCAGAAGTAAACATTTTTTAACACAAAGCTTTGCTTCTGGGGGATGAGCTACACCATGTTTTCAGATACAGAAACACATAATTCTTTTTTTTTTTTCTTTTTTTTTTTTTTTTTTAGAATCTAGTGTCAGAAACTACAATCTAACTTTAGAAACGAGAATATAGCATCAAAAACTAGAATCTATACCACAAACTAGAATCTAGCGTCAAGGACTAGAATCTAGTGTCAAAAAACTAGAAACTAGTGTCTGAAACTAGAATCTAGTCTAGGACAAATTTCCACTCGTTTTTTGTCATGAACCACGGCGTCCACTAACAATGCGTCGTTGTGGCGTTCGAACCGTCCCTGGCCTCTCCTCCATGCAGGTCAGCCCCACCCTCTATGCCCTGGAGAAGCAAGGAGACGTGGTGAAGAACGCCGATGTGACGCCGCACACCTGGGAGCTGTCCCGACACCGCCGCGAGAGGATGGAGAGGAGCCTGAAGGCCTCGCAGGTAGGCGACTTCCTCCACTAAAACTAAAGGCTGAATAAATACTGGGCCCCGATAGTCTTGGTCAATATACCGGTATTACAGTTTATTGCGATATTGGAAATCAATACCAAGTAATATCGTCTATAAAAAATATCGAATACCGAATACCGTCAAATACGGACATTATACTGTATTCTATTAAAGTATGAGCAATGAGACTTTTAATTGTAACTATACAAACAATTTTCATGTTACACACATGCCTAAAATAGCCCTTATTTGGGCTAGGCTTTTTGGAAACGATGTATTTCCAACTCCAGTTTTTCCCTATTTAGGCTGCTTGAACAGCAGAGCGCTCAGTTTCTGACCCTTCAACGTCGCAATTCTGAGAACTAGGTGACTGGTGGTGGTACGTGTCCGACACTGATTGCACATGTAGTGGCACATGTAGTGGTCAGTGGTCAGTAACAGTCAGTAATATTGAATATCGAGTAACAGTAATATTGAATATCGAGCTAATTAACACTTTATCAATACCAATATTAAAAAAATAATACGGCCATAGACTAGACCCTGGTATCAAAATGGCTGAAAACCACTGCAACAGAGGTATACAACCTCGATAACGTTTTGCAGCCAGAGGTTTTGTTTTTAGCTAGAGAGAAAATCCAAACTGGCAGTAATACAGGCAAACTGTTATTTGTGATCTCTCTTCAAGCTGTCAAGGAACAAATAGAGTAGAGTGCAACTCACCAGCACCATTGGTATCACTTTGCCACATAAAAAAACAAGAAAAAATAGACTAACACTAAAACACAGGCGACTAAAACTAAGCTAAATGGAAAATAGTCGAGAGACTGCAACTAAAACTAACAAATGCTGAACTGATGGGGCCCACGTACAAATTAAATCACATTATCAAGGCAAAATTTAAAGTGGTTGATTGTCGCGATTAATGAAAATGTACTCAAAACTGTAAAATGGCAACTTTTGTGTTAACCACTCAATACACATCTGAGGAAGGCTCAATGCCGAAACGCGTCTGTTCATGTTTTCACTTGTTATGAATTTGAAGCTGTGCATAACTGATGGGTGTCGTTCGGATTCGCGTGCGAGTCCAGCACTGGTTCCGTATCTGCTTATTGGTCTGGACGACTCCCTGTTTCGGTTCTAAAATGGTATAAAAGACATTTAAACATTTAACAAAAACTTTTTCTTTGACGCATGCACACATGCACAATTTGCTCTCTGTGCAGCTTGGTTTACAACCCATGGGCGTGTCTACAATAAGGCGAAGACCAATTAATTTCTACCTGGTCAAAAGCCAGAAAAAGAGGTCAAACTCCAGACCTGAGAACTATTAGGTGATTGGATGTTGCATTTAGAGCGAGGCTTTACATCACTCTTTAGGATGCTAGTGGTTTTCAGACCTTTGTAGACGACTCATCTAGCAGGTATATCTCCCATATCTACTACTATATCTCCTCCCCTCTGCTCTAACGGACGTGTGGATTTAGTGGTCAGTTCCAAGATGAAAACGGCGATTCTTGGTTACAAGGTTGTATTTCATCATTTTCTTCATTCATTCATTCTTTCTTCTTAGTTGAATTAGTTGAGACTGTATTGTCATGCGGATCTGAGGTTGAATGCAGAGCTGTTCTACACTTGCACAGGGTGATGAGGCGTCATCACACTGTGAGCTTGTAGATCTGTTATATTTGGAGGAACAATTACTTCTACTCCAAGTATGAATTCACAGCTCAACTAAAGCTAAATCCTACTGTAGGACAATCTTACAATACATTAAATTTCTACGATTTCTGCAATTATCAAGGTTTTGTTTTTTTAGTTGTTTTTTTATGTCACACCAATGCATTTTGAGACATGTAGAGCAGAGGTTTTCAAACTTTTTCATACCAGGGCCCACTATTTTTTCTGCATTTTAGCCACCGACCACCATTTGATGTTGAGTTGAGTCTCTCGGGGCCCAAAAGCAAGGATTTTTAAGTTTGTGTCTACAATTTAGGAGAGATAACTGGCAAAATGTTGGTCAAAATTCTACCTTTTCTAATTGTGTACATTCTTGAAAATGAAGTATTTCAGATGTTTAAATATAATTTTAACTCTTGAGAGTGTAAAATGAAACCAAATGGACCCAAAATGAAACAGGTATTTGGTTTCATTTTACGTTCTCTTGAGTCAGAGTTGGTTTCATTTTCCGTTTTCTAGAGTTAGAGTTGTTTTCATATTCCGTTCTCTAGAGTTAAAGTTGGTTTCATTTTCCGTTCTCTAGATTTAGAGTTGGTTTTCATTTACATCATTTCCATGTAGAGGGATGAAGTATCATTTCCTACTCATCAACAATGCAATAAAAGCAATAAAGACAGACAATAAAAGCAACAAGTAGCAGTAACAGCAGTGCGATTAGGAGATCAAAGGCAACCAAGGGTAATTAAGTGCTAGAGAATCTATAATAAAACCTAATTAAAATAACCTAATTAAAAAATAATAATATACGTATAAAAAGCGTTACATGTGCAAGCGAGACTCCGCTCGGACCTGCAAAATATCCGGATGCGATGTGATGCAAATTACATCCAAATGAGCCGCTAATGGCTCAGAACGGTTGTAACTAAAAATCCTTGCAAGTTAAAGCGTAATTTAGTGAATTCCACATCACGAGAAACCCTAATAATAATAATAATATTAACCTTTCAGTCAACCCCTCCCCAAACTGCTATGGTCCAATCACAGCTAAGCCTAACATGTGATAGACAAACCTCTCCACCAATAGCTTTTCTATATGGTAACACACCATTTAAAAAAATAAATAAATAAATGTCACAGACACATTTTTCCACTGCATAGGGCATGCCTTGTTGATGGATTTGGAAGAGATTTTGAAGGTCTGGTTCTAAAAATGAGCCAGTATTTAAATGAGCCCAACTAGAAAGTGTCCTAGCCTTGGGTGGACACTGGGGAGAGGGCGGGGCTTACTGAAAGGTCTATTATACCAAATATAATACAACACGCCATTTCAGGGGCTGCAATGGGATTGGTTGAAACAGCCTAGTTACAGACCCACAAGGGGTCTTGTTTGGTTCCAAACTATTCCAAACCAACAACTGCTCTAAAAAACCCTCTTTGTGTAAATATTGTGTCATTTTTTCCGTCCCATAATTCCCTAGGGCAACAACAGCACCTCTGCCGCCGGCATCAAGCAGGAGGACACCTCCATGGTGGAGGTGAAGACTGAGATCCCAGGCCTGGAGCCTGTCTCTGAGCCGGTCCCTTACCAGCCTGCAGCGCCACGCCCACTGATGGAGCTGCAGACACGCCCCGGGTTCATGGACGAGGTGGGTGGATACCCAGGGCCCACCATTTATTCAGCATTCAGCCATTTGAGGACATTTTAGCCCCACAGACCCCAAAACCAAAGATTTCTTTGGTTGCTTTTGTCCACAATTCCAGGCTGGGATTTGGGAAACAAAACAGTCAAACATACAGATCAAAATGACCATTAATCTCCTAGATTCTCTAGTTGTGTAGACTTGGGGCTAATTATTTTAACTCTTGAGAAGGTAAACATGAAACCAAATGAACCTGCAAGGGTCATTTTTACACTCTCAAAGAGTTACATCTGGTTAAGCAACTGTCCATCCTTTAAACCTGGGGACCACCTGGAACCCTCCCCGAACAACTGGTTGAAAACCCGCTGTTCTAAATCATTGTCCTCCCTCTGTCCAAACAGGACGATGACACCAACGGCGGCCAGTGGGCGTCGGACGACATCCCCGAGTTCCTCAACGCCATCCGTCGCGACCCGGGCGACGGCGGCGGCATGCTGGACGCGGACGGCATGCGCGGCAGCGGCGGCGGGCGTCCCGGCACGGTGGCGGTGTCGCTGGCGGCCCCGCCTCCTCAGAACATCTGGGCCAAGCTGCAGGAGGTGCGTCTGAAGAACCCGGTCAGCGGACTGATGGAGTACGCTCAGTACCTCGGGCAGAACTGCGAGTTCCAGCTGCTGGACCAGTCGGGACCGTCCCACGACCCACGGTCAGTAACCCCCCCCCCCCCCCCCCCCCCTCTCTACCCCGTCCCGTTGTTGCTTTTAACCCATTTTGTCCTGATTACATTCTATTTTCTAACACTAGATTATACTTTGCGACCTGAGATTTTAGTTTTAGCTGCTAGATTCTAGTTTCTGGTGTTTAGAGACTCAGTTTCGGGTGCTACATTCTAGTTTCTAACATTAGATTCTAGTTTCTGCCACTAGATTATATTTTCCAACCCTAGATTCCTTTTTCAGATGCTAGATTCTAGTTCCTGGCACTATATTCTAGTTCCTGGTGTTAGATTCTATTTTCTGGAACTAGATTCTAGTTCCTGGTGTTAGATTCTATTTTCTGGAACTAGATTCTAGTTCCTGGTGTTAGATTCTATTTTCTGGAACTAGATTCTAGTTCCTGGTGTTAGATTCTATTTTCTGGAACTAGATTCTAGTTCCTGGTGTTAGATTCTATTTTCTGGCACTAGATTCTAGTTCCTGTTGCCAGATCCTAGTTGCCAACGCTGGATTCTAGTTGCTGATGCTAGATTTCTGATTACTGATTTAGTTATCTGAAAACATGTTCTAGGGATCAACAAAATGTGACCATGTGAATATATTCAAGGGGGGGCTGGCGGAAATGGTATGGGCCGGGGGCGGCTTCATCGCCCATGGCGCGAAGGGGCGAACCATTTTCGGTTACAGGACTTATATTAGGCCACTAAAGCATCAATAATAACATCAGTTGTTGAAGTTGCAACAGACACGCAGCATGCATAAAGCTAAAGGTCTGACTCAGAGAGTTTTCTGTTTTCAATGATGAAATGCTGTTGGTTTAGTGGTGCCACAGCTGTAGTTAGTTAGAGCAGTAGTAGTGTTTGAAAACATCTTGAATATAAGCACTTTCTCTTTGAAATTTGGGTTGTTTTGCACACCATGTTTGGTGGGGCAGTCAGGGCATTTAGGGAGGCATTGGTGGGGCAGTCAGATCATTTAGGGAGGCATTCATCGCCTGTGGCGCGAAGCGTCGCACCCATACCATGGGTTGACACTAAGGTCTCCGAGGCACTTGCCCATCGGGCAAGTGCAAGTCAGGTTCTACTTGCCCTCAGGTCATGGTCACTTGCCCCCCAGGTTCCAGGTGGTCCCCAGTTAAGTTGGTTAACCAGATGTAACTCTTGAGAACGTAAAAATGAAACCAAATGGACCCTTGCGGGTCCATTTGGTTTCATTTTTACACTCTCAAGAGTTAAAATTCATCATCTTAATTAGCCCAGGTCTACACTGTAGAAGATTAATGGTCATTTTGATGTGTATGTTAATTTGCCTGTTTTGTTTCCCAAATCCAGCCTGGAATTGTAGATAGCTAGAAAGCAGGGAAAGACACAGAGGCCTTCAAGACAAATATATCTTGTGTTGTGTTATAGTGCACTAAGTTGCACACTTGCCCGATCGGGCAACCAGGTAGCAGTCTTCACTTGCCCCACCATTTTTTTTTTACTTGCCCCGGGCAAGCGGGCAAGTGTTAGTGTCAAGCCCTGCATACCATTTTCGTTTACAGTGCTGAATCACCACCACTCACACACTCCGTCCATCTCCACCTCCAGGTTCCGCATGCAGGTGATGTTGGACGGCCGTCTGTTCCCTGTGGCAGAGGGCAACAGTAAGAAGGTTGCCAAGAAGGATGCAGCAGCCGCTACGCTGCGCATCCTGGTGGGAGAGAACATGAAGCCTGGAGGAGCAGGAGGAGCCGACGACGGACTGGATTCTACCATGGATGAGGCTGCCGACCCCACTCCTGATAACACGGTGAGGACCACAACCACGTCCCGTTAAATATTTCCTGTGATTGTCGTAGATCTACGCTTATCAAACATAGTTCCAACTAGGGATGTCCCGATACTGTATCGGGAAAAGTACTTTTTTGTCATATCGGTTCATATCGGTATCGGCAAATACTGTATCTGTACCAGAAAAGTATCAGTATTGGCCCTCATTTGTCATTATCAGATCATTTCGTATTGGTAAATATACCAGTATAACATGCGATCCGACACAGGGTTAAGAGGTTGACACTATGGCAGGTAAATAAATTTGTGGAATTTGCTTTTGAGATTCAAGATTCAAGAACTTTATTGCCATGTCAACAAGTAGTTGATAGGAATTTGTCTCGGTTCATGCTCAACATATACAGACAAAGTTGAGTTGCCCAAGTGCACATTTGAGTGAGGACTCTGCTATTCTCAAAGTAAAAAAAAAAGTCAAAGTCGCATGATTTGTCACTACGTTACAGCAGCGAAATTGGTTCTCCGCTTTTGACCCATCACTTGGAGCAGTGAGCTCCAAGGAGCGGTGAGCTGCGGCTTGCCGCACTCGGGAATCATTAGCTGATTTTGATTTTCTAGTCTGCTATATCATTCTGCTATTTGGTGGGCTTCATATAATATCTTTTTCTTGGGACAATTTAATTGAGTTTTAGTCCTTTTTTTCTTAATGCATTTACAAAATGTATCTGATCGGAAAAAAATATCGGGATTGTACCGGGAGCAAAAAAAAGTGATCGGATCGGGAAATATCGGGATCGGCAGATACTCAAACTTAAATGATCGGGATCGGGAGCAAAAAAAAATGTAATCGGGACAACCCTAGTTCCAACCACTGCTATATTCTGCAGGGATTTACTTTGTAGAGGACATTTTTAGAATCAGACAATGCATTACAATGAACCCGTTTTGACCTGAGGACTGATTTCCACAAACATCTTCTAAATTTTTAGTTTTCAGAAAACACTCACTTTTCTATGTCAATGGCCTTCGATATTTCACATCAAGGACCCCCCACAATCATCTGTGTATAGCCATGGACCCCCATCTGGAAATAGTAGTTAAAAACGTTCATAATATTAATAGATTTGTGCCCCATTTTCAATATTTCTCAAAAGCTTGTAGATCTGCTATTTGTCAAAGGCTAATGCTTAGAACACCAAAAGGCGTGGCTAACCAATAGAGAGGAATAAGAGATCAAATACTAAAATCACCTGTGGCATCGCAATTAACCAAAATATCCATGAATAGAGCTGTCACCATGACATAGTTCCACGTTCCCGGTTGGTTCAGACTTCTTATTATCTCTGTTCCCGTTGGCTTGTGTTGATCATTAATTTCTGTATTATCCGAGTCGGATCCCAGAAGAACAGCCGCGCTCAGCGCTGATCGAGAGAGAAACGCATTAAAATGCAGCGTGATTTAATAATATAGGATCGGATTACTGCAGCGCTAAATAATTTAAGGGGGAAAAAATATATATAGTTGTGCATTCATGGCTCAGAAGCTGCTGAGTTCAGTGACTTGGGAGAGGCCTGGGGTCACGGAATCCTGTACTTTTACACGTTTTGGTGTTGTAAGCATTATGTTGTACTTTAGCTATTGAAAAATATCAGATCGACAAGCTCATAGCGCGCCACCGAGTGGCGCGCTATGAGCTTGTAGGTCTGCTATTTTTGAAAAATCGTGAAAATGTGGCGCAAACCTTTGAATGTATTATTTTGGAAGAACATTTTTAAGTCAATTCTTTGCTTCTGGGGGACGCCTACAACAGCATGTTTTCAGCATGATCTACAAGCTCGTATTGCGCCACCCAGTGGTGTGATACAGTGTTTGTTTGTTTGAGAATTTTTTGACTTAGTCTTAGTCTTTTGAGTAACACACATTTAGTCTTTTAGTCCGATTTAGTCTTCTGAAATTCATTTTTTTTAGTCTTAGTCTAGTCGACGAAATATCAACATTGATTTAGTCTTAGTCTCAGTCTTAGTCTTTTTTAGTCTTAGTCTTTCAGTCTTAGTCTTAGTAGTTTAGTCTTACATACACATGCATTGTAGGTTTATATATGTTATACAGATTTATAGTTTTTAGTATGAAAGATGTCTCGTTTTATTTCTTTGTATAAAATTACTGCATTAGTAAAAATACCTTAAAACATGGTGCAAATCTTTGAATATTATTTTCTGTTAGAGCGAACGTTAGTAACGCAAATCTTTCTTCCTGGGAGGCCCCTCATGGGATATTTTCAGCCTGCCAAACACAGACAATTCTAGGGGTCTTTGGCATGAAATATTTTGAGCTGCACTGACACAAAAATTGATTTTCTCAGAAATGCCAGGACAAAATGGATTAAATATTTTTCCCTCTGTTCTGTGTCCAGGGTCCTATGAGCATGGGCGGTATGGGTGACCTGTTCGGTGCGGCGTCAGAGGGTGTGATGGGCGGCGTGGTCTCGGAGGGCGGTCCCCGCAACCCGCTGTCACGCTCGCTGCCCGGCGGCAAGAACCCTGTGTCTGTGCTGATGGAGTTCAGCCAGCGCACAGGGAACCCCATCGAGTTCATCATCACGGGGCAGGAGGGACCGCCGCACGACCCACGGTAAAAAGAAAATACTCCTCCCTACTATAGAGTGTGCTGACCATTATAAGGAGTTCCTACTAAAGATCTCAACGGGCCTGAAAATGAAGGCCTGGCCCTACCCGGCCCTAACAGTTCAGGCCCTAGGCCCTACCCGGCCCTACTAAATGGAATACATTTTAGGCCCTACCCGGCCCTAAACTGTCGGGTTTGGGCAAAATTTGAGAATTCGCCACAGATTAAAATTGAAATGGCAATCAGCACCATCTTCATAACAGGTAAATACAGAAAATAAGTATTATTCTTACTATATTAAAATAATTCAATATATATTATTTTTTCATGGGGCCCGAGGCCCTACCCTGCCCTATTGATTAGGATAGATTTTCGGCCCTACCCGGCCCTAAATGTCGGGTCGGGCCTGTTCGGGTTCGGTTCTGGTCGGGTTCGGTCAGAGTTTGAGAACTCTAGTTCCTACCTGTCCCCAGTTTACCAACTCAGTGGTGAACTAACTAGAGCAGTGGTTTTCAACCTTTTTGATACCAGGGCCCACCGTGTCGTTTCGCGCCACAGACGATGACGTTGCACCCATACCATTTTCTGTTACAGAACTTATATTAGTCAAGTATAAGCATCAATAATAACATCAGTTGTTGTTGAAGTTGCAACAGACACACGGCATGCATAAAGCTAAAGGTCTGACTCAGAGAGTTTTCTGTTTGCAATGATGAAATGCTGTTGGTTTAGTGGTGCCACAACTGTAGTTAGTTAGTAGCAGTAGTAGTGTTTCACAACATTTTAATTATAAGCACTTTAATCTGGGCATTTAGGGGAGCATCCCCCCCATGCCTAGATCTGTCCCTGCTTAGACATTCAGGGGTTCTGACCGACGGTGAGCATATGTACTGTAAGGGAATATGTCAAGCGTGTCCTGTCTGAAATGGGTCATAGTGATATGGTGCTACCCTCCCCCCCCATGGTACAGAGAGAACGAGGTCAAGCAGGTTGATGTCCTCACGTGTCGCCAAGTTTCATAATTAATTTAAGGTGTCTGGCTCTCTGCTGGACACACACACACACACACACACACACACACACACACACACACACACACACACACACACACACACACACACACACACACACACACACACACACACACACACACACAGTCTGTATCTCTTTCTCTCTCTCTCTCTGTCTCTATGCATTCCTGTCTCTCTGTCTGTCTGTATGTTTGGCTGGTGTGTTTCCCAAATCCAGCCTGGAATTGTGGACAAAAGCAAAAGAAATCTTTAGTTTTTAGGCCTGTGTGGTGAAAATGTCATCAAATTGTGGTCCTCCGTGGCTCAAATGCTGAATAAATAAATGGTGCGTCCTGGGATAAAAAAGGTTGAAAACCACTGCGTTTAGTGACAACTTGTCGTGTACGTCATGTTTGCAGAATGTTGTAGATCTACAAACTACTGCACTTCTCTGATATCTGTTGCTTTGCTGTAATAAACAACAAGGCGTGTTTGGCAGAGTAACATATTCCATATCACCCATTTTTTGGCAGAGTAATATCCATCCATGTTCCAACTCAGTGATAACCCAGAACATGTTTACATGTTTGACAGCTAAAGTACCATATGTTCTGGGTTGATGCAGTATGCAGCGTCCTCATCAGTATAGTATAGTAACGTGTGTGTGTATGTGTTTCAGGTTCATGTACAGGGTGAAGGTAGGGGACAGTATGTGTGCGGAGGCCTCAGCCCCCAGTAAGAAGGCAGTGTCCTCACCAGTATAGTAATGTGTGTGTTTTACAGGTTCATGTACAGGGTGAAGGTAGGGGACAGTATGTGTGCGGAGGCCTCAGCCCCCAGTTACAAGGCAGTGTCCTCACCAGTATAGTAATGTGTGTGTTTTACAGGTTCATGTACAGGGTGAAGGTAGGGGACAGTAAGAAGGCAGTGTCCTCACCAGTATAGTAATGTGTGTGTTTTACAGGTTCATGTACAGGGTGAAGGTAGGGGACAGTATGTGTGCGGAGGCCTCAGCCCCCAGTAAGAAGGCAGCGCGCCAGCTGGCAGCCGAGGAAGCGGTGAAGGAGCTGATGGCTGACGGGAGGCTGCAGCTTAACAAGGTCTGTACCTTCCATTGTCTGTCCCTATTGTCTGTCTGTCTGCCCTACACCGTCCTGTCTGTCCTACCCCCGTCTGTCCCCACAGCTGGCTGCCCTACACACTGTCACACACGGTCGTATCCGTCCTGCTGTCGCTCAATCTTGGTTACATGTCCTCTTGTCTCTTCCCAGTCGTCCTAGTGTCTGTCTCTGCCTGCAGTAAGGTCTCTCTCAAGCTGTCCTACTGCCTGCCTCTCACAGCTGTTCCGTAGTCGCCCTTAGTTGCACTTTTGTTGTAGTTACACTTTATAAGCTAGCGCACATAAGTTTAGAAACCTGACTTTAGGAATAGACCTTTAGATAAGCCCTGCCCTCTTGTCACACTTTCCAGCCGGGCTCATTCATTCTAATCTAAATATACACATAATATACACAATACACAATAATACACAATAAATACTGGTTCATTTTTGGAACGGACCTTCCAAATCTCTTCCAAATCCATCAACAAGGCATGCCCTATGGCCTATGCAGTGAAAAAACTGTGTGTGTGACATTTCTTGTTTTAAACAATGCTTTATCATGCAGGAAAGCTATTGGTGGAGAGCTTTGTCTATCACATGTTATGCTTAGCTGTGATTGGACCATAGCAGGGACAGGCTTACGTAAAGGTCTATTATTTTCTCCACCTTAATAATTGGTATTGTAACTTATATGTTTTAACTGTTGATTAGTCACCTTTACAACAAGGTATGGCGTGCAGAGACGTTTTGTCCTTACAATAGACACCGTTTTTGTTTGTTTTCGATGCAAGATTCTAGTTCCTGACGCTAAATTCTAGTTCGTTCGTCATTCGTAGATTTTAGTTTCGTAGATTTTAGTTTCGGACACTAGAATCTAGCTTCTGATGCTAGAATCTGGTTTGACACTAAAATCTGGTTTCTGACTCTAGATTTTAGTTTCTGCCAAACCTTAACTTCATCACGGGTGTGATATTTTTCAGTCTGATTATGTACTGTATATTGATCATACAAATAAACTCTCTCTCTCTCTCTCTCCAGCCTCAGTTGCCCCTGGGCGACGGTGGGGACTCGGGGGGCACCGGCGGTCCCGTCTGCCCCTCGTTGCCCCCCCTGACGGCAGACGAGCTGCGGGCGGCGCACGACGCGGGCGTGGGCGACCTCATCAACCACCTGAACAACAACGCCGTGTCGGGCCTGCTTGAGTACGCCCGCGCGCGCGGCTTCGCCGCCGAGATCCGGCTCGTGGGCCAGTCCGGACCGCCGCACGAACCCAAGTATGTCACCCTAACTATCAGCCATAACCACACTTTGATTTCACCTCATTAGGATTCCATAAGAAAGCATGCTGCCCACTGAAAATGGTAGCTACAAGCTCGCAATGTGTTTATTAGCTAATTATGTACATTTAATGGTTGATGTTATTTGAATACACACATCGGCAACACACACTGCTGTTAACCTCCCCTTAGACAGGCTGACTAAAAGCTGAATAAGTCTAGATCTAGAGAACTGTCGGGTAAAACCCAGGATGTTTGGGGGGTCTTTTTTTGATTATCTGGTTGATGCCGATTGAAACATTTTCTGGAGCAACAATGGGCCCATTTGACCTTGCTAACATTGCCATTAGAACAGGGGTGTCAAACTCATTTTGGGGTGGGGTCCGCATTGGACTTAATGTGACTTCATGGGGGCCGGAGCACCGCGGTGCCAGTCACGCCGCGGTGCCAGTCACGCCGCGGTGCCAGTCACAGACCAGTCACAGACTGCAAGCATGCACACAAATGTTTACGCACACAGCCGTAACTTCTACGCTACAGTATATCACACAATCAAGTTTATTATTAAGAGTAGCTATTAATAGTTATTAATGACTTTCATTATTGGTTTTATACTTGTAGCCTAGATTAAGACATTTGCTATGGGAGATGCTATTTTTATTTACAGTGCGCCAATAAACCAGTCAAAAATACAAAAAAAAAATTTCAAATAGTGTCTTAGCTGAAATTTGGAAATGGCTACACAACCCATGGAATTATGCAGACCTGCTTTTTATTGAGGTGATGGATCATCGAACATTAAAAAATAATGATGAAATATAGCTGCAAGCAGCAATAAAACGTGACCAAGCAAGCAGCAATAAGGAGTCAGAACAATATGCAGAAGAAGGAACATATTTTTGAGAAATTATCTGAGGGGGGTGCTTTTGCCCCGGGTCCATACAATAGTGAATGAATAAATGAAATGTAAAATTCCTACAGTAGCCTACATGTCAACATGGCCTCCTACAACAAAACTGATAAAAGCTTGGAGAATTACAGTACAATTCAAGTACAACTAGAAGAAATTGTGAAATAAATGTGATTGGACACTAGTTAACAACAGTTGTTTAATGGCCACTTTGTTCAAGAAGTTAATCTAACATAATCTGGCACAATGTTTTAACCACTACACTGTTACATGAAATGATCAAGGCTTGTACAATGCAACGCTTTCGTTGGGTAGGTTACTACTGGAAATCTAGAATGTCGAGGTATGACCTGGCCGGGAATCGAACCCCAGTCTCCCAGTCTCAGGGCAGACACTAACCACAAGGCCACTGAGTTGGTGCCATTACCATAACATTGAGTTTTATCATCTCAATCACAAAGTGACATTTCCGTGAATGTCACTTTCATGATATGCGAGTGTAACTCAGTGCTATTGAGAAGTAGGCAGAAATGCATTGGACTCAAAGTAAAAGCCCAGCTTGAATCCTTTTATGTTAGGTCTTTTAAGTAATAGCAAATCATACACATTGCAGAGACTTTAATTGTTACTGTAAAATAATTCAAACCGGCTGTCATTTTACATCTCATCTTACTCACTTCAAACAATGTGTTTCAGACACTAGACTATGATTTGTCACCGTTAGGCTCACTGTGACCACTGATCACGTGACTAACCCAATGTAACTGTGTACCCCATCATTGGCGCAACTCCGTCTCTAAATGGCTCTGGTGCGTTGCATTAAAATTGGATTTTAGATCATGCAACAGCATGCAGCAGTGGATAAACAAAACACAAGACAAATCAGTTTATAAAGAAAACTGAAGCAATAGGACATGTGGGTGTGACAATCTGCCACATTCTGATGTGAAACTCTACTTACAATATAAAAGTATACTGGTTTACGGCAGTATGTTTTTATGAAGTGTATCCTTTAAACAAACAACTACCCTTAATCAATGATTATCTATGATAAAAATGCTTCAAAACAAGAGCCTCCACATCAATGTTAACAATTAATGTGATTCATAAGAAGACTCCTCACTAGGGCTGGGGGCAATAACCGCAATATCGCCATACCGCCGGTATGTAACGCATACCGCGGTATGGGCTTCATTACCGCGGTAAAAAAAAAAAAAAAAAAAAAAAAAAAAATATTTTCGACTTTTTTTGTTTGTTACTTTTTTGCGACATTGAGGGGTCAAAAAATGCGAGCGCGAGCCAATAGACTCCATAGGGTCCGGTTGTCCCTCTTCAATAGAAGTCTATGTATTGGACTGGCCCCATGAAGTGAATGGAGTTGTCACAACTCTGTCTATACTCTGTGGATCTGCCGAGGAGAGGGCAGCACCATAGTCTTTTCTCATAATTTATCACGTTTGCCTGGCGAACTTGGAATTTGTTTAATATGTTAAGATAATAACAATAGTATTAAAATGATTATTATGCATGATTATGCAGGGCCAATAAAGGAAGGTCGTTAAATGGTCGTTTGATCCGAGCTAGAATGCATGCACTGGCAGCCGTTGCAATTCCAATTGACTGCTTCAATCCAGCTCGATAGATCTAACCCAGGGGTGTCAAACCCAAATACAGAGTGGGCCAAAATAGAAAAATTGGTACAAGTCGAGGGCCGGAGATACCGGTCTGTGTTTCAACACCGGTTTACAATGACGTCCCTGTCAAACAGCAAAATAGTAATTTCCCTTCAAAAATCAATGTCTCTTAATGGCAAAATAATTGTAAAGATGAAACTGCCTGCATTAAAAACTGTTTTAAGTTACAACGTATAATGAAAAATAGCAGGTGTTCACGTCTCATAGCGCGCCACAGAGTGGCGCGCTATGAGACGTGAACACCTGCTATTTTTCAGGGATTTTTTTTCTTCTATGATCCTCACCAAGTGCTGCTTTCATAGTTAATTGAGAAAGTAAATGAGACTAAGTTGAAGAAGTAAAACAATTAGTTGCATTCATTTCTTATCATGGTGTGTGCAATATACCAGAGGGCCAGTTCTAATACTAATTCAATTTTATCCCGCGGGCCAAAGATAATTCATTCACGGGCCTGATTTGGCCCGCGGGCCTTGAGTTTGACATATGTGATCTAACCGAACTCTAAATGTTTTGTCAGTCAAAAGATCATAGTTGTGGCCGATGGGGCGGCTGTCCTCCTGCCTGTAATGTGCGATACTCTCCACGGACCACCTCTCTCTCTCTTTCTCTCTCTCTCTCTCTCTCTCTCTCTCTCGTGCGATCCTTTCCAGTGGAAAGGATCGCGAGAGAGAGAGAGAGAGGTGGTCCTCCTGCCTGTAATGTGCGATACTCTCCACGGACCATCTCTCTCTCTGTCTCTCTCTCTCTCTGTCTCTCTCTTTCTCTCTCCCTCTCTCCCTCGTCCATGCGACGTTGAGCGAGGCGTAACAGGAGGGCTCGACCCAATTCAGCCCTGAGTTTAAGCCGTCTGTTCTCTTCATTGCGGCTGTTCTACATAGACTTCTTTATCTTTATTTCAGATCGGTTTGTAATAATATAGCATACACATCAGACACCAGGCAACAGCAAAACTTTAGTGTTTATGAATCCCTTCATTTTGGCTGGTCCGAGTTTTATTCGCTCGCATCGCAGGGCTTTTTCCTCACTCGGCAGCATTTGAAACCAGTTACTTGCCATAATCCATAGTGCGTGTAGCCCAATGTTTGTCCCTCATATAAACACGCCAAAGATATTAAACCTCCTAGCTGATCGCCGGCTCCTACCGTTATTTGTCCCAAAATGATTCGTATAATCCGTTTAAAACACAATCAAGGGACGATTATTTACAGCTGGTGTTTCGTCATGTTGCACAGCTTATTCACTGATTCACTGTAGCGACGCATGTTACACTGGATGTCAGCTGATGGACAAAAGTTGCCCGGCTGTTTTTAAAAAAAGGACGCTGCCTGCTACTGTGGTAGGCTATAGAGGTAGGCTACTTAGAGGAAGGGAAGCGGCGGCGGGGTGCACTCACCCGCTGTACTGTACATGTCGCGAATTTTGCAGTCTGTGTTGAATAACACTATAAACGGGAGGTTTTTTTTGCGTCGTCGGGGGGGGGCGTGTACCGCATTACCGCCACACCGGCGGTATGGGGGTCCGCAATTACCGCGGTATTAAAAATCCCATACCGCCCCAGCCCTACTCCTCACAAAGCAGCAATTTTCATTGGCTTATAAAAACGTCATTTTTTGATGAAAACAAATTTCCTTCGGAACTTTTGTCCGGATGGGGCCAAAGTTCTCATGTAGCAGGTGTCATGCAAATTGATCAAAAATCCAGGCAGAGAATCAGGCATGAGCATTTTTCAAACTGCTTAAAATGGCAGACACTCTGGGGGTGGAGCTTACCGGTCAAAGTTACAGATGTGTTCCACATGAATCAAGGAACATGTAGAAACAAGTCCCATGATTTTTGGCCAAACGAGGCCCGAGTTATGGTTGTTCAAATGTTTCAGTTTCAAAGAATTGTTATAGCGCCCCCATTTGAGCAATTGGAGTAAGACTGGTTTTGCTGCTATTTGGCATCCCCCTCTACAAAACTGTAAAATATCAGAAGCAGATTACGCTGCATGTGTAGATTAGGGGCATTAGAATCATTTTCACAAACAAGCAATTTTCATTGGCTCGTAAAAACATATTTTTTTCACTTAAAACAAAATTCACACCTATTTTCATATTTGTATGGCTTCAAAGTTCATGTGTAGGTCGTTGTTATGCATTTTGATCAAAGATTGTAGGAGAAGAGACATTTTAACTGTTTTACATATAATTCAAGATGGCGGTTCATCTAAAGGTCAAGAGGTCAAAAGTCAGAATACAAAAGTTGTTCGGCATAAGCAGACGCATAAGGGAATATAAGTTACATTTCTGAGAGTCAAGCAGTTCATGAGTTATAAGTGTTTAAAGTTTGCAATTTCAGTTGAGTGCTGTAGCGCCACCATTTGACCAGTGGTCACAGGCTTCGCATCATCACCGTTTGGCATCACCCTCTACCAGATTACCAATTTTCGCGAAAACCGACTGCACGGTTCAGCCAGAACAGCTATTTTTGGCGGAAGAAGAAGAAGGAGAAAAGCAGCAATATCAATTAAGTGACCAAGTCACTGCTTGGTCACTTAATAACAATAACTAATGTTTCTAAAATACAGTATATTTTTTAAACTCTGAATTGGATTATTATTATTACCCGTATTTATATTTAAATAGCCAAGCTGTTATCTGAATGATCCCTCAGTTATAGACCCTTATACTGGTGAAGTAACCTGACTCCGCCAGATGGGGCAGCAGAGAGAGGAGGAGGGAATACTCCTCTCTCTGCTGCCCCATCTGGCGGAGTCAGGTTACTGCTGAAGTATAGTTCTCACTTTGCAGCACCAATACACCCCCCCCCCTCCTCCCCTCCCCCCTCCACTCTCTGCGAGTCAACATTCCAATCAATTAAGCACTCCCAGCTGTGAAGCTACCGGACTAGTGCTCAGAGAAGAGAACTCAGAAGCATTTCTTTAAACGACCATAACTTTTGATAGGAATGTGCTAGAGACTTACTTTTTTTTGATAGACTCAGACATTTTTGCTCTACAAGCCTGGGGCCGGATTAAATCATTGCGCGGGCCGCATCCGGCCCGCGGGCCGTATGTTTGACAACAGTGCATTAGAATGTAACCATCCAAGGCAGTTTCCCAAGCAGAATGCAGCCTGGTTCCTGTCGTGCCACACACTTAATTCATGGTGATTTAAGGATATAAAAGTGTTGGGAGCTTGCATATCCATTGCTGTTCATATAAACATTATAGCATTTGAAGTGGTCAAACTGGCAATTCAGACGGGGCGTCGGTCCGACTTGTGGGAACCGCGTTCCGACTAGTGCTCAAACGTGCGCTGCCCCCATTGCTGGTTACAGTTAGCTTAGGGTTTGAGGTACAGTCTAGGTTGTCTGTCTCATATCTGTCAGACCAAATATAGTGCTACTAAACTAAAGCCCGTACCCAGCCAAAACCAGTAATATGTTGGGAGGTACTCACACCTGATACATTCACTTCCATATCTCTCCCCGTGTCTTCCATTAAAAATCCTTAATGGTCTTGCATTTTTCATAGAAAAGCAAAACTCAAAGTTTCAATCTGTGATTTCCTCACCTGCTTTGTCACTGTGTAGTACAGCAGGAACAATGTTACTAAAACATTGTCATTTAACATGGTTGTTAATTGCTTAATAAACGCTTTTAGTATGACAGAGCTCGTCGTCTTGCACCGCTTCACACTCTCGTAATTAGGACACAATTACGTGAAAAGCGTTTTTCCCCCTTTTTTCCCCACAGTCATAGCGAATCATGTTTTATCACAGTTTATACACGTGTTAATTCATGTGCATCATTCATCATGCTTTCAAGGATGACAAACTGAAACTGCCAGTGTGCCTTGTGAAATCACTTTATTTAAATCTGGAATGTACATTAGTTGGATGCACACAACAGTAGGTACATGCACACACACAGGTATGCTCATCCCCCGCGTGCGCACACACACACACACACACACACACAAGGTACACGCATACCTAGACTCGATAAAGCTTTGCCCTCCACGTTGTCCTTAATCGCTGATGTGTTCTTCACGCCCACACACACACACACACACACACACACACACACACACACACACACACACACACACACACACACACACACACACACACACACACACACACACACACAGTCACCTTGTCTCCCACCTGACTCCCTCTCCCTCCCTCTGTCTCTAGGTTTACGTACCAGGCTAAGCTGTCTCTCTCTCTCTCTGTCTCTAGGTTTACGTACCAGGCTAAGCTGACTGTCTCTCTCTCTGTCTCTAGGTTTACGTACCAGGCTAAGCTGACTGTCTCTCTCTCTCTCTCTGTCTCCAGGTTTACGTACCAGGCTAAGCTGACTGTCTCTCTCTCTGTCTCCATCAGGTTTACGTACCAGGCTAAGCTGACTGTCTCTCTCTCTCTCCATCAGGTTTACGTACCAGGCTAAGCTGACTGTCTCTCTCTCTGTCTCTAGGTTTACGTACAAGGCTAAGCTGACTGTCTCTCTCACTCCATCAGGTTTACGTACCAGGCTAAGCTGGGAGGTCGCTGGTTCCCTCCTGTCTGTGCGTCCAATAAGAAACAAGGCAAGCAGGAGGCGGCTGACGCTGCTCTGAGGGTTCTGATCGGGGAGGCAGAGAAGGCTGCGCGCACCGGGGAGCTCACCCCAGCAGAGGTAACAACAACCGTAGACCCCTGAGGCACGCCTTTGTGACGCTTGTAGAATAGTGGTGGTGGTGTCCAACGCACCAAAAGTCAGACAAATTAAAATCAGTTGAACCTCATCATACACACATAAAGAACAAGCTCTGCCCGTGTTTCTTGTTTTTTTTTCTTTGTTTTTTTTTAGACCTACATTTCTAGGAAACACAGAATGGGGGAAATTACTTATTATGTTCACACACAACATCTCTAAGATACATTCATAGCATAGTGAAATGTAAAAAAGGGACATACCAATTGCTCCTAAATATGCAAAGGACGTATTTCATACATGCAAAGCTTCCCAGTGTCAAATGCCAAAAAACGACTATTATTCTAACAATGGCACAATAGAGCTGCACAGTCCCGCCCACTCTTAATTACGCAGCGGACAAAGCCAACTCAGCTTGCGACAAATCATGATGACACACACAATCTTTTGGGACAATCAAATAATTTCGAAGATTTGGCAGTTTTGGCATTTCCCCCATGGAAATGCCAAAACAGTGGAATTCATCAATGAAATGTATAGTAAAGGCCAATTTCCTATAATCACCAAACCGAGTAGAATTACAGTTGATACAGCCACACTGATCGACCATATATATGTAAATACACTAGATTGTCACACCACGGCCGGCCTACTCATTAATGACATCACTGACCATCTCCCTGTTTTCGGGTTGTTCCCACAACTCCTTAAAAAGGTAAACCCTGCCCAATTACGGAGCCATACATGGACTAGATGTAGAACACCTGCGTCTGTCACTGCCCTAAAGGTTGACCTGTGCCTGCAGACCTGGGATGAGGTTTATGCTGCTGTGGATCCCAACCATGCCTATGAGGCCTTTTTGTGCACCCTGCTTAAACTATATGATAAACACTGTCCATTAAGGAAGCTCAAATGCAGGAAAATAGCTAAACAAGATAAGCCATGGATGACTACAGGCCTTAGCAATGCATGTAAAAAGAAAAATATACTATATAAACAATATATGAAGCATAGGAGTAAAGAGGCAGAAAGTAGATATAAAACGTATAAAAATAGGTTAATGACTATTTTAAGAACAAAAAAGAAGGAATATTACTATATGCAATTAGAACAACATAGGAATAACATCCAGGGTACATGGAAAATATTAAATACTATAATCAAAAAGGGCCAGGTAAGCAACAAGTACCCAAATTATTTTGTTAAAGATAATTTAATTATAAATAAAACTAAGGAAATTGCAAATGAATTTAATAACTTCTTTGTAAACGTTGGGCCATCCCTCGCAAATGACATCCCTGAACAATGTGATAGTGTTGATAGCAGTAATGAATGTGATAGCAGTAATGAAAGCATAATCAGACAGAATCCTAATTCAATCTTTATTAGTAGTGTTCACGAAAGTGAAATTTTGGAAATAGTCCAGCAGCTCAAAAACAAAAAGTCATCAGACTGCTCCAATATAGATATGATACTAATCAAAGACATCATAGAGTGCATAGTCACACCATTCACATATATCTGTAATCAATCCTTTTTGACAGGCATCTTTCCAAGTAGTATGAAAACAGCCAAAGTCGTGCCTATTTTTAAAAGCGGGGACAAATATAATTTCACTAACTATAGACCTATTTCAATACTCTCCCAATTTTCAAAAATCCTAGAAAAACTGTTTGTGGTTAGGCTAGATAATTTTATAGCAAAACACGATCTACTAAGTAACCACCAGTTTGGCTTCAGAGCGAACAGGTCCACCTCTATGGCAGTCACAGAACTGGTCGAACATATATCCACAGCAATAGATAAAAATCAATATACAGTCGGGATATTTATTGACCTGAGAAAGGCGTTTGATACAATTCATCATGGTCTGTTATTAAAGAAAATGGATAGGTACGGTATAAGAGGAACTGCAAATGCATGGCTAAGAAGTTATCTTAGTGACAGGCAACAATACGTACATATAGACAATGTAAACTCTGACAAACAAAACATCACATTTGGAGTCCCACAGGGCTCCGTACTTGGGCCCAAATTATTTATAATGTACATTAACGATATTTGTAATGTAATTAAAGATCTAAACTGTGTCCTCTTTGCGGATGACACTAGCCTGCACTGTTCAGGGGGATGCCTGGAGCAGCTCGTGGACACAGTGGAGAAAGAGCTAAGAATACTGAAAAAATGGTTTGACACAAATAAACTTTCTCTTAACTTAAGCAAAACTAAATTCATGATTTTTGGTAACAGGAAGGTAGATAAACAAATAAAAATCAAATTTGCGGATGTTGAAATTGAACAAGTGCATGATAACAAATTTCTAGGTGTAATCATAGATAACAAACTAAATTGGAAACCACACATCAATAACTTAAGAACCAAATTATCCAAAACAATTGCAATTTTGTACAAAATGAGGCCTTTCTTGGATCAGAAGTCGCTCCACCTACTGTATTGCTCCCTCGTACTTCCGCACATCAGTTACTGTGTGGAGGTATGGGGGAGCAATTACCAAGCTAACATCAACCCAATATTTCTGCTTCAAAAGAAAGCCATAAGAATTATCAATCATGCTGATTACCGTGCACCAACTAACCCACTTTTTATAAAGTCAAATACACTAAAATTACATGATCTTGTTGACTTTACAACAGCAGTAATTATGTATAAAGTTCATAACAAGCTGCTTCCCCGCTGTGTCCAGGACCTGTTTGAGGTTAGAAATAGCAACTACAATCTCAGAGGATTTGCCATTTTTAAGGGGAAAAGGGCAAGGACCAATAAAGCAGGAAGATGTGTCTCTGTCAGGGGGGTCAGCCTGTGGAACAATCTAGATGTGGAATTAAAAATGTGTCGCTCAATCCATACATTTAAAAGAATGTATAAATCCATATTAATAGATAAATATAGAAAATTAGAATGATATCCGCCACTCATCCTACTCATTGTTATTCTCTATGATATAGATAGTTCTATAATCTGGAATCAATTAATCATCTTATCATCCCTATTTTTCTAATTATCATCTTTAGACATATACAATACAGATGTGAATTCCAATTGACCAAACTAGTATTCTCTAGCCAGCGGTTCTTGTTTTCGTATGTATTTTCTTTTGTGCTTTAGTTTGCTTCTTATTTTCTTGGTCCTATGTTATGTTGTCATGTTTTCAGTTTTGTTTTTTTTGTTTTTCTGACTTTTTCTCCTTCCTCTCTCTCATGTGTGTGTGTGGGTGTGCGTGTGCGTGTGTGTGTGTGTGTATGTGTGTTCGTGTGTGTGTTCGTGTGTGCATTTATTAAACTTTTTTTTTTCCCTCTTTCTTTTCTTTTCTTGGGACTGGTGTCTAAAGGGGAGGCATTATAAGCCTTGTGCTTCAGCCAACCTCCTTTTTGGTCTATTACCAGAAACTTATGACTAAGAATAATGTTATATGTTCATCCTGCGATCAAAATAAACTAAACTGAACTGAACTGAACTGAAAAACTAAACAAAAAGTATCCTGTTGTTTTCTACTTCTTGCTAATTATTTATTGCACGATGATATTGTTTGTTGTCGTGATTTGTCACGACCTGAGTTGGCTTTGGCCGCGGCACAATCGTGTTTTTATTAAGCATTTTCGAAAAGTCTATGAGGAAAATGAATGAGGATTCTGTTTGTGTGCAGCTCTATACTACTATACGTATTTGTACTGCTAGTATTATGGCTGTTGACTACTCTCTTTCACACACACACACTCTCTCTGCCTCCATTACTCTCTGTCTTCCTCTCTCCCTCCCTCTAGCTGCCAGTATCAGGCAGCACCCTCCATGACCAGATAGCCATGTTGAGCCACCAGCGCTTCAACGCTCTGACCACCAGGATCCAACACAGTCTCCTGGGGAGGAAGATCCTGGCTACCATCGTTATGAGGAGAGGAGAGGGTCTGGGCACTGTGGTCAGTCTGGGCACAGGTAACACTACACTGAGGAGAGGAGAGGGTCTGGGCACCGTGGTCAGTCTGGGCACAGGTAACACTACACTCTGTTAGAGAGGGGAGGGTCTGGGCACAGGTAACACTACACTCTGTTAGAGAGGAGAGGGACTGGGCACAGGTAACACTACACTCTGTTAGAGAGGAGAGGGACTGGGCACAGGTAACACTACACTCTGTTAGAGAGGAGAGGGACTGGGCACAGGTAACACTACACTCTGTTAGAGAGGAGAGGGACTGGGCACTGTGGTCAGTCTGGGCACAGGTAACACTACACTCTGATTGGGAGGGTCTGGGCACCGTGGTCAGTCTGGGCACAGGTATGATGACATTAATCTGCCTGTTTGCTGTGCGTTCCTACAACATTACAGAACTACTCCCATTTATCTCATTGTTACTTTTGTTTGTAAACGTTTATGCTTGATAAATGATAAGCTTTAGGCTCGATAAGCCCAAAGCTTATTGATAACATGCACTCAATAAGCTTGTTTATCGGTATGCTAGAATATGTATCTGCTAGAATATGTACCTGGAAAAACATTGTGTTCGCTTTGCTGCCGGTCTTTATGTGACTTGGATACCAAAGGATACCAAATAGTATATGTAATTGGCCACTGCACTCCCCCAACTTAAAATGTGTTGTTCCAGGGACCCACTGGAGCATTATGTTTTCATGCAGATGGGGGTCCACGTACTAATACAGATAATCCCGGGGGTTCTTGATATGACAAAAAACATCCTGTGTAAAGAGCCTCAGCTCACAGACCGCGTCATTGGTATGCATCGTTATTATTCTGCAAACTAAATCCCCCAGCATGCTTTGCTGTGTGTGTGTGTGTGTGTGTGTGTGGTTGCAGGGAACCGCTGCGTGAAGGGGGAGGAGCTGAGTCTTAAAGGCGACACGGTGAACGACTGCCACGCCGAGATCATCTCCAGGAGAGGATTCGTCCGGTAGAAAACAGAAAACCACACTCCATTCATCCTGTCCTTCTCTGAACCCTTTTCTAAAAATAACACACTAGCACACACACACACACACACACACACACACACACACACACTAAAGCCCTGGCGTTCATTCGTCTAACTCTGTTTTCCACATATTACTCCCCCCCCCCCCCCTTGTCTCGTCACCTTTGTCTCTTGTCTCCTCTCTGCTTCGCTCTAATCCTCTCTCCTTTCCATCTCTCCTCTCTACTCTCTCCTCCACTCTCGATTTTTCTCCTCTCTTCTCGCCTCCTCCCCTCTCTCCACTCCTCCTCTCCTCTCTCCACTCCTCCTCTCCTCTCTTCTCGCCTCCTCCCCTCTCTCCACTCCTCCTCTCCTCTCTCCTCGCCTCTTCTCTCCTCTCCTCCTCTCAGGTTTCTCTACAGTGAGTTGTTGAAACACTGCGAAGGAGAAGACAGCATCTTCGAACCGGTGGAAGAGAACAAACTCCGCATCAAGTCCGACATCACCTTTCACCTCTACATCAGGTGTGACATTTTTTTTTTCCTGCAGCGAACCGAAAGAGTTAACTAGACCTTTGTGTCCTGAACGCGTTTTGGTGTTTTATCTGTTGAAAAATAGCAGATCAACAAGCTCATGTCGCGCCACCGAGTGGCGCGACATGAGCTTGTTGTTCTGCTATTTTTGAAAAATTGTGAAAATGTGCTGCAAATCTCTGAATATATTATTTTGGAAGCAAATATTTTTAATGCAAGTTTTGCTTCTGGGGGATTCCTAGAACAACATGTCTTCACTTGCCCCACCATTTTTTTTTACTTGCCCCGGGCAAGCGGGCAAGTATTAGTGTCAAGCCCTTGCACACACACACATACACAGATGGACCAGAGCCTTTGTTTCGTGTCATTGCTTACACCTATGAAAGGAATGAAGACAGTGTCCCTGCCCGGTTTATTTCCAATATGAGCCTATCAGTGTGTACTATACAATGTATTTTTACATTTCTGAATCGGGAGGATCCAGACAGTATCCTCCTAGAATTTACCAAGGATGGATTTCCTTAAAAATATGTTATTAATATCGATCCACAAGAATCAAATACGTTTGATTCACTCTTGCGTTTAGAAAAAAAAAAAAGCAATGCGTATCGGATGGCTGTATTGTTCCCCTCCTACCATCCCTAAAAATATTCTATTATATGCATAACTCTTTGGTGTCACTTTAATCTGGCCACACGAAGGGTGTTTCAAATGGCATCTGATGATCTATTTGGGAACGCAATTATAAAAATATCTCTGTGAGGATATCGTAAGAATGTCTTCCAGATGTTCATTTGCGATGAGGTCCGCTCACATTAAACAATACGTTAGCAATACATTATAATACACTGCACGTGACAGTAACATACTATCTATGCTCCTAAATTGAACCTTTAAAGGGGAGTCAGGTTTTTTATATATTTTTCCCCCTTTCCCCTCTGTCACTTCTACTTTGATGTATCGCTAGCAATTTAATAATGAGCCAATAGTGGAGTTAGATTCAAATCTGCTCACAAACACAGATTTTGTACACACTAGTGTTGCCTAAACTAACTTAAGAATTCCACACCAAAAACACATTTGGCATCATATACACCGCGTTCCAAATTATTATGCAAATCATGTTTTTGTTTGATTTTCCAACATATTTGATGCAAATGATGATCAGCATAATTTTCAAGTCATTAGCTGTCAATTTTTATTTCAAATGTTATTGAACAAACCTACTAATGAAAACAGAATTTAGATAATAAATTAAAAACTTGGAAAAGTGCGTTTCGCACTGTTCCAGATTATTATGCACATCATAGTTTCAAGACATTTTCTAGTTTGTAAAGAACTGAAAATAGTAATTTATTGAATTCATAGCAATAATGAGGTCATATGTACTGGGAAAAAAGCTATTTCAATCCATAACATCTTAACAGGTCAAGTTACATGCTAACATAGGACCCCTTGTTTGATAGCAGCTTGCGTCCATCAAACTTGTGAGTTTATGGAGAGTTTCTGCTTGAATGTCTTTGCAGGATGTCAGAACAGCCTCCCAGAGTTGCTAATTGGATGTGAACTGCCTCCCACCCTCATACTGTACATGAAGACCATTTTTCAAAACAGTCTTGTTCACTGATGAGTGCCGTGCAACCCTGGATGGTCCAGATGGATGGAGTATCGGATGGTTGGTGCATGGCCACCATGTCCCAACAAGGCTGTGACGTCAGCAAGGAGGTGGCAGAGTCATGTTTTGGGCCGGAGTCCTAGGGAAAGACCTGGTCGGCCCCTTTAGATCTTTCGCTCGAGGATGCTCCACACATTCTCAATAGGATTGAGGTCAGCGGGAGGGGGGGATGGGGGCCACACCATGATTTTTTTCCCCTTTTATGCCCATAGCAGCCAATGAAGCTGAGGTATTCCTTGCAGCATGAGATGGTGCATTGTCGTGCTTGAAGATGATTTTGTTTCAGAAAGCATGATTCTTCGCTTTTGTACAGTGGAAGAAAGTGGTTAGTCAGAAACTCAACATACTCTGCAGAAGTCATTTTCACACCTTCAGGGACCCTAAAGGGGCCGACCAGATCTTCCCCTAGGATTCCGGCCCAGAACATGACTCCGCCACCTACTTGCTGACGTCGCAGCCTTATTGGACGGCACTCATCAGTGAACAAGACTGTTTGAAAATTGGTCTTCATGTACAGTATGAGGGTGGAAGGCAGTTCACATCCAAGCAGCAACTCTGGGAGGCTGTTCTGACATCCTGCAAAGACATTCAAGCAGAAACTCTCCATAAACTCACAAGTTTGATGGACGCAAGTTGCTATCAAACAAGGGGTCCATGTTAACATGTAACTGGACCTGTTAACATGTTTTGGATTGAAATAGTTTTTTTTCCCAGTACATATGACCTCATTATTGCTATGAATTCAACAAATTACTATTTTCAGTTCTTTACAAACTAGAAAATGTCTTGAAACTATGATGTGCATAATAATTTGGAACAGAGCTTTTTAAGTTTTTAATTTATTTTCTAAATTCTGTTTTCATTAGGTGGTTTGTTCAATAACATTTGAAATAAGAATTGACAGCTAATGACTTGAAAATTATGCTGAGCATCATTTGCATCAAATATGTTGGAAAATCAAGCAAAAACATGATTTGCATAATAATTTGGAACGCGGTGTATTGAGTACTTGATTTTTCATAGATGGCTCCTGCTCTACATTCCACCCCTGAGGTCCTTCTCCCCTCCCACAGTTTGCATTGCTGCAGGTTGTCTTCATTCTAATGTGGATATTTTAGTAGCTCCAAACTTTTTTCCCACATCACATCAAACACTATACACACTATAGGATATCATTTCATATCATATCATTTCACGCTCTCAAGAGCTAAATTATATTTAAACATCCGAATTAATTTTCAAGAATCTTTATTGTTAGAATTGTTATTTTGACCAAGGTTTTGTCAGTCATCTTTTTGGGTCTGAGAGACTAAACTTAACATCAAATGGTGGTTCCGTGGCTAAAATGCAAAGTAAATAGTAGGCCCTGGTATGAAAAAGGTTGAAAACGCCTACTTTAGAGGGGGAAGCAGTGCTACTGACCACTCTGAGCTGACTCTTCTCTGCATTTGTGTGTCTGTCTGTCCGTCTCCGTCCTCCTGTCTGTCCCCCAGCACTGCCCCCTGTGGAGACGGCGCTCTGTTTGACAAGTCGTGCAGTGAGACAGGAGACGAGGTGGAGGGACACCAGCCGCTCTTTGAGAACGCCAAGCAGGGCAAGCTGCGCACCAAAGTGGAGAACGGTGAATAAACCCCTATACACACCATGACATAACATTCAACCTTTTACACTATACCAATCGTACAATACCTCTATACCATGGTTTGTGTTTAGAGCGGACTTGTATTTGGGGATATTCTCGCCTTGAACCTGGTGGGGAAAAAAGCATGACATTTGGTACAGATGTCCAATTTTGGGTCATCCTAAAACATCCCAGAAGAGGTGCCCAAAAAACAGGAACTGCGTTATTGAGTCTCCAAAATACATTTAATTTGGTACACTTGTCCTTTGGTTCATCTTATGACTGAGTGTTTTTAAGTCTTTTTTGGCATTTAAAGTTGGTTAAAAACATTGAAGATATTTTTTAATTAGTTCTTTTTTGCCAAATACTTTAAAATTAGTCAATTTGTGGACAAAAGCAAAAGGAATCTTTAGTTTTGGAGTCTGTGAGGCTAAAATGTCCTCTAATTGTTGTCCGTGGCCCAAATGCTGCATAAATACTGGGCCCTGGTGTGAAAAAGGTTGAAAACCACTGATCATTTCTGGCGGCCATTTTTCCCCCAAAAAAGCCTTTAATGTAAACCTGGAATTCCCTTTATTCTAGCCACAGATCTGACACACACATACTGTAGTAATAGTCATTTTTCTTCTTAAATTGAGCCAAAATCCATCGTATTATTGCCTCTTCTTACATCCGAGGAAGGAACACATATCTGCCTTTACCACAGCCTAGAGTGAAACCCTAGTGTATGTGTGCTGAGGGTTGCCCAGAACCTATCTCTGCCTTCACAAACAACTGCTATAAACAAAAAACTGAAGGGCATTTTCTCATTTCAATGTCAAAAACAAAAGCTTAAATTTGTAATGGTGTCAGCCCTAACAATGACCTTGGTATGCGTGTCTCCCTCTCTGTCTCTCTCTCTCTCAGGCGAGGGTACCATCCCGGTAGAGTCCAGTGCCATCGTTCCCACGTGGGACGGCATCCAGCACGGGGAGAGGCTCCGCACCATGAGCTGCAGCGACAAGATCATGCGCTGGAACGTCCTGGGACTCCAGGGGGCGCTGCTCAGCCACTTCCTGCACCCCATCTACCTGAAGTCCATCACCCTGGGTGAGTTACTACTGCTATTATTATACACCATTACCCTGGGTGAGTTACTACTGCTACTATTATACACCCTGGGTGAGTTACTACTGCTACTATTATACACCATTACCCTGGGTGAGTTACTACTGCTACTATTATACACCATTACCCTGGGTGAGTTACTACTGCTACTATTATACACCATTACCCTGGGTGAGTTACTACTGCTACTATTATACACCATTACCCTGGGTGAGTTACTACTGCTACTATTATACACCATTACCCTGGGTGAGTTACTATTATACACCATTACCCTGGGTGAGTTACTACTGCTACTATTATACACCCTGGGTGAGTTACTACTGCTACTATTATACACCATTACCCTGGGTGAGTTACTACTGCTACTATTATACACCATTACCCTGGGTGAGTTACTACTGCTACTATTATACACCATTACCCTGGGTTAGTACTACTGCTACTATTATACACCATTACCCTGAGTTAGTACTACTGCCACTAGTACTTACTAGTGATACTTTTGGTAATGAAAAAAAGTGATCGGACTGGCCCTTTTCTGTCATATCGGTTCATATTGGCATTGGCAAATCTACCAGTCCAACCACATATCTGACACGGGTAAGGGGTTGACACTATGGCAGTTAAATGAAATGGCGCAAGTTGAATTTACTTTGCAGTGAACCAAGTGCACATTTGACTGCCAAATCTGCTATTCCTGGTTGGTTGACTTCAGATGTTTTTTTCTTTTATGTGTTATTCTTTTTTCTGGTATCGGTATACATTTTGGTATCCGGATTGGATCGTAAATGACAAAAGTGTATCAGGGCATCCATAGTGCTTACTGTACTACTATTACTGCTACGGCTACCATATTGACCTAAATGCACACCGCTGCCATCGTGCCAGCAAGGTGCTAACTATAGGTGCAGCTAAGCATTGAAATCCCATTCATCCAAACAGAAAAGTCCTGTCTGATTTTGTACTAAAACACCAAAACCCACTCAACATTGCAACTCTTTCTTTAAACAATATGTTTGTGTAATGAAAAATCCACCGTAGACATGTTAGAAGCTATTTCCTGTTGAGAGAAAAAAAGTGTCAGAATTTTGAAGCAACCTCCCGCTGTCTCCTGTGTCATGTGTGAATTTAAAACAGGTGGTGCACACAGGCCGTTGAGCCATGTCCAATAATCGCTTCCAAATAACTTTCAAGTTAAGTGTTCCTCTTATCATGTCTATGGTGTGGGTATGGGTATTTTAACCTGGCATTGTAGATTCTACAAAACGTTTACTCTGAAAGAACATACCGAAAGATTTGTGCTGCGATCTCACATTCTCCCTAAAAATAGCAGGCATTCACGGCTCATAGCACGCATATGAGCCGTCAACACCTGCTGTTTTTCAATAAACATTAAAACAACCCATACAGAATGGGTTAAAACAAATAGATTGCAGATATAGAGGACAATTCAAGCTTTTTGACGTACCGCTGAGGTCAGGCCAACGTACCGCTGCATTGTTAGCAAATTTGATGGGATTTAATACAACTAGAGGGGACTTTTCTGTTTTCTGAAAGTCCAATAAACCGTGGGGTTATCATCATCTTCCTGTCCCTCTCTCCAGGGTACCTGTACAGCCACGGTCACCTGACCAGAGCGGTCTGCTGCCGCCTGTCCCGAGACGGAGACGCCTTCGCCAAGAGCCTCCGCCCCCCGTTCACCCTCAACCACCCCGAGGTAAACAGCACTGCACCTTACAGGCTACACCGTGGGTTTTATAACTGTGGGTTTTCAACCAGTGGTCCTTGAGAGAGTTCCAGGAGGTCTCCAGCTAAGCTGGTTTAACCAGGTGTAACTCTTGAGGGTGCAAACATGAAACCAAATGGACCCTTGCGGGTCCATTTGGTTTCATGTTTGCACCCTCAAGAGTTATAATATTCATCAGCTGAACTATACCAAGTCTACACCACTAGAAGATTAATGGTGATTTTGTTCTGTATGTTTGCCTATTTTGTTTCCTCAAATCCAGCCTGATATTGGGGACAAAAGCAAAAGGAATCTTTCGTTTTGGAGTCTGTGAGGCTAAAATGTCCTCAAATTGTGGTCCGTGGCTCAAATGCTGCATAAATACAGTAGTGGGCCCTGGTATGAAAAAGGTTGAAAACCACTGGTTCCAACTGCATCCATGTAGCAGCCTCTGTATCGACTCGAGTCGATACAGACGTCGTTGGACTATATATCAATACATGCCTATCGATTAGTTGAACCCACTAGTTGAACATTTATATAGTGTGGAATTGTGGACAAGATATTTTTCCAATCATAACAAAATAAGTCTTGAATCTGAGAGGAATCTCATAGAGTGACACTGACTGCCGCACTAATATTGGCTTGTAGATCTGTTATTTTTGATAACTTTAGAGGAACTTTAAGGGACAAAATGTTTAGATTCAGTGACAACATTTTTAAAAGTTTAGTTCCAGGGATAACGTTTTAGTTCCAGGGATACAATTTTAGTTCCAGGAACCTCCAAGAAGGTCTTTGGAACTACATACCGTATTGTCCCTGGTTATAAGATGACCCACATTTTCCAAGCCTCATTTGTGTACAAAGAACATTGAATGTCAAATAATATAGTCCCCAAATATAAGACAACTATATTGGTTATGATATCTCCATAGGAAAAATTCAGGCCAATAGGGTATTTTCAGATGAGGGTCAAATTCCGATCCTTTAAATAGTGAAATAGTTGAGCAGCAACGACAAATAAACTTTTTTTTTCATAGTAAAGTATGAGTTCAAATTGACTGTTCTACTCGTCAGACAAATGAAACCTCTCCTCCTCTCCCCAGGTTGGCAGGGTCAGTGTGTATGACTCCACCAGACACACTGGTAAGACCAAGGAGTCCAGTGTGAACTGGAGCACACCAGACCAGCTGAGTGTTGAAGTTCTGGACGGGACCAAAGGCAAACTGGACGGGTGAGTGGACAACGGCCTACAAACACACTACAGCCATCTCTCTGTCTAGTGGACCACCTAGATATGCTATTTTGAGGAAATTTTGAGGAATTTTAAGAATTTGGAACATGCCAGCTTTTGTATCGGTCACGGAAAATAACTTAAAATAACTAAGTAAACACACTTAATGCCACTACCATTCTGAATCTTGCATAAGGCACCAATATTTTAGTGCGGAAGTCTTCATGAGCTGCTGCTGGCTATTCCTCAGAGGTCAAGGAGTATATTTGTAAACCCATAAATGAACGAAGTTGACTTTAGAGTCAAAGAAAAAAAAAAAAAAACAATCCACAGTACTAATTTTATTTGTTTTTAAATAAAAAAATGTCAGGTTCCTGTCATTACTAGAAAGAAACCCCGGAGTGGATCCATGGGTCTTGTTTTGTGTTCGCTTGCGGGCTAAAGGGGCTCCTCTTGAGCCTCCTCACGATAAAACGATGTAAGTCAAAGAGTAAGCATGTGTTGGATCCTCACTAGAGCCATTATTTTTGGGTTCCTCGCACTCCTTTGAGGATGCGTCATCGCAAGCCAAGGGCGTTTCAGTTTCAATGAGAGAAAAAAAAAACGATCTGACATAACTCCTCACCGTGTTACCGCAGGAGAAAGAGACATGGTCCATTCTGTGATGTGAGGCCATTACTATGTTGACTAAAACCAAGGAAAAAATGTTTGGTCAAATCTAACTCAATTTACTATTTTTGTAAGCAAGTAAAACCTAGACATAAGATGTCTGGAGGGACCAGTGCTTCACAATAAATTATTTCTTGTACCGAGCAGAAAAAAATAAAATAAAAATAGGACTCCATCAAGGCACCGCCACAATATATTTGAGTTGACTGAATTGATTTAGTCTACTAAAATCTACTGAAGTTCTAACATTTAAACATAATTTTATTCAAAATTTTCTGTCAAAATCAAGCTACTCATTCTGTTGCCGTGCGCTAGTGTGTGTAATAACATACTGTAAGTGTGTGCTCATACTCCATCTGAGGATATGGGCCACCTTAACGCAAGGACATGTATAACACTGTCCGTCCTGCCGCTCTGCGTCTTCAACATACCGCAGCCCCACGCGGCTCTGGAACCTATAGCCTGCAGGTACCGTAACCGTGACAGCAGAGGAGATCCTATAGCCCTCTGAGGAACGTCCTATGTAGGTGTGTTGGATGTGTCGGGACGCAGCTAAAAGCTACTTTGCTTGAGTATCTAGTTTTTGTTGCCGTCCAAAGTTTTGCCCTCATCATCATCATCATCATACTCGGGAAGAAATCCTACTGAGTGGCATAAAACTACTTCTCTGGTACAAAAGTTCTAACTGATTGCATTACTGGACGTTAAATGACATTAAACTCACTTTTTGCCAAGTCACGTTGCCACTCGATTTCCCAATTCACTTTATTGCAACGCTCCGTAAGGTCCAATCTTCTCGGTCCAGTGCTTGTTGAATGCGTGACTGAGGACACTAAGTGCACAATGATACCCTTTCAGGTTTTCAAGCCTTCTATAAGTTTGAGAATTGTTTAGGTTGGTGCTGACCCATGGGCAGGCCCAGTTTGGGCCGCAGGGGACGTTTGAGAACTTGTCTAGTCTAGTTCCAGACACGTATAGCTTTCAGAAATGACGGAGGAGTAATAATAATTAAAAAAAGAACCGGGAATCGTTCTTGAACAAGGTCAATTTGATCAAAACATTGATTATAGTATATACAGGGATTATCGTTCTGTCGCCATGACCGATTTCCAACATTTGGATTGGATTTCATCTTGACGCGTGTTTGCTGCTTGACGCGTGTTTGCTGCTGCTTACCCAAAACAGTGCAAGCTCTCAATGCACCTTGCCTTTTCTGCCATTATTTTAAGATTGGACCATTTCAAAAGCACTGACCAAAGCTCCTTTGTCCTTTCTCAGGTCCAAGCTGGACGTGTCTCGCGTCTCCAAGTCCAACCTGTTCCGTCTGTTCCGCGTGCTGTGCCAGATGTCGGGTCGCACCGACCTGCTGGCCCACCAGTCGTACGCCCAGGCCAAGCTGGCGGCGCGGCCCTTCCAGGTGGTCAAGGAGCAGTTCTTCAGCGCGCTGCGGCTGCACGGCTACGGCGCCTGGATCGGCAAGCCGCTGGAGGAGAAGAGCTTCGACCCGGTGGACGAGACCACGACCTCCGCCAGCGGGAACGGAGGAAACCGCGGCGGCGCCGACAACACGGCGGCGACCGGGAACGGCAGCAACGGGAACGGCGGCGTGGCGATGATGATGAAATGAAGAAGTGTCGATGGCGACGGGGAGAGGGAGGGAGGGAGGGAGGGGTGGGTTAGATTGGGTAATAAAAAAGAGGTATAGGTCGTAGCAATAGAACCGAGAGTTAAGCATGAGAAAGGGAGAGAAGTGGAGCACCGCAGTCCCGCCCCACCCACCTTCCCCCTAGCCCAGCACGGAAGTGAATTTTCTCCCGTTTTCCTGATGGAATTTTGATGTTCATGTAAAGACTTTTTATGCCAAAGCCAACTTGGGTTGTGAGAAATCATGACGGTTAAGCGCAATATTTTGTTGACCAAAACAAATAATTACTAAGAGGTAAAAAAACAACAACAAAGTGCTGTAATCTGCCGTTTTTTTCCCTCTTCTAGTTATTTGTTGGGCCTCCAAAAAAAAGTGTTTTCTCGTCATGATTTGTCACGACCCAAGTTGTCTTTGTCCGCGGCGTAAACATCTTTATATAAATCATTTTTTGGAAAAGACCATTAGGAAAATGAGGGGCAATTCAACCCATGAGAATTTTCAGTCGTAATATGCGTCTAATAGACATTTAATAGCTTGTCTAAAATGGGTTTCAAGTTGTTGATTAATGGTTGTTTAAACCTCTAGTTTACATACTATGTGTAAACAACCACTAATCAACGTCTAGGCTAAGCTTGGCGCCTTTAATTTATTATTATTTTTTTTAACTTTAGATCTAACGTTCAATTCCGGCTTAGCTGTGAGGTGGGGTGTGGCGGGACTGCGGCGCTCTCTAGACATAGAGGGAGGGAGAGATTGGGGATGGATGTCGTCGACGGAACCGCTCTGTACATTCATAACCGAAGACAGGAAAACATGAGAAATATTTCCCACAAAAAAAAGCCAAAAAAAAACCCTACAAAAAATACAAAATAAAGCCACCACTACCGCCACCCCATGCTAACCAAACCAACCAAAACCACCGCGCTATAAACCTGCCAGCTGTAAAACCCCCTGGATCAGCTTCCTCCTCCTCCTCCCTTCCTTCCACTGCTGGTCGTCTGGTGATGTATATCTGCTATACATGGTGTCTCTAATGCTGTACCCCCCCACCCCCACCACCCCACACACACACAGATCAACACCGACCCCAACTTTTGGTCAGTTTAAATGTATATCCGCTATACATGATTGTTGTCTACCTACCTACCTACCTACCGCTGTATATTTCGCCTCCTTTAGAATCGTGTGACCTGCTCCAGCTCCCAAAAAAATCTGTGCGATCACAATGTCCGTGTCGGGTTAAAAAAATATCCTTCCTAAAAGTCAGATTGAATACTTTGTCATGCGGCTGGCGTCCCCCACTGAAAATCAAAATGTTTACTTTTGTTCATTTTGGCTTCGAATCCTGGCTGTTTTTTTTATTTCTTTGGTCTCACATGCGCGTGCCCGGTATTGGTCAGGTTCACAAACAAACACTACTTTGCAAAAACTCCGGAAATTTGTGGACCACAATCTCAACGTAGCTTAGATATTTCCACCCTGCGACGCCGGCACGTGACAAGAGTACGACAAATTTATTTTTATTTGTTTTTTGCAGTATACAACTGACCCGCGCGCTAAGGCGCAAATGCGTCGTTGTTGACCAAATAGATCATCGCACAACAAGGAACAAACAGTTACAATGTGTACACCTTCGTAACATTTTATGCCTACAATCTTCATGCTTAGTTTTGGGGAGATTGCATCAGGGTTTTTTGTGTTTTATTTGTTTTTTTAAAGGGTGGTGTTTGTCTCCTTCAGTTCAGACCTAAAATTAATGTTTGGAAGCTCATGTTTGTCCGGAAAATGTTTGAGCAGTCGAATGCCAAGTGGGACTTGATGAAATCAAAGTTTCTTGAGTATATTTTGAGGGTCGTTCACTTCTAGAATGCATCCGATTCCGGTTTTACAAGTTCAAAAGTTAAAATTATTATTTTCTTTTTGGAGTAGAGCAGATCACACAAAAGTCCACCCATACAACCGCTCTCTGTACCGACGATGATTATTATTCTAAAGAAAAAAACACAAAAAAAGAAGTCATTTAAACTACTGTAGAAAACTGAAACGTAAACTGTTTTTCTGTTTTTGAATTGAATATTTCTCCTGTTAGCTTGGTTTTCCTCTGGCTGAAAGGGTCTTCTAAACCAGCTGATCACATGTCCTCCATGGACCCTGGGAAGACGTGGGGTACAGGGAGACATGTCCCTCCACGGGTTGGTCCACGTCCCAACCGTGGACGGAGATGTCCTCCAAGAAAAACAGCAAATAAACCTTCTCCATAGAAAGAAATGTCCTCCATTTTTCTAGACCGATGCGTCGTCCCAACGCGAAGGACCGCGTTGGTCCTTTGATGGACAAAATGGTCCTTCGCAGAGGGACGGACGGACAGGGGGACATGTCCTCAATGGACAAGCATGTTTGTTTGTTTTTTTCCATGGACAAAACTCGTCTTCCATCGACAGACATGTCCCCATAGGACGGACATGTCCCTCGATGGACGGCGGTCGTCGTGTTAAAGTGTCCCAATATGAATGTTAGGTAGCTGTCGGTGGACCACGTCCATGAGATGTGACCAGTTTTCTTCTTGACCAATAGAAATCCTTGATTAGTTAAAAAAACAAATTAGTTGATTAAAAAAGCGGAAAAAGCTGCAGACTAAAAAGCCAGACACTTGATGAACAGTATATATACACACGTACGTACAAATACATGAACACACGCATGGATATGTGAAGGGATTTTTTGCCGCGTACGCATTTGTGAAATTAAACACACACAAATGTTGCGTTCCCATATATCCGTGCGTGTGTGTATGTATATGTATATACCTCATGTATATATTTTGTAAATCAAAAATTTGCAGATTTTTTTGTTCTGTTTTTTGTTTTGTTTTTTTGTTTTTTTATTATGTCTTTTTTCCAAAAAAAATAACAAAGAAAAAAGTTTTAAAATGAAAAAGGTGTGTTGACGTGTTCTAAAAAAGATTGCTTGAGATTGTTTCCGGGTCTTTTTTTTACAAAGTAGAATGATGTTTAGTAACCTTTAAAAACAAACAAACATTAAAGTTATTTCTGTTTGTTCAGCAGCGTCTCATGTTTCTTTCTTTATCCTGAGTGGGTGAGTGTGTGGGTGAGGCCATGGCCTACTTTTACACGAGCAGTGTAAAAGCGAGTGAGTGATCCACATTATTTTTAATATTCTCTTGGGAAAAACAATCATTTCTGCAGAATCTCATTCAGGAGATGATACCTATGACATCATGACAATTATAAAGGTCTCTTAATTAGTTTACCATTACATCATCATCTAGAATGGCCAATTGGAATACTTTGAGGGACCGCAAACCCGTATCACTTAACTTGTGCTCGCTCTGCTGCAAGTAACTACAGATTTACCAATACGTTTACTTACACAATTCCAATAACTACGGTATAACTTACACAGATTGATTGATATCAGTACCCAATCGCATACTTTGTCCCATATTATGTTTTAATTAATCTACTTTTAGGATAAATGGTAACCAAAGTGGACATTCGGGGATCTTTTTTGTGATTATTAGAATGTCTAGAACATGTACATTCATTATATTAAAGGACATCCCCCCAAAAAATGTTTTTGAATTTATTATAATTAATTAATTAATTAATTAATTAACATAAATATATATATATTTTTTTTTTTACTCTTTTTTTTTTTAAATAGATCATGGTAGTACAACCTAGCAGTAATGTTGAAAACTTTCCCCCCCCAAGTATAAGTCCTTGGAGGGCTAAAGCAGTTTGCAGCCAGTGGGCTGCAGGGGAGGATTATCTGACGGGTACGTTGGGCCCAGGCCAGGGACCCCTGAGCTTGAGTGTCCATGTGATCACTAAGAGGCTCACGGTCCTTTTCACTGTTGTTTACAAGGGGCTTATTAATTTTGTGTCAATAGAACAACTCCAAGAGTCCTAAACCGCCATCATGTGGTACATTACTGCAAGTGTTTGCATTTATTTGGCTTAGTTATTTTGGCAAATCGCAGGGTGGGTAACCGCCCCGGCCATCGAGGATTTCCCAGACAACAGCCTCTTCGATAAGAATGGCCCTAATGAACAGCCTCCTGGGAATTATCGCTTGATAACTCATGTTATCATGAGTTGCAAAATAACCAACTATTGACTCTATTTTTTATGTTTTGGTAGTGCTATTGAAATATTTACTATAATGAATTATTAAAATTTGCTTTAGACAAAACCTCTCGACTCCACTGGAGCGTCAAACTCTGCTAAACTCCACCACCTATAGAGATCACATTAATACATGATTATAAAAAGGCAATGCTTCCTGAGAGATGCCTGTGTGAGCCTGGACTGGAATTAAAACTGGGAAAAGTACAGAAAAGGCCATAAAAATAAGAAACTAAATCCAAAAAATAATAACCAAACTTAAAGTAACTTTAATGCATAACTTCACAACTAACTGCCCCCCGAACACAGGAAAAGTGACTGGGATCTCATTAAAGTGATTGGTAAATGGTGCATTTGTATAGCGCCTTTATCCAAGGCGCTTTGCATACTGTAGCTTGTGCGACACACACACACACACTGAAGGCAAATGCAAGATACCTACTAGCACATCAGGAGCAATTAGGGGTTCAGTGTCTTGCTCAGGCACACTTCAACACTAACGCTGGGGGAGGCTGGGATCAAACCGGCAACCTTGTGGTTACCATCCGGTGACTCTACCCCTGAGCTCTAGAAGCAGGTACTCACAGACAGGAAGCGTACCCCTCATTCTAATGAGTGTAGGATAAGCTATGAGGATAAGGCAAAGCCACCCCCTACAAGTTAAAATAGTTAAAAGGACAATAGTTTAAAAAAAAAGGATAAAAGTTCATGCATATATGTATTTTGTTTTTGTCATTGTTTTATGTAATGGTTTATACTCAAATAGTAGTAGTAGTATATTTCTTGCCTGCTTGCAACGCACAGACAGTGCAGTCGCACTTTTCCGCCACTAGAGGGCAACACACTCCAGTGAGAAGTAGGTTACTGCCAGTCAGTCAACAGGAAGGAAGTCAGTACATTCCCATTGAGTGAGGGCTGGGCAAAACATCTCCTCTCATTGTGTGTGTGTAAAATCTATGTTTTGCAGGTGAGATATCAAAGTGGGTTTATACAGACATATGAAACAGTATATTTTATGAGATGGGCATATGATTAGAGTGGGAAAGATGGCCATATGCGACCACAATATGTTGATAGGTACTGCATGTTCTGCTTCATGGTATTCTGGTGGGTTAGCTCAGCTAATGCTAATTAGAGGTCAGGCTGCAGTAGGCCCTAAAGCAGTTACTGTGTGTGTGTGTGTGTGTGTGTGTGTGTGTGTGTGTGTGTGTGTGTGTGTGTGTGTGTGTGTGTGTGTGTGTGTGTGTGTGTGTGTGTGTGTGTGTGTGTGTGTGATGAATATAATATTCCCAACTCACTGTGATGGTAATATGCCACATTAAAGAAAGAGTACTATTTGACAGTCTGTAATTTGGTCATGAAAACCGAATTAGTGATATGATGTATGTTTATGAATTATGTATTTGTCCAGTCATGTCCAGTTAGTCATCCAGTCAGTCAGTAGACAGTAAGTCAGTACATTCCCGTTGATGTGATGCCTGGACAGAACATCTCGTCTTGTGTGTGTGTACATTCTATGTTTTGCAGAACTGTCCAGTAAAGAACTCAACATCCAACCACACTGATATGGACTCATAATTCATTGAAGTGTGTAACAAGAGCAACCAGTCTGACAACATCAACAACGTTTGCTGCTGTTAACAGGTTAGTTATAGTGCACCAACTCACTAAATGATACACATGGGATTATAATATTAGGTACACGTTCTGATGGTGAAACCTAACTTTAAAGCAGGGGTTTTCAACAGGTGGTCCGGGGACCACCAGTGGTCCTTGAGAGGGTTCCAGGTGGTCCCCAGGCTAAATGATGGAAAGTTGGTTAACCAGATGTAACTCTTGAGAATGTAAAAATGAAACCAAATGGACCCTTGTGGGTCCATTTTGTTTCATTTTTACACTCTCAAGAGTTAAAATATTCATCATCTGAATTAGCACCACTTAATTAAGAAGTCTACACTGTTTTGTTTGCAAAATCCAGCCTGGAATTCAGGTGTTTGGGGTGAAAATGTCCTCAAGTGGTGGTCCGTGGCTCAAATTCTGAATAATTAGTGGGCCCTGGCATCAAAAAGGTTGAAAGCCCATGCTTTAAAGTGTTTTTGTTAATAAGTGAATCTAGTGCAGAACACAGTAGTTGGACTGAGACAATCAATACAACATGGCGACGTCCATACACAATGCTTTCTCAAGGCCCAACTTTATATTGACTTGTATATTATATGAATGAAAAAACACATTTTTGGATGGACATCTTGGATTTTGGGGGCTGCCATCTTGGAATTTTGCAGGGCACGCAGTACTTTTAGAAATAGTGAGGTTTAAAGAGTGTGTGTACCAATTTTCACGCCTGTATCACCATTTTGATTGACTTAAGAATCAATGTTTCAAATGTCTTGCTCTCCTCAATCTGTGAAAGTGCCTATATGCTGTACCTCGAGAACCATACAGACATGTACTTGGTACCAAATTGTCTGTAATGCCCAAAATTATATTAACGTTCAATACATTTACGGGGTGTAAAATCATTGCATTTCAAGTTATGAAGGAAAAAAAGCACATTTCTGGGCAGACATCTTGGATTTTGGGGCTAATCCTTTGGTCAGAACTCTTGGATCCGTTCATTTTTTAATTCGGCACCCAAAAATACCCCCAGATAAGCTCTGGTCCAGAGCTCCACTGCTTCTGAGTCTGTCTTGCATTGGAGCTCTGCTACTCTCATGCAATCGACCATTACTCCACTCTCTTCTCTAGTGGATTATATATCCACTAGAGAAGAGTGGATATATAATCCACTCTTTACCTACTCACCAAAATAAACACGTCTTGTGTCATTAGAAAGCCTACTTAACCTTAGTGGTCGCACTCTGAGCCTCCCACCACACGGATAAATTGGACTTTTTGGCCAGAACGCAATCGTTTTCACCGGAAAAACAACCGGGATTTGCACCCTCTACCGATATTGCCAATAGAAAAGTTCCATAGGAAATATTTTTCCTTCAGTGAAAAACGATTGTGTTCTGGCCAAAAAGTCAATTTTATCCGTGTGGTGGGGGGCTCAGAGTGCTACCACTAAGGTAAGTAGGCTTTCTAATGACACAAGACGTGTTTATTTTGGTGAGTAGGTAAAACGTTCTTTATATATCTACTATAGAAGAGAAGCTGGTCGGGTGGAGTAATGGCCGAATGCATGGAGAGTAGCAGAGCTCCAATGCAAGTCAGACTCAGAAGCAGTGGAGCTCTGGACCAGAGCTACCCCCAGATGCAAATTTTCATGCTTTCTGCCAGTAGTGCACACATATTTCTCTAAGTAGGGATAGACATACAGACTGTATTATGCTGGTGTCTGTCAACCAGCTTAGCTGCAGTTCTTCAGCACAACAGCAGGTGGCGTCAAGTGAACACAAAATATCTGCAGGGGAATTGTAGTATGTGTGTGTGTGTGTGTGTGCGTGTGCGTGTGCGTGTGCGTGTGCGTGTGCGTGTGTGCGTGTGTGTGTGTGTGTGTGTGTGTGTGTGGTCTATACAGTCACATGAGGGCGCATGAGCGCAACAAGCGCTGACCCCCCCCCCCTCCCCCCACCCCGGAGATATGAAGTCATCATCAACAACGATGGACTGCCATAAGCAAGTAAGTGTGTGTGTGTGTGTGTGTGTGTGTGTGTGTGTGTGTGTGTGTGTGTGTGTGTGTGTGTGTGTGTGTGTGTGTGTGTGTGTGTGTGTGTGTGTGTGTGTGTGTGTGTGTGTGTGTGTGTGTGAAAGAAAAAGGATGCCAGCACTCTAAAGTTCATTTCATGGTTTATTTTACCTCGGAAGGCAGGACAGGCATGGACGCGTTTCGCCCCTGAGGGCTTTCTCAACACACATGAAAACAAACAGGAAGTGACACGTTTATAAAGGATGTCAATTCAGCCTATCAAGGTGTCAGCAATTACATCATGAGGACTAGGTGGAGTAAATAGAACATACCAGTACAGATAACCATGACAAGTACACATGGGGAATATAACATCATTAACAGACACTGTATGGTTGGCCAACCAGAGCAACAACAGGTCGATCAATATAATATTAAAGCAAAACAAAGAAAAAAAATATATACAAATATTTACAAGAACAAGATTGAGGCAACTGGATTCCATAGACGCTCAAAGTAGAGCAAGTTAAAATCTTAAATGCCAAATTAGGGGGGTTTCGAGACAGTCTAATAGAGTTGAAGGTTTTAAAGGAAACAACCCAAAAGGAGCTCTTCATTGAGCCCTTTGGGGTGTTCCGTCTGGAGAACATGAATCCAGTATGCCTCACGTTTTAGTAAAGCGTTGTCCCTGTCACCCCCTCTTTTCAAGGGGGGGACCACTTCAATTCCCTGAAACCTCAAAGTACAAACTTCATGACCCACAGCATTGAAATGTCTAGCAATCGGTGACTTTTCATCATTGTTGCGAATTGCACTTTTATGTTCTGAAAACCTTGTTTTAAGCTCTCTAATAGTTTTGCCAACATAACACAATCCACAAGGACACTTCAGTAAGTAAACAACATATTTAGTTTTGCAAGAAATTCTCCCCTTTACAGAATACTTTTTACCAGAGTGTGGGTGTGTAAAGTACTGGCCTTTGACCATAGCGTTACAGTGAATACAATTATGGCAGGGAAAATTACCAGGGGTAAACTAGACAAGAAATGTTGTGGAGGTGTATACAGGTCAGCTCTTACTAAAGAGTCTCTCAAGTTTTTGGCCCTCTTGTGGGCAAAAATGGGAGTGTCTCTAAAAACAGAACCAATGCTGGGATCAGAAGACAAGATGTGCCAATGATTTTGAATAACCCTGCGAATGTCACTAGAAGCAGGAGAGAAAGTAGTAGCACAGACAATTCTGTTAGAACCTTTAGAGGGCCTAGTCTTAGGGGATAGTAGATCTTCCCTTTTGAGACCTCTAGCTCTGTCTAGAGCCTGGTTTAAAACAGTGTGACTATAGCCTTTGGAGGCAAACCTAGAACACAGTGCAGCAGCCTGCTCTTCAAAAGTGACATCAGAACTACAGATTCTTCTAACTCTGACCAACTGACTATAGGGTAGGCTTTTCTTCAGACCAGGTGGATGGTAACTAGAGTAGTGTAGAAGACTATTACGATCAGTTTCTTTTCTATGAACACTGGTATCAAATACATTGGTTTTATGGACCTGTACATCTAAGAAGGAGACAGAGTGTTGGCTGTGTTCCATGGTGAACTTTATAGTAGGCATTCTGCTGTCTAGGTAAGACTTAAAATCAAAAAGCTGTTCTAACGAGCCTCTGAAGACTAAATGACAGTCATCTATAAACCTAGACCAAGACTTAATTGAAGCAGAAAACGGATTATTATTATATATGAAATCTTCCTCAAATTTCCCCATGAATAAGTTTGCAAAATTGGGAGAGCAGGGGCTGCCCATACTGACCCCCTGACACTGAAGATAGTATGAATTCTCAAATTTGAAATAGTTTTTGTTTAAAACCAACTTTGCAAGTTCAACCAGGAAACCAGTCGGGGGAATCTTGTTTACTCTTTGGTCCAAATAATAAGCTAAGGCACTAAGGCCCTCTTGATTGGGAACATTAGTGTACAGAGAGGCTATGTCAAGGCTACATAAATAGTCATTCTCCTGAATGTCACCAATAGATTCGATTTTGTTCAAAAAATCGGTAGTGTCTTTTAAAAAAGAAGGGAGCTGGGAGACCAAACCTTTAATGTGTCTGTCAATATACTGTGATAAGGGCTCTGTTAGAGATTGGTTGCCCGCTACAATGGGGCGACCTGGGACAGGTTCAACCAGAGACTTGTGAATTTTAGGCAGACAATGGAATAAGGGACGGACAGGATGTTTTTGAAATAGGAAACTAAATTCGTCTTTAGAGATCAAAAAATCACTCAAAGCTTTATTGAGAAACGATTCAATTTCCTGGGAGAACTTCATGGTGGGGTCCCCATTTAAAGGGGTGTAGAACTCAGTTTTGCTAAGTTGTCTCAATACCTCTTTCCTATATGATTCTTTATTTTGAATAACTACTGCACCGCCCTTGTCCGCACTCTTAATCACAATGTTGTTATCTTTACCCAATTCAAGCAAAGCATTCTTTTCTTCAACACAGATATTAGAGAAAACCTTTCTTTTATTATTAGCTGATAGACATTTAGACACATCCTGTTCTACCAGTCTGCAAAACGTGGAGACAGAGGAATTCAAAGTAGGTGGGACAAATGTGCTTTTTGCTTTAAATTTTTTTTTCTTCATCCATAGTGGATGATGATGCCGAAACATCAATAATAGTGTGAGGAAGCGTAGAGGATGCCTGGGTGGCATTCTTAGCGAAAAAGGCCTTCAATTTAACGGATCTCAAAAACTTGAAAAGTTCAATTCTTGTATTGAAAGAGTTTGCCCTGGTAAAAGGCACAAAGGAAAGACCTTTTGACAAGACCGAGGTCTCATGAGTAGTCAATTGTCTATTGGAAAGGTTGATAACGTTCAATACCTCCGGCCCCGAGCTCTGCTGCTTTTTTGGGTGGTGCCGCTTGCCGCCCCGGCGTGTAGCTCGTCTTTTGACCGGGTGTGGTAGCGGTCCGTCGCAGGTATTGGTGGGTCTAAAAAACGGTGTCGTCTTCCCATGGGGGCAGTGGTAGGTCGATTCTCACTCCCCGACTCGTCTGTAGACAGATCGCTCGAGGCTGAGAAGTCACCCCTCCTGCGTTCCTGGTTGTAGTGACGTGGTTTCCGACCATCCGTTGTCCACCAGTTGAACACACGGTCGTGTTTATAATCGAGTGTGTCTCTGCGGAATTTAGACATCTTTGTTTCAATGATTTCTTTCTCATACACATCCTTTGCAGCAACACAGTTCTCTTTTATCTCTTTAAGTTGTGTAGAACCACATTTATCTTTGATCTCTTTTTCAGTTTCCAACAGTTCTTGACGTATCTTAACCAGTTCTTTGTCAACATGTTGTATGATCAGGAGCATCAGGTCAAATGAGCACTTGTTGAGTATTGCGTGCCAGTTTTTAGTGAACTCACCATCTTCGCGACCGATTGTCGGCTCCTTGTTGACGATACGGAGGCCTCTTGGGATGCGTTTGCTGCGGATGTATTGAGCCAGGGTAGAGCCGTGTAGAGTCGCTCGGACCTCCTTTTTTAGTAGATTTTGAAGTTTGTGAGTCAACGTTGTTGTGTTGTCGGCGAGGGTACCGAAGGCAGAAAACTCTTCTTGAGTGAAACGACCCAGAATGTTATCTGAGTCAGAGTCCGAAAAGGCCAAGGTGCTGGCTCTGATCTCGGTGAGGTTATCAATGTCCTGGTAGGTTGCCATCTTGCCTGTCCTTCTGAGGTAGTAGTCTGAAGAATCGGGGGAGGTGCGGTGCTCCACAGGAAACCAAAAGAAGACTGCAGAAAATGCAGGAGAGACCGCAGCACTCAGGTTTACTTTTTCTGCTTTAAAGGTGCACGGCTCAAAAAATGCAATGAAAGAAAAAGGATGCCAGCACTCTAAAGTTCATTTCATGGTTTATTTTACCTCGGAAGGCAGGACAGGCATGGACGCGTTTCGCCCCTGAGGGCTTTCTCAACACACATGAAAACAAACAGGAAGTGACACGTTTATAAAGGATGTCAATTCAGCCTATCAAGGTGTCAGCAATTACATCATGAGGACAAGGTGGAGTAAATAGAACATACCAGTACAGATAACCATGACAAGTACACATGGGGAATATAACATCATTAACAGACACTGTATGGTTGGCCAACCAGAGCAACAACAGGTCGATCAATATAATATTAAAGCAAAACAAAGAAAAAAAAATATATACAAATATTTACAAGAACAAGATTGAGGCAACTGGATTCCATAGACGCTCAAAGTAGAGCAAGTTAAAATCTTAAATGCCAAATTAGGGGGGTTTCGAGACAGTCTAATAGAGTTGAAGGTTTTAAAGGAAACAACCCAAAAGGAGCTCTTCATTGAGCCCTTTGGGTGTTCCGTCTGGAGAACATGAATCCAGTATGCCTCACGTTTTAGTAAAGCGTTGTCCCTGTCACCCCCTCTTTTCAAGGGGGGACCACTTCAATTCCCTGAAACCTCAAAGTACAAACTTCATGACCCACAGCATTGAAATGTCTAGCAATCGGTGACTTTTCATCATTGTTGCGAATTGCACTTTTATCTTCTGAAAACCTTGTTTTAAGCTCTCTAATAGTTTTGCCAACATAACACAATCCACAAGGACACTTCAGTAAGTAAACAACATATTTAGTTTTGCAAGAAATTCTCCCCTTTACAGAATACTTTTTACCAGAGTGTGGGTGTGTAAAGTACTGGCCTTTGACCATAGCGTTACAGTGAATACAATTATGGCAGGGAAAATTACCAGGGGTAAACTAGACAAGAAATGTTGTGGAGGTGTATACAGGTCAGCTCTTACTAAAGAGTCTCTCAAGTTTTTGGCCCTCTTGTGGCAAAAATGGGAGTGTCTCTAAAAACAGAACCAATGCTGGGATCAGAAGACAAGATGTGCCAATGATTTTGAATAACCCTGCGAATGTCACTAGAAGCAGGAGAGAAAGTAGTAGCACAGACAATTCTGTTAGAACCTTTAGAGGGCCTAGTCTTAGGGGATAGTAGATCTTCCCTTTTGAGACCTCTAGCTCTGTCTAGAGCCTGGTTTAAAACAGTGTGACTATAGCCTTTGGAGGCAAACCTAGAACACAGTGCAGCAGCCTGCTCTTCAAAAGTGACATCAGAACTACAGATTCTTCTAACTCTGACCAACTGACTATAGGGTAGGCTTTTCTTCAGACCAGGTGGATGGTAACTAGAGTAGTGTAGAAGACTATTACGATCAGTTTCTTTTCTATGAACACTGGTATCAAATACATTGGTTTTATGGACCTGTACATCTAAGAAGGAGACAGAGTGTTGGCTGTGTTCCATGGTGAACTTTATAGTAGGCATTCTGCTGTCTAGGTAAGACTTAAAATCAAAAAGCTGTTCTAACGAGCCTCTGAAGACTAAATGACAGTCATCTATAAACCTAGACCAAGACTTAATTGAAGCAGAAAACGGATTATTATTATATATGAAATCTTCCTCAAATTTCCCCATGAATAAGTTTGCAAAATTGGGAGAGCAGGGCTGCCCATACTGACCCCCTGACACTGAAGATAGTATGAATTCTCAAATTTGAAATAGTTTTTGTTTAAAACCAACTTTGCAAGTTCAACCAGGAAACCAGTCGGGGGAATCTTGTTTACTCTTTGGTCCAAATAATAAGCTAAGGCACTAAGGCCCTCTTGATTGGGAACATTAGTGTACAGAGAGGCTATGTCAAGGCTACATAAATAGTCATTCTCCTGAATGTCACCAATAGATTCGATTTTGTTCAAAAAATCGGTAGTGTCTTTTAAAAAAGAAGGGAGCTGGGAGACCAAACCTTTAATGTGTCTGTCAATATACTGTGATAAGGGCTCTGTTAGAGATTGGTTGCCCGCTACAATGGGGCGACCTGGGACAGGTTCAACCAGAGACTTATTCATGGGGAAATTTGAGGAAGATTTCATATATAATAATAATCCGTTTTCTGCTTCAATTAAGTCTTGGTCTAGGTTTATAGATGACTGTCATTTAGTCTTCAGAGGCTCGTTAGAACAGCTTTTTGATTTTAAGTCTTACCTAGACAGCAGAATGCCTACTATAAAGTTCACCATGGAACACAGCCAACACTCTGTCTCCTTCTTAGATGTACAGGTCCATAAAACCAATGTATTTGATACCAGTGTTCATAGAAAAGAAACTGATCGTAATAGTCTTCTACACTACTCTAGTTACCATCCACCTGGTCTGAAGAAAAGCCTACCCTATAGTCAGTTGGTCAGAGTTAGAAGAATCTGTAGTTCTGATGTCACTTTTGAAGAGCAGGCTGCTGCACTGTGTTCTAGGTTTGCCTCCAAAGGCTATAGTCACACTGTTTTAAACCAGGCTCTAGACAGAGCTAGAGGTCTCAAAAGGGAAGATCTACTATCCCCTAAGACTAGGCCCTCTAAAGGTTCTAACAGAATTGTCTGTGCTACTACTTTCTCTCCTGCTTCTAGTGACATTCGCAGGGTTATTCAAAATCATTGGCACATCTTGTCTTCTGATCCCAGCATTGGTTCTGTTTTTAGAGACACTCCCATTTTTGCCCACAAGAGGGCCAAAAACTTGAGAGACTCTTTAGTAAGAGCTGACCTGTATACACCTCCACAACATTTCTTGTCTAGTTTACCCCCTGGTAATTTTCCCTGCCATAATTGTATTCACTGTAACGCTATGGTCAAAGGCCAGTACTTTACACACCCACACTCTGGTAAAAAGTATTCTGTAAAGGGGAGAATTTCTTGCAAAACTAAATATGTTGTTTACTTACTGAAGTGTCCTTGTGGATTGTGTTATGTTGGCAAAACTATTAGAGAGCTTAAAACAAGGTTTTCAGAACATAAAAGTGCAATTCGCAACAATGATGAAAAGTCACCGATTGCTAGACATTTCAATGCTGTGGGTCATGAAGTTTGTACTTTGAGGTTTCAGGGAATTGAAGTGGTCCCCCCCTTGAAAAGAGGGGGTGACAGGGACAACGCTTTACTAAAACGTGAGGCATACTGGATTCATGTTCTCCAGACGGAACACCCCAAAGGGCTCAATGAAGAGCTCCTTTTGGGTTGTTTCCTTTAAAACCTTCAACTCTATTAGACTGTCTCGAAACCCCCCCTAATTTGGCATTTAAGATTTTAACTTGCTCTACTTTGAGCGTCTATGGAATCCAGTTGCCTCAATCTTGTTCTTGTAAATATTTGTATATATTTTTTTTTTTCTTTGTTTTGCTTTAATATTATATTGATCGACCTGTTGTTGCTCTGGTTGGCCAACCATACAGTGTCTGTTAATGATGTTATATTCCCCATGTGTACTTGTCATGGTTATCTGTACTGGTATGTTCTATTTACTCCACCTAGTCCTCATGATGTAATTGCTGACACCTTGATAGGCTGAATTGACATCCTTTATAAACGTGTCACTTCCTGTTTGTTTTCATGTGTGTTGAGAAAGCCCTCAGGGGCGAAACGCGTCCATGCCTGTCCTGCCTTCCGAGGTAAAATAAACCATGAAATGAACTTTAGAGTGCTGGCATCCTTTTTCTTTCATTGCATTTTTTGAGCCGTGCACCTTTAAAGCAGAAAAAGTAAACCTGAGTGCTGCGGTCTCTCCTGCATTTTCTGCAGTCTTCTTTTGGTTTCCTGTGGAGCACCGCACCTCCCCCGATTCTTCAGACTACTACCTCAGAAGGACAGGCAAGATGGCAACCTACCAGGACATTGATAACCTCACCGAGATCAGAGCCAGCACCTTGGCCTTTTCGGACTCTGACTCAGATAACATTCTGGGTCGTTTCACTCAAGAAGAGTTTTCTGCCTTCGGTACCCTCGCCGACAACACAACAACGTTGACTCACAAACTTCAAAATCTACTAAAAAAGGAGGTCCGAGCGACTCTACACGGCTCTACCCTGGCTCAATACATCCGCAGCAAACGCATCCCAAGAGGCCTCCGTATCGTCAACAAGGAGCCGACAATCGGTCGCGAAGATGGTGAGTTCACTAAAAACTGGCACGCAATACTCAACAAGTGCTCATTTGACCTGATGCTCCTGATCATACAACATGTTGACAAAGAACTGGTTAAGATACGTCAAGAACTGTTGGAAACTGAAAAAGAGATCAAAGATAAATGTGGTTCTACACAACTTAAAGAGATAAAAGAGAACTGTGTTGCTGCAAAGGATGTGTATGAGAAAGAAATCATTGAAACAAAGATGTCTAAATTCCGCAGAGACACACTCGATTATAAACACGACCGTGTGTTCAACTGGTGGACAACGGATGGTCGGAAACCACGTCACTACAACCAGGAACGCAGGAGGGGTGACTTCTCAGCCTCGAGCGATCTGTCTACAGACGAGTCGGGGAGTGAGAATCGACCTACCACTGCCCCCATGGGAAGACGACACCGTTTTTTAGACCCACCAATACCTGCGACGGACCGCTACCACACCCGGTCAAAAGACGAGCTACACGCCGGGGCGGCAAGCGGCACCACCCAAAAAAGCAGCAGAGCTCGGGGCCGGAGGTATTGAACGTTATCAACCTTTCCAATAGACAATTGACTACTCATGAGACCTCGGTCTTGTCAAAAGGTCTTTCCTTTGTGCCTTTTACCAGGGCAAACTCTTTCAATACAAGAATTGAACTTTTCAAGTTTTTGAGATCCGTTAAATTGAAGGCCTTTTTCGCTAAGAATGCCACCCAGGCATCCTCTACGCTTCCTCACACTATTATTGATGTTTCGGCATCATCATCCACTATGGATGAAGAAAAAAAATTTAAAGCAAAAAGCACATTTGTCCCACCTACTTTGAATTCCTCTGTCTCCACGTTTTGCAGACTGGTAGAACAGGATGTGTCTAAATGTCTATCAGCTAATAATAAAAGAAAGGTTTTCTCTAATATCTGTGTTGAAGAAAAGAATGCTTTGCTTGAATTGGGTAAAGATAACAACATTGTGATTAAGAGTGCGGACAAGGGCGGTGCAGTAGTTATTCAAAATAAAGAATCATATAGGAAAGAGGTATTGAGACAACTTAGCAAAACTGAGTTCTACACCCCTTTAAATGGGGACCCCACCATGAAGTTCTCCCAGGAAATTGAATCGTTTCTCAATAAAGCTTTGAGTGATTTTTTGATCTCTAAAGACGAATTTAGTTTCCTATTTCAAAAACATCCTGTCCGTCCCTTATTCCATTGTCTGCCTAAAATTCACAAGTCTCTGGTTGAACCTGTCCCAGGTCGCCCCATTGTAGCGGGCAACCAATCTCTAACAGAGCCCTTATCACAGTATATTGACAGACACATTAAAGGTTTGGTCTCCCAGCTCCCTTCTTTTTTAAAAGACACTACCGATTTTTTGAACAAAATCGAATCTATTGGTGACATTCAGGAGAATGACTATTTATGTAGCCTTGACATAGCCTCTCTGTACACTAATGTTCCCAATCAAGAGGGCCTTAGTGCCTTAGCTTATTATTTGGACCAAAGAGTAAACAAGATTCCCCCGACTGGTTTCCTGGTTGAACTTGCAAAGTTGGTTTTAAACAAAAACTATTTCAAATTTGAGAATTCATACTATCTTCAGTGTCAGGGGGTCAGTATGGGCAGCCCCTGCTCTCCCAATTTTGCAAACTTATTCATGGGGAAATTTGAGGAAGATTTCATATATAATAATAATCCGTTTTCTGCTTCAATTAAGTCTTGGTCTAGGTTTATAGATGACTGTCATTTAGTCTTCAGAGGCTCGTTAGAACAGCTTTTTGATTTTAAGTCTTACCTAGACAGCAGAATGCCTACTATAAAGTTCACCATGGAACACAGCCAACACTCTGTCTCCTTCTTAGATGTACAGGTCCATAAAACCAATGTATTTGATACCAGTGTTCATAGAAAAGAAACTGATCGTAATAGTCTTCTACACTACTCTAGTTACCATCCACCTGGTCTGAAGAAAAGCCTACCCTATAGTCAGTTGGTCAGAGTTAGAAGAATCTGTAGTTCTGATGTCACTTTTGAAGAGCAGGCTGCTGCACTGTGTTCTAGGTTTGCCTCCAAAGGCTATAGTCACACTGTTTTAAACCAGGCTCTAGACAGAGCTAGAGGTCTCAAAAGGGAAGATCTACTATCCCCTAAGACTAGGCCCTCTAAAGGTTCTAACAGAATTGTCTGTGCTACTACTTTCTCTCCTGCTTCTAGTGACATTCGCAGGGTTATTCAAAATCATTGGCACATCTTGTCTTCTGATCCCAGCATTGGTTCTGTTTTTAGAGACACTCCCATTTTTGCCCACAAGAGGGCCAAAAACTTGAGAGACTCTTTAGTAAGAGCTGACCTGTATACACCTCCACAACATTTCTTGTCTAGTTTACCCCCTGGTAATTTTCCCTGCCATAATTGTATTCACTGTAACGCTATGGTCAAAGGCCAGTACTTTACACACCCACACTCTGGTAAAAAGTATTCTGTAAAGGGGAGAATTTCTTGCAAAACTAAATATGTTGTTTACTTACTGAAGTGTCCTTGTGGATTGTGTTATGTTGGCAAAACTATTAGAGAGCTTAAAACAAGGTTTTCAGAACATAAAAGTGCAATTCGCAACAATGATGAAAAGTCACCGATTGCTAGACATTTCAATGCTGTGGGTCATGAAGTTTGTACTTTGAGGTTTCAGGGAATTGAAGTGGTCCCCCCCTTGAAAAGAGGGGGTGACAGGGACAACGCTTTACTAAAACGTGAGGCATACTGGATTCATGTTCTCCAGACGGAACACCCCAAAGGGCTCAATGAAGAGCTCCTTTTGGGTTGTTTCCTTTAAAACCTTCAACTCTATTAGACTGTCTCGAAACCCCCCCTAATTTGGCATTTAAGATTTTAACTTGCTCTACTTTGAGCGTCTATGGAATCCAGTTGCCTCAATCTTGTTCTTGTAAATATTTGTATATATATTTTTTTTTTTTCTTTGTTTTGCTTTAATATTATATTGATCGACCTGTTGTTGCTCTGGTTGGCCAACCATACAGTGTCTGTTAATGATGTTATATTCCCCATGTGTACTTGTCATGGTTATCTGTACTGGTATGTTCTATTTACTCCACCTAGTCCTCATGATGTAATTGCTGACACCTTGATAGGCTGAATTGACATCCTTTATAAACGTGTCACTTCCTGTTTGTTTTCATGTGTGTTGAGAAAGCCCTCAGGGGCGAAACGCGTCCATGCCTGTCCTGCCTTCCGAGGTAAAATAAACCATGAAATGAACTTTAGAGTGCTGGCATCCTTTTTCTTTCATTGCATTTTTTGAGCCGTGCACCTTTAAAGCAGAAAAAGTAAACCTGAGTGCTGCGGTCTCTCCTGCATTTTCTGCAGTCTTCTTTTGTGTGTGTGTGTGTCCTACATGCATGAGCAGCCTGGCATGGTGTTGCATGTGTTCTTGCACTGTTCAGGGGTGGATGTAACATTTTCCAGTTGGGGGGGGCAAGAGTAAATGTTGGTGGTGGTGCTGGGGGGGGGGGGGGGGGGGGGGGTGGCGCGAAGCGTCACAGGCAATGAAGCTATTGGTATAGGTGGAGCCCTAGTGGCACCCCTACCATTTTCGCTTTTATTAATCAAGTAAAACATCAATAATAATATCAGTTGTTATTGAAGTTGCAACAGACACACAGCATTCATAAAGCTAAAGGTCTGACTCAGAGAGTTTTCTGCTTTCACTGATGAAATGCTGTTGGTTTAGTGGTGACACAGCTGTAGTTAGTTAGTAGCAGTAGTAGTGTTTTAAATCATTTTAAATATAAGCACTTTCATTTGAAATATCTGTTTTGCATGCCATCGTGTTTGATGGGCCAGACTGGGCATTTAGGGGGGCATTGCCCCCCCCATGTCCATGCCTAGATCCGCCCCTGGCACTGTTCATAAGCTACATTCCTGATATACATAATGGTCACAACACAACACGCATGCACACATAAATGCAAGTGCATACATGACATAAATAGGGTTGGGGGGCGACTGGTGACTGGTGAAGATGAAGAGGTATACACCGTAATGTAGGATAGAGGAGAGGCTGCGGGTTTTACCCCTGGGCCCTGGCTGACTGGCTGCAGGGGCGGATGGAACATTTCCCAATTTGGGGGGGGGGTGTGTATGGGGGCGGCTTCATCGCCCGTGGTGCGAAGCCGCCCTCATACCATTTTCGGTTAAAAGACTTTTATTAGGCAAGTATAAGCATCAATAATAACATCAGTTGTTGAAGTTGCAACAGACACACAGCATGCATAAAGCTAAAGGTCTGACTCAGAGAGTTTTCTGTTTTCAATGATGAAATGCTGTTGGTTTAGTGGTGACACAGCTGTAGTTAGTTAGTAGCAGTAGTAGCTTAGTGTTTCAAATCATTTTAAATATGAGTAATTTGAAATATATTGGGGATGGATTTAGGGGGGCATTGCCCCCCCACATGCCCATGCCTAGATCTGTCCCTGGCTGGCTGGCTTCTATTGGATGAGCATTAATGTGCCCTTGAGCAACAACACTGACCCACTCCTCCACTGCTCTGGTGTCTGACGAAGCCGCACTGTGTTTTTGCATGGTTTTCCTTTTGGTTTCATTTAACACTCTCATTTTAACATTCTCAAGAGTTAAAATATTCATTTAAATTGGCCCAAGTCGAATTAGAAAATGTAGAAGACTAATGGTCATTTTGATCTGTATGTTGGACTGTTTTGTTTCCCAAATCCAGCCTGGAATTGTAGACCAAAAAGCAAAAATAAATCTTTAGTTTTGGGGTCTGTTGGGGCTAAAATGTCATCAAATAGTGGTCCTCCGTGGCTCAAAATTCTGAATGAATAGTGGGCCCTGCAGGGGTTGACACTAAGGTCTCTGAGGCACTTGCCCATCGGGCAAGTGCAAGTTAGGTTCTACTTGCCCTCAGGTCATGGTCACTTGCCCCCCAAAAATATATTGTAAATTTTGCATTTAAGTGTAAGTTGGTTAACCAGATGTAACTCTTGAGAACGTAAAAATGAAACCAAATGGACCCTTGCGGGTCCATTTGGTTTCATTTTTACACTCTCAAGAGTTAAAATTCATCATCTTAATTAGCCCTTAGTGGTCACAGACCCAGTGGTCCCTGACCCCAGCAAAATGATAGTTTGGAACCAAATGGACCTGGGGAGATAGGTAGAGATAGCTAGAAAGCAGGGAAAGACACAGAGGCAGAGTGCAATGACTGCCTTCAAGACAAATATATCTTCTGTTGTGTTATAGTGCACTAAGTTGCACACTTGCCCGATCGGGCAACCAGGTAGCAGTCTTCACTTGCCCCACCATTTTTTTTACTTGCCCCGGGCAAGCGGGCAAGTGTTAGTGTCAAGCCCTGGCCCTGGGATCAGAAAGTTTGAAAACCAGTGCTTTTAATCATAGCGTGATACCAGCGGTCCCCTACGGGTCGTGGCCCACCGGGAGACCTCCCTGTACGCCCAATGGTCAATCCGACCCTGCTTACTACTTGACTTACTACTTGAAATAGGGCCCCGACGGTTCAAATGGAGAGATTTTCTACTTTCCCTTAGTTCAATATTTTTGAAACAACACACATCAGACCTGGCACTGATTTATGCAAAAACAATTAGGAAGTTTCTTGCTCCTGATTGGTTGAGGCTACTGATTGATTGTGCTGAATATCAGGCGACTGATTACCCTGATTATTTGTGGAAAAAGAGCAAACATGAATTTGAATGAATCAACCAGTCTGGTCCCTGATTATAATAGGCCTGCAATTAACCACACCGCTTTTTTAGGGTATTTCCATGAACAAAAACAAGGCACTTGTTTTATATTCAGGCCATTGTACTCATTGTACTCAGGACCGGATGTAACATTTCCCAGCTGGGGGGGTCCATTGTAGTTAGTAGCAGTATTAGCGTTTCAAATATCTTTGACAGTTGGGTTGTTTTGCACATAGATATACTCAGTGATGGGCAGTAGCTTGTTACAAGTAGCTAAGCTACATAGCTTAACTACATTTTCCTGTAACTTGTAGTGTAGGTTACTACATTTGCTCTGGGAATAGCTTGTAGTGAAGCTACACTACTTGTTTCGAGTAGCTTGTAGTGAAGCTACACTACTTGTTTCGAGTAACAAGGATTGTAGCTTACTACATTTTCCCACACACATTTTCAAATTCCACCCATTTTTAATGGGTAGAAAACCTCTAATATACATCTCAAAACTTAAACATGCCACCATCCTATGTTCAAACCCTCCGCTAAATTATTATCATTATGCTTTTTACCCATATTGTTTTATTATTATGATTAGTATTTAGAAAGTTGTACATTAAGTTAAGATATATATATATATATTTATATTATTTAGTGATTATGTAGCAAGCTACATCAAGCTACTTTTGTCATGTAGCTTGTAGTGTTGCTTGCTACAAATCTCTGGCGATAGTTTGTTGTGTTTGTTGATTGTTGTGTAGCTTAGCTACATTTTTTCGAGAGTAACAAGTAGTGTAGGTTACTACATAAGGTATAAGAAAGCTAGATGGCTTGAGGCGGAGCCTCTGACGTCGTTCACGGCGGCCATCTTGTGAGAGGACTAAATACACTATGCTCTGTGGCAGCCCAAACAAAAACAGCTATAACTTGCTCAATACTTGACAGATTTACAAACAGATTGCGTTAATATGAACGTTGTCAACGTGGCTATGATTTTTTTCCCCCCAAAACATCATATAACAGCTCATATTATGCAGACGTCTCTGACGTTCACAACAAACCAATCCGTTTGAAAATCGGTTGAAAAATACGTGAGTTATCGTCGTTTAAATAAAAGTATTTAGAGTAAAGACACAACGTTATGAACTCCTCTCACAAGATGGCCGCCACGTAACAACGGCACTTCCCATTGGCTAGCAGCGCGGGAGAGCCATCTAGCTTTCTTACATATATCTATGGCACCCCCCCCCCCCCCCCATGCCCATGCCTAGATCCGGCCCTGGCAGTACTTCAGATGCTTTTTGCTATGGTTCCCCAAAAAAGGGCAAAGTAACCAGATGAATATGACCAGAGGCCTGTTTTTGCACTCGCTGCTACACATCCTGCTGTCGGTGAGGCAAATGCTTTTAGACACATGTCAGAGAGATGATCAACAACAAATTGCCACCCACACTCGACACCCTCCAAAGCCGCCTGCGGGGCAGAACAGATTCCACAGATGACGCCACCGTCGCCAACAGCTCCAACACAGTACACCATGCACCACCTCCTCTCTCACCTGAACAGGGACCAGGGGCGGATCTAGGCACATGGGAATGGGGGGCAATGCCCCCCTAAATGCCCGGACTGCCCCCACCAAGCATGAAGGCATGCGAAACAACCCAAGATATTTCAACTTAAAGTGCTTATATTTAAAATGATTTGAAACACTACTACTGCTACCAACGAACTATACGGATATCTGACCACTAAACCAACAGCATTTCATCATTGAAAACAGAAAACTCTCTGAGTCAGACCTTTAGCTTTATGCATGCTGCGTGTCTGTTGCAACTGTTGCAACAACAACTGATGTTATTATTGTTGCTTTAACTTACTTGCCTAATATAAGTCCTGTAACTGAAAAGGCAAGGAAATGTTAGATCTGGCCCTGGCGGAGAGTGTTAGATAGGCAGGGAGGGCCTGGAAGAAAAACAAACATATGCAAGATGGAAATGAAAATGAAAATGGATGAAAATAGCAGATCTGTAGCAGCAGAGCTTGTAGAGCTCGTAGATCGGCTATCCGGAACTCTTTAGCTAGTGGAGATGCAGTTGTAAATGGCATGGATCTTCTATACGAATTTGTTCAATGCCAAAAATGCTGCACTAAAGTTCACTAGACTACAGAGGCAACGTTTTAGCCAAAAATCAAAATAGATATATAGCTATATTTTTCGCCTTTTCCCCTCTATTGCTTCTGCTTTGATGCTGCAGCTGTTTCCCTGCAGACAGGCACTTGTTGACAGAACTTTGTTTCTGTCAACAAATCATGAAAACAAAAAAACATTCTTAGCACTACAGTTTCTTAGCAAGTAACTGTAGGGGATTACTTTGAACCTTCCCAACCCTGTCTATACAGCTCAAAGTTCATTACCATAATCCCCTGGTCATACTGCAACCAGAGGATAGCATGCAGCCACGCACAGGTCCATAAAATTGGACTCTCTCCGAAACGGAACCGCTGAGATTTGGACCGAAGCGAACAGACCCCGGGAAACATTCTAATTTGACCCACCCTGGCCTGAAAGTCCAAATAAGAGCCGATTTGGAGACCCAGCAATAAATAACCTGATCCGGCAGGGTTGTTGAACTCCTAGTGCTCCCTGAGAAGGTGGTCCCCAGGCTAAATGATGGAAAGTTGGTTAACCAGATGTAACTCTTTGACAGCATAAACACCAAGCCAAATTAACCCGCAAGGGTCCCTTTGGTTTCGTGTTTACACTCTCACATGTTTACACTCTCAAGAGTTAAAATATTCACCATCTGCATCAGCCCAGGTCTACACAACTAGAGAATGTAGAAGATTAATGGCAATTTTGATCTGTAGGTTTGCCTGTTTTTTCTCCAAAATCCAGCCTGGAATTGTGGGACAAACGCAAAAGAAATCCTTAGTTTTGGGGGTCTGTGGGGCTGAAATGTCCTCACGTGACTCAAATGCTGAATAAATAGTGGACCCTGCTATGAAAAAGGTTGAAAACCACTTCCCCAGTGTGTCCGATGTGTGCTATATATTATATTTATTTTTGGACCCAGTTCATTCACCACATGTGAATATAGAACAGGCAGTATGGATTTTTTAATTACAGTTCATGCATAATTTGTCAGATACCAGCAGGCCACGAGACGCGCAGGAATGTGGGGTTTAATATCCCTGCCTGGGGGACAAGTCAATATTTTGGGGCCCAAACCGGCTCGGTTCCCAGGGGTATTCAGTTCTGGGTGCTACCCTCTACCTGCACCTCATATGGTCGGCTGTATTTTTCAACCAACGTTCATGATTTAGGTTATTAGACAACAAAAATGGAAAATGATCAGGCAAAAATGGTATGAGCGCACCCATACCATTTTCATTTAAATTCTTTGGTTCTGTAAGATGTACTGTATATCTTGTACAGGACTTATATTAGTCAGGTAAAGCATAGCATCAGTTGTTGTTGAAGTTGCAACAGACACGCAGCATGCATAAAGCTAAAGGTCTGACTCAGAGAGTTTTCTGTTTTCAATGATGAAATGCTGTTGGTTTAGTGGTGACACAGCTGTATAGTTAGTTAGTAGCCATATAGTAGTGTTTCAAATCACTTTGAATATACTGTAAGCACTTTTAATTTGAAATATCTTAGTAATTTGGGTTCTTTTGCATGCCATCGTGTTTGGTAAAATGTACTTTGTGTGTGTGTGTGTGTGTGTGTGTGTGTGTGTGTGTGTGTGTGTGTGTGTGTGTGTGTGTGTGTGTGTGTGTGTGCGCGCGCGCGCGCGCGTGTGTGTGTGCGTGCGTGCGTGCGTGCCTGTGTGTGTATGTGTCTAAGCCCCAGGTGGGCTGTTAGTCACAGCAGATTCAGTGTTTCCAGGGGGAAGGGGTTTATGGGCGGACCGGGAGGGGCCTCTTATCACAGCGCTCACACTTAATGGCATTAAACTCATTCTGGAGGCTTATGGACACTCTCTGCTCATCTGAGATCAAGGATTTAATTTCCCTTATCAGGCTGTGGGTGTGCGTGGGTGTACGTGTGCATGCACGTGCATGCGCGTGCGTGTGTGTGGCCTACAGTAATGATTTTTATTTTAATTGGGGCCAATTTGAAAAGGAGTAGGGGGGTAAGAGAAAATGGCAAAACTAAATGAAAATAATTACCTTTGCTGCTTGCAATTCAAATGAAATCATTCTTGTACTTTTTCGCAATTCAAATCACTTTAATTAAACCTGGCAGGGTCTGTGTTTGTGTGGGGCATGCTATTGACAAAAAAAGTGTTCAAAAGTCACGATGTGGCTGTTTTCTGCATGGGCTTTGTTTTATTTTTTTAATTATTTGTTTTTAATGTGGCCACTGAGTCATAACCAGAGAATAGATTGGATAAACTGAAGTGGTTCAAACTTTAGAACAAAATGTAACTTTGTCCGATCTGTATGGCAGTGTCGTTTTCATCAAGCCTGACTATAGCTTTTTAGCTATACAGGTGCTGGTCAACGAATTAGAATAATTTGAAATAGTGCAACCTTAAAATCTTTGAATGCATTTCTTGTGCAGAAAGCAAATCAGGTGTTCACCGCACCTGTCCTACTTGTTAGAGTAATCACAGAACTGTTACCTGTAAAAAAATTTGCTCAGCTGAGCTTTCCAAAAGGCCCATTTAGGCCATTTAACTGTGACACTGTTGTTTCATTGAATTAGAATAATGGAGAAACCGTTTCATTGAATTAGAATAATTTTTATTATAATTAGAATCATCATTTTCTCAGTATTTTGTGGCTGCCCCCTTGGCTTGTATGACTGCCTGAAGTCTCCGTGCAGGGGTTGACACTAAGGTCTCCAAGGCACATGCCCATCGGGCAAGTGCAAATCAGGTTCTACTTGTCCTCAGGTCATGGTCACTTGCCCCCCCAAAAATATATTGAAAATTTTGCTTTTAAGTTTACTTCCTACTTGGGTGCTTTCAACAGGTGGTCCAGGGACCACCAGTGGTCCCTGAGAGGGTTCCAGGTGGTCCCCAGCTAAGTTGGTTAACCAGATGTAACTCTTGAGAGCGTAAAAATTTAACCAAATGGACCCTTGCGGGTGCATTTGGTTTCATTTTTACTTCATCACCTTAATTAGCCCATAGTGGTCACAGACCCAGTGGTCCCTGACCCCAGCAAAATGAGAGTTTGGAACCAAATGGACCTGGGAGAGAGATAGGTAGAGATAGCTAGTTCTTCAAATCGATGCCACGGACAGGGCTTGACACTAACACTTGCCCGCTTGCCCGGGGCAAGTAAAAAAAATGGTGGGGCAAGTGAAGACTGCTACCTGGTTGCCCGATCGGGCAAGTGTGCAACTTCATGCACTATAAGACAACACAAGATAAATTAGTCTTGAAGGTAGTCAGTACGGTCCGTGTATTTTACGGCCAACTGAATTCTCATTTCGTTTTTGACAAACAGTATTCAGTTTAGGTTCTGTGTTCTGAATACTGTTTCTCAAAAACGTGAAATTGTTAATTAAAAATAGGAAAAAGGTTTATTTTTCTTAATACTGTTTAGAAATGTTTCCTTAAAACTTAGAAATAGGTTTTTAAAACGCCTATATGACCTAATTCCTTACTTTCTTCGGTGCGGTCCCCCTCAGAATGGAGATTTCAGTACCACCACGCTCCTGTACTGAATTCTGTTTTTTCCTCTCGCTCAGAGTGTGGGGGCGTGGCGCGGAGCTCTTGATTGACAGCTCGGTTACTGCTGCAGTTACTACAAGGAGACACACGCGGCGCTGTTGTACTAGCAGATAATATGAATTTGAATAGACAATATTATTATACATTTATCCTTTATTATATTTAGATATATTATATCATATATAATATACCAGCAACGCTAAAGGGTATAAATATATATCTAAATATATATCTAAATATAATAAAGGATAAATGTATAATGATATTGTCTATTCAAATTCATATTATCTGCTAGTACAACAGCGCCGCGTGTGTCTCCTTGTAGTAACTGCAGCAGTAACCGAGCTGTCAATCAAGAGCTCCGCGCCACGCCCCCACACTCTGAGCGAGAGGAAAAAACAGAATTCAGTACAGGAGCGTGGTGGTACTGAAATCTCCATTCTGAGGGGGACCGCACCGAAGAAAGTAAGGAATTAGGTCATATAGGCGTTTTAAAAACCTATTTCTAAGTTTTAAGGAAACATTTCTAAACAGTATTAAGAAAAATAAACCTTTTTTCCTATTTTTAATTAACAATTTCCCGTTTTTGAGAAACAGTATTCAGAACACAGAACCTAAACTGAATACTGTTTGTCAAAAACGAAATGAGAATTCAGTTGGCCGTAAAATACACGGACCCATTACACTCTGCCTCTGTGTCTTTCCCTGCTTTCTAGCTATCTCTACCTATCTCTCTCCCAGGTCCATTTGGTTACAAACTGTCATTTTGCTGGGGTCAGGGACCACTGGGTCTGTGACCACTATGGGCTAATTAAGATGATGAATTTTAACTCTTGAGAGCGTAAAAATGAAACCAAATGGACCCGCAAGGGTCCATTTGGTTTCATTTTTACGCTCTCAAGAGTTACATCTGGTTAACCAACTTAGCTGGGGACCACCTGGAACCCTCTCAGGGACCACTGGTTGTCCCCGGACCACCTGTTGAAAGCACCCAAGTAGGAAGTAAACTTAAAAGCAAAATTTACAATATATTTTTGGGGGGCAAGTGACCATGACCTGAGGACAAGTAGAACCTGATTTGCACTTGCCCGATGGGCAAGTGCCTTGGAGACCTTAGTGTCAACCCCTGCACGGAGACTTCAGGCAGTCATACAAGCCAAGGGGGCAGCCACAAAATACTGAGAAAATGATGATTCTAATTATAATAAAAATTATTCTAATTCAATGAAACGGTTTCTCCATTATTCTAATTCAATGAAACAACAATGTCACAGTTAAATGGCCTAAATGGGCCTTTTGGAAAGTTCAGCTGAGCAAATTTTTTTACAGGTAACAGTTCTGTGATTACTCTAACAAGTAGGACAGGTGCGGTGAACACCTGATTTGCTTTCTGCACAAGAAATGCATTCAAACATTTTAAGGTTGCACTATTTCAAATTATTCTAATTCGTTGACCAGCACCTGTAGTCATGCTTGATGACTAGGCTTGATATAGTCAGGCTTAATCTCGCCGGCGCCTCTTTTGATAGACTGGCGAGGTAAAAATAGCCTTTCAGGATGTCAACTAAAACTATCGAGAATAAAAATGATAATGTTTTGTACGATCCAATTTCCATTTCAAAAATTGGAAAACATTTTCCAATTCTCTACATTTCACGATGAGGTCAGTTGCAGTTGCGCCAGTGCAATTTGCACTGGCCGCAAGTTGTCTTTATTCTAATGCAGGTATTTTAGTAGCTCCAAACGTATTTTTTTCACACATCACATCAGGCCACACACTACAAGATAATTGGACCACTATATGATTTATAAAAACTCAGCCGGCACCCGTGCAACAAGAGTAGTAGCAAAAGGGAGGGGAGGAGAGGAGGAGGAATAGATTACCCCTAGGATTACATGTAAATACAGCCCCAGAGTGACATAAAATTCAAGCATGTTTATCAGTATACTATTAAAATGTGATGTGTGGGAAAAGAAATAAGTTTGGAGTTACAGAAATACCCACATTAGAATAAAGACAACCTGACAACCTGAATTGGCTTACACTAGTTGTGTAAGTCTACACAACTAGAGAATGTAGAAGATTGATGGTCATTTTGATCTGTAGGTTTGATTGTTTTGTTTCCCAAAATCCAGCCTGGATTTGTGGACAAAAGCAAAAGAAGTCTTTACCCAGAGGAAATATGTGCTTCTCAGTTTGAGCTCAGAAGAGTCTATTGAGCAACCACGTTTATTTCTCATTTTAAGATCACCGAAAGGTCACCTATGCCTCTTTGTGGCTCCTAAGGTGAATACCAGGATCCATAAATGAGGCAAAGCTGAAATCTTGCTACAGTATATGATATACGCACACAGCAAGATTTCAGCTTTGTCTCGTTTATCTCTCAAATACATCTGTAACAGCCAATGGAGAGACTTCAGCTTTGCCTCATTCCTAGATCCTAGTATTCATCTTGGGAGCCATAAAGAAGCATAGGTGATCTTTAAGTGACCTTAAAATGAGAAATAAACATGGTTGCTCAAGAGACGCTTCTGAGGTTAAACTGAGATGCATTTTTTTTTCTCTAGGTAGTTTTGGGGTCTGTGGAGCTAAAATGTCATCAAATGGTGGTCCGTGGATGAAATTCTGAATAAATAGTGGACCCCCTGGTATATCAAAAAGGTTGAAAAACACTCCTTTACGCTGTCAACTAACGTGGAAGTCACCAGCCCACTGCCTGGGGGGAGGGGTCTGTTTGCTGCTTAATTTGTCAATCACTTTGATCAGGACTCCACATTGACCCCGGCGGGCCTTAATTCATCCTGCCAATCAAAGCAACTCAACAATCCAATCAACTGCCCCCCCGGGGGCAAGGAGGCGCCGCCGCTAATGAGTTGGGAAGGCGAGAAGAATTATGGCTGAGCCCATAGAGGTCATCAATAATGTCCGTCTGTAACACGGACAAAACGCCCCTGGCAAGTCTTAGCTAGCGTTAGAATGTTCTATTATTGTGATCATGAAAGGAACCCATCTCCAGCTTTAGAATGTGTAAAGGGGTTTTCAATGTTTTTGATACCGGAGCCCACCATTTATCCAGCATTTGAGCCACGGAGGAACACCGTTTGAGGACATTTTAGCACCACACAGATTTTTTTTTTTTTTTTTTTTTTTGCTTTTGTCCACAATTCTAGCCTGGATTTGGGGAACAAAACAGGCAAAACATACAGAACAAAATGACCATTAATCTTTTAGTTGTGTAGACTTGCAGGGCTCATTCAGATGATGACTATTTTAACTCTTCAGAGTGTAAATATGAAACCAAATGGACCCGCAATGGTCCATTTGGTTTCATTTTTACGTTCTCTTACCACCTTAGCTGGGGACCACCTGAAATCCTCTCAAGTGGTCCACTGGTAGTCCCCGGACCACTGGTTGAAAACCACTGCTATAGCGCTGAGACGTTCCACCCATTTGTCATTTATTATACCTTAGGGATGTTGTGTGGACATAATAAAAATGTTCCGCCATTCTGTGTTTCCTAGAAATGGAGGTCTGAAAAAAGCATTAACATGGTGTAACACAACTTGATGACATCAAATTAGAACCTTTTTTTATGAGAGTGTGATTCAAAATATCACACTGACTGCTGGTCCAGCGTTGCCTGAGATTAGTTTGCTCACAGACAGACAGACAGACAGACAGACAGACAGACAGACAGACAGACAGACAGACAGACAGACAGACAGACAGACAGACAGAGAGACTCACTGGACCTAATACATAATCCTAGAGAGAGAGAGAGAGAGAGAGAGAGAGAGAGAGAGAGAGAGAGAGAGAGAGAGAGAGAGAGAGAGAGAGAGAGAGACATAATCCTTCATCGAGAGAGAGAGGAATCTCTTATGTCACACTGATTTTTGGCAGTCTTGTCCAAATTTGGAGGGGGACGGTTTGGGAAACAGAAGAAATCACAAAGCGTGAAACATATTAAGGCACAAATCATACAGTACATGCAGCGGATGCATGCACAACACACACACACACACACACACACACACACACACACACACACACACACACACACACACACACACACACACACACACACACACACACAGCTTGGCCCCAGCAGCCATGCATGCTGGAATAACTCCGTTCAGACCAGTGGCAGTCTGCAAACTGCTACAGGGCAATGCTGCCTCTCTCTCTCTCTCTCTCTCTCTCTCTCTCTCTCTCTCTCTCTCTCTCTCTCTCTCTCTCTCTCTCTCTCTCCCTCTCTCTGTCTGTCTCTGTCTCTCTCTCTCTCTCTCTCTCTCGCATAGGCATGGGGGGGGCAATGCCCCCCTAAATGCCCAGTCTGCCCCACCAAACATGATGGCATGCAAAACAACTCAAGATATTTCCGTGCTAATATTTAAAAGTATTTGAAACAGTACTGAAAATGGTATGGGTGCGGCTTCATGATGAAGCGATGAAGCGATGAAGCTGCCCCCTTACCATTCTCTTTTGACCCCCAATTGGGAAATGTTACATCCGCCCCTGCACAGAACGTGCACATCATCCACGTATCGTCTCTCGTTGGCACAGAAACCTCTCATCTCCATGTTTCAACCTTGTTGCATTCAGATGAGCATAGAGAGCCTAGAGATGTACTCTATCACCATAATGCACTGTCACACATCATCAGCCGTGCAGACCTGATTTACAAAATGGATCCTAAAACAGTGGGTTTCAACATTTTTCATACCAGGGACCACTATTTATTTAGTCAGAATTTGAGCCACGGACCACCAATTGATGACATTCTTCTAGCCCCACACAGACCCCAAAACTAAAGATTTATTTTCAGTGTCTCCCCCCAGAAAATTGGTTAGTCAAGGTGGTGAGGCTTCGAGTCTGTGCTCGTGCGCGTGCACGTCCGTGCATGTGCGCGTGCATGTGATGTAATTACAATACCGTAGGCCAGGGGTAGGCAACCTTTTTGACATGAAGTGCCATGATTTTTTTCCTTGACACTCAGAGTGCCACAGTAAAAAATGACTATAAATTCCCTTATAGTCAATAAGGGAATGACTGCATTTTCGCGGTCATCACATATTAAATGGCCATTTACTGCAGTTATGTCATTATTAGGCCATATTTCATTTCTTATCAGAACAGGCAGACTGGTAGATATTTTTCTTTCACAATAGATTGATCAATCAGACTTAAGTGGACCAAAACTGTTCATTTGAGGGACAGAAGTATTACTTGAGAGGGACATTTAATTGCAGGGTAGCAACACATTACAGTTGGCATTAAAAATGCCTCATGCATCATTTGTCCATAAGTAGTCCCTAGCCATGAATTTGTTATTTATTCATGTTAGTATGTATTTCACCTGTTATTTCAACAGGCTTAAAACACATCTAGCATTAACAGAGACAGTGAGAAAACTTTACAACAGAAAACAGAAGGGGACTTTTAGGACAATTGACCACTGTAGTCTGTCAGTCACAATGTGGGACAGGGTCTTTGAAATGAGACACTGTCCCACGCAAAGAAGGACATCTGGTCACCCTGTGACTGTCCCACAGAAACGGGATATCTGGTCACCCTCAAAATACTCGCAAAATACGCTTCAAGACACACACACACACACACACACACACACACACACACACACACACACACACACACACACACACACACACACACACACACACACACACACACACACACACTCAGAAGCAGCACACACGAGCTACAAGCTAGCCTATGTGCTAATTATTCAACAGACAGGGAGAGGTGACTACGTTAAGCTGAAGCTGCACACCAGTTGAAACGCAATAATTTCAGCGTGGATGTCGTTTGGTTAGGCTGACATGACGGGGGTCCGCGGGAGTCGGGGCGGGACACAGACGGCATGCGTTGACCAGACAGCCACCAGCTACTGCTTCGGGAGCTAAACAACTCCGTGTGCTCCGTGTGCGTGCACAGAAGCACTGCATACGCACTGATTGGGCAGCGCGCAGCACAGAAGTGTCTGTCAACCACTGGATCAGACTCGCTCCGGTTGATACTGATACTACTGAATAATACTGAATGATCGCGGCCGTTGTGATTTGCTAATGACATGGTTTCAAATCGCACTTTCGGTTTGAAGGCTTAGTGCAGATAACTTTATTAACATGCACACTGTATGAACGACACATTTTTACTTTTTTTTTTTTGGGGGGAACGTAGCCAAGGCGGGGGCGGGCTTCACTCAGGGCGGCCGCCCTGATAATAAAGCGCTGGGGGAAACCCTGATTTTGTCTACCTCTAGGCTGGTTTCTGGAAAAACAAAACAGATCAAAAATGACCATTAATCTTCTACATTCTCCAGTTGTGTAGACTTGGGATAATTTCAGATGGTGAATATTTTAACTCTTGAGAGTTAAAAAAAGAGTTTCATCTGGTGCAGCTTTCCACCATTTAACCTGGGGACCACCTGGAATGCCCCGGACCACTTGTTGAAAACCCCTGTTCGAAAATCATGAGTTTATTTTTGTTTAAATCCTCTTGTTCCTGCAACAGTCATGTGTCTCTCAAACTATGTTCAAGGACCCCAATCTGAAAAGAAGTTCTTTCAATATTAGATCTAAGATCTACGTTTGATATTTAATCTGATTTTTTTTTAAAAAAACGCAATTAACACATGTGCACACAGACTCATGATCCCTCTGAGCATTTTTAATAAATGTTTTTTTAAGCTGTGATTAACTAATCTGATTAAAATGTAGTTTGTCAGCCCTGCTTTTGATGCATTTGAATGTGAGTCCTGCAAAGTATAGCAGTTTCAGACCAATATGACGATATTCTAGGCTTCCGTGCGTGTGTGTGTGTGCGTGCGTGCGTGCGTGTGTGCGTGCGCGTGTGTGTGTGCGTGTATGTCCTTTCATTAAAAGGACACTGCTGTTTGCAGGCTAGATGTTCTGGGCCTGCTGGGATGTATTAACGTTACATTATGCCTCTCTCACACTCTCTCTCTCTCTCTCTCTCTCTCTCTCTCTCTCTCTCTCTCTCTCTCTCTCTCTCTCCACCCCCCCCCCCCCCCCACACACACACATACACACACCACACACACCCTCCATTCCTCTATTCTCACTTCCTTTTCCTTAAAGGGGAATTCCACCCATTTTCAAGATTTTTTTCCCCTGAGAGTCCTACAGATGGAACCCAATGGACCGCTTGTGCGCTTCATTTGTACACGCTCTCAGAAAAAGGCCCTAAAAGAAAAAACATTGAGGGGAATTCCACCCATTTTCAACATTTTACTGTTATTAATATACCTAAGAGATGTTGTATGGAATGATTAAACGGTTCCCACCATCAACATGGTGAAACACAACTTGATGATGTCATCAAGTGTTCCACCATGTTAATGATTTGTCTCTGGCATTTTTTCTGAGAGTGTACAGTACACATTTGAACCAAATGGACTCACTAGGGTCCATTTGGCTCACATTTGTACAATGTTTCTCCACTTCTAGAACGTAAGTTAACAGAAAGTAATTAAGTCAACACAGAATCATGTCCACACAACATCTCTAAGGTAATGCTAATGACATGCTGAGTACAATGTTGAAAATGGCTGGAATCCCCTTTTAAAAGGATCCCTGGCTAATAAGACAAATATGCCTTAAAACACTATACTTGCCTTCTATAACTAAAACATGCAGATAAAAAAACACCTTCAATAAAAAAACACCTTCAATACTTTATTTCTTTCATAAATAGAATTTTTCACTTAATAAGAGGTGCTCCGGTTGCAGGATGATGATGTCACATGGGCATGTTCATCCGTATATTCTATAGAGCTTGATCACACGTGACATCATCATCCTGCGCCAGGAGCAGTTCCTGTTGAGTGAAATATTCTCTATTTATGAAAGAAATAAGATGCCATTGGTGTTTTTATTTGTTTATTTTAGTTATATAGGGAAAGTATAATGTTTTAAGGGATGTTTATCTTATTAGTCAGGGTTCCTTTTAAATACACTCTCCTTCCCTCGCCTCCACCCATCTCTCCACCGGTGCTGCTCGCTCTCTCGTCTTGCACTTCTATCACATTATATTGTGTCTGTGATTCACAGTATACAGCTGTGGACCGCCCGGTCTGTCGGTCGGTCAGTCGGTCAGTCAGTCAGTCGGTCAGTCAGTCAGTCAGTCTGTCGTTCCGTCTCGGTCAGTCAGGCTTGTGCGCTAGCAGAGCTTTTAGGGAGCTAGTGGACATGGCGCTTTTGGTTCTGACCACATATGGCTCCCAGCCTCCCCCCTCTAATGCAATCAGAACCATTAGAGACAGAGAGAGAGAGAGAGAGAGATGGACGAATGCAGGCCGTGATGGACTCCGGTCGGCTCTATTAGCCTCTCCCACTCAGCACTTCTTCTGTTGGGATGAGATGTCCACCCCATCCATCATCCGTCCGACACGCCACAGTTACACCACAATCAGTGGTGGGGAAAAGTACTCCCATAATGTGATATATATAAATAATCATTTCACTTAAAGTAAAAGTGCCAATTCGGCAATCTATAGTGCCGAAGTGCTCTGTTACAGAGTCAAAAAGTCTGGATTTCAGAGTGTACCTTGAGTACAAGTACTGACATCCCATTTCAACTTTTCAAATGTAAAAAAAAAAGAAAGTGGAAAATGGCCGATTTGAATGAAAGTAGTGGAGTACAATATTTGGCTCTGAGATATAGTACAGTAGTAGTATTTGGAAATTGGATATTGGAAATATGTCAGAAATAGGACCTTGCTAGGGAGACGCCCGAGAGACATCCTAACCAGATAGCCCGAAACGACTAAGCTGGTTCCTTTCCAGGCGAAGAAGCAGCGGCTACTCCGAGTCTCTCTTGTGTGCCTAAAATTCTTACCCTATCTCTGAACGAGATGCCAGCCCTGCACCAGTCAAAGAAAACGGACACTTCTGTCCGCTTTTAGCATGATTGTGGCAGTCGCTTTTTGACCTAACATTCATGGCGTGAGGACGGTATTCTACTAACACAGGGGTGGCCAACCGGTCACAGACTAAGAGCCACGTTTTTCATTGTGTTACTGCAAAGAGCCACATCAAAACGGATTCCTTGTGGTCCCCAGGCTAAATGATGGAAAGTTGGTTAGCCAGATGTAACTCTTTGAGAGCGTAAACATGAAACCAAATGGACCCTTGCGGGTCCATTTGGTTTCATGTTTACACTCTCAAGAGTTAAAATATTCATCATGTGAATTACCCCAAGTCTACACAACTAGAGAATGTAGAAGATTAATGGTCATTTTGATCTGTATGTTGGACTGTTTTGTTTTCTCTGAAAGCCAGCCTGGAATTGTTGACAAAAGTAAACAAAATCTTTAGCTTTGGGGTCTGTGGAGCTAAAATGTCATCAAATGGTAGTCCATGGCTCAAATTCTGAATAAATGGTGGTCCCTGGTATATAAAAAAAAAGGTTTTTGATGGTTTTATGTGGAAGCCCCTTAAGAGCCACATGTAACCAGCTGAAGAGCCGCATGCGGCTCGCGAGCCACGGGTTGGCCACCCCTGTACTAACAGAAGAGCGAGTAATGAAGTCGTTGGCAGTCACCAAATGTCAGATTTTTTTGGGGTGAAAAAGCAAAGTGATGGAGTCGTCTTTGCTCTGTTGTGGATTGCAAATAGGTTTTGAGCCTCTTCGGCCTCGAAAATGACCTTTCTGCAGCAGGGGCGAAATCCAAAAGCGACCTCGCCCGCGGCGCCCGGTTTCAAAGCGGGCGCCCGGTTTCACAAAAACGGGCGCCCGGTTTTCACAAAAACGGGCGCCCGTTTTCAAAAGCGGGCGCCCGTTTTCACAAACGGGCGCCCTTTTCAAAAGGTTATGGTTAGGGTTAGGTTAGGTTTAGGCATAGGTTTACTGAGGTTAAGTTTAGGGTTAGAGTTAGGTTTAGGCATAGCCTAGTTTGTGAAAACGGGCGCCCGCTTTTGAAAACGGGCGCCCGTTTTTGTGAAAGCGGGCGCCCGCTTTTGAAAACGGGCGCCCGTTTTTGTGAAAGCGGGCGCCCGCTTTTGAAACCGGCGCCCGCGGGCGAGGTCGCTTTTGGATTTCGCTGGCTCTCCCTTTCTGGGCTGCATGATGTTCCAGGGACAGTCAGCACTAAAGTACCCATACTGCTGGGACGTGCACACTAGTCTTGGGCGGTATTGATTTTTTTAATATCGGTATTGATAACGTGTTAATTAGCTCGATATTCGATATTATCGGTATTGACCAATAGATGGCGTGCAATCAGAGTTGGACATGTTCCACCAGTCACCTATAGTTCTCAGAATTGATCCCACAGATCCCAAACTAAAGATTTATTTTTGCTTCTGTCCATGACCATTAATCTTCTAGTTGTGTAGACTTGGTGCTAATTCAGATGATGAATATTTTAACTCTTGAGAGTGTAAAAATGAAACCAAATGGACCCGCCAGGGTCCATTTGGTTTCATTTTTACGTTCTCAAGAGTTACATCTGGTTAAACAACTTAGCTGGGGACCACCTGGAACCCTCTCAAGGAACACTGGTGGTCCTCGGACCACTGGTTGAACACCACTGGAATACATAATGTCGGTATTTGACGATATTCGGTATTCGATATTTTTTATAGACCCAACGATATTACTCGGTATTGATTTCCAATATCGCGATAAACGGTAATACCGGTATATTGCCCAAGACTAGTGCACACATAGACCTCAAAGGGGGGGTTTCAGTCCCTTTTACCGGCCTGTAAAACAAACAACTGCCCTTTGCAGACCACGAACACAGCATTTGTTACATGGTGAAAGAAATACACATGCCACATCCTTTCCTTTCCACTCTAAACCCAAAGTCTGCTTTCAGCAGTTCAGGATTCACAAACATTTTCTGTTGATCGAATTTGTTTGGAAAATCCATGTCGATACGCTGCATCTCCGCTAGCATTAGAGTGCTGGGTTGCGCACCAGAAATAGCTGCTCTACATAGGCTCTCAATCCATCGCAGCACAATGCATTGTTAGTTTCTAAACCTGCAGATTTATCTATTTTTTTATACAAAAAGTGCCCCTCCAACACTCTCTGCGCATCGCTAGCCTGTAGCTATGGTTGTCGGCCACTTGACATCGCTTAGGAACTCTACACTACATTGTGAAAAGTAGACATTTGCAAGTGCTTCTCGCTTTAGCGTGTCAAGCAACATGTCATGATGCCATGTCAGGCTGACATGCACTGTCAAAATCATTGCTGTGGAACTGCTACCATGCTTTTACAGGCGCCCTTCCCGACCAGAAACAGGGGTGGATGTAGGCATGGGGGGGGCGTGATGCCCCCCTAAATGCCCAGTCCGCCCCACCAAACACGATGGCCCACGATATTTCAAATTAAAGTGCTTATATTTAAAATGATTTAAAACACTACTACTGCTACTACAGTAACTAACTACAGTTGTGGCACAGCTAAACCAACAGCATTTCATCATTGAAAACAGAAAACTCAGTCCTAGCTTATGCATGCTCAGTCCTAGCTTTATGCATGCTGCGTGTCTGTCACAACTTCAGCAACTGCTGTTATTATTGATGCTTACTTGATTAATAAAAGTCCTGTAACAAAAAATGGTATCGGTGCGGCTTCATCGCCCGTGACACAGGCGATGAACACCCATACCATTTTCTCCTCTCCTGCCCCCCCCAATTGGGAAGCCAGCTGGCTGCTGGCTACTGCTGGCATTTTTACGTATATCAAGGAATTATTGATAGGCCCGCATGGTTAAATTGCGCTAACAGATGATATATGTCTAAATAGACAAAGGTTTGGGGTAGGTCTGTTCAAAGCACATGCACATGATAAGATTGCAGTGTCAAAGTGTTCTCTCTAATCTTACTAACAATTATAGTTTCACGCTTGATCTAGCCTTGGCGACCATGCAGTCTTATATTGCAAACTTGACTTGACTGGTGGTCACTGCTGGTACTGCAGTTTTTTAGATTGAGTCCTACATTTCCCTGCATCCTTTGTGTGTTCACATTGCATTCTGATTGTTCCGTGTAATCAAGGACCAGTCAGATGTGTGTGCATGAGACGTCATTTTCCCGGGAAACAGTACGCCCATCACTTTTCGATAAAATGGCTTATGTGGCAAATATGTCAGTTATAATGAATATCGAATTCAAGATTTGTTTTGATAAAAAGTGTACCTAGTATAGCTTTAAATCGCTCTGGTTGAGAGCATCTGCCAAATGCTGACGGACGTGTCCAAGAGAAGTACTAAACTAAAGAAGAACTAAAGAACCATAAACGTATCCAGAACCAGCACTTTAGGAAGGTCAACATCGAATTCTATTCTCCCATTTGGACTTAGAACATTCGGTATTACTTTTCAGAGACATGCAAATTCAGCACCCTTCAAGCCTCTGAACAATGTAAATATTTGCCAAATTAAGCGTAAAATACTTAGTCCTCCCAGCCTTTGTTTCTCTGACAAAGGAGAGACACAGATTTAAGTTGTTGGTTATCTACCCTCTCCAGTGGCGGCCGGTGAATAGGGCGCATGTGTCGCCGCACCACCATGCAATAGCCTACCTCATGAATGACGGAGAAAAAATCTGCAGCTTGTCATTTTCTTTAAATAAGCAGTCCATCATGGCAAATTGTATATAATATAAGTAACTAAAGCCCACTCTAACCACAAAGTGATTAAAAGTTGTAATATACTGCCATGAAATGTCCAAAGTTGTTTACTTTGTACAACGTTGCTGATAGGTTACTGAGTCTCACGTGTGGTTTCGCATTCGTCTTTAGGCATTGAGCTCTGCACTGAAGGGCAATGCATTGCGGTCCTATTGACTTCAATGCAAGCGTAGGAGCGATCCCGGTCGCAAAATGCGCGACCAACCACTTGAGGGCAGCACACAACACAGTTTTACATAGAGTTGAACACAAACTCCACCACAGACATGAATGAAGAGACACAGAGCCAGGTAAAGGGAGAATATACAGTAGTTGAATTAATTTTGATAATGGAATAACAAGACAAAGATATTATAAGATAACTATAAAAGCAATGCAGAAAACACCAATTGAAAGCAAAACACTGCAGTTTTTTTTTGTAAACTAAAGAGCTGGAACCAGATAAATGTAGTCATCACACACAAATCCAAGGACAGAGGAAGAGAGTATCCTACACCAGTAGCCTACCCAGGAGGTCCAGGACCTTTCAAAGAGCTGGTAAAGATTGGCTGACAGCATCCATTCACACCAACTAATTGTTTTGCTTCCATTGAATGTGATGATATTATTATATAATCATCATTATCATCATTATTATTATTATGATTTTTTTTAATAGCGCCCCCCCTAAAGAAAAAGTCACCAGCCGCCACTGACCCTCTCTCTCTCTCTCTCTCTCTCTCACTCATCTCTCTCTCTCTCTCTCTCTCCTCCCTCCTCCCCCCTCTCCACCTCTCTCTCTCCCCCTCTCTCCCCCTCCCCCCCCCTCTCTCTCTCTCTTTCTCTCACTGGCTCTGTGTCTCTTTTCTTTTTTCCGCACCACTGTGCCATGTTGCATATGCCAATCAAAATTGAATGTCCTTTTGAAGTTGGAGAGAGAAGAGAGAGAGAGAGAGAGAGAGACACAGAGGGATGATGGAGAGAGAGAGAGAGAGAGAAGAGAGAGAGAGAGAGAGAGAGAGAGAGAGAGAGAGAGAGAGAGGGGGAGGGGGAGAGGGGGGGGGGGAGAGGGGGAGAGGGGGAGAGAGAGGGAGAGAGGGGGGAGAGAGGAAGAGAGACAGACAGAGATGATGTAGTGAGAGAAGAGAGAGAGAGAGAGAGAGAGAGAGAAGGGGGGGGAGGGGGAGAGAGTGGGGGAGAGAGAGGGAGAGAGAGGGGAGAGAGGGAGAGAGACAGACAGAGATGATGAAGTGAGAGAGAGAGAAGAGAGAGAGAGGAGAGAGAGAGGAGAGAGAGAGAGAGAGAGAGAGAGAGAGAGAGAGAGATAGGGTTGGCATAGCAACTGACTTCCTCCATTATTCTGTCTGTCTGTTCTATTATTCACTTCCTCCCTTCCTTTTTTTTACAGCTCTCTGGTCATTACAGTCTGTCTGTCTGTCTGTCTGTCTGTCTCTCAATCATTACTTTGTTTCAAAGTTAATCATTACTAATTTATGGCTCCAAAGTGAAGAACACTTACCTAAGTGCTGTACTTAATTTACAGTATTTATACTTTGCTTGAACGTTTCAAAGGTCCAAAACTTTTACTTCTAGTCCTTTACTTAAAGTGCAAACGACATACATTTAGAAAATTGTCTTTAATACTTAATATCGTACTGTAAATGCCCTTCAAGCTTATTTCTAATGGCTTGAGCCTCAACCAACTAACTATATAAAAACTATATAAAAAGTTGTGTCATTTGCTTCTGGCAGTTAAGCTGCAGTACCACAATGCCCTGAGGTGGTGGGGGCGCTGATATGCACATAATTTAATATTTGAGTCATATACTGAAGCTCGATAAAACTAGGCCTGCTTCCGTTCAATGCCAGCTTGGAAAATCAACAATGGTGGACATTGTAAACAAAGTGGAAATGCACATTTGGAAGTGAAGACTGAAGGAGAGGAGGAATTATACAAAGTAGGATGCACTGATGACATCATCACGAGGCCAAAATCAGACGAGCAATTTACCCATTGTGTCCTGACCCTCGATTTGAGTTTCTGACACCAGATTATACAGTAGTTTCCTGACACCAGATTATAGCTGCAGCAACAATCAAGCTTTTTACGCCAGATTCTAACAGTAGTTTCCCGACACTAGAGTTTAGTTATTGACACTAAATGATAGTTTCTGATGCTAGGATCTACTTTTTGACACTAGAATCTAGTTTCTGACTCTAAGATTGAGTTTTTGACACTAGATTCTATAGTATCTGACACTAGATTATATTTTTTTCTGAAAAATCTGTGTTCTGTGTCAGTGATGCTTAACATATTTCTAGCCAAGGAGCACCAGAATTATCCATATTTGGCTGCAGGACCGCCATCTGAAAACGTTTCTCGGGGTTCCCCAGAAGCGAAAAAATTGAGATAAAATGTTTGCTTCCAAAATAATGTATTCAGAATTTGCAGCACATTATCACAATTTTTTCAAAAAAGCAGAACAACAAGCTCATGTCGCGCCACACGTGGCGCGACATGAGCTTGTTGATCTGCTATTTTTTCAACAGATAAAACACCAAAACGCGTTTTCAGGACACTAAGATTAAAGCTCCTGAAATACTGATGGTTCAAATTTGGTTATTTGTGGGGATGGAAAACACACATGGGAGCGCCAACAACACAGCAAAAATAAAAGTTGAATTTTGTGTTCTTTCACCTCTAATAGGACAAATATTATACTTTTAACTCTTTTTTTTTCACCACTGGTAATTAGTGATTGGAGTAGCAGCAGCATTCTTAATTTTGTCACTAAGACACATTAGACTGACCATCCATCTCTCTGACTATACTCTATCAATGTGTTTTATGCACACAGAATAACAACTGGACTGGGCTTTTTTTCCCACAGCACATCGGGAATATTAAGGCATATCTGTCTCTCCTTCTGATCATCCACTGCCCAGACAGTTTTTCTTCCTCTGCCAATGGTAAGGTGCTCACTCGTAAAAGAGTCAATAATGCGATGTAGAGCTATATGCAACGTTGACGAGTAACGAGCGACGAGTAACAGGAAGGCCCAGCCCAAATAATACTCGGCCCTGAGAATGGACAGAGTTATGCTGTCGCGAACTCCGCTCAATTCATGGGATCAGTCCAATGGTGGCTCTGCCATCAAGTTGTGTTTCACTATGTTAGTTAATGTTTTTTCTTTTAGGACCTTTTTTCTGAGTGTATTTGTACACTCTCAGGAAGATATTGGAAATGTCCCTCTTTTGTCCCTCTTTCAAGGATAAATGAATGAATGAATGAATGAATGAATGAATGAATGAATGAATGAATGAATGAATGAATGAATGAATGAATGAATGAATGAATGAATGAATGATTTTTTTATTGACAGAGATGAGAGTTACAGTACAAGTCAAGTACACTGCAACAAAACTGATAACAGCTTGGAGAATTACAGTACAATTCAAGTACGACTACATCAAATCTGACAGAGCTGATTGGACACAACTAGTTAAGCATACACTTGTTTACAATAGTGGCCCAACTTGTTCATTTCATTAAGGCATTCAAATACATACAAAACAACTACTTCAGTGAAGTCAGAAGCAGCAAATCATGGAGGTAAACTCATAGTGGAGGTAAAAAGGGAAAAGAGAAATGTACAAAGAGGAGAGGGGGGTGGGTGGAGGGATTTTATATACAATTTTGTTTTACAGAGGCCAGTTTCGAATTGCAGCCATCTGTAGGTGCCCCTTGAGAGCGGTTTTGAAGGAGTCAAGGGATTCAATAAGGGAGGGACCACCTGGGAACCCTTCCAGGACCACTGTTGAAAACCACTGTAATTGCACCACTGCACCTGTCCAGGCCAGAGAGACTCATTGACTTTGACATTTATTTCATGGTTGCGGTTTGGGGGACCAGAGGGACCAGTGGGGGCCGGTGTGCCGTGCTTACAGCTAAGATAAGGGATTGGCTAGAGACCAAATGAGGTCCATTTGGTTTCATTTTATATTCTCAAGAGTGAAATTATATTTAAACATCTGAATTACGTAATTTTCAAGACTCTACATAATTAGAAAATGGAGTATAATTGTTATTTT
>CM076967.1:50215721-50533901 GCA_039105355.1 Benthosema pterotum
AAACGGCATGCTGTCCAATACCGTAAGGCTATAGCCTTGCGTTTCACCAGATTTCGTCATTCTTTTGTAATTTTTCGAAAATCCTCAAAACGATGAAAAGACGTAAGGCTATAGCCTTGCGGTTTTTTCGAAATTCAACATTTTTGAAATCCCCAAAATTCCTCAAAACGATACGGCATGCTGTGCAAGACCGCAAGTTTATAGAGCCTCGGTTATTTGCCAGTTTTTTGTCATTTTTCGAAAATCCTTAAAAAGATTTAAAAAAAAAAAAAAAAAAAAAAAAAAAAAAAGTAAGGCTATATAGCCTTGCGTTGTTGTTTTTTTGCCGATTTTTCTTTTTTTTTTTTTCAAAAATCCTCAAAACGATGAAAAACGGCATGCTGTGCAAGATCGCATCATACATTCCCACATGACCTCTACGCTCTCAACATGTTGGAAAACTCATAGCCACACACCATAATAAAATAACGGTTGGGGGCAGAGCTTTCACACACCGCGCTCCCTACCCCTGGAATGCTCTCCCACAAAATGTCAGGCCAGCCCTGGGTGGACTGGAAAGAATAGCATTTTTTCAAGTTTTTTCATATGAAGCAATGGTTTTCAATCTTTTGACACCCGTGCGGCCCACTATTTATTCGTCATTTGAGCCACGGACCACCATTTGAAGACATTTTATCTCAAAAACTAAAGATTTCTTTTGCTTTTGTCCACAGTTCCTGGCTGGATTTGGGAAACAAAACAGTCAAACATACATATCAAAATGACTTGGGCTGATTGAGATGATGAATATTTTAACTCTTGAGAGTGTAAACATGAAACCAAATGGACCCTCAAGGGTCCATTAAGTTTCATTTTTACGCTCTCAATGAGTTACATCTGGTTAACCAGCTTTCCACCATTTAGCCGGGGACCACCTGGACCTCTCATAACCACTGTGGTCCCCTGACCACTGATATTACCTTTCATTGGGTGGGCAGGATGCACATTGTGTGGGCTCTAGATCCGGACCTGTGTCATACATGCCACTTCACTGAACATTTCCAAATCTAGACTCAAAACTACTCATCTTTTTTCCCTGCACTATGGCTCCCTCTAGTGTCAGCCATGTGTGCTGGGACATATTTAAATCTCATAATTTGTTCTTCATTTCATTATTGTATTTTTTGTATTTTGTGCTTCAATATTGTTGTTGTTTTTAAAATGTGAAGTTGTTTTCAAATTGTGCCATTGTATTTTTGCTGTTGTTTTTTGATAGGTGTGCAGCATCACCCCTTGGAGCAGGCCAGATCTAGATCTAGAGGGGGGCCAATGTGCATCCTGCCCACCCAATGAAAGGTATAATATCAGTGGTTTTAAACCAGTGGTCCGGGGACCACCAGTGGTCTTTGAGAGTGGTGATCCCCAGCTAAATGGTGGAAAGTTGTTTAACCAGATGTAACTCTTTGAGAGCGTAAAAGGAGTGTAAACATCAAACATCAAGCAAGTATCACAACATCAAACACACTCGCTGGTCGGTACTTGTTATGTTATAGACATAGTAACTTTTTCTCTGTCTATGTGGTGGGTGTTCACTCATTGTCAATGGGTGTGTCTGAACAATCTATGCTTGATGGTCTTGTTGATGGTCATGTGACCCTGTAAGTTTCCATATAAGGAGATTGTGTCTGATTACTGTCACCTGATGAAGGCCAGCAAATGGCCGAAATGTTGTTGAACATTTCAGTGTTTTGGCACAATAAAACACTGTGGAGCAGAAGCTGTGTGCTGACTTTTTTCTTAAGACACTTCAAAAGAGAATTCCACACCAAACACACATTGGGCATCCATCTACCTTGATCGCTGTGACATCATACAGTATATACTGCATTTGATTTTTTTGTCATAGATGCCCCCTTTTCTACATTTCCCGCTTGAGGTCCCCCTGCCTTACCACAGTTTGCATTGGAGGTTGCACCACAACCACCGTCCAGAACTTTGTTTTGAAAAAAATTGATGTCAGGCGGGGTATTAGCCAATCACAGTGCAGCAGTCTCCAGTAATAATTAGTAATAATTCTAAATGAGCCAATAGAGTGGTGGTGAGGTGGAGTAAAATTTGTTTACAAACTGTTTGTCCACTTGCCTGTAATACCTTTAGCCTAGCGGTGCCCACACTTTTTTGACTTGAGAGCTACAAAATGACCGTCTCACCAAGATCTACACATCAAAAATGTGATTGTTCCATGACTGAAAATCCAATCCAAGGCCCACTAGAAAGTTTGAGCTTTGAAATAGTTGGTGATGGTGTTACTTACTGTTATAGTGTTTAAGAATAATGCACTTATAATTAAAAATAGAGGGGGGGGGGATTGGAAGGTTTTCCTGTATATGCTATTACTGATGTTTAAAAACAGTATTTGAGGTTTGACAGTCCGTGAACTAAGAACTTTCACGTTTTTGTCCAGGCAAAATTGGCAAAATAACAATTATTCTCCATTTTCTAAGTGTGTGGACTCTTGAAAATTACGTAATTCAGATGTTTAAATATAATTTAACTCATGAGAGTGTAAAAGTGTAACATTTTAACGCTCTCAAGAGTTACAGATCTAGAGTATAAGGGTCCAAGTGCTGGGGGGGGGGGACTGTCATACGATCTACCTGCAGGGCCTTTGTGATCTATTGGTAGATCACCATCTACCTTTTGGGCAGACCTGGTTTAGCCAGTGCATGATCCCATGAAAATACAACACAATGAGTAGTAGTAAAAAAAAAAAAAAAAAATGTAAACACAATTTGAGCAGGGCACCGCGGGGAGTTGAACCCCGTTCTGGTCAACCAGAAGAACCACAACCGGTGCCATATGTTGTTGTGTTGTAATTTACAGAACCAAAACACAACATTCATTTACATTTCAACATTCATTTACATCATGGGTGGGATATTATTTTTCCTCAAGGGCCCAAATGAGATACATAAAATATTATGGAGGGCCAAGACTAAAGGCTGAACTAAAGCCTGTGTAATATGAATTTAATTTCAAGGTAAAAGTTGGCGTAAGACCAACCATTTTGACACCAGGGCTCTCTATTTATTCAGAAATTGAGCCACAGAGGACCACCTTTCGTGACATTTTAGACCCACAGACCCCAAAACTCAAGACTTCCTTTGCTTCTGTGCACAATAGCAGGCTGGATCTCACAAACAAAACAGTTAAACATACAGATCAAAATGACAATTCAGTAGTTGTGTGCACTTGGGCTAATTCAGATGGATATTTGATCTTTTGAGAGCGTAAAAATGAAACCAAATGGACCCGCAAGGGTCCATTTGGTTTCATTTTTACGCTCTCAAAGAGTTACATCTGGTTATCCAACTTTCTATATTTAACTGAAACTCTCTCAAGGACCACTGGTGGTCCCTGTACCACTGGTTGAAAACCATAGTACCCTTTCACAGGCCGGTCAGAGTCAGCCAAAGGGCCGCATTTGGCCCTTTGGTTGATTTACATCAACAGAAACTCCTTTATTCTAATGTGGGTATTTTTGTAGCTGCAAACTTTTTTTTCTCTCCCACAAATCACATTTTAATAGTTTACTGATACTCACGCTTGAGTTCTATGTCACTCAGGGCAGTGTTTACTTGTAATCCCAGAGGTAATCTATTCCTCCTCCTCCCCTACCACTCTCCTCTCCAATCACCCAGGTTGAAACTCCTGCCGCACGGGTGCCACCTGAGTTTTTTTTTTTTTTTTTTTTTTTTTTAAATCATGTAGTGGCCCAATTATCTTGTGTGGAAAAAAGAAATAAGTTTGGAGCTACTAAAATACCCACATAAGAATAAAGACAACCTGCGTCAATGCAAACTGCATTGGAGGGAGGGAGACCTCATGGTGAAATGTAGAAAAGGGGACATCAAGCCGATCATGGGCATTATGTATCGTGTTACAGGATTCAAGGTAGACGCATGCCCGATGTGATTTGGTGTGGAATTCTCCTTTAATACTGCGAATCAATTCTGCAATGAAAAGTCAAGGATTGTATATTATATTAAAGACAGTAAGGTCAAATGTAGTGTGTCAAACCCAGATATTATAGTTAATTTCAGAATGGAGCAAAAATATATTGTGCAATTAATGCTAAACATTGAAACAAAAGATCATCCTGTGTCCTTTATATTAGCATTATAAAGACTTATAAATGGGTGATTTGGTCTGACAGAATGTTGTACTTTTGCGAGTGAAGCAGTGCAAGAGTAATAAGAGTAATGTTACATATTACTCTTGAGTCCAAGTAATGCATTATTCTAATATATATTGTAATATTGCCCAACACTGCATACAGGTTATAAGTGTTCAAGCCGATCTCCAAATGTCTGGAGATTCTGGAAGGAGAGAGATTTTAGGAGAGGGAACATGATTGGGTAACTGCTTTTGTCCTCAAATAAAAAGTTAAATTAAAGGATATGCCTGGACTTCATCTGGTCATCTCATTCCCATTTAGACCACCCATATCAAAACGTATATGGCTACATTTTATGTCAGGAAGGGTATTACCCAATCACAGTGTAGCAGTCTCCAGTAGTAATTAGTAATAATTCTAAATGAGCCAATAGAGTGGTGGTGAGGTGGAGTAAAATCTGTTTAACAGTTTGTACAGTTACCTTTAATATTCAGATCCAGATGTCTGTTGTCTTCCAAGTTGTAGACGCAGCTTTCTTAACATTTAATAAATTGACTTGGTAAACTGTATGCAGTAGAGAGACAAACTAGGGTTTTATTGCCTATGAAAATGCAATATAACAAACATGTAAACACAAATCCAGCAGGGCACCGCAGGGAGTTGAACCCCGTTCCAGTAAACCAGAAGAACCACAACCGGTGCCATATGTTGTTGTGTTGTAATTTACACACCCAAAACACAACATTTCAACAGAAAATTAAAAAGTTACATGTCTTTATACATTGGAAACCAGAAGACTCTCTCCATAACTACCTTGACACAAACTAAGAAATTATATTTTCTTTATTCTGTGCTCATGAAGTGTTGCAAAGTGCTAAAAGTGAAGAGTACAGCAGAAAACGTTTGGGTCATATATAGGCCCATCACCGATGCCTCACCTACTGACAGGCATGACGGATGAAGCTGCGAATGGCAGCCAATAGAAATTTACTCGCACATTATAACAGACCAATCACATCAATCCACAGCACATGATTGGTCCTAACCTCGTGTTAATCATGTGATGTGAGCTGAACATGACCGATCCTTACTCTCACAAATGTGAAATGATACGAGACATAAAACCACATAAACACACATCAGAAACCGGGCCTGTGTTCATTTCTGATGTGGGCTGACGTAGTTGAAGCTTTACTCACAAATCAGATCCATATACCTGTAGCACCGATGATGGTCTTATGACCTAGATGTTCTCTGCTGCACTTTTCACTTTAAGCACTTTGCAGCGCTTCATGAACAAAATAAATACATTTCCTTAGTCTCTGTCCAAGCAGTTTGCCTCAATTTTTCCACAGCCAGTTGTCCCTGGCCTTTACAGACAGTGTTGTCCTTTTTCAAAACAATTGCATACATCTTAAAAAAAAAAAAAAAAAAAAAAAAAACACACACAATGTAAAATGTTGACTTGATCTTTACATCACACTACATGAGAAAGGGAAAGAACTATAGGTGATAGGAAAGAAGAAATGACTAAAAAATGCGAATAAATAAAATCGATCAATTGCGAGCCTGAGACAACATGAACAAATAACTTTATTAAAGCAAAGAATAGAGAAGAGATTAGAGTCATGTAGAAACCTTTTACATCCTAAACACTTCTTGGGGCAACCAAAACTTAAACTAACAGAAGTAGTAAATGACACAGCAGCAGCTTTCCTTTACTTCCTCTGTTAGTTTAACAGGCTGTAAACAGTGTTAAACAGGACTACATGCTACCAAACCACACACCTCCACATCACATCTGTACACAGAGGCCACTAGATCGGCCAGAAAAGAATTACTAAAACAGAAAATAAAATGCGATCAAAAGAGTCAGAGACAAAATGAAAAAATAACTTTATTCAAAGAATTGAGAGAGAAAGGAAATACTAGAAACACATGCGATGTGGAAGTGATAAAGCTTTACTCGTTAACCACATTTTATTTTAAACTTTAACTGTTTGGAAATATCAGACGTACAAGCTCATAGTGCGGCACAAAGTGCCGCACTATGAGCTTGTACGTCTTTAGGTCTGATATTTTGAAAAACGATTATGCTTGCGAATAATCGTGCATCACTACTGAAAATGATTTAATGGTTCAAATGCAGTTCTCAGGTCGAAAAAAGGTTAAACTATGAATAAATCAAATGCCGCCACAAATGTGGACTGGCATTATATTACACAAATGGATGGAATGGTAGCATGTAGCACATTGAGAGAATCAAAAGGTTCACTAACCTCCACTTTACTAACCTTTCACTGCCAACAGCTCCCAGCAGTGGAAACATCAGCATAGAGTCCATCCATCTTCATCCGCTTATCAGAGGTCGGGTCACAGGGAGCATGGAGTCTGTACCTTCAGCCACGTCTTCCTGTCAGCTTCATGTTCTGGAATTACATTGGGGAAGAGAAATGATTTAGTCTTTGTCCTGCATGATGATTATTAACAGTCGCTGACAGGCTGTGTCACCATCGTTTTACTGACACACAAATTGTGCTCAAATGATTCAACCCATTAAACCAGGGGTTTTCAACAGGTGGTCCGGGGACCGCCAGTGGTCCCTGAGAGGGTTCCGGGTGGTCCCCAGCTAAGTTGTTTAACCAGATGTAACTCTTGAGAATGTAAAAATAAAACCAAATGGACCCTGGCGGGTCCATTTGGTTTCATTTTTACACTCTCAAGAGTTAAAATATCCATCATGTGAATTAGTCCTAATCTGCACAACTAGCAGATTAATGGTCATGGACAGAAGCAAAGGAAATCTTTAGTTTTCGGGGTCTGTGGGGCTAAAATGTCCTCAAATGGTGGTCCGTGGCTCAAATGCTGAATAAATGGTGGGCCCTGGGATGAAAAAGGTTGAAAACCCCTGCATTAAAGGGTAAACTACTATATTCATCCAATCAGAAAAAAAAAAAGTCTATATCCAATTGTATTAAACGTCAAACTCGCCAAAATTACAGCTATAAGAAAAGCTTCAATTATCCCCCATCTGCTGTGTTTGTTTTATAAAAATCTCCGTAAACATGAGCCACTTCATGCAAAGAAATTCCTTACAGATCATTTCTAGTGTCAGAGTTTGGAAACACTCATGAGTACAGTCAGCAACTTCCTGTATTATGTGCACATTTAATACAGGTGGTGCGCCTGGACTGTTGAGTGATGGTTAACAAGCACTTCCAAACTCCAGCACTTAGAAACTTGACAGGCAGTAGCTCATATACATGTCTACACTGTGGATTTTCATGAAACAAACACATTGCAGATGGAAACAGGATAATTCAAGATTTCTTTACAATTGTAATGTTGGAGTTTGATGTTATTCAATACAATTATAATTGTTTGAAGGGGTCATCTTTGGAAGTTTTAACTAGTTAGCACCCTGCTGGCAAGATGTCAGCTGGGTGAATATAGTTGATATATAAAAATCACATCACACCTCCAGGATGGTGGTCTAAATTTTAAATGTTAACATACATTTTTTTGAAAAAAAAAAAAAAGGAGAAAAAAAAAAATAAGAGGGACAACTTAGTGTCCCTTTAAAGAAGCCCGATGAAACCAGGCAGATCATGTATATTCTAATGAGACGGGGAACAGCAATTTGGTAACATTCATGATATGCTCGTTTTTAAATTCTTGGCGGAGCCCCTTTAACATGCAATGGTGACACAGCCCTTCTATTGTAATAAAATGTAATCCTGGTACGCACCATGGGGGTCCTTCTGTTGCTCAGGTGGAGAATATCTGGTATTAATCAGAGCCTGGTGGTCTCAGCTCAGCTGTTATAGCAGATATCTCCTGGTGATGTCATCCAAGGTCACATGACTAACCTGGAAGACACAAGCATAAGAAAAAAAAAAACATTACACTCTGACTCCAGATTTTACACATTGTACAGCAGTTTGTACCCAAACATTATGTTAAAGACCCCCAGATTGACTGCAGAATGTCATTAGGAAGTCAATGATATTCATCCCATTTAATTTCAACCCCCAGTTTGACCTGCATTAGTGTACAGACGATGGACATTTAAAAACAATCCCTGTACATTTGGATCCAAATTAATTTGAACTTATGTTAACCTATTTTGGGCAGGAACACATGTTGGTGTTCTAAGTTTTATTAGCATAATTAATTAGCATTACTTAGCAGTATTAGCTTTAATACTTAGCATTACTTACATTTATTAGCATTACTTGCTTAGAATTATCAGCATTAGCATTATTTGCAGCATCAACAATACTTAGCATTAGCAAGCATTATTGGCCTTACTATAGCCTTTGAAAAATATCAGAGCGATAAGCTCATAGCATGCCAAGTGGAAAAAATAAAAATAAAAATCTCTTCAAAAATCTCAATACAACTTCAATTTGAGTAAAAAGGAAAAAAGGTAAAAATGCCCGAGTTGAAATGTTTTTTTATTTTTTATTTTTTATTTTTTTTTTAAATAAATGTATAATCATCTGAAAATCGAAGAGCTTACAAGCCCACAATGTGTTGGATCACCATGCATGCAATGCAAAATATGACCATTATGTTTTGTAATAATCCAAATCCACTCAAGTAGTTTAAAGTTTGCAATCAATTGTAATATAAAAGTAAAACACTGTCCAGCATACTTCAGTTAATCCAACTATTACCTTCAATCTGTTTGGAACAATATTTAGTTTGTTTGTTTGTTTCTCAAAAAGGATAACATAGTGCAGTCAATTTTCTGCCACAATAAACTCCCAACAGTTCCAACAAAACTAACGTTAAAACATGAACAGTTTTAATAGTAGATAAACCGTGTGTTTTCCAAACAAACATTAGTGAATTACCTTGCAGATCATGGCGCCAAACAAACACCATGAACAGCAGCCTGGCAGGTTTTAAAACCAAAGCTCCGCCCACTCTTCAACTACGTCACGTGAAAGTCCGTCCGTGATTGGATCATCAGAGGTTTTAAAACCAAAGCCCCGCCCACTCTTCAACCACGTCACGTGAAAGTCCGTCCGTGATTGGATCATCAGAGTGATGACGGATGATCAGCTGCTGCCACCCGCACGCATGCCCACAACCGCAGAGTCTGCTAGTCAGTGTTGCCAACTTGGCGCATTTGTCGCTATATGTAGCGCTTTTTCAGACCCCCTCCTAGCGTCAAAATTAGTGAAAAACTCCTGGCGAAAATCTAGTGCTTTTTGGCTGGTGAGTTGGGGGGAAATTGATTGACAGGCGCCAGAGATAATCATAAAACCCTCATTTTCACACCATTTTTCCTCCTATGACAGTGGTTTTCAACCAGTGGTCCCCAGGCTAAATGATGGATAGTTGGTTAACCAGGTGCAACTCTTTGAGAGCGTAAAAATGAAACCAAATGGACCCTTACGGGTCCATTTGGTTTCATTTTTACACTCTCAAGAGTTAAAATATTCATCATGTGAATTAGCCCAAGTCTACACAACTAGAGAATGTAGAAGATTAATGGTCATTTAATGGTCATATTCCCTTCCAGTCAAGCATCTAGCACATTCTAGTGCATTTTGGAAGTGCCACTAGTGCATTTTGGATTTTGGCAGTTGGCAACACTGCTGCTAGTGGCCATTAGATGGCAGCAAATCGTCATGTTTGGCTGATAGACCTTTTACAAACATTGGGAATGGTTTAATGCAGGGGTTTTCAACCTTTTTCATCCCAGGGACCACCATTTATTCAGGATTTGAGCCACGGACCACCATTTGATTACATTTTCACCCTAAAGACCTAAAACTAAAGAATTCTTTTGGTTTTGTCCACAATTCCAGGCTGTATCTGGGAAACAAAACAGTGTAGACTTCTTAATTAAGTGGTGCTAATTCAGATGAAGAATAGAAGGGTCCATTTGGTTTCATTTTCACATTCTCAAGAGTTACATTTGGTTAACCAACTTTCCATCATTTAGCCTGGGACCACCTGGAACCCTCTCAGGGACCACTGGTGGTCCCCGGACCACCTGTTGAAAACCCCTGGCTTAATGTAATTAATTTATATATGATTTTATTTTATGATTGATTTTATGATGATTATTTTATTTATGATTGATTTATGATTTTCACCTAAAAAAAAAAAACTTGCTCATCTTGCAGTGGAATGAATCTTTGAAGCGTGTAATATTACAATAATATGTTATTAACATATTATAATGCGGTCAATGGCAGACTGTAGGCCTGCCTATAGTTTGTTGTCCAAAACCATGAACTATAGCCTACTATAATATGTTGTTTTTCTTCGTTTTCAAGGAATTTTCCACGAAATCAAGGAAAATACAAATTTAAGGCCTTTGGCCTTTTATGACAAAATGGAGGAAAACCCAAAGGCTATATGCTTAGTTCTCGGACAACATACTATAGTATGTTGTTGGAATTTCTATCCCCAAAAGAACTCAGGACAATGATTCAATGTTCTGAGCCTACAGGGTAAGTGTATTGCTATCTATGAAGATGTTGAGAAAAAAAAATGCAATAGGTCTCTGTAATGATTTTATTACCCATAATGCAATGCAATACAGTTAAACATTGTAAAATGGCAAAACAATAAGTTACTGTACATTTTTATTGTAGAAATTACAGCAATTGGATGTATTTGTGTGTGTGTGTGTGTGTGTGTGTGTGTGTGTGTGTGTGTGTGTGTGGTGTGTGTGTGTGTGTGTGTGTGTGTGATACCACAAGTGATAAGGATCAAGAGCAGAGACGGTGCATGTGGTAGCCTAATGTCACAGAGAACATGAGCATTTAAGCACCAACATGATGACTGACAGGATTTCTGTTTTCTAAAGGGAATTTTGGTGACATTAACTTTGGATTACTTTTTGATGTTACAAGTCTGGACCAAGTCCAAGGTATGTAGGTAGGCTATGGATTGAAATTCAAAATGGTGTTGAAAAAAGTGGTGCAAATTATGTAAGACCTGTAAAGAAATAATTGAGGTTTTACACTCGAGTCAAGTTTTGTGAGTGTTGGTAAAATCATACAGGACATTTGCTCTAATCTCATATTGATACAATTCAGCATTTAAACAGTTACATAACAATTCCTTGGATATTACAGAGATCCTTATAATTACAATTAGCTTCTCAACCTTGACAGATCAAAGCTGAAGCTGTGCATATACAGATTACTATTAGTTCAAACAAAGAGATACACAATGTTGAAAGAATGACAAGCTTGGACATGAGGTTGTTTTCACCCTTGTCCATCTGTGTGATACGTGCTTTGTGTCCAGCTCATTTCAGAAAGCACTGTCTGGACCAATGTGTGAAACTTTGTACATTTATACACATTTATATTTGTAGGCCTACCAGTAGGTGTGCAGCACTATGTAAAGATGTAGGTTGAACTAGAAATCATACTGGTCTTTTACAACCATTCCATCCACCCCTTGCCATTTTGTAATTAGTTAAACCACTATTCTTGACCGTGTTGGCATTAACAATGGCTAAAAGGATCATCTCCGGTGGCATCTGAGGTCAACGGTGAGTTGGCCGACACGGTTGACCCAGACGTGCAGCAAAAGTGGTATGGTACAGGCTATTATTGATGCCTTCGCTTGAAATGAGAACTGTTGGAGAAAATCGGGGCAAAAATGCACACATTCCCAGCAGCAGAACCTTTGCATTTTCTCTCTCACAGTTTCTTCAATTCAGGCCTGAAATTAAATACAGGATACACATTGAACTACACTGAGACTATGCATTTTAGAAACGCCTCAACATATAATAATAATGTGCAGGCGTAGAGGAGGACAATTTGCTGGGCAGCTTTGTGACATTCAGTTTACATCATAACATTATAAGTTCTGCATGCTGTAAAAGTCTATCATTCTTGATTTTTCTGTCTTCCTGAGGCTGTTTTATACTTTGGTCGATTCCAGACGTTCTGTGACCTTATACAATTAAAAGGTCTAAACTTCCTACATTCACCCATATCTTTCACCATGACGATTTGCATGAATGCATAAAATCTGAACCAGATACTTTCTCAACAAACGGTGCGGGTGTAGACTAGAGTCTCCTCATTTAGAATTAATCATCCGGACAAGACTTTAAACCGTCAAAATCCTGACAGCCATGAAAGTAGAATACAATGTTTGTAGGATATAAAAATGCAAATAAGTCTTAATAATAAGTGCTTTATAATGACAAATTAAATATCATCTTTATTACGGCCACTGACGAGCCTGCATCTAAAATATGTAGTCCCAGGGACCCCCCAGAAGCAAAATGTTTGAGCTGAAACTGTTCGCTGTGACAGACTATTCAGACTTGAGACACATTTTCACATTATTTTCAAAAATATCAACTGCTATTCCACTCAAGTTTATCAATAGCTAAAGTGCAATAGCTAAATAAATGCAGGTGTTTCACACAAAACACTCTCAAAACCTCGATTTCCCTGTTTGATGGCTATACAGAATCTGTGAAATGCTGTACAGTTGTGTATCACTTCCTCTTCACAGTCAGTCTGGGGCTCTGACTTCTTACTGACTGTTCACACTGTCAGTACGTATAGTACCTGCTATAAATATACGTTTTATAAAGAAAAAGCACATTTATTTCATTCTCAGCTTCAGGTATGACCTCACAGACCTCTGCGTGGAACACCAGGTACGGTCCTCATTGTGGGTGCGGTGGAGATTGACACGTCTGCTTCATCAGGTAAGAAGCACAGTATGATTCATTCTGTTTATACCTTCAAACAGTGGTTTTCAACCCAGTGTACCGAGGACCACCACCAGTGGTCCTTGAGGGGGTTCCAGCCGGTGACATGTAGCTAAATGATATAGTTGGCAACCGAATGGAGCTAGAGCAAGTGGTTTTCTACCAGTGAAACACAATACCAGGCAGTGAAACCCTGCCTGGTATTGTGGACAAAAAGCAAAAGAAGTCTTTAGTTTTGGGTACTGTGGGGCTAAAATGTCATCAAATTGCGTCCCGTGGCTCAAATGCTGAATAAATAGTGGGCCCTGGTATCAAAATGGTTGAAAATCACTGAACTAGAGAGATCCTTAATTTACAAGGAGACTACACAGTATGTATAAGAGGTGTTGTTTTTGATCATTTGCCAAAGAAATATTCACAGTTCAGGGTCCGAGAAGCTCTAAATCAAGAGGTTGTCTGTGTGTCTCAAATAAACAATACATGATGGGCCTTGGAGTAAAAAAAAGTGTTGAAAACCACTGCTGTAAAACATCTGGCTGACTGGTGGATATTGTTTTGGAGGAAAATATTACTGTGACTAAAGAAGAGAGTAATTGAATTCTGTTCATGTTCAGGATGGGTTGCACATGGAGCGGACATAAACAACTCGAGCGTTTTTTAACATGGAACTCTCGGACTAACTCCGTAAGTTTGAGCACATTTTACTTCTTACACAATCATGTACAGCAGGGGTAGGCAACCTGAGGTACGGGTGCCAACACTGGCACAGTGAAGGGCAGGGGCAGATTGGCCATCTGGAGTACAGGGAGTTTTCTCGGTGGCCTGTGCCACCTAGTGGCCTGGTCCAGGGGTGGACTGACAGTCTGGCATACAGGGCATTTTCCCGGTGGGCCGACCCCCCCGGGGGCCGTTAATGTCGTGTTTTAATTAAAAAAAAAAAAAAAATGAATAAAAAAAAAATCTGCACAAAACCGGCCCACGAATCAGTGCTGGCGGCCCTCTGTCCTCTTCAAATGAGACTGCCTATTGCAGGGTTTTTATAGTTAACTAAAACTAACTAACTAATTTTAGTTATCGTTTTTTTTTTTTTTATAAAAACCCTGCGATACACCAGTATACTTGTGTTATGTATTTTAAAGTTTAAATATATATATCCATTAACTGAAACTAAATAAAAACTAAATAACTAAATGTAAGCACAACACAGCCTAGCTTAAATTTACACACCTACAGTAAACAAAAGAATGATTAGCATTGATGGCCCTGTTGCCTATAGGTGATGTCAATGCACAATAGGCAAGTCTCCAACCCCGAAACCTAAGCCCCGATGTGTGAACAGGCGCAGAGAATCTGGGGTGGGGGGCAGGGACTCGGGGAGCCCGAGCCCCAGAGCCCCTTATGTCTTAAATTCTCATGGGGGCTCAGGCCCCGGAGCCCCCACAAAGATTGCACGCCTGATTGCAACGCTAATTATAATGGTCTTCAGAGGGCCGCTCTGAGACAAAATTGCCCGGTACGTTTTGAGCTCCCAGTCCAGGCCTGGCCTGGTCAGTTTTTTTTTTCCAGGGCAGGCCAGGGTGCCTGGGTGCCAGGCCTAGGCCAGGCAAACTAGTGTGCTAGTTTGCCTGTGCTAGATGCTAGCCTGGAACATACAGATCAAAATGACCATTAATCTTCTACATTCTCTAGTTGTGTAGACTAAGTTGGGCTAATTCACGTGATGAATATTTTAACTCTTGAGGGTGTAAAAATGAAAACAAATGGACCCGCAAGGGTCCATTTGGTTTCATTTTTACACTCTCAAAGAGTTACATCTGGTTAACCAGCTGCCCCCACCAGGGTGGCCTGGCAAAGGCAAAATTGTCCCGGTGGGAAAATATGTGCCAATCCGCCCCTGTCATTGGCACACTGGAATAAACAGAAATTAAGCTCTCTCAAATGCCGTATCAAAATCCTTGCCACAATTACTTTCAAGTACTTTCATTCAAACTTAACTGTGACTGGGAAGGGAGTCTGGGAGAAATTAACATTACAATGTCCTGATGTTGAAGAGAAATTAGTCCAGAATAATAAATGAATGGTTAACTGTATGGACAATCAATATATGTTGAAGTTTGGATTGGATTTTGATGTGGTGTCATAAAAAAACAACATAATGGCAATGTTGACATGGAAAAGAAAGAAAATACAAACACGGCACTTCATGTCAAAAAGTTTGCCAACCCCTGATGTACAGTAAAAGAAAATAATTGAGTGAAACATACATATTGATAAATATGTATTTTGACCCTTAGTGTACTGAACGCGTTTTGGTGTTCTAAGCATTATGTTTTAACTATTGAAAAATAGCAGATCTACAAGCTCATAGCGCGCCACCGAGTGGCGCGCTATGAGCTTGTATCTCTGCTATTTTTGAAAAATCATGAAAACGTGGTGCAAATCTTTGAATATTATGTTATTCAGAAACTAGAAATCTAGACAGGACACAATGGGTTAAACCATTAACACATTTTTAATACAAAAGTAACAACCTTTTTTCACTGTCTTATTGTGCATAGGTGAGAAGTGGGCAGATTGTTTCTTCTTCAGACCATGGAAATACAGAACATGGTAATGTAATACATAAAACACCTCTCATACAGTATAGTGACTGAATATTAGCGTGTGGTGATGCTGTGTAGAGATAAATGGTTTGAATAGAAATAAAGCCAAATGTATACTTTGTAGTATGGTGATGGCTTGCTGAGAAGCACAGGTTTTCAAGCTAACCTCACAGCTATGAAAAAAAAAAACAGTTATTTATGGCAGGCATCAACTGAAGCTTAAGAGAGCTTCTACTGATAGTAATCTCTGAGAGTTCCTGTCTTCTCTTCTGGGGAAATACTGAAAGATAAGAGCAGAGGTCCTTAGAAATAGACAAGACACATTCAAACTGCATGAACAGCCAGTTCAGAGAAATAGCTTTTTCATTGTGACTTTACAATTTGACGTGTGGATGAATGGGATTTGCTCATCATCCGGTTAAAATTCTGACATATTTGTTCAGTTTATTTTATTTTAGGTCCTTTTTACAAGCAATACAGAACAAAACAGAACAGATACAAAAGGCATTTGAATGGTCCAAAAAGGTGTAGGTTGAAACTAAAAGCCTATATTTGCCTACCGCAAAGAGTACAGTTCTTTCTTTTCTGTGGTTTGAGCCCAAGTAATTCTAATGTAGTTCCACTGGAGTTAATTTTGGCATATTTATTTCAAATGTGCAGTAGTTCCAGAAGATCACATAGTTGTGGCACAGTACGACTTCAAACCAAACGCAGAAACCGACCTGCCGTTCAAGAAGGGGGAAAAACTCAAGATTTTATGCTCGTGAGTGTGTCCTTGCATTTGCAAGGATCTTTAAGCATCTTCTTTTTTACAACTGCTCCCTTGACGGAAATACGGGAGATACGGAAAACCGACAGTTTACAAGAACCGTCAGTTTACAAGAATAATAAGTACTTTTTGACCCTAACAACATACTCTGGTCGTCTTGTTTGTAGAGAAGGGGACTGGTGGCTGGCCAGATCCCTGGTGACCGGGGAGGAAGGCTACGTACCTCGAACCTACGTAGCCAAAGCAGATACGCTAGAGGTCGAGAAGTAAGTGAAATAATTCACAACTGCAGCTGACATTTACTATGAAAACACGCCAGTCAGTCAGTCAGTGAGTCACCGCCCATGCAGGCTTGACCAATGTCTCCCCTTTGACTGATAACCTGTGCATTTTCTGAACTCGGACAGGCCTGCCCCAAAGTTATTAGTGCAGCCGGAAAGGCTGCACTAAAACCCCCTGTGCAGTCAAAACAGTGCCCCCGCTGCCACCCTTATATCTACATATATGGTGCTGACCTGTGGCCTGTTCTCTAGGTCAATCTGACCTGTATACAGTAACTGCTCAACTAGATCTTCACTTGATAGAGTGCCTACTTGTGTGCGAGCAGAACAAGCACCCAGAGATCTCTAAAAAGACACTCAGAGATCTCTCAAAGAGATGCTCATGGTCACCATTATTACGTCATCACCTAACCAATGGGTGCACTTTGAGGGACGGCCGACGGTCGACAACCACAAACCAATTACTTTACTTGTGCTTGCTCACACACATAATAATAATGTCCAGATTATACTATAACGAAGGCATTCCAGAGATGCTGAACTACTGTAATGACACAATAATGTAGTTTTTAAATACTGTAGACTGGATAATGATGAAGTTATATTTTGCCAAATTCACTGAATAATAATGATAATAACAATCACGGGCGTAGACACGTGGGGAAAAGGGGGACAATTGTAGGGGGGCCCAAAGTCAGGGGGGCCCACTGAAAGCTTGCATTAATAAGGTTTTATTTGTATTGATTATATTATGAAAAATATTTGATCTCAAAGTGCACCAGATTGAAGCATTTTAAAGGGGAATTCCACCCATTTTCAACATTCTAATATGCCATTAGTATACCCTAGAGGTGCTGGGTGGACATGATAAAAACGTTTCCCCGCATTCTGTGTTTCCTGGAAATGGAGGTCTGAAGAAAAAACACAAAAACATGATGAAACACATCTTGATGGCATCATCAAGATGTATGTCATCATGTTAATGGATTTCTATAGACACTTCTTTTTTTCTGAGAGCGTACAAATGGAACCATTTGTACGCTCTCAGAAAAAATGTTGAAAATGGGTGAATTTCCCCTTTGACGCTGCCGGGAAAAGGGGGGCCCATGTGGAAAAGCTTTGCAGGGGGCCCAGAATTGCTAGCTACGCCCCTGATAACAATAATATGTTCTCCAATCCAGATGGTACTTCAGACATGTGAGCAGAAAGGAGACTGAACGGCTGCTCCTGGCACCAGGAAATAAACCAGGATGTTTCATAGTGAGAGAGAGTGAGAGCAGCATAGGTGAGCTAGCTACATCCTTATCATCCTCTATCATTACATTATCTGTCTGATTGTCATCACAGTACAGAGGGTTTGTTTCCACCCACACAGATAAAATACAGCAGTAAAATACTGAATAAAATTCAGAAAACATTAATTGACTTAATAAAAACCTTTAACACAAATAAATGTGCACACTGAGTCAACCCACTGAACATTTTTTCATTGGGAAAAATAAATAAACAAATCAGTAGAGCATGGTTTTATGGAGACATGTGTATGTCTCCCTGTAACCATCTACAAGGATTGTGGGCTTGAAGATCAACTAATTAGATACATATTTAAAAAATAAACAAACCTTTTTTTCCCCACAGGATACTGTTTCTTTTTTAAGTCCAAATCCTGTACATGAAAACAAGGCTTATTTTGACATAGTTTGAAATGGTGATTAATCATGATCAAATTAATATTTTTAAACTGTGATTAATCTGATTAAAACTTGAATCAGTGAATCATTCAACAGCCCTGAACAAAACATGTCTCTTAAACGAATCTGCACTGCAGGGTCCTGTTCAATGTCGATCAGAGATTACGTACCTGGACTAGGAGATGTGGTCAAACACTATAAGATCCGGACGCTGGACAACGGTGGATACTACATCTCCCCCTCCAAGACCTTCCCTACCATGCAGCAGATGATCAAATTCTACAGTCGTGAGTATTAAATAAATATTACAATGATCACACACACAATTAATGTTCTTGTACATTCTCTAATAGTGTAGACCAGGGGTTTTCAACAGGTGGTCCGGGGACCACCGGTGGTCCTTGAGAATGTTCCAGGTGGTCCCCAGCTAAGTTGGTTAACCAGATGTAACTCTTGAGAGTGTAAAAATGAAACCAAATGGACCCTTGCGGGTCCATTTGGTTTCATTTTTACACTCTCAAGAGTTAAAATATTCATCATCTTAACTGGCCCAAGTCTACACAACTGGAAGATTAATGGTCAATTTGGTCTGTATGTTTGCCTGTTTTGTTTCCCAAATCCAGCCTGGAATTGTGGACAAAACCAAAAGAATTCTTTAGTTTTAGGTCTTTGGGGCTAAAATGTCATCAAATGGTGGTCCGTGGCTCAAATTCTGAATAAATGGTGGTTCCTGGTGTCAAAAAGGTTGAAAACCCCTGGTGTAGACTTCTTAATGAAGTCGTCCTAATTCAATACTTGCCCTGTTGGGTATTTGTGTGGGTGTATGCTCCATAGGTTCAGCAGATGGGCTGTGCCAGCGTCTGAGCGCTCCTCCTAAGTCCAAGATGCCCCAGCGGCCGTGGGCGTCAGATGAGTGGGAGATTCCCCGCGAGACGCTGAAGATGGTGAAGAAGCTCGGAGCTGGACAGTTTGGAGAAGTCTGGATGGGTGAGAGAGACAGTCAAGTCAATATGATTGCTATTAATATAGCAACTGTACCAATTGATTGCCAGAGTCCTTTGGTGGGAGTCCTGCATGCTCTTTTTGGCTTTGTTTTAAAGGTAGGGGAAGTGATTTCACTTTTGTCAGATATCACCCAAAAAAATTTTTTTTTCTGTTAAAATGCTCTATTATAAGGTGTGGAAACCACATATGGAGTTTCCCCCTCCCCCACGTTAGCAGAGGAGCTAATAAAAGTTCCCCAGGTCACCACCAATTCTCCTCCAATCAGGAGAGAGCAGCAGGTTCACATAGTGTAGCTACTGTTGGACGCCCCTAGTGCACCAGGCTGGTACTACACCATGAATTTCAAATCACTTCCCCTACCTTTGTTTAAAAAAAAAAAGTTATTCCATAAAAGTAACCTCATTTGTATTGTTGATCTATTTCTAAAAAGTTAGCACAATGTTCGTCCATTTGTGATCCGAGTTGTTATTATTGAGTTGTACCTCAAAACTTGAATGTTAATTATGAATTGAGAGGTCAAAACCAGTCTATATTATATTGTTTATAAGGTCAATGATAACCCTTCCACAGTATTTTACAGTTTTCTATAGTTTCCTAAAGAACCAAACCCTTTCCCAACCAGTGGAAAAGGGTTCATGGGCTGTGCCCAAACACATAAGTTGGAGAAAAAACCTGCACAGTTTGACTGAATGTGACATCTTCACCGCAGGTTACTACAAGAACAACCAGAAGGTGGCCATTAAGACCATGAAGGAAGGCACCATGGAGCCTGGAGCCTTCCTGATGGAGGCCAACCTGATGAAGCAGCTGCAGCACGTCAGGCTGGTCCGTCTGCACGCCGTGGTCACCCAGGAACCCATCCTCATCGTCACCGAGTACATGAGCCACGGTGAGAGGGAGAGACAGAGAGACAGAGAGAGAGTACATGAGCCACGGTGAGAGAGAGAGACAGAGAGTACATGAGCCACGGTGAAGCCATGAGGGAGGGACAGAGAGAGAGACAGAGAGAGAGACAGAGAGAGTACATGAGCCACGGTGAGGCTATGAGAGAGAGAGAGAGAGAGAGACAGAGAGAGTACATGAGCCACGGTGAGGCTATGAGAGAGAGACAGAGAGAGAGAGAGAGACAGAGAGAGAGAGAGAGAGAGCATACGTACCTAAAAAAGCTCTTATTTGCGCCGTTCTCGTTGAAAACAGTGTATTCCCAACTGCTATTAGGACTCGGAGAGGCTCTGTATAGTCACGTGCTCCGCTCTGGTTTCTGACCCCTCAATACCGCAACTCTCCCACTATAAGGCTCTGGGTGAGACCATGAGAGAGAGAGAAAGAGAGACATTATGTTCATTAAAATATTTCCCATTCCCAGGCACAAGTCTCCATATCTATCTATAATGACAGAGAGTAGCGACACTAGCATTGACTCTCAATGCTACGCTGAACAGAGACGGCTATTGGCTGAAAATCACAAGTGACAGTGGCTATTGGCTGAACCAGAGCCTTCTAGTGGGAGAGTTAGGATATTCCCGTTCACTCCTATGCGCCAGGGCGCAGCCGTTACTGCCTGGAGGAGCATGGAGGAGCCCTGTGAGTCCACTCTCAAGCCGGAAGTCGATGAAATGAATGGGATTTAATAGGGACCGGCAAAGTCTCGTATTGTCTCGTACACTACTGTATACATCTGGCGAGACTAGAGTAGTGAGCGTTATGCTCAGATAGGACTCAAAAGGGCTCTGTATAGTCACGTGAACTGGCTGCTCCGCTCTGCTTCCGGGTACACGAATATCCTAACTCTCCCACTAGAAGGCTCTTGCCAATCCACTTGCATTGCCAGCAGGACTCCAGTGCAGGCGCGACCAAAGCGTGTGTTGCCACTCTCTTTTTGCAGTTACTCTAATCAGGCAGTGGCCTCCTGGTTATAGGCTATAGGCCTAAGTGAAAAGGGTTCCATTCTTTCTTATGCCTTAATGCCTTTGATGGCATAAGACAGGGGTTGACACTAAGGTCTCCGAGGCACTTGCCCATCGGGCAAGTGCAAGTCAGGTTCTACTTGCCCTCAGTTCATGGTCACTTGCCCCCCAAAAATATATTGTAAATTTTGCATTTAAGTTTACTTCCTACTGCTTTAAACCAGGGGTTTTCAACAGGTGGTCCCTGAGAGGGTTCCAGGTGGTCCCCAGCTAAGTTGGTTAACCAGATGTAACTCTTGAGAACGTAAAAATGAAACCAAATGGACCCTTGCGGGTCCATTTGGTTTCATTTTTACACTCTCAAGAGTTAAAATTCATCATCATAATTAGCCCAGGTTGCCACCTTCAATACAAACTTATCTTGTGTTGTGTTATTGTGCACTAAGTTGCACACTTGCCCGATCGGGCAACCAGGTAGCAGTCTTCACTTGCCCCACCATTTTTTTTTACTTGCCCCGGGCAAGCGGACAAGTGTTAGTGTCAAGCCCTGTCTTTAAGAGTAATCAAGCAAGCAATCAAGCAAGCAAAGTCTAACTAAAGTCACTTCTCTGCAGGAAGTCTTCTGGACTTTCTTCAGACAGAGATGGGGAAGAGGCTGAGGATGAACAAACTGATAGACATGTCAGCACAGGTGAGTTCTGCTAACTCCATCTCCTAGTACAGGGGTCGGCAACCCAAGATGATGAAAGAGCCATTTTCGACCAAAAATTAAATTCAAAATCTGTCTAGAGCCGCAAAAAAATGTAAGCCTAATAAGCCCTTAACGCGGAATTCCACCCATTTTCAATGTTTTTTTTTTCTGAGAGTGTACAAATGTGACCAGAGTGTACAAATGTGACCAAATGGACCCTGGCGGGTCCATTTGGTTCACATTTGTACACTCTCAGAAAAAGGTCCTAAAAGAAAAACATTAACATGGTGAAACACAACTTGTCCAGACCTCCATTTCTAGGAAAGAATGGGCAAACCTTTTTTTTTTTTTATCATGTCCACACAATATCTCAATAACAAGATATATTAATGACATCCTAAACTGTTGAAAATGGGTGGTTCAGATTAAAGCTTGATCTCTTACACGTGTACGTGCTGGACTTTGTGTCATGGCCAACAAGTGCTACATTAACTGGTGATGTAACTGTCAGACAGCGCATCGTGTGTTGGGTGCTGTCAGTGACTGAAATGTTTCTATTATGTTGGCGGATCGCCCTAATGTGTGTGTATAATGCTGCTACAGCCAGGGAGCCACTAGGGCTGTGTTCTAGAGCCGCATGCGGCTCCTGAGCCGCAGGTTGCTGACCCCTGAGCTAGTAGAACAAAAATGTCAAGGCTTTATAGTTTCTTTTTGAACCATACTCACTCTTGTTAATATGCCCGATCTGTATTCATAATACTGTATTGCATGTGGCCCCAGCTTTAAAAAAAATAATAATACAATTCAAGTTGAATTACATTGACAGTTGTATGTACTGTATGAATTGTAGTCCAGGAAGTAGCGTCAATGACATCAGAGACACTGGCTAATTACACTATTATTAAACATGGGTAAAATTTATCCAAACACCTGCCTGGCAAAAACAGGGGTGTGTGCAGGGAAACAAACGCACCTTCTATGATGTCACTGAGCAACATGAAGGTACTGAAAGACCCACCCACATCAGACATCAACATTATGAAACATTTTCATAATGTTGATCCCAGGGCCCACTATCAACATTTTGATCCCAGGGCCCACTATTTATTCAGCATTTGAGCCACGGACCACCATTTCAGCCCCACAGACCTCAAAACTACAGATTTCTTTTGCTTTTGTACACATTTCCAAACTGTAATGGACCCGCAAGGGTTCATTCCAGTTTCATTTTTACACGGTTTCATTTTTACGCTCTCAAGAGTTACATCTGGCTAACCAACTGTCCAACATTTATCCTGGGGACCACCTGGAACACTGTTATTTATATTTATTTACAAAAAAAGGGTGAAGTGTCTATTTAACACCTGATGGTACAACAGCTGTGTGTCTAGAAACCTCTCCACACTGGGTTTCATAATACTGATGGATCATCATATATTTATATTTGCAGAATAGTCAGGATACACACACACATAGCGTCTGTGTAAACGGTGAGGTTTCTGTGGTGAGGACTCTTCCTCTCTCTGGCTGCAGATTCTGCGTCAATTATTAGCATCCGGACAGGAAATTGTTGTGTTCCCACCCCAGTGTTACCCCCCAACCCCCCCCATCCCCAGGCAACATGCTACAGCTTCCTATCCTGCTAGCTGACAAACACACGCACGTGTACACGTCGCACGCGCGCACACTTTTTTTTTTTTTTTTTGCAATGGCAGATTTGGTTTCTACTATACCAGTGGTTTGCAACAGGGCCCACATTTTATTCTGCATTTTACCCACCATTAAGGACCACCATTTGATGTTGAGTCTAGTGTCTCAGACCCAAAAATAAGGATTTTCAAGTTTGTGTCACACAATTAAGGAGATAACTGGCAAAACTTTGGTCATAATAACAATTCTTCTAGAATGTACACATTTTCTAAAATTTAGAAAGTGTACATTCTCTCTTACCTAATTTTCAAGAATTTTCATTTAATACAACACTGGTTGAAACCACTGTCATATGGTGTTGTCCACTCAGTCTTTGTATTGAGTTGTCCTGAATTGTACTATAATTCAGTGTCGGCTGGTGACTTTTTCTCTAGGGGGGGCGCTATGGAAAAAAAAATAAAAAAAAAATATATATATATATATATAGAGAGAGAGAGAGAGAGAGAGAGAGAGAGAGAGAGAGAGAGAGAGAGAGAGAGAGAGAGAGAGAGAGAGAGAGAGAGAGAGAGAGAGAGAGAGAGAGAGAGAGAGAGAGAGAGATACAATTAGATATATAGATAGATATATGAGTTGGTGTGAATGGATGCTGTCAGCCAATCCTTCTGACCAGCTCTTTGAGAAGGTCCTGGACCTCCTGGGTAGGCTACTGGTGTAGGATACTCTCCTCCTCTGTCCTTGGATTTTTGTGTGATGATTACATTTATCTGCTCCCAGCTCTTTGGTTTTAAAAATCCTGCAGTGTTCTGCTTTCAATTGGTGTTTTCTGCATTAATTTAACATAGTTCTCTTTGTTTTTCCATTATCAAAATTAATTTGGGGTTTTCTGCATTGCTTTAACATAGTTCTCTTTGTCTTGTTATTCCATTATCGAAATTAATTCAACTACTGTATATTCTTCCCTTTATCTGCTAACGTGTCTCTTCACTATCTGTGTGGAGTTGTATTCAACTCTATGTAAAACCGCTTGCATTGAAGTCAATAGGACCGCAATGCATTGCCCTTCAGTGCAGAGCTCAATGCCTAAAGACGAATGCGAACCAACCCGAACCAACACGTAAGACTCAGTAACCCATCAGCAACGTTGTACAACGTAAACAACTTTTGACATTTCATGGCAGTATATTACAACTTTTAATCACTTTGTGGTTAGAGTGGGCTTTGGTTATTTATATTACATACAATTTGCACTGATGGATTGCTCATTTAAAGAAAATGACAAGCTACAGATTTCATTTCTCCGTCATTCTTATTCACGGTTCATTCATGGGGTATTGCATGGTGGTGCGGCGCACTAGCGCCCGTATTGACCGGCCGCCACTGCTATAATTGCTCAAACTGGAGAAAAAGGGGGAAAACAATCAATGAATGAATGTTAATGATGTGCTGACTGTGTGGACAGATAGCTGAGGGCATGGCGTACATCGAGAAGAAGAACTACATCCACAGAGACCTGAGGGCGGCCAACATCCTGGTCAACGAGACTCTGCACTGCAAGATAGCAGACTTTGGCCTGGCCAGGGTCATAGAGACGGAATACACAGCACAGGAAGGTACAGCTGCAGCACAACAACATCATATAACACTGGCAGTGTTGCCAACTGCCAAAATAGTGGCACTAGTGCAGGGGTCAGGAGCCGCATGCGGCTCCAGAACACAGTCCTAGTAGCTCAGTGGCTGTAGCATTATTACATACACCCGCACTGGGGTGATCCACACCAAAATAATATAAACATTTCAGTCACCCAAAACGCGTTGCGCTGTCTGACAGTTGCCACTTAAAGTAGCACTTGGCCATGTCAAAAAAGCCCAGCAGTTATCAGAGGTGGAGCTTTCAATCTGAACCACCCATTTTCAAAGGTTTACTCAGTTTACTATGTCATTAATATACCTTAGAGATGTTGTGTGGAATAGAAATGGAGTTCTGTAAAAGTCCTTTATTTATTTTTAGAAACTCCATTTCTTAAAAAAGGTTGTGTTTCACCATGTTAATGATTTTTTCTTTGAGGACCTTTTTTCTGAGAGTGTGCAAATGGAACCAAATGGAGCCGCCAGGGTCCATTTGGTTCACATTTGCACACTCTCAGGAAAAAAATAATAAAATGCGGCTCCAGACAGATTTTGAATTTAATTTTGGGTCGAAAATGGCTCTTTCAACATCATGGGTTGCCGACCCCTGCACTAGTGGCACTTCCAAAATGCACTAGAATGTGCTAGCTAGACCAGTGGATTTCAACCATTTTAATACCAGGGCCCACTATTTACACCAAAACATTTGAACACATTGATGGCAGTGCATTTATCTGGGGGAGGAACGACCACAGGCTGAGATATTCCAGATGCAGTGCTACTGTAGAACTGTAGTGTAGCCTATTAGTATAATATTAGTATAATAGTATAATTAGTATAATATTATAATATCCAGATGGCAGATATATAGTTTTTAAGCTAAAAAAAAAGCAGTGTGACAATTGCCCTAATGGAATGTTTGTGCTAGACATGTGCTAAAAATGTGTGTTTGAGTTAAGCATCACAAGCAGTCACAGCAGCCATTGCGTGACTGCTTAATTCTCTCAGCATGTTTTTTCAAGACTTATCTGTAGTTATAATCTCTCTTCTTGCTGCATTTGCTGCCATTTCCACCACCAGAAGCTTCCTTTGGCCTGTCTGCACGAAAAATGCAACCGCTTTTTAGAGGCAATGCCCCCCTATGGCCTGACTAGCCCCACCAAACATGACGGCATGCAAACCACCCCTAATTTCAAAGATATTTCCAATGAAAGTGCTTAGAATTAAAATGATTTGGAAAAACCTACCGGTATGCTACTACTACAATTGTTGTACCACTAAAATGTAATGGTGTTGGTTTAGTTACTAAACCAATTACATCATTGAAAACAGAAAACTCTCTGAGTATGCTGTGTGTCTGTTGCAACTAAAACAACAACAACTGATGTTATTATTGATGCTTACAGTAGACTTGCCTAATACCTAAGTCCTGTAACCGAAAAAAACAAACAAAAAAAACATGATCAACCAAACAAATTAGCAGCGCTTACTATCTATCAGGCGCAGTGTGTGCCTGGAGGTTATTAGAGGAACAAGCTGATCGATGGCCAAATCGTTACTCGTTCAATTCATCAAACCAGCATGTAAAGATTAAGGGGTGAATGAGCAACACTAACGAGCTCTTAACCCTCCCCATCCCTCCCTGTCGTTTGACTGCTAAAGATTTTATGGTTGTAACATTGTTAACACAATCATTTCTATAAAAATAAATCCTTAATAAATGCCTACTGTCTGGCTCCCTTATGTTGCTATTTACCATAGCTCCACTGTTTCTATGATTCTGCCTTGCAGTGGAGCTATGTGAAAATCAACATAATCTCTCGGATGGACCTCCGACCAGCCTCTCTTCTTGACTGAAAATAACACAATAACATTTCACCAACTCGCCAAAAAACAAACACAGCTTGTATTATTAGAAAGCCTGTAGAGCTGTGCGGCGCCTTTCATGGCGCCGCACGTGTTCCAGAAACTGAATCCTCATTCATTTTCCTCATAGACTTTTCGAAAATGGTTAATAAAAACACGATTGTGCCACGGACAAAGCCAACTCGGGTCGTGACGAATCATGAGGACAAACACAATATTACCATACACTACCTAATTAGCAAGAAGTAGAAAACGGCAGGATACAACACTTTTCGTTTCGATTTTCATCTTACAAATTATTTGATCATCCCAAAAGATTGTGTGTGTCATCATGATTTGTCACGACCCGAGTTGGCTTTGTCCGTGGCGTAATCGTCTTTATATGAATGATTTTTGAAAAGTCTATGAGAAAAATGAATGGGGAATCCGTTTCTGGAACAGGAGCGACGTCACCAGGGGGGCGGGACTGCGCTGCTCTATATTGCTGAGTGGAAAACACTGTGAGCCCCCCACCTCACTGATAAAATGCACTCTTTTGTTCTTCAGTGGTAGTTTTTCTGGTGAAAACAATCACGTTCTGGCCAAAGAGTGCATTTTGTCTGTGTGGTAGTAGGGCACAGTACACTTTCTGATAACACACCACGTGTTTGTTTTGGTGATTATTTAAAACGTTCTTTATATTAACTTAAAGAAGAGAGACTGTTTGGAGGTCATGATTCGGCCTTGTTCCACTGCAAGGCAGAAGCAGTGAAGCAGTGAAGCTATGGACCAGAGCTAGTCGCTATTGATATCCACTGGGTGGCAATAGATAGGATTAGAGCAGGGGTTTTCAACCTTTTTGACACCAGGGACCAGCATTTATTCAGCGTTTGAGCCACGGACCACCATAGCCCCAAAGACCTAAAACTAAAGAAATCTTTTGGTTTTGTTCACAATTCCAGGCTAGATTTTGCAAACAAAACAGTGTAAACTTCTTAATTAAATACTGCTAATTCAGATGATGAATATTTCAACTCTTGAGAGTGTAAAAATGAAACCAATGGACCCGCCAGGGTCCATTTGGTTTCATTTTTACATTCTCAAGAGTTACATCTGGTTACCCGACTTTCCATCATTTAGCTGGGGACCACCTGGAACCCTCTCAAGGACCACTGGTGGTCCCCAGACCACCTGTTGAAAACCCCTGGATTAGAGCACTGATATTCAGGATCAACCGAGTCTGGGTGAATGTGATTCTATCCTGTAGTTCTTTGAACTATTAACGGGACAAAATCTGTTTGGATCTTGTCTGATCCTGGATCACAAAACATCAGGTTTCAGCTAGGTGTTAAAGTGTGAGACTGTGTGAAGCTGAGCATTGATTATCATCATGTGTGATCCTTCCTTAAGTGCATTACTTACAGTCAGAGACGTGTCAGTTTGCACAGGAAACCGTAGCCTAAGTTACAGAGAAAACATAACAAAACACCTGTGAGAAAGAAAAAGAGTTAACAACAAATTTGTGATGTTTTCAGTATTATTTCATGATGATGATATTTCATGAAACCAAAGAAATTACAAATGAATTAGAAGATGGAGCACAAATGTAGTAAAAAGTAGTAGTAGTAGCTTATTGATCGTGAATTTTGACTAGTTTGGGTCACAGAAGGGAGACTTTAATCTTCTCCTTAGGTTCACAGGCTAAAAAACGGGATCCACAGCTCTGTATGAAGTACTGTACCATTTCTGTCTCTCTCTCTGGATGACTAGGAGCCAAGTTCCCCATCAAATGGACGGCGCCGGAGGCCATCAACTACGGCACATTCAGCATCAAGTCAGACGTGTGGTCGTTTGGAATCCTCATGACAGAGATAGTCACCTACGGCAGAATACCATACCCAGGTAAGAGACAGAATCCTCATGACAGATAGTCACCTACGGCAGAATTCCATACCCAGGTAAGAGACAACAACTGGAAAAAAAACATAATGAAATATGTACATGATCTAATACTCTACTGCAATAAATCCGACCAGCCTCTCTCTTCTGTTGTGGAGAACTCTGTATATTTAGTTAATTGTATATTCAGAAAGGCTGAGGAAAGTAGGCTCTCACCACAAATAAAAAGGGATTGTTTTTCACCTGAAAAACAATAGGATTTGCACCCCATACCGGTGAAAAACAAACCCTTTCTGGCCAAAAACTGTGTTTTAACATGTGAGTGCAGGAGAAGATGGTTTCACGCACGCAGCATGCATAAAGCTAAAGGTCTGACTCAGAGAGTTTTCTGTTTTCAATGATGAAATGCTGTTGGTTTAGTGGTGACACAGCTGTAGTTAGTTAGTACCAGTAGTAGTGTTTCACATCATTCTAAATATAAGCACTTGAATTTGGAATATCTTGGGGTTGTTTTGCATGCCATCATATGTTTGGTGGGGCAGTCTGGTGCATTTAGGGGGCCATTCTTCCCCCAGGCCCCCCCAACCCCCCCATGCCCATGCCTAAATCCGCCCCTGATGAGCCCTCCTCTCCCTCCCATCCCACCAGGGATGACCAACCCAGAGGTGATCCGGAACCTGGAGGACCTGTACCGGATGCCGTGTCCGGAGGGCTGCAGCGCCGAGCTGTACGGCATCATGATGCTGTGCTGGAGGGAGAGGCCAGAGGAACGGCCCACCTTCGAGTTCCTGCAGCTCACCCTCAACGACTTCTACGTGGCCACGGAGGGACAGTACGAGATGCAGCCCTTATGAGCAGATAAAAAAAAAAAAAACATTTGTGTACCGTTATCGCATTTTGGTGTTTTAAAAGCATGATGTTATGCTTTATCTATTGAAAAATAGCAGATCTACAAAACTCATAGCGCGCCACCGAGTGGCGCGCTATGAGTTTGTAGGTCTGCTATTTTTGAGAGGAAAAAAAAAACGTGAAAATGTGGCGCAAATCTTTGAACATATTATTTCAGAAGCAAGTGTTTTTAACTCAAATCTTTGCTTCTGGGGAATCCCCTAGATTAGAACATGTTTTCAGATTGGGGTCTGCAGCCAAATATAGAGTGGTATATAAATATATGCAATATACAAATATAGAGTTCTGGTGGTCCTTGGCATGAAATATGTTGAGCATCACTGAGACAGGAACATTGATTTTTTTTTTTTTTTCAGAAAAACTAGAATCTGTTAGAAACTAGCATCAGAAACAGAAACTACTCATTAACTAGAATCTAGTGGCAGACACTACAATCAGGTGTCAAATAGAATATATTCTTGGATTTGCGCATCATTTTCACAAATTTTCAAAAAAAAAAAAAAAAAAATCTGATCTACAAGCTCGTAGATCTGATATTTTTCAATAGTTACAGTGTAACATAATGCGTTGAACACCAAAACGCGTTCAGGACAGAAAGTTAAAGGCTACTGCAGTGGAAACTCCATGTGATTGACGTAAATATTTATGATAGAAATGTTATCTACTGTATAGGCCTAAGGGGTGAAAATCAGCTTGGTTGCTAAAAGTTGTGCATTGTGATGTGTTACCATGGTGACGCGTCTATGCAGTGGTTGTCAAACATGGAATAAAACCCACCTTTCTCATGCCAGCTAACTTCTTTATAACTTCTTCTACCGTAGTAGGGGCAGCTCCCAAAGCGGACGGTAGATGTGCTATTCACGTAATTTTTTTTTTCCAAAAGTGCCTTCTTTTCATTTCATTTCAACCCCTGCCTCTCCAGCACTCTCTACACGTCCCTGTTTCTGGCAGTTCATGTTGACATGAGACTGTTTTGGATTATTAAGATAGATACCGTGTTGTCTCAAAACCTTACACATGAAGCGATGGATTATATTATAGTAGTGTACTAGCTCTGGTCCAGAGCTCCACTGCTTCTGAGTCTGACTTGCATTGGAGCTCTGTTCGTCTCCGTGCATTCGGCCATTACTCCACCCGACCAGCCTCTCTTCTCTAGTGGATATATAAAGAACGTTTTACCTACTCACCAAAATAAACACCTCTTGTGTCATTAGAAAGCCTACTTACCTTAGTGGAAACACTCTGAGCCCCCCACCACATAGATAAAATGGACTTTTTGGCCAGAACGCGATCGTTTTTCACTGAAGGAAAAATATTTCCTATGGAACTTTTCTATTGGCAATATCGGTAGAGGGCGCAAATCCTGGTTGTTTTTCCGGTGAAAAACGATCGCGTTCTGGCCAAAAAGTCCAATTTATCCGTGTGGTGGGGGGCTCAGAGTGTTTCCACTAAGGTAAGTAGGCTTTCTAATGACACAAGACGTGTTTATTTTGGTGAGTAGGTAAAACGTTCTTTATATATCCACTAGAGAAGAGAGGCTGGTCGGGTGCAGTAATGGCCGAATGCACGGAGACGAGCAGAGCTCCAATGCAAGTCAGACTCAGAAGCAGTGGAGCTCTGGACCAGAGCTAGTTGTGTACAACCTACTGTAGGCCTGCAAGAAAGTAAAGCACAAGCGCATGCAGTTGCACAACAAACATTTGTATGGTACAAATGACTACTATATCGAGAATAAAATAAAAACAAAAGCAACACATTTATCAGATTACTTAATGATTTAGCAGGAACCTTCAGGTAAAGTGACTGCATTAAATGATTTATGAATATATTTTAACTGATTATATCATGTATATATTTAAAGCCTACACAATCAGTGATTATTATTTTTCCTTTTTAGCTTCTTACATGAATTCCTGTTTTTTTTAATATACTTTAAGTGTATATTTGTACGCCTCTAAACGTTCTGATGATATGAAAATGGTGGTGTAATGCTTTATCGTGGCGTCATCCACAGTGTTGAGTTGTGATTTCATGCCAAATGCATCCCATTCTGCAATATGTTAATAAACGCTTCAATCAATCATGCAAAATGCACTGTGATCAAATACTGTATTATAGGAAATGAAGTTCATATGGCCAAATGAAGTTCCAAATAATATGATATGATATCTTACACAAATGTCATGGCTAAAAGAAGAACATGTTCTTTTACCATGTTTAAACACAATTTGTAGGTTTGTTCTTGGAAATAGCAACTTTTGCCTTCAGTTATAGGCCGAGGCAAATATTGAGCTCATATAAAATGTTGTTAAATAAAACATTTATCTCAGAAATAAGGATTTAAAGGTATGGCTTAACTGACAAAAGTGAATGCAAACATATAGGGCTGTAAAGTGACAGCTTACAAACCACAGTACTAACACCATGTGTTACCTTTGACCACAAACACATCTGTAGCTCATCATATACTACTAACATACCGGCAGCCTAACTGACACATTGGTGAAATTGTCATAAAGTTACTTAACTCTTATCTCAGTGCTTGAATGATAACACAGCAGAATGGCAGCAGCAGCAGCAGCACCACCACCACCACCAAGGGACAGGTCCTGCCACTTCCTGAGTGCGTAGACAGGAAACAGGAAGTGTGAGTAAGCATTCCTCTCATACCATGTCAACTCACCAGCCAATTAGAAAAGGTTATAGCCTGCCCTTTGCAGAAATATTTATTTTGCGGCCAGCTAATGAAATGTGAAATATGTCGGCCTACTGACGCACTGATATCAGGAAGACTTGCTTGGTATTATTCACAAATTCTTATTTACTATGGCAGTGCAGGCAACCGGTAAGGCCTCTTGGTTCGGAGGAACATAAAACAACAAACAAACTAAACATTTGCATTTGTGATGACAATTAGATTGAGAGAGAGAGCGAGAGAGAGAGAGAGAGAGAGAGAGAGAGAGAGAGAGAGAGAGAGAGAGAGAGAGAGATTTTTGAGGCAAAATTAGAAAAATGCTAAAAATACAAAATACATTATATCTGATCCATAACCAATATCTGGAGTTAGTTTGGGTGGTACGACTTGATTAACCAGATCTAACTCCAGATGTAACTCTTGAGAACGTAAAAATGAAACCAAATGGACCCTTGCGGGTCCATTTGGTTTCATTTTTACACTCTCAAGAGTTAAAATATTCATCATCTGAATTAGCCATTTTGGAATGTATGTTTTACTTGTTTTGTTTCCCAAATCCAGCCTGGAATTGTGGACAAAAGCAAAATAAATCTTTAGATTTGGGGTCTGTGGGGCTAAAATATCCTCAAATGGTGGTCCGTGGCTCACATCCTGAATAAATGGTGGTCCCTGGGATGAAAAAGGTTGAAAACCACTGTACTAGTCTACTGTGGCTGTAGCAAGCAATGTCCCACAAGCTACTGTATACAAGCATATACTGACGCATATGTCTGAGGTAAGCAATGACGGTGCAACTCGTGTCTCTTATGTGCCTACTAATATACTCAAAATGTAAAGATATATGCTTTCACCTTGAAAGAAGAACTGTAAATGCAGAATTCTGTTAAAGGGCAAACTGTGTCAAGCATTTACAAACTATTACAGGTATTATTTCTGGCCAGCAGAGGTCAGTGTCACATTAGATTGAGAAATGAACCTATTGTATGCATTACTGGTATCACACTATTTTGTTTTATATTACAGGACAGTATTTTTTTTACTTCATCCATAAATTTGCCTCTTTTGTTTTAATCACATATACATATCTAACATCCATCTATTGATTGATTAATTGATTGGTTGGATTGATCGATTCGTTTATTTGAATAAGGCCATAAAAAGAGCATACTGTATGCAATGACAAAAAAAGTTGTGGAAATAAGCATTTCCAAAAGGAGTGAGAAGAAGCATTGCTTATTGCTCCCACCCCCGTTTCTATCAATAATAATCATTCAATGCTCAAGTGAAGTAGTCAATAAAATTGAATACTTCAATGTATACAGTACAGCTGTGATATTTACTGTATACACACTGGTACCTGTTACATCCAAATCCAACTATCAGTGATGGGCAGTAGCTTGTTACAAATAGCTAAGCTACATAGCTTAACTACATTTTTCTGTAACTTGTAGTGTAGCTTATTACATTTGTTCTGGGATTAGCTTGTAGTGAAGCAACACTACCTGAATTCCACCCATTTTTAATGGGTAGAAAACCTCTAATATACATCCCAAAACTTAAACATGCCACAATCCCAGGTTAAAACCCACCCCTAAATTATTATTATTATGATTATTATTTAGAAAGTTGTAGAAAGTTGAGATATATACAGTATTTATATACAGTATATGTAGTGCTTGTAGTGTACCTTGCTACATTTTTCTGGGGATAGCTTGTAGTATAGCTTAGCTACAATTTTTCTTGAGTAACAAGTGGTGTAGCTTACTACATTTTCTCAGTAACTTGCCCATCACTGCCAACTATCCTATATGCACAACATGCTGTTTAGATTTTTGTCACCGCTAAACCCCTTAACGTCTTTCCCTTTTTAAACTATTAAAAAAAATCATTTTTCAAGAGTTAAAATGGCCAGTCTACAAGCTCACACCATGTCAATAGATTGGCATGTCGAACTATTCCCACAGGTTTTTCAAAATAGTTAAAAAAGGCAAAGAAGTTAATAGGGATAATGGTTTTAGCGCGTGATGAAAATGGAGATCAAAGTGTATTACAGTGGTTTTCAACCTTTTTGACACCAGGGACCACCATTTATTCAGCAATCTAGCCATGGACCACCATTTGATGACATTTTCACTCCAAGACCTAAAACTAAAGAATTCTTTTGGTTTTGTCCACAATTCCAGGCTGGATTTTGAAAAAAAAAAAAAAAAAAAAAAAAACAGTGTAGAGTTCTTAATTAAGTGGTGAATATTTTAACTCTTGAGAGTGTAAAAATGAAACCAAATGGACCCACCAGGGTCCAACTGGTTACTGAGTGGGGGAGGATGTCTATTTATTTGAGCTAGAAATCATCTTAAAGATTAGAACGTAGTTTTCATCGCTCACATAATAAAATATCTATCTAGTCTATATATAATGTCCAGTTAGTCTCTTGTCAGGTCATATGTTTGTCTTCCTGAGCATTAATCTCTGTCTTTTGCATGGTCAGCACTGGCAGATTTGCACCAGTGGTTCAATCATCCTGACAATGCATCTTTATTCCTCTGAATATCCCACAGGATGCTACAGCTTCCAGATCAATACATTCTGTGATTAATATTCTAAACTAGATGGAGGGGGTGGGGGGGTACCAATCTCTTAACCCATTGTGTCCTGATCAGATTCTCAGTGGTCCTTGATAGGGTTCCAGGTGGTCCCCAGGCTAAATGATGGAAAGTTGGTTAACCAGATGTAACTCTTTGAGAATGTAAAAATGAAACCAAATGGACCCTTGCGGGTCCATCACACTCTCAAGAGTAAAATTATTCTTCGTCTGAATTAGCACCACTGTTTTGTTTCCGAGATACAGCCTGGAATTGTGGACAAAACCAAAAGAATTCTTTATTTTCACTGGTCTTTAGGGTGAAAATGTCATCAAATGGTGGTCCGTGGCTCAATTGCTGATTAAATGGTGGGCCCGGGCATCAAAAAGGTTGAAAACCATTGTTCTAGTTCCTCATGCTAGATTCTAGTTCCTCTCAGTAGACTGTAGTTTCTGAAGTTAGATTCCAGTCCCGACACTAGATTCTAGTCCATGACACTAAATTCTAGTCCCTGGCGCGAGATTCTAGTTTTTCTGGAAAACTCTCTTTCCGTGCAGTGATGCTTAACATATTTCAGGACCTATTATCTGCAGAAGCTCATCTAAAAACATGTTGTTCTAGGGATCACGTACCCCAGAAGCAAAGATTTGAGTTATAGATGTTTTCTTCTGAAATAATGTATTCAAAGACGAAAACCACGTTTTCACAATTTTCAAAATAGCAGAGCTGCAAGCTCATATCGCGCCACTCGGTGGCGCAATATGAGCTTGTAGATCTGCTATTTTTCAACAGCTAAAACACACAAACGCGTTCAGTACAGAAATGGGTTAAAGTCTTTGTACTCTTTAGTCTTTAGGCCTGGTACAAGATACACACTGTGTGCCAGCAATTAATTTATTCAAACAAATCAAGCAACAGGATCAGCATATCAGAATCTCATGCCAATATACTGTAGTTCTTTTCAATGGATTGTTGATAGTTCCAGGAATGAGACTTTGCCCCAGTAGAAGGAGCTTTGTTTTGTTTTGTTTTTAACCATGGTTCACGTTTTACTTTGTTATTAGAGAAAGGTAAAAGATGAGTGTTAAACGTTTTTCATTTGCTGCTTTCTGCTTTTGTTTGAGTTTTTAGCTATTTTTGACAGTTGGTAGGGGCTAAATATAACCCTTTTTTTATTACAAAAATGTATGTCAACTTCTTTGTTTCAATTTCTTTTTTTGGGAGAGACAGCAAGATCAATTTTCAAACCGCGGCGTATGTCACGACAGTGGGTTGCGACCGTTATACATTTGTCTCGACTGATAAACCGTTGCGGCCGCTTTGGCCAAAGTTACCTGCTAAACCTAACCCTAACCCCTAACCCTAAACGTAACCTCAACCTTAATGAAGAAGAAGAAGAAGAAGGAATCACAGTAAAAATGGAGCCACTTGTAACACAAAATGCAACACTTTTCTTTCACTTTCTCTAGCAACCTAAAACAGGAACCTTTGATTGAAAACACCCAAAGTTGTCCTTTGAGTATCTGGGGGTATTGTGAGCGGAGAACAGGCCAGGAGATCAGCCAGAGGATCGATATCTCAGTCGTATGTATACCAGCGACCTATTGTGGCGAAAACACCATTGAGCCAGAAGGCAAAGCCCAGCAATCTACCATCCTACTCTCATAGCTGACCTACGGTCATGATGTGTGGGCCATGTCTGAAAGAATGAGGTTGTGAATGCAAGTAGATGCAGTGTTGCCAACTGCCAAAATCCAAAATGCACTAGTGGAACTTCCAAAATGCACTAGAATGCGCTAGAGCAGTGGGTTTTCAACCATTTTCATACCAGGGCCCACTATTTATTCTGCATTTTAGCCACGGAGGACCGCCATTTGATGTTAAGTCTAGTCTCTCAGACTAATTTAGAATAAATAACTGGCAAAACATTGGTCAAAAATAACAATTCTTCTACATTTTTTAAATGTGTAGATCCTTGACAATTCAGAATTAATTAAATATAATTTAACTCTTGAGAGAAACCAAATGGACCCTTACGGGTCCATTTGGTTTCATTTTACGCTCTCAAGAGTTACAAATCTATAAGGGTCCATTTGGTTACCAAAGGTCCTTTCTAGGAAGGAAAAAATGGTGAAAAACGAGGGTTTTATCTCTGGCTCCTGTCAACCAATTTCGCTCCAACTCACCAGCAAAAAAAGCACTAGATTTTCCGCCAGGAATTTTTCACTAATTTGGCCGCTCCGCTAGGGGGGTCTGGAAAAGCGCTAAATATAGCAACAAATGCGCCAAGTTGGCAACACTGAGTGGATGAAATGAGTTTCCTCAGACATTGACTCACATCTGCCAGTACAACGTCCTGTTTTTGCCATAGCTGAACACCTTTCATCCCTAAACTTCTTTTACCTTTTTTTATTAGTCACCTTAATTTAAAAACGACAGAAGTCTGTCCGGGTGGGCCAAAATTGGAAGCTATTTTAACACCAGCTCAAACCAACACATTTCATGGCTTGGTCAAGCTATGGGTATCCAAATTGATTGGCTGCAATCAAAGCACTCTGCACAAACACTCAGCCAGGCCTGCATTTATTGACTTGTTCAGACACACACACGGCACCTCTGACATCATGCTTGTTAATGTTTTTAAGTACGTCACCACTGTCAATGGTTTAATTACGTCATCAGTACTACCACTAATTACTACTACCAATTCCTTGCAGTCACTTACTTGCAGTCACTTGCAGTCAAGTAAGTCAGACAAGTAAAATAAGTCAGACAAGTAAAATAAAAGGTAATCTGTGCATAAACTGTATGATAACCATTTACCACCACATATTTATAGGTGCTTTATTACTGTGCATAAATTCACCCATCCATAGAAGGGGCGCACACACGCGCACGTGCACACGCACGCACACGCACACACACACACACACCACACACACCACACACACACACACACACACACACACACACACACACACACACACTACACCAGGGGCGGATGTAACATTTCCCAATGGGGGGGGGGTGGTAAGTGGGCGGCTTCATCGCCGCACCCATACCATTTTCGGTTACAGGACTTTTATTAGTCAAGTACAGCATCAATAATAACATCGAGGAAGTTCTTTATTAATAAAGAACTTCCTCGATTTTACTTCCTGTGTGCCCGGATCATCGTCTTCTTTTTATATGGATTGTTCCCATTTTTGATCCGAGTGAGCACCTTCTACTACATTTTTCACTGATGACCACCTCCATCTGAGCACCTGGTTAGCTCTTGTTTGAAATTCTATACCTCAGTTAGATGTTGAAGTTGCAACAGACACGCAGCATGCATAAAGCTAAAGGTCTGACTCAGAGAGTTTTCTGTTTTCAATGATGAAATGCTGTTGGTTTAGTGGTGACACAGCTGTAGTTATTAGCAGTAGTAGTGTTTCAAATCATTTTAATTTGAAATATCTTGGGTTGTTTTGCATGCCATCATGTTTGGTGGGGCAGACTGGGCATTTAGGGGGGCCTTGCCCTCCCCCATGCCCATGCCTAGATCCGCCCCTGCACTACACACACATCCTCCTACTCATGACCTTACCAGGAGCATAATGATGAGCAGAATGGAAGGCTGGAGGCTCATTCATGCACAGACTGATGGACAGTCCTTGGGAGACATGCAGGAAGGCGTCATTAGCATTGTGTTGTGATGACAGACATCTGGGGACAAAGATAAACACATCATCATCACCATCAACAGATAGGAAGACGCTGCCTCAGTTTTCTGCCGTTCATTACGGGCATTAACGCAGGGGCGGATTGGCCATCTGGAGTACAGGGAGTTTTCCCGGTGGCCTGCACCACCTAGTGGCCTGGACAAGATCCAAAATGCACTAGTGGCACTTCCAAAATGCACTAGAATGTGCTAGATGCTCGCCTGATACAGATCAAAATGACCATTAATCTTCTACATTCTCTAGTTGTGTAGACTAAGTTGGGCTAATTCACATGATGAATATTTTAACTCTTGAGGGTGTAAAAATGAAACCAAATGGACCCGCAAGGGTCCATTTGGTTTCATTTTTACGCTCTCAAAGAGTTACATCTGGTTAACCAGCTGCCCCACCCCCAGGGTGGCCTGGCAAAGGCAAAATTGTCCCGGTGGGAAAATATGTGCCAATCCGCCCCTGCATTAACGCACCTAATAACAGTTTCTCTCCTGAGGGTTTTGACGCCATTAAATTAACATGCAACATCAATCAAAGTTTCTTTTCGCTCTGACAGGCATGAAAGCATTAAAACAAAGGGGCTGACATACATTATACTGCATCTGAGACAAGACAACGTTCAGAAATAGCATGGCTTGTTTTGGAAAATGTCAGTGTCTGAGGTTGTGCAGGATGTTAATAGAGGGTATGCACCATGTGTGTGTGACATTAACATCATATAAGTCAGTGGTTTTCAACAGGTGGTCCGGGGACCACCCGTGGTCCTTGAGAGGGTTACAGGTGGTCCTCAGCTAAGATGCTTAACCAGATGTAACTCTTGAGAGCATAAAAATGAAACAAAAATGGACCCTTGCAGGTCCATTTGGTTCATTTTTATGCAATAAAAGTAATTCACATGATGAATATTTTAACTCTTGAGATTGTAAAAAAACGAAACCAAATGGACCCGCAAGGGTCCATTTGGTTTACATATGGTTTAAACAACTTAGCTGGGGACCACCTCGAACCCCTCTCAGGGACCATTGGTGGTCCCCGGACCACCTGTTGAAAACCCCTGGTCTAGAAAGTTCATTGCTTTGAATGAACACTGGATGTTTGTTTAACAATGATGGATTTCTTTCTGTTGTATGACAGCCAAGTGTTGAAATCAACAGACAGCAGCATTTTCATTCTGATGGTATAGTTTTTCTAAGTGGCTACTGGGATATTTACAGTATTTCCTATTGACTAATGGAAACTGTCCCTGCATACTCCATCACTGTCACCTCCAAAGCATTACATTTACCAACCAGGGGGAAAAGAAAAAGAAAAAAATCCACAGAAGATTTAATAAAAAAATAACTTTGAGTTAAAAAAAAATCACTCCTGTGCGAAGTGATGATAAATGCTCTCATCATCAACATTGATTACAACATAATGTTTGTGTTACTAACAAAACAAACCAATTAAATTCTCTTCATTGTCAATGGCATTTTAATGGTATTATAGACAACTTCATAGGCAAAAATCCCCCCCAAAAAAGCTATATATTTTTTGCCTTTTTCCCCTCTACATCGCTTCTACTTTGATGCTGCAGCTGTTTCCCTGCAGACGCTCCAGAACTTTCCTGTTGACAACAAACCCTTTTCGTCAGGTTCATGACAAGGCAGTGCTAGTGTGTGGGGGGAGGAGAGGGGCTGTAGGGTGTAGGGTGAGGCAGCGTTTTAGCCAACCACAGCAAACACAGCAGTCACCTTTTTGCCAAAAGTTTTATTTATGGCCCACCAGTGTGATATTAATGAGTCTGTCTGGCTAATGAAGTGCTCTGTCAGGGTTCTTACTGTTACAGCATATTTAAGCCTGATTTAAAATGTTTACAGCTGCAATATATTCCAAACAAAGAACTTTCTTTGGCTTCGGAAAGGCTTGCTGACCCACAGAACGTTTGGAGAGGATGAACCTCAGACCAGTGTTTGCAAACTTGGCGCATTTGTTGCTATATTTACGGTAGCTTTTTTTCCCAGACCCGCCTGGCTCCTGCTTAGTGAAAAACTCCTGGCGGAAAATCTAGTGCTTTTTGGCTGGTGAGTTGGGGCAAAATTGACCGACAGGTGCCAGAGATAAAACCCTCATTTTTCACCATTTTTCCTCCTATGACAGTGGTTTTCAACCAGTGGTCCCCATAGGCTAAATGATGAAAAGTTGGTTAACCAGATGTAACTCTGAGAATAAAAATGGAACCAACAATTTGGTTTCATTTTTACACTCACAAGAGTTTAAACTATTCATTATGTGAATTAGCCCAAGTCTACACAACTAGAGAATGTGGAAGATTAATGGTCATTTTGATCTGTATGTTTGTCCGTTTTTTTTTTTTTTCGTCCGAAATCCAGCCTGGAATTGTGGACAAAAGCAAAAGAAATCTTTAGTTTTAGGGTCTGTGGGGCTAAAAATGCCATGAAACAGTGGTCCGTGGCTCAAATTCTGAATAAAATAGTGGGCCCTCTATGAAAAAGGTTTAAAACACTGTTCCATATCACCTCAGACCATTGCTGCCGACTCAGTAATTTCTGCCCATACAGTATAGCTCAATGAATCTGCCTAGCAACACTGCATGTTACATCCATGCTGGGGGAACACAAGCAACCTGAATAATTTGCTGTTAGGGGAAAGCTATAGGTCCACAGTAGGGTCTGCCCTGGGTGGGGGAGGCGATGTAGGGTCCAGAGCCTTATAGTGGGAGAGTTAGGATATTGAGGGGTCAGAAACCAGAGCGGAGCACATGACTATACAGAGTCACTGCGAGTCCTAATTGCAATTGGGAATACATTGTTTTCAACAAGAACGGCGCAAATAAGAGCTATTTTAGGCACGTATGCAAAACGACAACTGTTTTAAAGTATGGTTCAGTCACAAGTCACGACTACCTGTAATGTTTATTTTGTACTATTATTAAGGAACAACTGGTGTTAAAGTCATTAAAGCTGGATTAAATACCTGAGTCCAACACATTTCTGCATACTCCTACAAAAAGTAGGAGTATGCAGTCTCGCGAGACGCTCCGTATTGCGTGAATGGGGTGCTGTTGGCTCTATGCTCTTCCAGCAGATTGTCAGTTGCTAACAGTGTGTGAATGGTGTGCTGTTGGCTCTATGCTCCTCCAGCAGATTGTCAGTTGTTAACAATGTGTGTGAATGGGGTGCTGTTGGCTCTATGCTCCTCCAGCAGCGCGAGCGCCCTGGCGCATAGGAGTGAACGGGAATATCCTAACTCTCCCACTATAAGGCTCTGGTAGGGTCTACCCTGGGGTGTGTGGGGGAGGTGATGTGATGGAGGCGCGTGTGGCGAGGAAGATGGATCTTATTATGGACAACCACTCTAATCCCCTTCACATGGAGATTGTGCTAACACAATCTCCACACACTCAGGGGGGATGACAAACATCCCCTGGGACAACCAATGGACTGAGAAAATATTCAAAAACATAGCACGCAGAGCCGTATCTAATGCCCCCTAAATGCCCTGACTGCCCCAACAAGCAAACAAACCCAAATTTCAAAGATATTTCAAATTAAAGTGCTTATAGTTAAAATTATTTGAAACACTACTACTGCTACTAACTAACTACAGCTGTGGCACCACTAAACCAACAGCATTTCATCATTGAAAACAGAAAACTCTCTGAGTCAGAGGTTTAGCTTTATGCATGCTGTGTCATGTGCCTGTTGCAACTTCAACAACAACTGATGTTATTATTGATGCCTTACTTGCCTATAATAATATTATAGGTCCATATATAAGTCCAGTACAAGATATAGATCTTGCGCATCACAGAACTAAAGCATTTAAATGAAAATGGCATATGGGCGGCTTCATTACTTGTGGCACCATGCGCCACGGCGATGAAGCCGCCCTCATGGCATTTTCACCTATCCCACCCAATTGGGAAATGTTTCATCCAAGCCTGATAGCACCTCCGAAAATGTAAATACATGGTGGACAAAGTAATGATATTTCCATGTCTTCATGCTCACAACAAAAGCAGCGCTTACGCCTCAAGCTTAAGCATTCGCGTCAAGTTAATTCAAGGGTCAGAGTTCAACCAAAGCTGAAACCAACAAGTCGATCAACAAGGTCCAATTACTTGTAAGCAAATAGTCATTTGAATAATCGCTTACAGGCACTCCACTAAAAACCATTGGTGTGCAATGGACCTCTTATTTAAACTGAGACAGTCCTTTGTGCCATTAGGCACGAAGATGCAAAACAAGGCACTTTGTCACTCAACCCAAGTCAATGGACTAATTATTAACAGTTTCTAAGCATTTTGGATCCCCAGCCAGGAAAATCTCCTGTGAAGTCATACCTATGACAGGCAAAGTCAAATGGCGCCCCCCAAGAAGATATTATATGCGTTTTAAATGTTCAATTCTAGTTATAGAGGACAAGTATACTGTATTTATCCATATGAGGCTTATTAGCCTGGGATCCTTTTGCAGCATGTCTGGTGGTTGCCCCGGTGCTCCCCTCCTCCCCTCATGGCGCCCCAGGCAAGTCTGCCTAATGGCAAAAACGCCCCTGATTGGTCTCTTTTTATACAAACAGATTATTATGTTTATTATTATTATCTAAAATGGGTTAATAGCACAGGAAGACTCTTCACATACTAGACTAGGTCCTCTGATGAACTTTTATAGGCTAGGGTGACAGGGATTTTGCTGTATAACTGCTCCTACCCTGTGGAATAGCCTACCCTTCTCTATGAAAAAAATCTGTTTCAGTTGACATTTTTAAAAGCAGTTTAAATACGTTTTTGTACCGTTGCCTGATTATTTTTTTTACTTGTCAAGGTCCAATTTGTTGTGTGTGTGTGTTTTTTTTTTTTTTTTTTAAACTGTTTTTTGCTTTTTATTTGTTCATATTTTTACTTTACATTTCCTTAGGGTTTGAATGTTTTCTTATACCCATTATGCCCATTGTACAGCACATATGCATAATGGTGTCTCTCATCTTGCTGTATCTGCAGCTGTATAACATCATGTCACTTTGAGCTGTCCTGTGCCGTCTCTGAATGAATGAATTAACTGAACTATCAATATATAAATCAATACACAGTTCATCACCATCACCAGTGAAGATTAATGTACTGTACATCTATAATCAGTCAATGCATAATCAATTGATACAGTACAATACAGTATCAGCAGTCTGGTTAACAGTGAATAGTAAGTAAGTCATCCTATGGCTCTGCTGCAATGTGTGCATCCTAGTGACATTATAGTCACTAGGTCACTATAGTCACTATAGGGAAAACTTCCATACCTATTGGGAGAAATACAACAATGTGCAAACACAGCAGCAAGATTTGTGCACCGTTGCGACGTAAGAGATTGGCCAAAGGAATACAACCACCCTAAGGACTACGATCTGTACTATCCAGACTTTTCCATGTAAAACAGAGCTGCTACATTTAAACAGATAGTGAATCTGTTTGTTTTTTCTTATTCTGCATGATCTGTCTTGAATGTAGCAATAAAAATGTTGTTATAATGTGCTATAACCTTTTATAAAACAATGCATTGTAGCATAACTGTCTACAAAAATTGTACCCCCTCCAACTGTATATATTTGTCCCCATTTTCAAACTGTTTTTATTGTATTTGTTTTGTGACTCTTGCTTTGGCAATGTAAATGTCTGTTTTTATCATGCCAATAAAGCTCCTTTGAATTGAAAATTGAAATATAGTCACTTCAATAAACAAATTGAAATACAAGTTGTGTTTGTGTTCTGTTTGTAATGATTTTTCTTTTAGGACCTTTTTTTCTGAGGGAAAAAATCTTCCATCAGAAAAAAATCTTGAAAATGGGTGGAATCCTCTAGTATTGCCTATTATGCCTTCACGCATATAGATGCTCTAGTCCAGGGGTTTTCAACCTTTTTGATCCCAGGGACCACTATTTATTCAGAATTTGAGCCACGGACCACCATTGTAGGACATTTTAGCCCCACAGACCCCACAACTAATGTTTTATTTTGCTTTTGTCCATGACCATTAATCTTCTAGTTGTGTGGCTAATTCACATGAATATTTTAACTCTTGAGAGTGTAAAAATGAAACCAAATGGACCCGCAAGGGTCCATTTGGTTTCATTTTTACGTTCTCAGGAGTTACATCTGGTTAAACAACTTAGCTGGGGACCACCTAGAACCCTCTCAGGGACCACTGGTGGTCCCCGGACCACCTGTTGAAAACCCCTGCTCTAGTCCAAACACGATCAGACCGACCTGGTAGCAACTAGTAAGTGGTCGCGACATGCACAAGGCGAGTCAAACACGAGCAGGTCAGGACAGAAAGCCTGGCAGGCCAGCGGGCCTGTGAGGCTGGAATGGGGAGGGGCTTAGCGAAGGGTTCACTGATTTCGCCGCTCCTGGAGGAAAGTTGTTAAAGTTTCTTTGATCTCACCTCCGTTTTTTTTTTTTTTTTTGGGGGGGGGGGGGGGGGGGGGGGGGGGGGCTACAAGGGATGACATCATCAAGTTGTGTTTCACCATGTTAATGATTTTTCTTCAAGGACCTTATTTTTCTGAGAGTGTATAAATGGAACCACATGGTGATAGATGAGTTTGGGTGATAGATGGGAAAACCTCAAGGCTGTAAGACAAACAACATTGGTACTAGTAAACATGACATGGTCAGAGTAACTGGTAAAATGTGGGAGTTAAAAGGGGTAAAAGGGGCATGTGCAGGTGGCTCAACAGGTATTGTCTCACTGACCGTGTCGTGTCTGCGTTGTGTCAATCGTCGGCCTACGGGTGTGCCTACGGGTCGTGCCTACGAGCGTGCTCACTGGCGTGCCCACATGTAGACACCCCCGTAGACATTGTCTACGCGTTGCTCCCACGGTGATTTGAACCGGAGATCTCTGCTTTCGGAGGGCTCGACATTACCGCTGCGCCACCTGTACTTCCCGCATATAGATCATTCATTAAAGGTATATAAAAGGTAGATCATTCATTAAAGGTATATAAAATGGGGCGCCATTTTACTGTGCCTGTCATAGGGATGACGTCACAGGAGATATGTAGTATAGTTCATCTATGGAACGTTCCATGATTATCCAGCATTGCAGCGTAAAACATCGATGTATATACTGTACACTGCTCTGTTTGTAATGTAAATGGCGACCCCTGCTGGTAAAATAAGGGACTGTAAAACAAACGGGATGAACTATAAGTGGACACAATATGTAGTTGTTTGAAGCATTCCTTTACATCTACTGCGGAGGAGTGATCTCTTGTGACGTCATCCCTATGACAGACACAGTAAAATGGCGCCCCCTTTGGATAAAAACATGAACTATTTTTAAACTAAAGAGCTTCTTCTATATGTTTTAAATGTTCAATTCAAGTTATAGAGGGCATGTATAATGTATTTATCCATATTTGTCTCATTAGCCAGAGTAACAAATTCCACCCATTTTCAACATTTTACTGTCATTGATTAATATACAGTCTCTCATTTTTTCCTAGAAATGGAGGTCTGGAAAAAATCATTAACATGGTGAAACAAAACTTATTTTTCTTCAAGGACCTTATTTTTCTGAGAGTGTATAAATGGAACCACATGGTGATAGATGAGTTTGGGTGATAGATGGGAAAACCTCAAGGCTGTAAGACAAACAACATTGGTACTAGTAAACATGACATGGTCAGAGTAACTGGTAAAATGTGGGAGTTAAAAGGGGTAAAAGGGGCATGTGCAGGTGGCTCAACAGGTATTGTCTCACTGACCGTGTCGTGTCTGCGTTGTGTCACAACCGTCGGCCTACGGGTGTGCCTACGGGTCGTGCCTACGAGCGTGCTCACTGGCGTGCCCACATGTAGACACCCCCGTAGACATTGTCTACGCGTTGCTCCCACGGTGATTTGAACCGGAGATCTCTGCTTTCGGAGAGCTCGACATTACCGCTGCGCCACCTGTACTTCCCGCATATAGATCATTCATTAAAGGTATATAAAAGGTAGATCATTCATTAAAGGTATATAAAAGGTAGATCATTCATTAAAGGTATATAAAATGGGGCGCCATTTTACTGTGCCTGTCATAGGGATGACGTCACAGGAGATATGTAGTATAGTTCATCTATGGAACGTTCCATGATTATCCAGCATTGCCGCGTAAAATATCGATGTATATACTGTACACTGCTCTGTTTGTAATGTAAATGGCGACCCCTGCTGGTAAAATAAGGGACTGTAAAACAAACGGGATGAACTATAAGTGGACACAATATGTAGTTGTTTGAGCATTCCTTTACATCTACTGCGGAGTGATCTCTTGTGACGTCATCCCTATGACAGACACAGTAAAATGGCGCCCCCTTGGGATAAAAACATGAACTATCCTTAAACTAAAGAGCTTCTTCTATATGTTTTAAATGTTCAATTCAAGTTATAGAGGGCATGTATAATGTATTTATCCATATTTGTCTCATTGGCCAGTGTAACAAATTCCACCCATTTTCAACTTTTTACTGTCATTGATTAATATACAGTCTCTCATTTTTTCCTAGAAATGGAGGTCTGGAAAAAATCATTAACATGGTGAAACAAAACTTATTTTTCTTCAAGGACCTTATTTTTCTGAGAGTGTATAAATGGAACTACATGGTGATAGATGAGTTTGGGTGATAGATGGGAAAACCTCAAGGCTGTAAGACAAACAACATTGGTACTAGTAAACATGACATGGTCAGAGTAACTGGTAAAATGTGGGAGTTAAAAGGGGTAAAAGGGGCATGTGCAGGTGGCTCAACAGGTATTGTCTCACTGACCGTGTCGTGTCTGCGTTGTGTCAATCGTCGGCCTACGGGTGTGCCTACGGGTCGTGCCTACGAGCGTGCTCACTGGCGTGCCCACATGTAGACACCCCCGTAGACATTGTCTACGCGTTGCTCCCACGGTGATTTGAACCGGAGATCTCTGCTTTCGGAGAGCTCGACATTACCGCTGCGCCACCTGTACTTCCCGCATATAGATCATTCATTAAAGGTATATAAAGGGTAGATCATTCATCAAAGGTATATAAAAGGTAGATCATTCATTAAAGGTATATAAAATGGGGCGCCATTTTACTGTGCCTGTCATAGGGATGACGTCACAGGAGATATGTAGTATAGTTCATCTATGGAACGTTCCATGATTATCCAGCATTGCCGCGTAAAACATCGATGTATATACTGTACACTGCTCTGTTTGTAATGTAAATGGCGACCCCTGCTGGTAAAATAAGGGACTGTAAAACAAACGGGATGAACTATAAGTGGACACAATATGTAGTTGTTTGAAGCATTCCTTTACATCTACTGCGGAGTGATCTCTTGTGACGTCATCCCTATGACAGACACAGTAAAATGGCGCCCCCTTGGGATAAAAACATGAACTATCCTTAAACTAAAGAGCTTCTTCTATATGTTTTAAATGTTCAATTCAAGTTATAGAGGGCATGTATAATGTATTTATCCATATTTGTCTCATTGGCCAGTGTAACAAATTCCACCCATTTTCAACTTTTTACTGTCATTGATTAATATACAGTCTCTCATTTTTTCCTAGAAATGGAGGTCTGGAAAAAATCATTAACATGGTGAAACAAAACTTATTTTTCTTCAAGGACCTTATTTTTCTGAGAGTGTATAAATGGAACCACATGGTGATAGATGAGTTTGGGTGATAGATGGGAAAACCTCAAGGCTGTAAGACAAACAACATTGGTACTAGTAAACATGACATGGTCAGAGTAACTGGTAAAATGTGGGAGTTAAAAGGGGTAAAAGGGGCATGTGCAGGTGGCTCAACAGGTATTGTCTCACTGACCGTGTCGTGTCTGCGTTGTGTCAATCGTCGGCCTACGGGTGTGCCTACGGGTCGTGCCTACGAGCGTGCTCACTGGCGTGCCCACATGTAGACACCCCCGTAGACATTGTCTACGCGTTGCTCCCACTGTGATTTGAACCGGAGATCTCTGCTTTCGGAGAGCTCGACATTACCGCTGCGCCACCTGTACTTCCCGCATATAGATCATTCATTAAAGGTATATAAAAGGTAGATCATTCATTAAAGGTATATAAAAGGTAGATCATTCATTAAAGGTATATAAAATGGGGCGCCATTTTACTGTGCCTGTCATAGGGATGACGTCACAGGAGATATGTAGTATAGTTCATCTATGGAACGTTCCATGATTATCCAGCATTGCCGCGTAAAACATCGATGTATATACTGTACACTGCTCTGTTTGTAATGTAAATGGCGACCCCTGCTGGTAAAATAAGGGACTGTAAAACAAACGGGATGAACTATAAGTGGACACAATATGTAGTTGTTTGAAGCATTCCTTTACATCTACTGCGGAGTGATCTCTTGTGACGTCATCCCTATGACAGACACAGTAAAATGGCGCCCCCTTGGGATAAAAACATGAACTATCCTTAAACTAAAGAGCTTCTTCTATATGTTTTAAATGTTCAATTCAAGTTATAGAGGGCATGTATAATGTATTTATCCATATTTGTCTCATTGGCCAGTGTAACAAATTCCACCCATTTTCAACTTTTTACTGTCATTGATTAATATACAGTCTCTCATTTTTTCCTAGAAATGGAGGTCTGGAAAAAATCATTAACATGGTGAAACAAAACTTATTTTTCTTCAAGGACCTTATTTTTCTGAGAGTGTATAAATGGAACCACATGGTGATAGATGAGTTTGGGTGATAGATGGGAAAACCTCAAGGCTGTAAGACAAACAACATTGGTACTAGTAAACATGACATGGTCAGAGTAACTGGTAAAATGTGGGAGTTAAAAGGGGTAAAAGGGGCATGTGCAGGTGGCTCAACAGGTATTGTCTCACTGACCGTGTCGTGTCTGCGTTGTGTCAATCGTCGGCCTACGGGTGTGCCTACGGGTCGTGCCTACGAGCGTGCTCACTGGCGTGCCCACATGTAGACACCCCCGTAGACATTGTCTACGCGTTGCTCCCACGGTGATTTGAACCGGAGATCTCTGCTTTCGGAGAGCTCGACATTACCGCTGCGCCACCTGTACTCCCGCATATAGATCATTCATTAAAGGTATATAAAAGGTAGATCATTCATTAAAGGTATATAAAAGGTAGATCATTCATTAAAGGTATATAAAAGGTAGATCATTCATTAAAGGTATATAAAATGGGGCGCCATTTTACTGTGCCTGTCATAGGGATGACGTCACAGGAGATATGTAGTATAGTTCATCTATGGAACGTTCCATGATTATCCAGCATTGCCGCGTAAAACATCGATGTATATACTGTACACTGCTCTGTTTGTAATGTAAATGGCGACCCCTGCTGGTAAAATAAGGGACTGTAAAACAAACGGGATGAACTATAAGTGGACACAATATGTAGTTGTTTGAAGCATTCCTTTACATCTACTGCGGAGTGATCTCTTGTGACGTCATCCCTATGACAGACACAGTAAAATGGCGCCCCCTTGGGATAAAAACATGAACTATCCTTAAACTAAAGAGCTTCTTCTATATGTTTTAAATGTTCAATTCAAGTTATAGAGGGCATGTATAATGTATTTATCCATATTTGTCTCATTGGCCAGTGTAACAAATTCCACCCATTTTCAACTTTTTACTGTCATTGATTAATATACAGTCTCTCATTTTTTCCTAGAAATGGAGGTCTGGAAAAAATCATTAACATGGTGAAACAAAACTTATTTTTCTTCAAGGACCTTATTTTTCTGAGAGTGTATAAATGGAACCACATGGTGATAGATGAGTTTGGGTGATAGATGGGAAAACCTCAAGGCTGTAAGACAAACAACATTGGTACTAGTAAACATGACATGGTCAGAGTAACTGGTAAAATGTGGGAGTTAAAAGGGGTAAAAGGGGCATGTGCAGGTGGCTCAACAGGTATTGTCTCACTGACCGTGTCGTGTCTGCGTTGTGTCAATCGTCGGCCTACGGGTGTGCCTACGGGTCGTGCCTACGAGCGTGCTCACTGGCGTGCCCACATGTAGACACCCCCGTAGACATTGTCTACGCGTTGCTCCCACGGTGATTTGAACCGGAGATCTCTGCTTTCGGAGAGCTCGACATTACCGCTGCGCCACCTGTACTTCCCGCATATAGATCATTCATTAAAGGTATATAAAAGGTAGATCATTCATTAAAGGTATATAAAGGTAGATCATTCATTAAAGGTATATAAAAGGTAGATCATTCATTAAAGGTATATAAAATGGGGCGCCATTTTACTGTGCCTGTCATAGGGATGACGTCACAGGAGATATGTAGTATAGTTCATCTATGGAACGTTCCATGATTATCCAGCATTGCCGCGTAAAACATCGATGTATATACTGTACACTGCTCTGTTTGTAATGTAAATGGCGACCCCTGCTGGTAAAATAAGGGACTGTAAAACAAACGGGATGAACTATAAGTGGACACAATATGTAGTTGTTTGAAGCATTCCTTTACATCTACTGCGGAGTGATCTCTTGTGACGTCATCCCTATGACAGACACAGTAAAATGGCGCCCCCTTGGGATAAAAACATGAACTATCCTTAAACTAAAGAGCTTCTTCTATATGTTTTAAATGTTCAATTCAAGTTATAGAGGGCATGTATAATGTATTTATCCATATTTGTCTCATTGGCCAGTGTAACAAATTCCACCCATTTTCAACTTTTTACTGTCATTGATTAATATACAGTCTCTCATTTTTTCCTAGAAATGGAGGTCTGGAAAAAATCATTAACATGGTGAAACAAAACTTATTTTTCTTCAAGGACCTTATTTTTCTGAGAGTGTATAAATGGAACCACATGGTGATAGATGAGTTTGGGTGATAGATGGGAAAACCTCAAGGCTGTAAGACAAACAACATTGGTACTAGTAAACATGACATGGTCAGAGTAACTGGTAAAATGTGGGAGTTAAAAGGGGTAAAAGGGGCATGTGCAGGTGGCTCAACAGGTATTGTCTCACTGACCGTGTCGTGTCTGCGTTGTGTCAATCGTCGGCCTACGGGTGTGCCTACGGGTCGTGCCTACGAGCGTGCTCACTGGCGTGCCCACATGTAGACACCCCCGTAGACATTGTCTACGCGTTGCTCCCACGGTGATTTGAACCGGAGATCTCTGCTTTCGGAGAGCTCGACATTACCGCTGCGCCACCTGTACTTCCCGCATATAGATCATTCATTAAAGGTATATAAAAGGTAGATCATTCATTAAAGGTATATAAAAGGTAGATCATTCATTAAAGGTATATAAAATGGGGCGCCATTTTACTGTGCCTGTCATAGGGATGACGTCACAGGAGATATGTAGTATAGTTCATCTATGGAACGTTCCATGATTATCCAGCATTGCCGCGTAAAACATCGATGTATATACTGTACACTGCTCTGTTTGTAATGTAAATGGCGACCCCTGCTGGTAAAATAAGGGACTGTAAAACAAACGGGATGAACTATAAGTGGACACAATATGTAGTTGTTTGAAGCATTCCTTTACATCTACTGCGGAGTGATCTCTTGTGACGTCATCCCTATGACAGACACAGTAAAATGGCGCCCCCTTGGGATAAAAACATGAACTATCCTTAAACTAAAGAGCTTCTTCTATATGTTTTAAATGTTCAATTCAAGTTATAGAGGGCATGTATAATGTATTTATCCATATTTGTCTCATTGGCCAGTGTAACAAATTCCACCCATTTTCAACTTTTTACTGTCATTGATTAATATACAGTCTCTCATTTTTTCCTAGAAATGGAGGTCTGGAAAAAATCATTAACATGGTGAAACAAAACTTATTTTTCTTCAAGGACCTTATTTTTCTGAGAGTGTATAAATGGAACCACATGGTGATAGATGAGTTTGGGTGATAGATGGGAAAACCTCAAGGCTGTAAGACAAACAACATTGGTACTAGTAAACATGACATGGTCAGAGTAACTGGTAAAATGTGGGAGTTAAAAGGGGTAAAAGGGGCATGTGCAGGTGGCTCAACAGGTATTGTCTCACTGACCGTGTCGTGTCTGCGTTGTGTCAATCGTCGGCCTACGGGTGTGCCTACGGGTCGTGCCTACGAGCGTGCTCACTGGCGTGCCCACATGTAGACACCCCCGTAGACATTGTCTACGCGTTGCTCCCACGGTGATTTGAACCGGAGATCTCTGCTTTCGGAGAGCTCGACATTACCGCTGCGCCACCTGTACTTCCCGCATATAGATCATTCATTAAAGGTATATAAAAGGTAGATCATTCATTAAAGGTATATAAAAGGTAGATCATTCATTAAAGGTATATAAAATGGGGCGCCATTTTACTGTGCCTGTCATAGGGATGACGTCACAGGAGATATGTAGTATAGTTCATCTATGGAACGTTCCATGATTATCCAGCATTGCCGCGTAAAACATCGATGTATATACTGTACACTGCTCTGTTTGTAATGTAAATGGCGACCCCTGCTGGTAAAATAAGGGACTGTAAAACAAACGGGATGAACTATAAGTGGACACAATATGTAGTTGTTTGAAGCATTCCTTTACATCTACTGCGGAGTGATCTCTTGTGACGTCATCCCTATGACAGACACAGTAAAATGGCGCCCCCTTGGGATAAAAACATGAACTATCCTTAAACTAAAGAGCTTCTTCTATATGTTTTAAATGTTCAATTCAAGTTATAGAGGGCATGTATAATGTATTTATCCATATTTGTCTCATTGGCCAGTGTAACAAATTCCACCCATTTTCAACTTTTTACTGTCATTGATTAATATACAGTCTCTCATTTTTTCCTAGAAATGGAGGTCTGGAAAAAATCATTAACATGGTGAAACAAAACTTATTTTTCTTCAAGGACCTTATTTTTCTGAGAGTGTATAAATGGAACCACATGGTGATAGATGAGTTTGGGTGATAGATGGGAAAACCTCAAGGCTGTAAGACAAACAACATTGGTACTAGTAAACATGACATGGTCAGAGTAACTGGTAAAATGTGGGAGTTAAAAGGGGTAAAAGGGGCATGTGCAGGTGGCTCAACAGGTATTGTCTCACTGACCGTGTCGTGTCTGCGTTGTGTCAATCGTCGGCCTACGGGTGTGCCTACGGGTCGTGCCTACGAGCGTGCTCACTGGCGTGCCCACATGTAGACACCCCCGTAGACATTGTCTACGCGTTGCTCCCACGGTGATTTGAACCGGAGATCTCTGCTTTCGGAGAGCTCGACATTACCGCTGCGCCACCTGTACTTCCCGCATATAGATCATTCATTAAAGGTATATAAAAGGTAGATCATTCATTAAAGGTATATAAAAGGTAGATCATTCATTAAAGGTATATAAAATGGGGCGCCATTTTACTGTGCCTGTCATAGGGATGACGTCACAGGAGATATGTAGTATAGTTCATCTATGGAACGTTCCATGATTATCCAGCATTGCCGCGTAAAACATCGATGTATATACTGTACACTGCTCTGTTTGTAATGTAAATGGCGACCCCTGCTGGTAAAATAAGGGACTGTAAAACAAACGGGATGAACTATAAGTGGACACAATATGTAGTTGTTTGAAGCATTCCTTTACATCTACTGCGGAGTGATCTCTTGTGACGTCATCCCTATGACAGACACAGTAAAATGGCGCCCCCTTGGGATAAAAACATGAACTATCCTTAAACTAAAGAGCTTCTTCTATATGTTTTAAATGTTCAATTCAAGTTATAGAGGGCATGTATAATGTATTTATCCATATTTGTCTCATTGGCCAGTGTAACAAATTCCACCCATTTTCAACTTTTTACTGTCATTGATTAATATACAGTCTCTCATTTTTTCCTAGAAATGGAGGTCTGGAAAAAATCATTAACATGGTGAAACAAAACTTATTTTTCTTCAAGGACCTTATTTTTCTGAGAGTGTATAAATGGAACCACATGGTGATAGATGAGTTTGGGTGATAGATGGGAAAACCTCAAGGCTGTAAGACAAACAACATTGGTACTAGTAAACATGACATGGTCAGAGTAACTGGTAAAATGTGGGAGTTAAAAGGGGTAAAAGGGGCATGTGCAGGTGGCTCAACAGGTATTGTCTCACTGACCGTGTCGTGTCTGCGTTGTGTCAATCGTCGGCCTACGGGTGTGCCTACGGGTCGTGCCTACGAGCGTGCTCACTGGCGTGCCCACATGTAGACACCCCCGTAGACATTGTCTACGCGTTGCTCCCACGGTGATTTGAACCGGAGATCTCTGCTTTCGGAGAGCTCGACATTACCGCTGCGCCACCTGTACTTCCCGCATATAGATCATTCATTAAAGGTATAAAAGGTAGATCATTCATTAAAGGTATATAAAAGGTAGATCATTCATTAAAGGTATATAAAATGGGGCGCCATTTTACTGTGCCTGTCATAGGGATGACGTCACAGGAGATATGTAGTATAGTTCATCTATGGAACGTTCCATGATTATCCAGCATTGCCGCGTAAAACATCGATGTATATACTGTACACTGCTCTGTTTGTAATGTAAATGGCGACCCCTGCTGGTAAAATAAGGGACTGTAAAACAAACGGGATGAACTATAAGTGGACACAATATGTAGTTGTTTGAAGCATTCCTTTACATCTACTGCGGAGTGATCTCTTGTGACGTCATCCCTATGACAGACACAGTAAAATGGCGCCCCCTTGGGATAAAAACATGAACTATCCTTAAACTAAAGAGCTTCTTCTATATGTTTTAAATGTTCAATTCAAGTTATAGAGGGCATGTATAATGTATTTATCCATATTTGTCTCATTGGCCAGTGTAACAAATTCCACCCATTTTCAACTTTTTACTGTCATTGATTAATATACAGTCTCTCATTTTTTCCTAGAAATGGAGGTCTGGAAAAAATCATTAACATGGTGAAACAAAACTTATTTTTCTTCAAGGACCTTATTTTTCTGAGAGTGTATAAATGGAACCACATGGTGATAGATGAGTTTGGGTGATAGATGGGAAAACCTCAAGGCTGTAAGACAAACAACATTGGTACTAGTAAACATGACATGGTCAGAGTAACTGGTAAAATGTGGGAGTTAAAAGGGGTAAAAGGGGCATGTGCAGGTGGCTCAACAGGTATTGTCTCACTGACCGTGTCGTGTCTGCGTTGTGTCAATCGTCGGCCTACGGGTGTGCCTACGGGTCGTGCCTACGAGCGTGCTCACTGGCGTGCCCACATGTAGACACCCCCGTAGACATTGTCTACGCGTTGCTCCCACGGTGATTTGAACCGGAGATCTCTGCTTTCGGAGAGCTCGACATTACCGCTGCGCCACCTGTACTTCCCGCATATAGATCATTCATTAAAGGTATATAAAAGGTAGATCATTCATTAAAGGTATATAAAATGGGGCGCCATTTTACTGTGCCTGTCATAGGGATGACGTCACAGGAGATATGTAGTATAGTTCATCTATGGAACGTTCCATGATTATCCAGCATTGCCGCGTAAAACATCGATGTATATACTGTACACTGCTCTGTTTGTAATGTAAATGGCGACCCCTGCTGGTAAAATAAGGGACTGTAAAACAAACGGGATGAACTATAAGTGGACACAATATGTAGTTGTTTGAAGCATTCCTTTACATCTACTGCGGAGTGATCTCTTGTGACGTCATCCCTATGACAGACACAGTAAAATGGCGCCCCCTTGGGATAAAAACATGAACTATCCTTAAACTAAAGAGCTTCTTCTATATGTTTTAAATGTTCAATTCAAGTTATAGAGGGCATGTATAATGTATTTATCCATATTTGTCTCATTGGCCAGTGTAACAAATTCCACCCATTTTCAACTTTTTACTGTCATTGATTAATATACAGTCTCTCATTTTTTCCTAGAAATGGAGGTCTGGAAAAAATCATTAACATGGTGAAACAAAACTTATTTTTCTTCAAGGACCTTATTTTTCTGAGAGTGTATAAATGGAACCACATGGTGATAGATGAGTTTGGGTGATAGATGGGAAAACCTCAAGGCTGTAAGACAAACAACATTGGTACTAGTAAACATGACATGGTCAGAGTAACTGGTAAAATGTGGGAGTTAAAAGGGGTAAAAGGGGCATGTGCAGGTGGCTCAACAGGTATTGTCTCACTGACCGTGTCGTGTCTGCGTTGTGTCAATCGTCGGCCTACGGGTGTGCCTACGGGTCGTGCCTACGAGCGTGCTCACTGGCGTGCCCACATGTAGACACCCCCGTAGACATTGTCTACGCGTTGCTCCCACGGTGATTTGAACCGGAGATCTCTGCTTTCGGAGAGCTCGACATTACCGCTGCGCCACCTGTACTTCCCGCATATAGATCATTCATTAAAGGTATATAAAAGGTAGATCATTCATTAAAGGTATATAAAAGGTAGATCATTCATTAAAGGTATATAAAATGGGGCGCCATTTTACTGTGCCTGTCATAGGGATGACGTCACAGGAGATATGTAGTATAGTTCATCTATGGAACGTTCCATGATTATCCAGCATTGCCGCGTAAAACATCGATGTATATACTGTACACTGCTCTGTTTGTAATGTAAATGGCGACCCCTGCTGGTAAAATAAGGGACTGTAAAACAAACGGGATGAACTATAAGTGGACACAATATGTAGTTGTTTGAAGCATTCCTTTACATCTACTGCGGAGTGATCTCTTGTGACGTCATCCCTATGACAGACACAGTAAAATGGCGCCCCCTTGGGATAAAAACATGAACTATCCTTAAACTAAAGAGCTTCTTCTATATGTTTTAAATGTTCAATTCAAGTTATAGAGGGCATGTATAATGTATTTATCCATATTTGTCTCATTGGCCAGTGTAACAAATTCCACCCATTTTCAACTTTTTACTGTCATTGATTAATATACAGTCTCTCATTTTTTCCTAGAAATGGAGGTCTGGAAAAAATCATTAACATGGTGAAACAAAACTTATTTTTCTTCAAGGACCTTATTTTTCTGAGAGTGTATAAATGGAACCACATGGTGATAGATGAGTTTGGGTGATAGATGGGAAAACCTCAAGGCTGTAAGACAAACAACATTGGTACTAGTAAACATGACATGGTCAGAGTAACTGGTAAAATGTGGGAGTTAAAAGGGGTAAAAGGGGCATGTGCAGGTGGCTCAACAGGTATTGTCTCACTGACCGTGTCGTGTCTGCGTTGTGTCAATCGTCGGCCTACGGGTGTGCCTACGGGTCGTGCCTACGAGCGTGCTCACTGGCGTGCCCACATGTAGACACCCCCGTAGACATTGTCTACGCGTTGCTCCCACGGTGATTTGAACCGGAGATCTCTGCTTTCGGAGAGCTCGACATTACCGCTGCGCCACCTGTACTTCCCGCATATAGATCATTCATTAAAGGTATATAAAAGGTAGATCATTCATTAAAGGTATATAAAAGGTAGATCATTCATTAAAGGTATATAAAATGGGGCGCCATTTTACTGTGCCTGTCATAGGGATGACGTCACAGGAGATATGTAGTATAGTTCATCTATGGAACGTTCCATGATTATCCAGCATTGCCGCGTAAAACATCGATGTATATACTGTACACTGCTCTGTTTGTAATGTAAATGGCGACCCCTGCTGGTAAAATAAGGGACTGTAAAACAAACGGGATGAACTATAAGTGGACACAATATGTAGTTGTTTGAAGCATTCCTTTACATCTACTGCGGAGTGATCTCTTGTGACGTCATCCCTATGACAGACACAGTAAAATGGCGCCCCCTTGGGATAAAAACATGAACTATCCTTAAACTAAAGAGCTTCTTCTATATGTTTTAAATGTTCAATTCAAGTTATAGAGGGCATGTATAATGTATTTATCCATATTTGTCTCATTGGCCAGTGTAACAAATTCCACCCATTTTCAACTTTTTACTGTCATTGATTAATATACAGTCTCTCATTTTTTCCTAGAAATGGAGGTCTGGAAAAAATCATTAACATGGTGAAACAAAACTTATTTTTCTTCAAGGACCTTATTTTTCTGAGAGTGTATAAATGGAACCACATGGTGATAGATGAGTTTGGGTGATAGATGGGAAAACCTCAAGGCTGTAAGACAAACAACATTGGTACTAGTAAACATGACATGGTCAGAGTAACTGGTAAAATGTGGGAGTTAAAAGGGGTAAAAGGGGCATGTGCAGGTGGCTCAACAGGTATTGTCTCACTGACCGTGTCGTGTCTGCGTTGTGTCAATCGTCGGCCTACGGGTGTGCCTACGGGTCGTGCCTACGAGCGTGCTCACTGGCGTGCCCACATGTAGACACCCCCGTAGACATTGTCTACGCGTTGCTCCCACGGTGATTTGAACCGGAGATCTCTGCTTTCGGAGAGCTCGACATTACCGCTGCGCCACCTGTACTTCCCGCATATAGATCATTCATTAAAGGTATATAAAAGGTAGATCATTCATTAAAGGTATATAAAAGGTAGATCATTCATTAAAGGTATATAAAGTAGATCATTCATTAAAGGTATATAAAATGGGGCGCCATTTTACTGTGCCTGTCATAGGGATGACGTCACAGGAGATATGTAGTATAGTTCATCTATGGAACGTTCCATGATTATCCAGCATTGCCGCGTAAAACATCGATGTATATACTGTACACTGCTCTGTTTGTAATGTAAATGGCGACCCCTGCTGGTAAAATAAGGGACTGTAAAACAAACGGGATGAACTATAAGTGGACACAATATGTAGTTGTTTGAAGCATTCCTTTACATCTACTGCGGAGTGATCTCTTGTGACGTCATCCCTATGACAGACACAGTAAAATGGCGCCCCCTTGGGATAAAAACATGAACTATCCTTAAACTAAAGAGCTTCTTCTATATGTTTTAAATGTTCAATTCAAGTTATAGAGGGCATGTATAATGTATTTATCCATATTTGTCTCATTGGCCAGTGTAACAAATTCCACCCATTTTCAACTTTTTACTGTCATTGATTAATATACAGTCTCTCATTTTTTCCTAGAAATGGAGGTCTGGAAAAAATCATTAACATGGTGAAACAAAACTTATTTTTCTTCAAGGACCTTATTTTTCTGAGAGTGTATAAATGGAACCACATGGTGATAGATGAGTTTGGGTGATAGATGGGAAAACCTCAAGGCTGTAAGACAAACAACATTGGTACTAGTAAACATGACATGGTCAGAGTAACTGGTAAAATGTGGGAGTTAAAAGGGGTAAAAGGGGCATGTGCAGGTGGCTCAACAGGTATTGTCTCACTGACCGTGTCGTGTCTGCGTTGTGTCAATCGTCGGCCTACGGGTGTGCCTACGGGTCGTGCCTACGAGCGTGCTCACTGGCGTGCCCACATGTAGACACCCCCGTAGACATTGTCTACGCGTTGCTCCCACGGTGATTTGAACCGGAGATCTCTGCTTTCGGAGAGCTCGACATTACCGCTGCGCCACCTGTACTTCCCGCATATAGATCATTCATTAAAGGTATATAAAAGGTAGATCATTCATTAAAGGTATATAAAAGGTAGATCATTCATTAAAGGTATATAAAATGGGGCGCCATTTTACTGTGCCTGTCATAGGGATGACGTCACAGGAGATATGTAGTATAGTTCATCTATGGAACGTTCCATGATTATCCAGCATTGCCGCGTAAAACATCGATGTATATACTGTACACTGCTCTGTTTGTAATGTAAATGGCGACCCCTGCTGGTAAAATAAGGGACTGTAAAACAAACGGGATGAACTATAAGTGGACACAATATGTAGTTGTTTGAAGCATTCCTTTACATCTACTGCGGAGTGATCTCTTGTGACGTCATCCCTATGACAGACACAGTAAAATGGCGCCCCCTTGGGATAAAAACATGAACTATCCTTAAACTAAAGAGCTTCTTCTATATGTTTTAAATGTTCAATTCAAGTTATAGAGGGCATGTATAATGTATTTATCCATATTTGTCTCATTGGCCAGTGTAACAAATTCCACCCATTTTCAACTTTTTACTGTCATTGATTAATATACAGTCTCTCATTTTTTCCTAGAAATGGAGGTCTGGAAAAAATCATTAACATGGTGAAACAAAACTTATTTTTCTTCAAGGACCTTATTTTTCTGAGAGTGTATAAATGGAACCACATGGTGATAGATGAGTTTGGGTGATAGATGGGAAAACCTCAAGGCTGTAAGACAAACAACATTGGTACTAGTAAACATGACATGGTCAGAGTAACTGGTAAAATGTGGGAGTTAAAAGGGGTAAAAGGGGCATGTGCAGGTGGCTCAACAGGTATTGTCTCACTGACCGTGTCGTGTCTGCGTTGTGTCAATCGTCGGCCTACGGGTGTGCCTACGGGTCGTGCCTACGAGCGTGCTCACTGGCGTGCCCACATGTAGACACCCCCGTAGACATTGTCTACGCGTTGCTCCCACGGTGATTTGAACCGGAGATCTCTGCTTTCGGAGAGCTCGACATTACCGCTGCGCCACCTGTACTTCCCGCATATAGATCATTCATTAAAGGTATATAAAGGTAGATCATTCATTAAAGGTATATAAAAGGTAGATCATTCATTAAAGGTATATAAAATGGGGCGCCATTTTACTGTGCCTGTCATAGGGATGACGTCACAGGAGATATGTAGTATAGTTCATCTATGGAACGTTCCATGATTATCCAGCATTGCCGCGTAAAACATCGATGTATATACTGTACACTGCTCTGTTTGTAATGTAAATGGCGACCCCTGCTGGTAAAATAAGGGACTGTAAAACAAACGGGATGAACTATAAGTGGACACAATATGTAGTTGTTTGAAGCATTCCTTTACATCTACTGCGGAGTGATCTCTTGTGACGTCATCCCTATGACAGACACAGTAAAATGGCGCCCCCTTGGGATAAAAACATGAACTATCCTTAAACTAAAGAGCTTCTTCTATATGTTTTAAATGTTCAATTCAAGTTATAGAGGGCATGTATAATGTATTTATCCATATTTGTCTCATTGGCCAGTGTAACAAATTCCACCCATTTTCAACTTTTTACTGTCATTGATTAATATACAGTCTCTCATTTTTTCCTAGAAATGGAGGTCTGGAAAAAATCATTAACATGGTGAAACAAAACTTATTTTTCTTCAAGGACCTTATTTTTCTGAGAGTGTATAAATGGAACCACATGGTGATAGATGAGTTTGGGTGATAGATGGGAAAACCTCAAGGCTGTAAGACAAACAACATTGGTACTAGTAAACATGACATGGTCAGAGTAACTGGTAAAATGTGGGAGTTAAAAGGGGTAAAAGGGGCATGTGCAGGTGGCTCAACAGGTATTGTCTCACTGACCGTGTCGTGTCTGCGTTGTGTCAATCGTCGGCCTACGGGTGTGCCTACGGGTCGTGCCTACGAGCGTGCTCACTGGCGTGCCCACATGTAGACACCCCCGTAGACATTGTCTACGCGTTGCTCCCACGGTGATTTGAACCGGAGATCTCTGCTTTCGGAGAGCTCGACATTACCGCTGCGCCACCTGTACTTCCCGCATATAGATCATTCATTAAAGGTATATAAAAGGTAGATCATTCATTAAAGGTATATAAAAGGTAGATCATTCATTAAAGGTATATAAAATGGGGCGCCATTTTACTGTGCCTGTCATAGGGATGACGTCACAGGAGATATGTAGTATAGTTCATCTATGGAACGTTCCATGATTATCCAGCATTGCCGCGTAAAACATCGATGTATATACTGTACACTGCTCTGTTTGTAATGTAAATGGCGACCCCTGCTGGTAAAATAAGGGACTGTAAAACAAACGGGATGAACTATAAGTGGACACAATATGTAGTTGTTTGAAGCATTCCTTTACATCTACTGCGGAGTGATCTCTTGTGACGTCATCCCTATGACAGACACAGTAAAATGGCGCCCCCTTGGGATAAAAACATGAACTATCCTTAAACTAAAGAGCTTCTTCTATATGTTTTAAATGTTCAATTCAAGTTATAGAGGGCATGTATAATGTATTTATCCATATTTGTCTCATTGGCCAGTGTAACAAATTCCACCCATTTTCAACTTTTTACTGTCATTGATTAATATACAGTCTCTCATTTTTTCCTAGAAATGGAGGTCTGGAAAAAATCATTAACATGGTGAAACAAAACTTATTTTTCTTCAAGGACCTTATTTTTCTGAGAGTGTATAAATGGAACCACATGGTGATAGATGAGTTTGGGTGATAGATGGGAAAACCTCAAGGCTGTAAGACAAACAACATTGGTACTAGTAAACATGACATGGTCAGAGTAACTGGTAAAATGTGGGAGTTAAAAGGGGTAAAAGGGGCATGTGCAGGTGGCTCAACAGGTATTGTCTCACTGACCGTGTCGTGTCTGCGTTGTGTCAATCGTCGGCCTACGGGTGTGCCTACGGGTCGTGCCTACGAGCGTGCTCACTGGCGTGCCCACATGTAGACACCCCCGTAGACATTGTCTACGCGTTGCTCCCACGGTGATTTGAACCGGAGATCTCTGCTTTCGGAGAGCTCGACATTACCGCTGCGCCACCTGTACTTCCCGCATATAGATCATTCATTAAAGGTATATAAAAGGTAGATCATTCATTAAAGGTATATAAAAGGTAGATCATTCATTAAAGGTATATAAAATGGGGCGCCATTTTACTGTGCCTGTCATAGGGATGACGTCACAGGAGATATGTAGTATAGTTCATCTATGGAACGTTCCATGATTATCCAGCATTGCCGCGTAAAACATCGATGTATATACTGTACACTGCTCTGTTTGTAATGTAAATGGCGACCCCTGCTGGTAAAATAAGGGACTGTAAAACAAACGGGATGAACTATAAGTGGACACAATATGTAGTTGTTTGAAGCATTCCTTTACATCTACTGCGGAGTGATCTCTTGTGACGTCATCCCTATGACAGACACAGTAAAATGGCGCCCCCTTGGGATAAAAACATGAACTATCCTTAAACTAAAGAGCTTCTTCTATATGTTTTAAATGTTCAATTCAAGTTATAGAGGGCATGTATAATGTATTTATCCATATTTGTCTCATTGGCCAGTGTAACAAATTCCACCCATTTTCAACTTTTTACTGTCATTGATTAATATACAGTCTCTCATTTTTTCCTAGAAATGGAGGTCTGGAAAAAATCATTAACATGGTGAAACAAAACTTATTTTTCTTCAAGGACCTTATTTTTCTGAGAGTGTATAAATGGAACCACATGGTGATAGATGAGTTTGGGTGATAGATGGGAAAACCTCAAGGCTGTAAGACAAACAACATTGGTACTAGTAAACATGACATGGTCAGAGTAACTGGTAAAATGTGGGAGTTAAAAGGGGTAAAAGGGGCATGTGCAGGTGGCTCAACAGGTATTGTCTCACTGACCGTGTCGTGTCTGCGTTGTGTCAATCGTCGGCCTACGGGTGTGCCTACGGGTCGTGCCTACGAGCGTGCTCACTGGCGTGCCCACATGTAGACACCCCCGTAGACATTGTCTACGCGTTGCTCCCACGGTGATTTGAACCGGAGATCTCTGCTTTCGGAGAGCTCGACATTACCGCTGCGCCACCTGTACTTCCCGCATATAGATCATTCATTAAAGGTATATAAAAGGTAGATCATTCATTAAAGGTATATAAAAGGTAGATCATTCATTAAAGGTATATAAAAGGTAGATCATTCATTAAAGGTATATAAAATGGGGCGCCATTTTACTGTGCCTGTCATAGGGATGACGTCACAGGAGATATGTAGTATAGTTCATCTATGGAACGTTCCATGATTATCCAGCATTGCCGCGTAAAACATCGATGTATATACTGTACACTGCTCTGTTTGTAATGTAAATGGCGACCCCTGCTGGTAAAATAAGGGACTGTAAAACAAACGGGATGAACTATAAGTGGACACAATATGTAGTTGTTTGAAGCATTCCTTTACATCTACTGCGGAGTGATCTCTTGTGACGTCATCCCTATGACAGACACAGTAAAATGGCGCCCCCTTGGGATAAAAACATGAACTATCCTTAAACTAAAGAGCTTCTTCTATATGTTTTAAATGTTCAATTCAAGTTATAGAGGGCATGTATAATGTATTTATCCATATTTGTCTCATTGGCCAGTGTAACAAATTCCACCCATTTTCAACTTTTTACTGTCATTGATTAATATACAGTCTCTCATTTTTTCCTAGAAATGGAGGTCTGGAAAAAATCATTAACATGGTGAAACAAAACTTATTTTTCTTCAAGGACCTTATTTTTCTGAGAGTGTATAAATGGAACCACATGGTGATAGATGAGTTTGGGTGATAGATGGGAAAACCTCAAGGCTGTAAGACAAACAACATTGGTACTAGTAAACATGACATGGTCAGAGTAACTGGTAAAATGTGGGAGTTAAAAGGGGTAAAAGGGGCATGTGCAGGTGGCTCAACAGGTATTGTCTCACTGACCGTGTCGTGTCTGCGTTGTGTCAATCGTCGGCCTACGGGTGTGCCTACGGGTCGTGCCTACGAGCGTGCTCACTGGCGTGCCCACATGTAGACACCCCCGTAGACATTGTCTACGCGTTGCTCCCACGGTGATTTGAACCGGAGATCTCTGCTTTCGGAGAGCTCGACATTACCGCTGCGCCACCTGTACTTCCCGCATATAGATCATTCATTAAAGGTATATAAAAGGTAGATCATTCATTAAAGGTATATAAAAGGTAGATCATTCATTAAAGGTATATAAAATGGGGCGCCATTTTACTGTGCCTGTCATAGGGATGACGTCACAGGAGATATGTAGTATAGTTCATCTATGGAACGTTCCATGATTATCCAGCATTGCCGCGTAAAACATCGATGTATATACTGTACACTGCTCTGTTTGTAATGTAAATGGCGACCCCTGCTGGTAAAATAAGGGACTGTAAAACAAACGGGATGAACTATAAGTGGACACAATATGTAGTTGTTTGAAGCATTCCTTTACATCTACTGCGGAGTGATCTCTTGTGACGTCATCCCTATGACAGACACAGTAAAATGGCGCCCCCTTGGGATAAAAACATGAACTATCCTTAAACTAAAGAGCTTCTTCTATATGTTTTAAATGTTCAATTCAAGTTATAGAGGGCATGTATAATGTATTTATCCATATTTGTCTCATTGGCCAGTGTAACAAATTCCACCCATTTTCAACTTTTTACTGTCATTGATTAATATACAGTCTCTCATTTTTTCCTAGAAATGGAGGTCTGGAAAAAATCATTAACATGGTGAAACAAAACTTATTTTTCTTCAAGGACCTTATTTTTCTGAGAGTGTATAAATGGAACCACATGGTGATAGATGAGTTTGGGTGATAGATGGGAAAACCTCAAGGCTGTAAGACAAACAACATTGGTACTAGTAAACATGACATGGTCAGAGTAACTGGTAAAATGTGGGAGTTAAAAGGGGTAAAAGGGGCATGTGCAGGTGGCTCAACAGGTATTGTCTCACTGACCGTGTCGTGTCTGCGTTGTGTCAATCGTCGGCCTACGGGTGTGCCTACGGGTCGTGCCTACGAGCGTGCTCACTGGCGTGCCCACATGTAGACACCCCCGTAGACATTGTCTACGCGTTGCTCCCACGGTGATTTGAACCGGAGATCTCTGCTTTCGGAGAGCTCGACATTACCGCTGCGCCACCTGTACTTCCCGCATATAGATCATTCATTAAAGGTATATAAAAGGTAGATCATTCATTAAAGGTATATAAAAGGTAGATCATTCATTAAAGGTATATAAAATGGGGCGCCATTTTACTGTGCCTGTCATAGGGATGACGTCACAGGAGATATGTAGTATAGTTCATCTATGGAACGTTCCATGATTATCCAGCATTGCCGCGTAAAACATCGATGTATATACTGTACACTGCTCTGTTTGTAATGTAAATGGCGACCCCTGCTGGTAAAATAAGGGACTGTAAAACAAACGGGATGAACTATAAGTGGACACAATATGTAGTTGTTTGAAGCATTCCTTTACATCTACTGCGGAGTGATCTCTTGTGACGTCATCCCTATGACAGACACAGTAAAATGGCGCCCCCTTGGGATAAAAACATGAACTATCCTTAAACTAAAGAGCTTCTTCTATATGTTTTAAATGTTCAATTCAAGTTATAGAGGGCATGTATAATGTATTTATCCATATTTGTCTCATTGGCCAGTGTAACAAATTCCACCCATTTTCAACTTTTTACTGTCATTGATTAATATACAGTCTCTCATTTTTTCCTAGAAATGGAGGTCTGGAAAAAATCATTAACATGGTGAAACAAAACTTATTTTTCTTCAAGGACCTTATTTTTCTGAGAGTGTATAAATGGAACCACATGGTGATAGATGAGTTTGGGTGATAGATGGGAAAACCTCAAGGCTGTAAGACAAACAACATTGGTACTAGTAAACATGACATGGTCAGAGTAACTGGTAAAATGTGGGAGTTAAAAGGGGTAAAAGGGGCATGTGCAGGTGGCTCAACAGGTATTGTCTCACTGACCGTGTCGTGTCTGCGTTGTGTCAATCGTCGGCCTACGGGTGTGCCTACGGGTCGTGCCTACGAGCGTGCTCACTGGCGTGCCCACATGTAGACACCCCCGTAGACATTGTCTACGCGTTGCTCCCACGGTGATTTGAACCGGAGATCTCTGCTTTCGGAGAGCTCGACATTACCGCTGCGCCACCTGTACTTCCCGCATATAGATCATTCATTAAAGGTATATAAAAGGTAGATCATTCATTAAAGGTATATAAAAGGTAGATCATTCATTAAAGGTATATAAAATGGGGCGCCATTTTACTGTGCCTGTCATAGGGATGACGTCACAGGAGATATGTAGTATAGTTCATCTATGGAACGTTCCATGATTATCCAGCATTGCCGCGTAAAACATCGATGTATATACTGTACACTGCTCTGTTTGTAATGTAAATGGCGACCCCTGCTGGTAAAATAAGGGACTGTAAAACAAACGGGATGAACTATAAGTGGACACAATATGTAGTTGTTTGAAGCATTCCTTTACATCTACTGCGGAGTGATCTCTTGTGACGTCATCCCTATGACAGACACAGTAAAATGGCGCCCCCTTGGGATAAAAACATGAACTATCCTTAAACTAAAGAGCTTCTTCTATATGTTTTAAATGTTCAATTCAAGTTATAGAGGGCATGTATAATGTATTTATCCATATTTGTCTCATTGGCCAGTGTAACAAATTCCACCCATTTTCAACTTTTTACTGTCATTGATTAATATACAGTCTCTCATTTTTTCCTAGAAATGGAGGTCTGGAAAAAATCATTAACATGGTGAAACAAAACTTATTTTTCTTCAAGGACCTTATTTTTCTGAGAGTGTATAAATGGAACCACATGGTGATAGATGAGTTTGGGTGATAGATGGGAAAACCTCAAGGCTGTAAGACAAACAACATTGGTACTAGTAAACATGACATGGTCAGAGTAACTGGTAAAATGTGGGAGTTAAAAGGGGTAAAAGGGGCATGTGCAGGTGGCTCAACAGGTATTGTCTCACTGACCGTGTCGTGTCTGCGTTGTGTCAATCGTCGGCCTACGGGTGTGCCTACGGGTCGTGCCTACGAGCGTGCTCACTGGCGTGCCCACATGTAGACACCCCCGTAGACATTGTCTACGCGTTGCTCCCACGGTGATTTGAACCGGAGATCTCTGCTTTCGGAGAGCTCGACATTACCGCTGCGCCACCTGTACTTCCCGCATATAGATCATTCATTAAAGGTATATAAAAGGTAGATCATTCATTAAAGGTATATAAAAGGTAGATCATTCATTAAAGGTATATAAAATGGGGCGCCATTTTACTGTGCCTGTCATAGGGATGACGTCACAGGAGATATGTAGTATAGTTCATCTATGGAACGTTCCATGATTATCCAGCATTGCCGCGTAAAACATCGATGTATATACTGTACACTGCTCTGTTTGTAATGTAAATGGCGACCCCTGCTGGTAAAATAAGGGACTGTAAAACAAACGGGATGAACTATAAGTGGACACAATATGTAGTTGTTTGAAGCATTCCTTTACATCTACTGCGGAGTGATCTCTTGTGACGTCATCCCTATGACAGACACAGTAAAATGGCGCCCCCTTGGGATAAAAACATGAACTATCCTTAAACTAAAGAGCTTCTTCTATATGTTTTAAATGTTCAATTCAAGTTATAGAGGGCATGTATAATGTATTTATCCATATTTGTCTCATTGGCCAGTGTAACAAATTCCACCCATTTTCAACTTTTTACTGTCATTGATTAATATACAGTCTCTCATTTTTTCCTAGAAATGGAGGTCTGGAAAAAATCATTAACATGGTGAAACAAAACTTATTTTTCTTCAAGGACCTTATTTTTCTGAGAGTGTATAAATGGAACCACATGGTGATAGATGAGTTTGGGTGATAGATGGGAAAACCTCAAGGCTGTAAGACAAACAACATTGGTACTAGTAAACATGACATGGTCAGAGTAACTGGTAAAATGTGGGAGTTAAAAGGGGTAAAAGGGGCATGTGCAGGTGGCTCAACAGGTATTGTCTCACTGACCGTGTCGTGTCTGCGTTGTGTCAATCGTCGGCCTACGGGTGTGCCTACGGGTCGTGCCTACGAGCGTGCTCACTGGCGTGCCCACATGTAGACACCCCCGTAGACATTGTCTACGCGTTGCTCCCACGGTGATTTGAACCGGAGATCTCTGCTTTCGGAGAGCTCGACATTACCGCTGCGCCACCTGTACTTCCCGCATATAGATCATTCATTAAAGGTATATAAAAGGTAGATCATTCATTAAAGGTATATAAAAGGTAGATCATTCATTAAAGGTATATAAAATGGGGCGCCATTTTACTGTGCCTGTCATAGGGATGACGTCACAGGAGATATGTAGTATAGTTCATCTATGGAACGTTCCATGATTATCCAGCATTGCCGCGTAAAACATCGATGTATATACTGTACACTGCTCTGTTTGTAATGTAAATGGCGACCCCTGCTGGTAAAATAAGGGACTGTAAAACAAACGGGATGAACTATAAGTGGACACAATATGTAGTTGTTTGAAGCATTCCTTTACATCTACTGCGGAGTGATCTCTTGTGACGTCATCCCTATGACAGACACAGTAAAATGGCGCCCCCTTGGGATAAAAACATGAACTATCCTTAAACTAAAGAGCTTCTTCTATATGTTTTAAATGTTCAATTCAAGTTATAGAGGGCATGTATAATGTATTTATCCATATTTGTCTCATTGGCCAGTGTAACAAATTCCACCCATTTTCAACTTTTTACTGTCATTGATTAATATACAGTCTCTCATTTTTTCCTAGAAATGGAGGTCTGGAAAAAATCATTAACATGGTGAAACAAAACTTATTTTTCTTCAAGGACCTTATTTTTCTGAGAGTGTATAAATGGAACCACATGGTGATAGATGAGTTTGGGTGATAGATGGGAAAACCTCAAGGCTGTAAGACAAACAACATTGGTACTAGTAAACATGACATGGTCAGAGTAACTGGTAAAATGTGGGAGTTAAAAGGGGTAAAAGGGGCATGTGCAGGTGGCTCAACAGGTATTGTCTCACTGACCGTGTCGTGTCTGCGTTGTGTCAATCGTCGGCCTACGGGTGTGCCTACGGGTCGTGCCTACGAGCGTGCTCACTGGCGTGCCCACATGTAGACACCCCCGTAGACATTGTCTACGCGTTGCTCCCACGGTGATTTGAACCGGAGATCTCTGCTTTCGGAGAGCTCGACATTACCGCTGCGCCACCTGTACTTCCCGCATATAGATCATTCATTAAAGGTATATAAAAGGTAGATCATTCATTAAAGGTATATAAAATGGGGCGCCATTTTACTGTGCCTGTCATAGGGATGACGTCACAGGAGATATGTAGTATAGTTCATCTATGGAACGTTCCATGATTATCCAGCATTGCCGCGTAAAACATCGATGTATATACTGTACACTGCTCTGTTTGTAATGTAAATGGCGACCCCTGCTGGTAAAATAAGGGACTGTAAAACAAACGGGATGAACTATAAGTGGACACAATATGTAGTTGTTTGAAGCATTCCTTTACATCTACTGCGGAGTGATCTCTTGTGACGTCATCCCTATGACAGACACAGTAAAATGGCGCCCCCTTGGGATAAAAACATGAACTATCCTTAAACTAAAGAGCTTCTTCTATATGTTTTAAATGTTCAATTCAAGTTATAGAGGGCATGTATAATGTATTTATCCATATTTGTCTCATTGGCCAGTGTAACAAATTCCACCCATTTTCAACTTTTTACTGTCATTGATTAATATACAGTCTCTCATTTTTTCCTAGAAATGGAGGTCTGGAAAAAATCATTAACATGGTGAAACAAAACTTATTTTTCTTCAAGGACCTTATTTTTCTGAGAGTGTATAAATGGAACCACATGGTGATAGATGAGTTTGGGTGATAGATGGGAAAACCTCAAGGCTGTAAGACAAACAACATTGGTACTAGTAAACATGACATGGTCAGAGTAACTGGTAAAATGTGGGAGTTAAAAGGGGTAAAAGGGGCATGTGCAGGTGGCTCAACAGGTATTGTCTCACTGACCGTGTCGTGTCTGCGTTGTGTCAATCGTCGGCCTACGGGTGTGCCTACGGGTCGTGCCTACGAGCGTGCTCACTGGCGTGCCCACATGTAGACACCCCCGTAGACATTGTCTACGCGTTGCTCCCACGGTGATTTGAACCGGAGATCTCTGCTTTCGGAGAGCTCGACATTACCGCTGCGCCACCTGTACTTCCCGCATATAGATCATTCATATAAAAGATCATTCATTAAAGGTATATAAAAGGTAGATCATTCATTAAAGGTATATAAAAGGTAGATCATTCATTAAAGGTATATAAAATGGGGCGCCATTTTACTGTGCCTGTCATAGGGATGACGTCACAGGAGATATGTAGTATAGTTCATCTATGGAACGTTCCATGATTATCCAGCATTGCCGCGTAAAACATCGATGTATATACTGTACACTGCTCTGTTTGTAATGTAAATGGCGACCCCTGCTGGTAAAATAAGGGACTGTAAAACAAACGGGATGAACTATAAGTGGACACAATATGTAGTTGTTTGAAGCATTCCTTTACATCTACTGCGGAGTGATCTCTTGTGACGTCATCCCTATGACAGACACAGTAAAATGGCGCCCCCTTGGGATAAAAACATGAACTATCCTTAAACTAAAGAGCTTCTTCTATATGTTTTAAATGTTCAATTCAAGTTATAGAGGGCATGTATAATGTATTTATCCATATTTGTCTCATTGGCCAGTGTAACAAATTCCACCCATTTTCAACTTTTTACTGTCATTGATTAATATACAGTCTCTCATTTTTTCCTAGAAATGGAGGTCTGGAAAAAATCATTAACATGGTGAAACAAAACTTATTTTTCTTCAAGGACCTTATTTTTCTGAGAGTGTATAAATGGAACCACATGGTGATAGATGAGTTTGGGTGATAGATGGGAAAACCTCAAGGCTGTAAGACAAACAACATTGGTACTAGTAAACATGACATGGTCAGAGTAACTGGTAAAATGTGGGAGTTAAAAGGGGTAAAAGGGGCATGTGCAGGTGGCTCAACAGGTATTGTCTCACTGACCGTGTCGTGTCTGCGTTGTGTCAATCGTCGGCCTACGGGTGTGCCTACGGGTCGTGCCTACGAGCGTGCTCACTGGCGTGCCCACATGTAGACACCCCCGTAGACATTGTCTACGCGTTGCTCCCACGGTGATTTGAACCGGAGATCTCTGCTTTCGGAGAGCTCGACATTACCGCTGCGCCACCTGTACTTCCCGCATATAGATCATTCATTAAAGGTATATAAAAGGTAGATCATTCATTAAAGGTATATAAAAGGTAGATCATTCATTAAAGGTATATAAAAGGTAGATCATTCATTAAAGGTATATAAAATGGGGCGCCATTTTACTGTGCCTGTCATAGGGATGACGTCACAGGAGATATGTAGTATAGTTCATCTATGGAACGTTCCATGATTATCCAGCATTGCCGCGTAAAACATCGATGTATATACTGTACACTGCTCTGTTTGTAATGTAAATGGCGACCCCTGCTGGTAAAATAAGGGACTGTAAAACAAACGGGATGAACTATAAGTGGACACAATATGTAGTTGTTTGAAGCATTCCTTTACATCTACTGCGGAGTGATCTCTTGTGACGTCATCCCTATGACAGACACAGTAAAATGGCGCCCCCTTGGGATAAAAACATGAACTATCCTTAAACTAAAGAGCTTCTTCTATATGTTTTAAATGTTCAATTCAAGTTATAGAGGGCATGTATAATGTATTTATCCATATTTGTCTCATTGGCCAGTGTAACAAATTCCACCCATTTTCAACTTTTTACTGTCATTGATTAATATACAGTCTCTCATTTTTTCCTAGAAATGGAGGTCTGGAAAAAATCATTAACATGGTGAAACAAAACTTATTTTTCTTCAAGGACCTTATTTTTCTGAGAGTGTATAAATGGAACCACATGGTGATAGATGAGTTTGGGTGATAGATGGGAAAACCTCACGGCTGTAAGACAAACAACATTGGTACTAGTAAACATGACATGGTCAGAGTAACTGGTAAAATGTGGGAGTTAAAAGGGGCATGTGCAGGTGGCTCAACAGGTATTGTCTCACTGACCGTGTCGTGTCTGCGTTGTGTCAATCGTCGGCCTACGGGTGTGCCTACGGGTCGTGCCTACGAGCGTGCTCACTGGCGTGCCCACATGTAGACACCCCCGTAGACATTGTCTACGCGTTGCTCCCACGGTGATTTGAACCGGAGATCTCTGCTTTCGGAGAGCTCGACATTACCGCTGCGCCACCTGTACTTCCCGCATATAGATCATTCATTAAAGGTATATAAAAGGTAGATCATTCATTAAAGGTATATAAAAGGTAGATCATTCATTAAAGGTATATAAAATGGGGCGCCATTTTACTGTGCCTGTCATAGGGATGACGTCACAGGAGATATGTAGTATAGTTCATCTATGGAACGTTCCATGATTATCCAGCATTGCCGCGTAAAACATCGATGTATATACTGTACACTGCTCTGTTTGTAATGTAAATGGCGACCCCTGCTGGTAAAATAAGGGACTGTAAAACAAACGGGATGAACTATAAGTGGACACAATATGTAGTTGTTTGAAGCATTCCTTTACATCTACTGCGGAGTGATCTCTTGTGACGTCATCCCTATGACAGACACAGTAAAATGGCGCCCCCTTGGGATAAAAACATGAACTATCCTTAAACTAAAGAGCTTCTTCTATATGTTTTAAATGTTCAATTCAAGTTATAGAGGGCATGTATAATGTATTTATCCATATTTGTCTCATTGGCCAGTGTAACAAATTCCACCCATTTTCAACTTTTTACTGTCATTGATTAATATACAGTCTCTCATTTTTTCCTAGAAATGGAGGTCTGGAAAAAATCATTAACATGGTGAAACAAAACTTATTTTTCTTCAAGGACCTTATTTTTCTGAGAGTGTATAAATGGAACCACATGGTGATAGATGAGTTTGGGTGATAGATGGGAAAACCTCAAGGCTGTAAGACAAACAACATTGGTACTAGTAAACATGACATGGTCAGAGTAACTGGTAAAATGTGGGAGTTAAAAGGGGTAAAAGGGGCATGTGCAGGTGGCTCAACAGGTATTGTCTCACTGACCGTGTCGTGTCTGCGTTGTGTCAATCGTCGGCCTACGGGTGTGCCTACGGGTCGTGCCTACGAGCGTGCTCACTGGCGTGCCCACATGTAGACACCCCCGTAGACATTGTCTACGCGTTGCTCCCACGGTGATTTGAACCGGAGATCTCTGCTTTCGGAGAGCTCGACATTACCGCTGCGCCACCTGTACTTCCCGCATATAGATCATTCATTAAAGGTATATAAAAGGTAGATCATTCATTAAAGGTATATAAAAGGTAGATCATTCATTAAAGGTATATAAAATGGGGCGCCATTTTACTGTGCCTGTCATAGGGATGACGTCACAGGAGATATGTAGTATAGTTCATCTATGGAACGTTCCATGATTATCCAGCATTGCCGCGTAAAACATCGATGTATATACTGTACACTGCTCTGTTTGTAATGTAAATGGCGACCCCTGCTGGTAAAATAAGGGACTGTAAAACAAACGGGATGAACTATAAGTGGACACAATATGTAGTTGTTTGAAGCATTCCTTTACATCTACTGCGGAGTGATCTCTTGTGACGTCATCCCTATGACAGACACAGTAAAATGGCGCCCCCTTGGGATAAAAACATGAACTATCCTTAAACTAAAGAGCTTCTTCTATATGTTTTAAATGTTCAATTCAAGTTATAGAGGGCATGTATAATGTATTTATCCATATTTGTCTCATTGGCCAGTGTAACAAATTCCACCCATTTTCAACTTTTTACTGTCATTGATTAATATACAGTCTCTCATTTTTTCCTAGAAATGGAGGTCTGGAAAAAATCATTAACATGGTGAAACAAAACTTATTTTTCTTCAAGGACCTTATTTTTCTGAGAGTGTATAAATGGAACCACATGGTGATAGATGAGTTTGGGTGATAGATGGGAAAACCTCAAGGCTGTAAGACAAACAACATTGGTACTAGTAAACATGACATGGTCAGAGTAACTGGTAAAATGTGGGAGTTAAAAGGGGTAAAAGGGGCATGTGCAGGTGGCTCAACAGGTATTGTCTCACTGACCGTGTCGTGTCTGCGTTGTGTCAATCGTCGGCCTACGGGTGTGCCTACGGGTCGTGCCTACGAGCGTGCTCACTGGCGTGCCCACATGTAGACACCCCCGTAGACATTGTCTACGCGTTGCTCCCACGGTGATTTGAACCGGAGATCTCTGCTTTCGGAGAGCTCGACATTACCGCTGCGCCACCTGTACTTCCCGCATATAGATCATTCATTAAAGGTATATAAAGGGTAGATCATTCATTAAAGGTATATAAAAGGTAGATCATTCATTAAAGGTATATAAAATGGGGCGCCATTTTACTGTGCCTGTCATAGGGATGACGTCACAGGAGATATGTAGTATAGTTCATCTATGGAACGTTCCATGATTATCCAGCATTGCCGCGTAAAACATCGATGTATATACTGTACACTGCTCTGTTTGTAATGTAAATGGCGACCCCTGCTGGTAAAATAAGGGACTGTAAAACAAACGGGATGAACTATAAGTGGACACAATATGTAGTTGTTTGAAGCATTCCTTTACATCTACTGCGGAGTGATCTCTTGTGACGTCATCCCTATGACAGACACAGTAAAATGGCGCCCCCTTGGGATAAAAACATGAACTATCCTTAAACTAAAGAGCTTCTTCTATATGTTTTAAATGTTCAATTCAAGTTATAGAGGGCATGTATAATGTATTTATCCATATTTGTCTCATTGGCCAGTGTAACAAATTCCACCCATTTTCAACTTTTTACTGTCATTGATTAATATACAGTCTCTCATTTTTTCCTAGAAATGGAGGTCTGGAAAAAATCATTAACATGGTGAAACAAAACTTATTTTTCTTCAAGGACCTTATTTTTCTGAGAGTGTATAAATGGAACCACATGGTGATAGATGAGTTTGGGTGATAGATGGGAAAACCTCAAGGCTGTAAGACAAACAACATTGGTACTAGTAAACATGACATGGTCAGAGTAACTGGTAAAATGTGGGAGTTAAAAGGGGTAAAAGGGGCATGTGCAGGTGGCTCAACAGGTATTGTCTCACTGACCGTGTCGTGTCTGCGTTGTGTCAATCGTCGGCCTACGGGTGTGCCTACGGGTCGTGCCTACGAGCGTGCTCACTGGCGTGCCCACATGTAGACACCCCCGTAGACATTGTCTACGCGTTGCTCCCACGGTGATTTGAACCGGAGATCTCTGCTTTCGGAGAGCTCGACATTACCGCTGCGCCACCTGTACTTCCCGCATATAGATCATTCATTAAAGGTATATAAAAGGTAGATCATTCATTAAAGGTATATAAAAGGTAGATCATTCATTAAAGGTATATAAAAGGTAGATCATTCATTAAAGGTATATAAAATGGGGCGCCATTTTACTGTGCCTGTCATAGGGATGACGTCACAGGAGATATGTAGTATAGTTCATCTATGGAACGTTCCATGATTATCCAGCATTGCCGCGTAAAACATCGATGTATATACTGTACACTGCTCTGTTTGTAATGTAAATGGCGACCCCTGCTGGTAAAATAAGGGACTGTAAAACAAACGGGATGAACTATAAGTGGACACAATATGTAGTTGTTTGAAGCATTCCTTTACATCTACTGCGGAGTGATCTCTTGTGACGTCATCCCTATGACAGACACAGTAAAATGGCGCCCCCTTGGGATAAAAACATGAACTATCCTTAAACTAAAGAGCTTCTTCTATATGTTTTAAATGTTCAATTCAAGTTATAGAGGGCATGTATAATGTATTTATCCATATTTGTCTCATTGGCCAGTGTAACAAATTCCACCCATTTTCAACTTTTTACTGTCATTGATTAATATACAGTCTCTCATTTTTTCCTAGAAATGGAGGTCTGGAAAAAATCATTAACATGGTGAAACAAAACTTATTTTTCTTCAAGGACCTTATTTTTCTGAGAGTGTATAAATGGAACCACATGGTGATAGATGAGTTTGGGTGATAGATGGGAAAACCTCAAGGCTGTAAGACAAACAACATTGGTACTAGTAAACATGACATGGTCAGAGTAACTGGTAAAATGTGGGAGTTAAAAGGGGTAAAAGGGGCATGTGCAGGTGGCTCAACAGGTATTGTCTCACTGACCGTGTCGTGTCTGCGTTGTGTCAATCGTCGGCCTACGGGTGTGCCTACGGGTCGTGCCTACGAGCGTGCTCACTGGCGTGCCCACATGTAGACACCCCCGTAGACATTGTCTACGCGTTGCTCCCACGGTGATTTGAACCGGAGATCTCTGCTTTCGGAGAGCTCGACATTACCGCTGCGCCACCTGTACTTCCCGCATATAGATCATTCATTAAAGGTATATAAAAGGTAGATCATTCATTAAAGGTATATAAAAGGTAGATCATTCATTAAAGGTATATAAAATGGGGCGCCATTTTACTGTGCCTGTCATAGGGATGACGTCACAGGAGATATGTAGTATAGTTCATCTATGGAACGTTCCATGATTATCCAGCATTGCCGCGTAAAACATCGATGTATATACTGTACACTGCTCTGTTTGTAATGTAAATGGCGACCCCTGCTGGTAAAATAAGGGACTGTAAAACAAACGGGATGAACTATAAGTGGACACAATATGTAGTTGTTTGAAGCATTCCTTTACATCTACTGCGGAGTGATCTCTTGTGACGTCATCCCTATGACAGACACAGTAAAATGGCGCCCCCTTGGGATAAAAACATGAACTATCCTTAAACTAAAGAGCTTCTTCTATATGTTTTAAATGTTCAATTCAAGTTATAGAGGGCATGTATAATGTATTTATCCATATTTGTCTCATTGGCCAGTGTAACAAATTCCACCCATTTTCAACTTTTTACTGTCATTGATTAATATACAGTCTCTCATTTTTTCCTAGAAATGGAGGTCTGGAAAAAATCATTAACATGGTGAAACAAAACTTATTTTTCTTCAAGGACCTTATTTTTCTGAGAGTGTATAAATGGAACCACATGGTGATAGATGAGTTTGGGTGATAGATGGGAAAACCTCAAGGCTGTAAGACAAACAACATTGGTACTAGTAAACATGACATGGTCAGAGTAACTGGTAAAATGTGGGAGTTAAAAGGGGTAAAAGGGGCATGTGCAGGTGGCTCAACAGGTATTGTCTCACTGACCGTGTCGTGTCTGCGTTGTGTCAATCGTCGGCCTACGGGTGTGCCTACGGGTCGTGCCTACGAGCGTGCTCACTGGCGTGCCCACATGTAGACACCCCCGTAGACATTGTCTACGCGTTGCTCCCACTGTGATTTGAACCGGAGATCTCTGCTTTCGGAGAGCTCGACATTACCGCTGCGCCACCTGTACTTCCCGCATATAGATCATTCATTAAAGGTATATAAAAGGTAGATCATTCATTAAAGGTATATAAAAGGTAGATCATTCATTAAAGGTATATAAAATGGGGCGCCATTTTACTGTGCCTGTCATAGGGATGACGTCACAGGAGATATGTAGTATAGTTCATCTATGGAACGTTCCATGATTATCCAGCATTGCCGCGTAAAACATCGATGTATATACTGTACACTGCTCTGTTTGTAGTGTAAATGGCGACCCCTGCTGGTAAAATAAGGGACTGTAAAACAAACGGGATGAACTATAAGTGGACACAATATGTAGTTGTTTGAAGCATTCCTTTACATCTACTGCGGAGTGATCTCTTGTGACGTCATCCCTATGACAGACACAGTAAAATGGCGCCCCCTTGGGATAAAAACATGAACTATCCTTAAACTAAAGAGCTTCTTCTATATGTTTTAAATGTTCAATTCAAGTTATAGAGGGCATGTATAATGTATTTATCCATATTTGTCTCATTGGCCAGTGTAACAAATTCCACCCATTTTCAACTTTTTACTGTCATTGATTAATATACAGTCTCTCATTTTTTCCTAGAAATGGAGGTCTGGAAAAAATCATTAACATGGTGAAACAAAACTTATTTTTCTTCAAGGACCTTATTTTTCTGAGAGTGTATAAATGGAACCACATGGTGATAGATGAGTTTGGGTGATAGATGGGAAAACCTCAAGGCTGTAAGACAAACAACATTGGTACTAGTAAACATGACATGGTCAGAGTAACTGGTAAAATGTGGGAGTTAAAAGGGGTAAAAGGGGCATGTGCAGGTGGCTCAACAGGTATTGTCTCACTGACCGTGTCGTGTCTGCGTTGTGTCAATCGTCGGCCTACGGGTGTGCCTACGGGTCGTGCCTACGAGCGTGCTCACTGGCGTGCCCACATGTAGACACCCCCGTAGACATTGTCTACGCGTTGCTCCCACTGTGATTTGAACCGGAGATCTCTGCTTTCGGAGAGCTCGACATTACCGCTGCGCCACCTGTACTTCCCGCATATAGATCATTCATTAAAGGTATATAAAAGGTAGATCATTCATTAAAGGTATATAAAAGGTAGATCATTCATTAAAGGTATATAAAAGGTAGATCATTCATTAAAGGTATATAAAATGGGGCGCCATTTTACTGTGCCTGTCATAGGGATGACGTCACAGGAGATATGTAGTATAGTTCATCTATGGAACGTTCCATGATTATCCAGCATTGCCGCGTAAAACATCGATGTATATACTGTACACTGCTCTGTTTGTAATGTAAATGGCGACCCCTGCTGGTAAAATAAGGGACTGTAAAACAAACGGGATGAACTATAAGAGGACACAATATGTAGTTGTTTGAAGCATTCCTTTACATCTACTGCGGAGTGATCTCTTGTGACGTCATCCCTATGACAGGCACAGTAAAATGGCGCCCCCTTTGGATAAAAACATGAACTATTTTTAAACTAAAGAGCTTCTTCTATATGTTTTAAATGTTCAATTCAAGTTATAGAGGGCATGTATAATGTATTTATCCATATTTGTCTCATTAGCCAGAGTAACAAATTCCACCCATTTTCAACATTTTACTGTCATTGATTAATATACAGTCTCTCATTTTTTCCTAGAAATGGAGGTCTGGAAAAAATCATTAACATGGTGAAACAAAACTTATTTTTCTTCAAGGACCTTATTTTTCTGAGAGTGTATAAATGGAACCAAATGGTGATAGATGAGTTTGGGTGATAGATGGGAAAACCTCAAGGCTGTAAGACAAACAACATTGGTACTAGTAAACATGACATGGTCAGAGTAACTGGTAAAATGTGGGAGTTAAAAGGGGTAAAAGGGGCATGTGCAGGTGGCTCAACAGGTATTGTCTCACTGACCGTGTCGTGTCTGCGTTGTGTCAATCGTCGGCCTACGGGTGTGCCTACGGGTCGTGCCTACGAGCGTGCTCACTGGCGTGCCCACATGTAGACACCCCCGTAGACATTGTCTACGCGTTGCTCCCACGGTTATTTGAACCGGAGACCTCTGCTTTCGGAGAGCTCAACATTACCGCTGCGCCACCTGTACTTCCCGCATATAGGTCATTCATTAAAGGTATATAAAATGTCAACGGAACCAAATGGACCCTTGAGGGTCCATTTGGTTTCATGTTTACGCTCTCAAAGAGTTACATCTGGTTAACCAACTTTCCATCATTTAACCTGCGGACCACCAGGAACCCTCTCAAGGACCACTAGTGGTCTCCGGACCACTGGTTGAAAACTGCTGTTCGACTGTATTTTATTAACATGATTACTGCCGTTTGCCTTGCTGTATTGTATTTTATACTGTGTACATCGACAATAAATTGAATCCCATCTCATCCCAGACATCAAAATGCCATTTCATAACGATTTGCCCTCAATAAATAATAAAGCCACTAGATACAGTATAAGAGACCGGCTGTCAGGGGCGGATCTAGGCATGGGGGGGGGGTGCCCTCCCAAATGCCCAGTCTGCCCCACCAAACATGATGGCATGCAAAACAAGATATTTCAGTGCTTATATGTATTAAGTATTTGAAACACTACTACTGCTACTAACTAACTACAGCTGTGTCACCACTAAACCAACAGCATCTCATCACTGAAAACAGAAAACTCTCTGAGTCAGACCTTTAGCTTTATGCATGCTGCGTGTCTGTTGCAACTTCAACAACAACTGATGTTATTCTTGATGCTTTACTTGCAGGGATTGATACTAAGGTCTTCGAGGAACCTGCCCATCGGGCAAGTGCAAGTCAGGTTCTACATGCCCTCAGGTCATGGTCACTTGCCCCCCAAAATATATCAAAATATATATAAATTTTGCATTTAAGCTTACTTTCTACTTGGGTGCTTTAAAAAATCATTAACATGGTAAAACAAAACTTGATGACATCATCAAGTCGTGTTTCACCATGTTAATGATTTTTCTTCAAGGACCTTATTTTTCTGAGAGTGTATAAATGGAACCAAATGGTGATAGATGAGTTTGGGTGATAGATGGGTAAACCTCAAGGCTGTAAGACAAACAACATTGGTACTAGTAAACATGACATGGTCAGAGTAACTGGTAAAATGTGGGAGTTAAAAGGGGTAAAAGGGGCATGTGCAGGTGGCTCAACAGTATTGTCTCACTGACCGTGTCGTGTCTGCGTTGTGTCAATCGTCGGCCTACGGGTGTGCCTACGGGTCGTGCCTACGAGCGTGCTCACTGGCGTGCCCACATGTAGACACCCCCGTAGACATTGTCTACGCGTTGCTCCCACGGTTATTTGAACCGGAGATCTCTGCTTTCGGAGAGCTCGACATTACCGCTGCGCCACCTGTACTTCCCGCATATAGGTCATTCATTAAAGGTATATAAAATGTCAATGTACTTCCCGCATATAGATCATTCATTAAAGCTATATAAAATGTCAATGTACTTCCCGCATATAGATCATTCATTAAAGGTATATAAAATGTCAATGTACTTCCCGCATATAGATCATTCATTAAAGGTGTATAAAATGTCAATGTACTTCCCGCATATAGATCATTCATTAAAGGTATATAAAATGTCAATGTACTTCCCGCATATAGATCATTCATTAAAGGTATATAAAATGTCAATGTACTTCCCGCATATAGATCATTCATTAAAGGTATATAAAATGTCAATGTACTTCCCGCATATAGATCATTCATTAAAGCTATATAAAATGTCAATGTACTTCCCGCATATAGATCATTCATTAAAGGTATATAACATGTCGACGGAGGCCAGACTGGATTGAAGCCACGACCAAATATGGAGACATAGTTCATACCGACGGCTGACTTCACAGCCTGCCTGTTATCCCATTTTGACCTGAAAAAATATCAGATTTACAAGCTAATTTCACTTAAACCAATTAAATAATTAATTTGTGGTGGGTAATTTCATTCAGCTTGGATACGTAATCTAAGAATAAAGATAAATTATATAATAACATTGGTTACTCTATATATTATTACTGTATAGGATACCAAAAACGAGTCATTAATCTTCTACATTCTGTTGTTGTGTAGACTTATTAATGAAGTGGTAGTAATTCAGATGATAAATACTTAAACTCTTCAGAGTGCTCTCAAAGAGTTACATGTGGTTAACCAACTTTCCATCATTTAACCTGCGGACCACCAGGAACCCTCTCAAGGACCACTGGTGGTCTCCGGACCACTGGTTGAAAACTGCTGTTCGACTGTATTTTATTAACATGATTACTGCCGTTTGCCTTGCTGTATTGTATTTTATACTGTGTACATCGACAATAAATTGAATCCCATCTCATCCCAGACATCAAAATGCCATTTCATAACGATTTGCCCTCAATAAATAATAAAGCCACTAGATACAGTATAAGAGACCGGCTGTCAGGGGCGGATCTAGGCATGGGGGGAGGGGGGGGGGTGCCCTCCCAAATGCCCAGTCTGCCCCACCAAACATGATGGCATGCAAAACAAGATATTTCAGTGCTTATATGTATTAAGTATTTGAAACACTACTACTGCTACTAACTAACTACAGCTGTGTCACCACTAAACCAACAGCATCTCATCACTGAAAACAGAAAACTCTCTGAGTCAGACCTTTAGCTTTATGCATGCTGCGTGTCTATTGCAAATTCAACAACAACTGATGTTATTCTTGATGCTTTACTTGCAGGAGTTGACACTAAGGTCTTCGAGGCACTTGCCCATCGGGCAAGTGCAAGTCAGGTTCTACTTGCCCTCAGGTCATGGTCACTTGCCCCCCAAAATATATATAAATTTTGCATTTAAGCTTACTTTCTACTTGGGTGCTTTTAAACAGTTCCTTTCGCAGTCGAAAGTAAATATTCAACTTGTAAATCAGGGGTTCCTACAGTGGTTCCCAGTAGTGGCTCAGGGGTCCATGACCCCCGCAAAATGATGGTTTGGAATCAAATGGAACCCCTGAGAGAGAGATAGGAGAGATAGCCAGAAAGCAGGGAAAGACGCCGAGGCAGGGCGCAATGACTACCTTGAAGACAAATATATCTCGTGTTGTGTTATAGCGAACGTGTTAAAGTAGCACACTTGCCCGATCGGGCAACCAGGTAGCAGTCTTCACTTGCCCAACCATTTTTTTTACTTGCCCCAGGCAAGCGGGCAAGTGTTAGTGTCAAGCCATGACAAGTCCTGTAACTGAAAATGGTATGGGTGTGGATGAAGCCCAAGCCACAAGGACACAATCTACAGATGAACACTTTAGTTTCTATGGATTCTCATTTGGAGAGAGTAGAGCCATCTGGCAGATTGACATTTCCTAGTGATACATGAGTGTATGTCAACACAGCTATTGTAAAAAGCCACCATGACGTATAGCATGTACAGTAAGACCCCCACAACACACACACACACACACACACACACACACACACACACACACACACACACACACACACACACACACACACACACACAAGAGGCAGATGTAACATTTCCCATAAGGGGGGGGGGGGGGGGGGGGGGGGGACAGGAGAAAATGGTATGGGGCGGCTTCATCGCCCATGTTGTGCGCCACGGGCGATGAAGTCGCACCCATACCATTTTCTGTTACAGGACTTTTATTAGTCAAGTAAAGCATCAATAATAACATCAGTTGTTGTTGAAGTTGCAACAGACACACAGCATGCATAAAGCTAAAGGTCTGACTCAGAGAGTTTTCTGTTTTCAATGATGAAATGCTGTTGGTTTAGTGGTGAGACAGCTGTATAGTTAGTTAGTAGCAGTAGTAGTGTTTGAATATAAGCACTTTAATTTGAAATATCTTGGGTTGTTTTACATGGCATCGTGTTTGGTGGGGCAGTCAGGGTATTTAGGGGAACATTGCCCCCCCATGTCTATGCCTAGATCCGCCCCTGCCACACACACACACACACACACACACACACACACACACACACACACACACACACACACACACACACACACACACACACACACACACACACACACACACACACACACACACACACACACACACAGAGTAATTGACCACACACACTGGATCAGCTCAATGATGAGTCAAGGACACTGGGAAGTGGGAAATGTAATTATGAGCAGTATGCAGTGGACCAGCTAGTACTGCAGGATATCTATACCAGGCCTGGCATGTGGGCTGACATGTGACTAATGGTAATGTCACTAATTTTGATATGTTCAGACTATACAGATTATTTATACAGTAGGTTTCAACCAGCGATCCGGGGACCACCAGTGGTCCTTGAGAGGGTTCCAGGTGGTCCCCAGGCTAAATGATGGAACGTTTCTTAACTAGATGTAACTCTTGAGAGTGTAAAAATGAACCCAAATGGACCCTTGCGGGTCCATTTGGTTTCATTTTCACACTCTCAAGAGTTAAAATATTCATCATCTGAATTAGCACTACCTAATTAAGAAGTTTACACTGTTTTGTTTGCAAAATCCAGCCCTGAATTGTGGACAAAACCAAAATAATTATTTAGTTTTTGGTCTTTGGGGTGAAAATGTAATTACTGTAAATGGTGGTCCGTGGCTCACATGCTGAATAAACGGTGGGCCCTGCCATCAAAAAGGTTGAAAACCCCTGATTTATACAGTAGGTTTCAACCAGCGATCCGGGGACCACCAGTGGTCCTTGAGAGGATTCCAGCTGGTCGCCAGCTAAATTATGGACAAGTTGGTAACCAAATGGACCCTTAAAGATCTGTAAATCTTGAGATCGTAAAATTATACCAAATGGCCCCTTACGGGACCATTTGTTATCATTTTAAGCTCTCAAGAGTTAAGTAATATTTAGACATCTGAATTACACGTTTTTTTTTTTTTTTTTTTTTTTTAAACAAAGTACACACTGAGAAAAAGTAGAAGAATTGTTATTTTAACCAACATTTTGCCAGTTACAGGTATCTCCTAAATTGTGGACCAAAACTTGTGGACCCAAATCCTTAGTTTTGGGTCAGAGGGACTGAACTCAACTTCAAATGGTGGTCCGTGACTAAAATGCAGAAAAAAATAGTGGGCCCTGGTATGAAAAAAGTTGAAACCCTCTGCAGTGCATCATACACCCCTACGTAACTGTACCTTTCAATCCAGCAGCCCCTTTGTGATTCTGTGCTGATCATATGTAGGGCTGACAGTCCCTCTTTTCCAAGACTTTTCAGGTGTCCCAAAAATTGAAACTCTGTCTGTCTGTCTGTCTGTCTGTCTGTCTGTCTGTCTGTCCGTCCCACATTGTGACTGACAGATTTCAGTGTTCAAATGCCCTAATATTTGTCTTTCTGTTGTCTCTTTTCCTACTATAGATGTGTTTTTACCACTATACCTGACTAATAAGTCAAATTTGCCTTAAACCACTATACTTGCCTTCTAAGACTAAAACATGCAGATAAAACACACCTTCAATACTTTATTTCTGTCATAAATAGAGAATCTTTCACTCAATAGGAAGTGCTCCTGTCGCAGGATGATGATGTCATATGAGCATATGCATTCCGTATATTCCATAGAGCTAGATCACACATGGACATATGACATCATCATCATCATCCTGCGACAGGAGCAGTTCCTGCTGAGTAAAATGTTCTCTATTTATGAAAGAAATAAGATGCCAATGGTGTTTTTCATTTGTTTATTTTAGTTATATAGGTAAAGCAGGGGTTTTCAACAGGTGGTCCGGGGACCACCAGTGGTCCCTCAGAGGGTTCCAGGTGGTCCCCAGCTAAGTTGGTTAACCAGATGTAACTCTTGAGAACGTAAAAATGAAACCAAATGGACCCTTGCGGGTCCATTTGGTTTCATTTTTACACTCTCAAGAGTTAAAATATTCATCATCATTAGCCATTTTGGAATGTATGTTTTGCTTGTTTTGTTTCCCCAAATCCAGCCTGGAATTGTGGACAAAAGCAAAATGAATCTTTAGTTTGGCGGTCTGTGGGGCTAAAATGTCCTCAGATGGTGGTCCGTGGCTCAAATCCTGAATAAATGGTGGTCCCTGGGATGAAAAAGGTTGAAAACCGCTGAGGTAAAGTATAATGTTTTAAGCGATGTTTGTCTTATTAGTCAGGGATCCTTTTAAGTCTGTTGAAATAAACCCAGTATTCCCCTGGTGCCACTATATTTACACACTCACTGCAGAGGGGCCATGTTGCAAGCACTGTCGTTTCAAAAACAGCTGATCTACAAGCGCAAAACGTGCCGTGCTGCGATGCGTTTTGAGCTTGTAGATCAGCTATTGTTTTGCTATATTTGCATTGAAATCCGGAATTATTATTATTATTTTGAATAAGACATCAAAACCTTAATAATTTGCTAACCACGTTGGCAACGCATTTTCCCACTTGTCCCACATGCAATACTTCTGTCCCTCAAATGAACAGTTTAGATCTGGTCACTCTAATCATATGATAAAACCTGAGGTGGTGAATCCCTTGAAAAAGATGAGTTAATAGTACAGTAGTGTCTGTTAAATCTTACACTAAAGAGGGAAACCACTGCTTGTTTTGCCTGCTTGATATGTATGGTTTAACTACTAATTCTATAAGGGAGAATTCCACAAGGACTATACTACTACTAGCCTGATCAGGGGCGGATCTAGGCGTGGTCATGGGGGGGCAATGCCCTCCTAAATGCCCAGACTGCCCCACCAAATATGATGGCATGCAAAACAACGCAAGATATTTCAGGGCTTATATTTAAAAGTATTTGAAACACTACTATACTGCTACTGACTAACTAGAATTGTCTCACCACTAAAGCAACAGCATTTCATCATTGAAAACAGAAAACTCTCTGAGTCAGACCTTTAGCTTTATGCATGCTGCGTGTCTGTTGCATCTTCAACAACAACTGATGTTAGTATTGATGCTTTACTCGCCTAATAAAAGTCCTGCAACTGAAAATGGTATGGGTGACTTCATGGTATGGGTGATGAAGTCGCCCCCATACCATTTTCTCCTCTCCCCCCAATTGGGAAATGTTACATCCGTCCCTGAGCTTGATGCTGTATAACAGGGGTGCCCAACCTTTTTTGACCCAAGATCTACTTTTCAGCAGCCAACCCCTCCGGGATCTACCAGTCCAATATCAACATTTCAAACCACACGCATCGTTGCCGGCCTGCAGTAACTTCACAACAACACAACACTACGTTGTTTTACCACTTTACTTTATGTCCATATAAGCATAAAGTACAACAGACTTGTCATAAATAGGCCTACAACAGACTTGGGCAAACACTGCCATTGCAAATGCAATCATAATAAGAACAGTCCAGAATAGTCCATTATAAGTTGCAGAACAGTCCATTACACGTTGAACAATACTGTTGGCATAATTCACAGACAGCAGACAACAATCCTCCAAATGAGCCGCTTCGTAGACAGACAGACACGCAGACACGCACACACACACACACATAAAAATATCTTCTTTTTTTTTCATTTCCACCTCATTTTTTTTCTTTCCTCCCCACATCTCCCAAGATCCACTCATGATCAGGCCAAGATCTACTGGTAGATCCCGATCTACTGGTTGGGCTCCCCTGCTGTATAATATCAGGAACAGGCAGGTAGATCTGAAATCTGTCTTGTTAGTATATTTATTATTATTATTCAGGATGATCATAGCCATTCCTACACGTCCTACGTCTCAGAATCCCCCTGGAGATTAGTGATAATAGCTGACAGACCCGTCTGGGGGGCGACTTTCTTTGTGCATGGCTTCACAAACCTCCCACAGTAGCTGTCATGCATGCTGGAGCCAGACTGGGGACTGAAAATGACACCAGAAGAATCCTCCTGCTTTGTTGCTCTACACGACACAAACAGATCATTTTCTTGCTATCTTAAATTGCATTTACTAGACGTCCTACAGAACAGCAACATCCTAAATATAGAGAGTGAAATTATTGTCTTCTTTTTCATCCTCTGAGATACAAAGGGGGATTCACAGAAGATTACATGCATTTGCATTTACACAAACAGAGCCATGTGCATGCACACGATTGAAAACCCCCCCAGGAGCCATGATGCACAAGATAGAAAACCAATTGGATTAAACCCAATTTATAAAACGGCAAAAGGGAAAAAGGGAAACTATCTGGCACATTGGAAAGAAGCAGCACAAAAGCAGAGTAAACTAGAAGTGCTATCTGGCCCTACACAGAGAGTACACCGCGGCAGAATACCTGAGCACTTCTTTGACCGACCCAAAATAAATACAAATCTTAAGGTACAGACACAGTGAGCACTTGGGATTTAGAATGGCCACCATAGGCAGCCCTAGATCCCGAGAAAAGACAGACTATGCACCCACTGCACTGCACACAGAACGAAGTGGAAACCAAGCTACTCTTCCTAACCATCTGTCCTCAGTACCAAGACATCAGAGACACATACAGTGCTTCCCACAAATTACAATCACACACAGAGATTTCGAAAACATGACAAAAAAAATCTGCTGCGGGCGAAGTAGAACAATGTGCAAACACAGCAGCAAGACACGTGGAACACAACCACCCTAAAGGCTAATCGCTGTGTATTCTTTCCTTGATTGATTATGGTACATATTATAGCAATTGATTTATTCAACATTCTGACTTAAAATCACAATCATTCAATCATCTTTGTCTTGAATGTAATGTTCTATTTGGCCCTTTGCTTCTGTAGTTCGACCACCATGGTAGCCTCGACACCCAGGCTTTCATTTCCGTCCGCCTTGCGCGAGAACGGAAAGCCGCCCTGGACTAACGCACGTTGGAAAGTGGCCTTCAAGTGGGAGTGAACCTTCCGGGGTGGGCGTGGCTCTAAATGATGTGACGTAGAACAGTAGTGGACGGGAGGGGGAGGGGCCGGGGATGACGACACGTTAGTGAGATCAAATCAGAGCGCAGCACTTCCGCCGTGTGGATGCCACGGCAGCCCGCCCCCCAAGGCCAAAATCATTGAGGGCTAGACCAGGCTACCACCATGGTGACTGTCGGCGTAAAATGCTTTTTCAGGGCCGCAACAGCTGTTTCGTAAGTATCACCTGTGTCGACGAGGCTGTAGAATATTCTTTGGCCTTCTGCGCCCAGGCAATGTAGCAGAGTAGCACGCTCGCGCTTCCGGCCAGGCAGGCGTCCCCTTCCACATGTATGACAAGCATGTAGTTGTCCAACCTGCAAGTTGTTCCACCTGCAAAGGAACAGAAATGTACAACACAATCTGTTTAGCGACAACTGCGATAATTCGTATGTCATGTGTGCAGAATACTGCAGTGGATTAGGATCTACAAGTGAATGTGCATCTCTGTTGCTATCAGTTGATAGCTTGTAAATCTGCTCTATTCTCACATGCAACAACAAGCTCAAAAGTAATTAAGGTATGTTGTGGCAGAGTAACATATTACTTATTGAACATTTTGGCAGAGTAATATCTTTACTTTTCTTTTGCTGGAAAAAAAAAATACTATTACAGTAATATGTAATATTTAAATAGTTACTGCCCAACACTGGTTTTCAGACTGCGGTGGAAGATAGGGAGTGAGTCTTCGGTTCTAATTGCAATGGGAAGTGAATTCCATAGTTTGGGGCCAGGAGGTAGAAGAGCTTGGGCCGAGTGGAGCGTTGGCCAGGCTTTTTTGCGAGGAGGACTGTAAATCTCTGAGTTACAGTCCCTCCTGGTCCGTTTGGAACACTCAGGATTTAACAGAGCCGTAAAGTGATGACAGGCAGTAAACAGGGGTGGATCTATAGGCATGGGCATGGGGGGGCAATGTCCCCCTAAATGCCCAGACTGCTCCACCAAACAAAACAACCCAAGATATTTCAAATTAAAGTGCTTATAATTAAAATGATTTGAAACACTACTACTGCTACTAACTAACTACAGCTGTGTCACCACTAAACCAACAGCATTTCATCATTGAAAACAGAAAACTCTCAGTCAGACCTTTAGCTTTATGCATGCTGCGTGTCTGTTGTAACTTCAACAACTGATGTTATTATTGATGCTTTGCTTGACTAATAAAAGTCCTGTAACTGAAAATGGTATAGGTGCGGCTTCATCGCCCGTGGTGCAAAGCGACACAGGCCATGAAGCCACCCCCATACCATTTTTCTCCTGCCCCCCCCAATTGGGAGAGGTTATATCCGCCCCTGGCAGTAAAGCAGACCAGGCTCCATGTTGTAACTGCAGACGTACGCTGACATTTACTGGAGCTACGTTCGCTCTTTAAGCTGCGCTGCCGACAAGCTACAAGTTACTGACATCATTGAGACAAATAATTTAGCTTGTCTTCTCTTTTAAACCCTTTGTGTACTGAACGCGTTTTGGTGTTCTAAGCATTATGTTTTAACTATTGAAAAATAGCAGATCTACAAGCTCATAGCGCGCCACCGAGTGGCCTCGCTATGAGCTTGTATCTCTGCTATTTTTGAAAAATCGTGAAAACGTGGTGCCAATCTTTGAATATTATGTTATTCAGAACCTAGGACACAATGGGTTAAACACAAATCATTTTGTCCTTGTTCATTCATATAAAATTCATTCATTCATTCAGCTTCAGTTAATTTGAACAAGAGTCCCTTTGCAGTAATAACTAGAAAAAAGTCTGTGAGCTAAGTGACACCGAAGTATCAGTGACAGAACCTAGTATACAATGATTTTGTCTGCTCAAAATAGAAAATAGATTAGGTAAGCAGGGATGGAAACCATAGTATGACTGTATGAAGACAATTGAAAACAATATGTACTTTCCCCCTATAACAAACATATTTTTGTTTCGTTTCACGATATTTGCTGCAGAAAGTGAAGATCAACCAATCTTTTGGTCAGGCTTTTGGCCGATGTTTCCGATAACCAATTAGTGGAAAATCAAAAAGATTATACTGTATATCGATATATAATCATATTGGCTGACGATATCAGCCAATATGATTATTAACAATGATTGTTTAGAGTAATAATCAAAAGATAAATTGTTTCAGTAACACTTTTCCCTTCGATCAAATGCAGCTTTTCTATAATGTTAAATGCATGAGGTGAGAGAGTCAGCATCAGAGACACACAGCTATACATCTCTTTATGAACACAATCTACTAAATTTTGATTCTCTCATTTTTGCACAATAACGATTATTAATAAAATTATGAACATCAAATTTGATAATCGGACGCTGCCAATAATCACTAGTAGAAAGAATATTTGTTATCCTTCAGGCTGAGCCAAGACACTCCTGTGAGTGGAGTGAGACATTGCGTGAGAACTCAAAGTGTTCATGGATAGCTCTAGTGTTTACTTTAATATCCTGATATGCTGCTATGAGTAGAAAATTGTGGAGTAGCCAGTATCCACCTCCCGCAGGGTAACGTCAGGAAACAAGCTCAAAGCAGTGACGTGAAACGCTTGTCCTGCAAGCATCCAGCTGGTCCATGACGATTGATCTCCATGATAAATTAACACCGATTAAACTGACGTCGCTGTACCAGGGGTCTGAAAGAAAAATCATTAACATGGTGAAATACATCTTGATGATGTCATCAGATGTATTTCACCATGTTAATGATTTTTTTTTCAGACCTCCATTTTTTAGGAAATTGGGGGAACTTTTTTATCATGTCCACACAACATCTCAAAGGTATATTAAAGGTAGGGGAAGTGATTTGAAATTCATGGTGTAGTACCAGCCTGGTGCACTAGGGGCCCCCAACAGTAGCTACACTATGTGAACCTGCTGCTCGCTCCTGATTGGAGGAGAATTGTGGTGACCTGGGGAACTTTTATTAGCTCCTCTGCTAACGTGGGGGAGGGGGAAACTCCATAAGTGGTTTCCACACCTTATAATAGAGCATTTTAACAGAAAAAAAAAATATTTTTTGGGTGGTATCTGACAAAAGTGAAATCACTTCCCCTACCTTTAATGAAAATGTGAAAAATGGGTGGAGTTCCCCTTTAATAAATGAATGAATGAACAATAGTAAAATGTTAAAATTCCTGTTTAAGTATATTGCCTCTAGTTAGCAGACCTGATGAGGTTGCTATGGTGATAGAACATGAGGGAATCATCGGTGCAGTCAAGTCAACTCAGTGCCTTCACTCCATATTATTGGTATTTTATTTCACTCCTCGCCCTCAGTTTAATGAATGGAGTAGGAGCTCGATATGACTCACTGTGTGTGCGTGTGCGTGTGTGTGTGCGTGTGTGTGTGTGTGTGTGTGTGTGTGTGTGTGTGTGTGTGTGTGTGCGCGCGCGCGCGTGTGTGTGTGTGTGCGTGCGCGCGCGTGCGCGTGTGTGTGCGCGTGCGTGTGTGTGTGCACGTGAGCTGCGGTGGGCGTGATCTGTGATGCATGCTACAGTGCGTGCAGCTGTAGTTCCACGCCCATCACACACACACACGCGCGCACGCACGCACGCAGGTTGGTTAATTTTATATCTGAAACGTATACGCAGGGTCGACATTAGGCTTACATGTAAACAGACCCAAACCACGAATTTCAGCGACGGATTTTGATTCATATATCGAAACAGCCCCCTGTTGCTTCCCTGACATTCATACAGAAGCATATTATAGACTAGAGGATGATTCCATTCATTCAGATTGTCTAGACATACAGGAGGCTACAGAATACTGGTGACTCGACCAATAATGCAATATTACGCATTATGCAAAACACATAAACAAAAATCCCCCCGGTAGAAGTTATGTGTCCATACAGACACGCATGGGTTGTGTGTGTGTGTGCTTTAGTATGGAGAATAATGCGGAATGACACGTCCAGCCCACGTGCATGAACGGGCTATAGCCGGGGAGCCACTCACCCAATATGTAGGCTCGCTCGCCAGGCTCATTCTGCACTGCAAAAGAGGAAAGCATGGGCACGAGCTATAAGGCAGAGAGTCTAACTGCTGGATACGCTATTTTCCTGACCAATCACAGAACTTGTTTCATTTGCGGAGAATGTAAACTGATTTGCAATAGTGATATTTGAGTGATGAGTGATATTTGAATTAAAGGGGAATTCCACCCATTTTCAAAAATTTCCTGGGGATGGAAATGTGAACCAAATTTGCACCCTCTCAGGAAAAAGAGGTTGGAAAGAAAAATCATTAACATTGTGATCATCAGATGTATTTCACCATGTTAATGTTTTTCTCAGACCTCCATTTTTAGGAAATACAGAATTGGGGGGACTTTGTTATCATGTCCACACAACATCTCGATTAATGACATATTAAAATGTTGAAAATGGGTGGAGTTGCCACCCATTTTCTATATTTTTTCTGAGAAAAAAAAGAAGCGTCTAAAAAAATCCATTAACATGGTGAAAATACATCTTGATGATGTCATCAAGATGTTTACCATGTTAGTGGTGCTCTTCAGACCTCCATTTGTTGAGAACACAGAATGGGGGAACTTTTTTTATCATGTCCACCCAGCACCTCTACTAAAGCATACTAATGGCATATTAGAATGTTGAAAATGGGTGGAGTTGCCCTTTAAGTGCAATCAGCTTTTGTGGCTGTGGCTCCCGGACTATGCTCCATAAGTAAGCGGTCCCAAGCAGCGAGTGAAGGGAAGCGTAACGTACTCTAAACTCACACGCGAGCAGCTGTCCTTGGTGCTGAAACATCTCCAACGTTGTCCCCTCAATGTGAGGGGACGGGACGAGGGGGAAGGCTTTGATTTCATTTATTGCTACCAATTCACACTTAAAGCTCTCTCTATCGTCGTCGGTCGGTCGGTCGGTCGGAGGGTTAATTGACGACCTTTTGAGAAGATGGAACCAGGAATGACCACTTGAGTTGCGAAGAAGAAAAATTACAGTTTCCAATACCTGGATTAGTTGGGAAAAACCTGCAGTTCATGCCTTTAATTGTTCTTAATTCTCGATCTCAGCGACCGCGAATCTGCGTGAATTGACTTGTGGAATTGATTATAGAAACCTATAACCCTATAGAAATAGTTTCGCCTCGTACCGCCGTTAAAAAGTGTCCGAATCGAAAGACTCAACAACAAGGACTAAATTGGCTATACTTCGTTACAGCCTGTACTTTCTTCAATGACGAAAATATGCGCGAAAGGATTGGCATCAAAGCTCCGCAATAAAACAAAATGAACTGATTTAAGCTGATCTACAAGCGGAACATCCACGCGTCTGTCTCATTAAGGAGAGAAGAGTGACATCGACCATTCTAAGACATGGCTCGTCTGCTGGTTCTAATCAACTCTGCGGTCCTGTTGCTTTTTGGCAGCGACATGTTCTTGGTGGGAGCAAGTAAGTAGTACTGTATAATCTCTACATACAGGTGCAAGAATTTTCTCGACAGGTTTGTTTAGAGTCTAAACCAGGGCTGGGCAATTATTCCTCCCAAGGGGGCAAATGAGATACATAAAATATTGTGGAGGGCCAAGACTAAAGGCTGAACTAAAGTCTGCGTAATATTAATTTAATTTCAAGATGAAAGTAAGAGTAAGACCAACCACTTTGACACCAGGGAACACTATTTATTCAGTATTTGAGCTACGGACCACCATTTTAGCCCCACACACCCCAACACTAAAGATTTTTTTTGTTTTTGTCCAAATTTCAGGCTGGATCTCACAAAAAAAAAAAACAGGCAAAACATGATCAAATTAAAAAATGACCACTTTTACATTCTCTGGCTAATTCGGAAGATGAATGATGTATGAGTGTAAACATGAAACCAAATGGACCCGCAAGGGTCCATTTGGTTTCATATTTACGCTCTCAAAGAGTTACATCTGGTTAACCAACTTAGCTGGGGACCACCTGGAACCCTCTCAAGGACCATGGGTGGTCCCCGGAACCTGTCGAAATTCTTGCACCTGTATGCATGAATAATAATGACCAATTACCTTCAGTCGCAATCAGGTGCATGAATAGCCATAGAGTGATGTGAGAAAGTACAGTATATGGCAGTGGTTTTTGACCTTTTTTAATACCCATTATTTATTCTGCATTTGAGCCACGGCCCATGGACCACCATTTTAGCCCCACAGACCCAAAACTAAAGCATTTTTGCGCACAATTCCAGGCTGGAAAAACAGGAAAATAGGCCTACAGATCAAAATGACCATTAATCTTCTACATTCTCTAGTTGTGTAGACTTGGGCTAATTCACATGGTGAATACTTTAACTCTTGAGAGTGTAAAACGAAACCAAAGGTTTTCAAAGAGTAACAAATGGTTAACCAACTATCCATCATTTAGCTGGGGACCACCTGGAACTCTCTCAAGGACCACTGCTGGTCCCTGGACCACTGGTTGAAAACCACTGTTTTATGTAGGCCTATTCCTAAAATATTCAGGCTTATGCTTGTTCTATGTTGTCACAGTGGTCCACTATTACCAGCTGTTTTATAAAATAACTAATTATTTTGTCATATGATTTCATGTAAATTATGTTTTCAAGGCTGTTCTACCTGCCTTGATGATAATAACGAAACCCCAAGCCAGTATCACATTCCTTTAATAAGTTAAACCTTATACTTCATTAACAGGTGTTCTGCCTTTTTTTCCCCACTCCTTTCTCCCTGAATCACTGCTTGAGTTGTGAGCTTGTGAGATCTGTCAAATGCCCCTCCAACATGCCCCGCAGTATAATGATGTTCATGTGGTTAATACGATTATGTTTACGTGGTCAATCACATCGATCACACATACAGCCTCAGCTCATCACAATCTTGTACAACTGACAAAATAAAACATTAGATCATAACAATTTAATATTTGCACCCCAAGACAAATCTGGCAGAGCTGGATTAATACAAATCTGAAGTAAATCTGTGTCATTGGCTCACCTACAGTGACCTGTGGCTCACGTACAGGTCCATTTGGTTTAATTTCACACTCTCAATAGTTACTGTGTATCACTATTGGTCTAGTTCAGTGATTTTCAACCATTTTCATACCTACCAGGGACCACTATTTATTCAGCATTTGAGCCACGGACCACCATTTGAGGACATTTTAGCCCCACCGACCCCAAAACTAAAGATTTAGTTTGCGTGTGTCCACAATTCCAGGCTGGATTTCAGCAACAAAACAGGCAAATATACAGAACAAAATGACCATTCTTCTACATCCTCTGTGTAGACATGGGCTACACAACGCAATCATTTTCACACTCTCAAAGAGTTGCACCTGATTAACCAACTTCACATCCTTTAGCCTGGGGACCACCTGGAACTCTCTCAAGGAACACTGGTGGTCCCTGGAGCACTGGTTAAAAAACCCTGCCACTATTTGATTATCAGGTCTCAATAATTTATCCAGGGACCACCTGGAACCCTCTCAAAGACCACCAGTTGAAAAACCCACTGACATAAACTATACCTAAAATCCCCACTTGATAATTTCCAGACACTCAGACACCAAACTGCCTGTCTGAGGGCCTCTATGGCTCTATACACATTTCATATTCAGAAGGAGTATATATGCTGCTCCCACACACACTGCTGTCAGATTCTCTCTGTGTGTGCGTCTCTCACTTTCTGTCTTATCCCATTCTGTTACTGTAACGCATTTTGGTGTTTTATACTTTAGCTGTTGAAAAATATCAATAATAGGGCTGGCTTCATCGCCAGTGTCACTTCATGCCACCATGCCACCATGCCACGGGCGAGGAAGCCGCACCTGTACCATTTCCGGTTTCAGGACTTATATTTGGCAATTAAGCATCAATAATAACATCAGTTGTTGCTGAAGTTGCAACAGACACGCAGCATGCATAAAGCTAAAGGTCTGACTCAGAGAGTTTTCTGTTTTCAATGATGAAATGCTGTTGGTTTAGTGGTGACACAGCTGTAGTTAGTTAGTAGCAGTAGTAGTGTTTCACATCATTTTAAATATAAGCACTTTCATTTGAAATAACTTGGGTTGTTTTGCATGGCATCGTGTTTGGTGGGGCAGACTGGGTATTTATCGGGGCATTGCCCCCCCATGCCCATGCCTAGATCCGCCCCTGGAGTACAGAAAGGGTTATCAGTTTGGCTCTGTGTGTCTTCCTCTTCACCAAGGGGATTCCAGACCAGTGTCTGATAACACTGCTGTGACAGAGAGAGTCACCAATATTATGTTCTCTATAGCAGCAGTGCCCACAATTTTTTGACTTGAGAGCTACTTTAAAAATGACCGGCTCAACAAGATCTACACATCAAAAATGTGATGATTGTTCCATTACTGAAAATCCATGTCAAGGCCCCCCTAGAAAGTTTGAGCTTTGAAATAGTTGGTGATGGTGTTGCTTACTGCTATTATGAATAATGCACTTAGAATGAAAAATACAGGGGGAGAATTTCACGTTTCACGTTTTTGTCAACAATTGGGAAAGAAGAACTGGCAAAACGTTGATCAAAATAACAATTATTCTCCATTTTCTAATTGTGTGGCCTCTTGAAAATTACGTAATTCATTCATGCTTAAATATAATTTAACTCTTGAGAGCATTAAAATGAAACCAAATGGACCCCGTAAGGGTCCATTTGGTTTCGATTTTTTGATTTTAACGCTCTCAAGAGCTACAGATCTATAAGCGTCCAAGTGCTGAGGGGACTGTCATGTGATCTACCTGCATGGTCTGTGTGATCTACTGGTAGATCACCATCTACCTTTTGGGCACCGCTGCTCTATGGTGATTCTGCGGAGAATACACAGCCATGCTATTCTCTAAAACAGTGGTTTTCAACCATTTTGATGCCAGGGCCCATTCAGCATTTGAGCCACGGAGGACCACCTTTTGATGACATTTTAGCCACACAGACCCAAAATGTATTTTGCTTTTGTCCAGGCTGGATTTCAGAAACAAAAAAAGCAAACAAATATACAAAAAAATAACCATTCTACATTCTCTAGTTGTGTAGACCTGCATGCATGGGCTAATTCAGATGATGAATATTTTAACTCTTGAGAGTGTAAACATGAAACTAAATGGTTTCATTTTTTACACTCTGAAAGAGTTACATCTGGTTAACCAACTTTCCATCATTTAGCCTGGCGACCGCCTGGAACTCTCTCAAGGATCACTGGTTGAAAACCACTGATCTAAAATATGGAAATGCTATCTGCACAAGGAACTGTTGGTATACTGTAGCCACGGGCAGAAATGTTGTTTAACTCATTTAGAACGAAATGCTGTCATGAATCATAACTGTTTTCTGGAGAACTCTGTGTTTCCATATGTCAGTGGTTGTCACCCTATTTCATGTCATGGACCCCCAGAATTCAATTGTAATAGGCCCGCCGACCAGAATCTGAAAATATGTTGTTTTAGGAACCTCACCAGATGCGGAGATTTTAGTTATCTTTGCTCTGAAAGAAAATATATACAGTATATTGAAATATTTGCACCCACATTCAAACGTAACAGATCTACAAGCTCATAGCCGTGACACTCTTATAGATCTGATATTTGTCAATAGCTACAGTATAATGCAACGCTCAAACAGTTAAACAGCACACCAAGCCAAAAGGTATACGAAAGAACACACATTTACACAAGAGGAAATGTATGAAGGACACGTTTGTTTTTTAGGTCACAGCTCTCATACTTCCAAATCACACAGTATATTCAGCACAATGGACATGTGTGACAATTTTAGCATTAACTGTTTTATACTCCTTGTGCAAGCTGTTAAAGTATTGAATGAATCGATTAGTCAGAGTATTGCAATCTCAGACACAGAGGAAAGATACATCCATATGCAGCCATATATATTGATTGATCTTCACATTGCGAAGTGATTTCTCATCCCCATAAAATTAAATGAGCATGTGCAGTTAGACAAGTTAGCGCACCACTGAGTGGCGCGCTATGAGCTTGTAGTTCTTCAAAACGTGTTACAGTACGGAAAAGGGGTCAATGCAGGACTGGTTCATTCCTACATCCATTCTGTTCACATTCTCCATGAGAACAGATCAGAATTCAGCTCCTCCATCAGACCTCAGTGCCATCGTTGTGCTTTATCATTCCAGGGACCATAAAGACTTGCCACCTCAAAGCTCAATGACCTCAGGGAGTTTTTGGCCTCCGATTACATTAACCTCGGTGTGGCACCAGGTTCCATCTGCTCACACCGTGGTATGGCAGCCTGACAGAGCGGACAGCGTACCCCAGGGAGACAGGGACAGGGAGAAAGGGTACTTCTAGTTACCGTCTACAGCGGATAGCATAGGATTTATCCATGCCTGGCCAGCTTTAAGTCAGATTTATGGACGGTTATTAGAACTTGTGCAACATCTCACTTACTAGACAAAAAAAAATAAATAAATACTGTTTGCTTCCCTTTTGCGCTGCTGTTCCAACACCAGAAAAATGTGTTACTTACTGTATTTCTTGGGAAATGCAGTATACTGTATATGATATGACACTGATGGATATGTATTCGAGTTCTCTCTAATTCAGCATGTTACAGGGCATCTATCAGTTAGTTATAGGACTACAGTACAACTATCATTCATGGATACCTTTCTCATTGTAGTAGCAGATTACATTATGTTACTATATTATACTATTACATTGTATTATATGTCTGAACTGCTCTACAGTAACTAGTAGAAGACATTTGAAGCAAATGCTGCAGCAAAATATGAAGATAGTTCCTGACACTAGATCCTAGGTCTTGACACTAGATTCTATAGTTCATAACACTAGATAGATCCTGACACTAGACTCTAGTCTCCAACACTAGATTCTATAGTTCCTGATGCTATATTCTAGTTTCTGACACTAGATTCTAGTTACTGACACAAGATTCTAGTTTCTGACACTAGATTCTAGTTTCTGACACTAGATTCTAGTTTCTGACATTAGATTCTAGTTTCTGACACTAGATTCTATAGTCCCTAACAACTACATTATATATTTCCTGACACTAGATTATACTTCCCGACAATAGATCCTAGTTTCTGATGCTAGATTATATTATATTGTCAGTGATGCTCAACATATTTCATGATATCATTCACGGATCTTTTTTTTTTTTATTGTAGTACATTTTGTTTGTTTGAATCAACTGTGTTGAGTCTATAGAACAGCTGTCATTGTTACAGTAATTAGTATAAAACATGCTGCAGCAAAATAGACAAAACAACAACAAAAATGTAGCCATTGCTCCAACACATCATTAAATGCGAAAATCAGTGATTTTTCCCCATCTTGAGTAGTTAAAAAGTGAAACACATTGCAGGGATTTAAGAGGAACTGGATCTGGAGCATGGGGAGACCTTGCTACATGGTAGAGATACTGTATAATAGCCAGATATCAGCTTAAGATCCACCGCGAGGCAATTTGCTTAATGGGAGCCTGAGAGCTCCTGCTGTTTGGAGGAGATAGAGATGGACTTCCAGGAGCTTACAGGGAATAACACAAAGCCAGCTTTGTTTGAAGGTTGAAGGTTGTGGGGTGAATACATCTGCATAATACCTTCACTTACTGTAAGTTAAAGGGATAGTTCAGATTTTAGTTAATTCCACCCATTTTCAACCTTTTTTCTGAGTGTGTACACATGCAACCAAATGAACCCTAACGGCTTCATTTGGTTGCATTTGTACGCTCTCAGAAAAAAAGAAGCGTCTAAAGAAATCCATGAACATGGTGAAAATACATCTTGATGATGTCATCAAGATGTTTCACCATGTTAGTGGGTTTTCTTCAGACTTCCATTTCTTGGGAACACAATGGGGAAACGTTTTTATCATGTCCACACATCACCTCGAAGGTACATCAATGACATAGTAAAATGTTGAAAATGGGTGGAATTCCCCACTGTTAAGTTATGCTGTATGACATATATTTGCCATTAAAGAATATCAATTCTGCATTATAGTTTCCACTTTAGTCTACTTGCCAGACTTGTATGAAATACAACTTGAATGAACTAACATGATTTGTATTTTTCAATTATTTCTATAATATTAGCACAACCTTCATTCATTTTGACCCCCTCCATCCCAAATGTAGTTCCATCATATGGACATAAAAACATGGGGCTCCATTTTCGACACACGCTAAATCCCTAACTTTTTTGCATGTTTTACTATCTTGAAAAATATATTTGAATAGATCAACAGGCCAATCTACATTGACAGTTTGTTATGTTGTTGACTGGCCATTTGAACTATTCAAAAATGTTTTATCAAAATAGTAAAAAAAAAAGAGCAAAGAAATTAAGGCATAAGGGGTTTAGCACTGACGAAACGGAGCCCAAGTTCCCTGTGATAGAGGAGTCACAAATGAACAAAGGATGTGGTGATATTTTTAGAAACGGGTCAATAATACGAATGAAGTTAGTTTTTTGGATTCATTTACTTTTACTGCATAGCCCCTGTGACTCCCCACAAAATAACCTGAAATACTTAAAGGGGAAGTCCACCCATTTTCAACATTCTAATATGTCATTAGTATACCCTAGAGGTGCTAGGTGGACATGATAAAAAAAAAAAATCCCCCATTTTTTGTTCCCAAGAAATGGAGGTCTAAAGAAAACCACTAACATGGTGAAACATCTTGATGACATCATCAAGATGTATTTTCACCATGTTCATGGATTTCTTTAGACGCTTCTTTTTTCTGAGAGTGAAAAAAAATGTTGAAAATGAGTGGAATTCCCCTTTAATATTTCACCAAAACCATAGCAGAACTCCCTGCATTGGACTCTGACAATCAATTAATACAGTTGACACCACTAGCGATATTATGAGTAAGATGTGGATAATTAAGCCTGTTGCCTTGGTAAGTCTACTGTATAATACAGTACCGTGTCTCTCAGCTGTATGAATCAGTGTGAATTATAAATGATAATATAGCCTACACAGGGAGTTCCATTATGACAATGTTAGTGAGCCGATGAATCCCTTTTGAACTGCCCCATATGGCCTTGTATGAAATGTTGGTGATGGTGCTTGACATTACATTCAGTAGACTTTAGTGGCAACCAGGGGCGGAGTAACATTTCCCAATTTGGGGGGGCAGGAGAAAATGGTATGGGTGCGGCTTCATCGCCCGTGTCGCTTTGTGCCACGGGCGATGAAGCCGCACCCATACCATTTTCACTTACAGGACTTTTAGTAGGCAAGTAAATCATCAATAATAGCATCAGTTGTTGTTGAAGTTGCAACAGACATGCAGCATGCATAAAGCTAAAGGTCTGACTCAGAGAGTTTTCTGTTTTCAATGATGAAATGCTGTTGGTTTAGTGCAGTGGTGAGACAACTGTAGTTAGTCAGTAGCAATAGTAGTGTTTGAAATACTTTTAAATATAAGCACTGAAATAACTTGGGTTGTTTTGCATGCCATCATGTTTGGTGGGGCAGTCAGGGCATTTAGGGAGGCATTGCCCCCCCCCCATGCCCATGCCTAGATCCGCCCCTGGTGGCAGTGTAGCCGCCAGCCTCTCTGTCTCTCTATGGAGGACATTTCCAGGGCCACAGAACAAATGGCAGCGTTTGACAACTCATACACATTATGCACTAGTCTGGGAGTGAGCCATTGATTTGAAGGATGTGGTACTAGACCCTACAGTACCATAACCCATTTTGTCCTCACTAGATTCTAGTTTCTGACACTAGATTCAATTTAAAATTGGAATGTAGCGCCAGAAACTAGAATGTAGTGCCAGAAACTAGAATGTAGTGCAGAAACTAGAATGTAGTGCCAGAAACTGAATTAGCAAAAATTAGTATTTTTATGCTGGATTCTAATTTCTGACGCTAGATGTAGTTTTGTGTGTGAGATTTTATTTTATGACACTCTCGTATTCTAGTTTCTGATTATAGTTTTTCTGAAAAATGTATGTTCTTTGTCAGTGATGAACATATCTCATGCCAGGAAGACCAACAGAATTATCTATATTTGGCTGATTTCAGTTAAAATGTTTGCTTCTGTATTCAAGATTTGTGCACATTTTCACATAAAAAAAAAAAACAAATACAAGCTCATCATGAGCTTGTGTCTGTTTTTCAATAGCTAAAGTCTAACATAATGCTTAGAACAACAAGTTACAGTAGATAAAGGGATAATGCAAAATGTTCAAGCGGTGTGATTATGTTTCTTGGTGACAGCCAGTGTGAGTTGTTAATGTGTGTTTGTGTTGCAAAGGTTCCATTACAGATTTTAAACAGGTTTTACTACGGTTATTAAATTGTCAAACTCAACTACTGTACAAGATAGATTAATTACTGGCAAGGAGAAGCCAGAATGTATTTCAGTCTAATAAGAGTGGAAAGGAATAATTATAGTAAGACCTGTTGTACATTCGTTTATTAATGACAGCTGCCAAATGGGACTATACCAGTGGTTTTCAACAGGTGGTCCGGGGACCACCAGTGGTCCTTGGGAGGGTTCCAGGTGGTCCCCAGCTAAGTTGGTTAACCAGATGTAACTCTTGAGAATGTAAAAATGAAACCAAATGGACCCTTGCGGGTCCATTTGGTTTCATTTATACACTCTCAAGAGTTAAAATATTCATCATCTGAATTAGCCATTTTGGAATGCACATGTTTTGCTTGTTTTGTTTCCCAAATCCAGCCTGGAATTGTGGACAAAAGCAAAATAAATCTTTAGATTTGGGGTCTGTGGGCCTAAAATATCCTCAAATGGTGGTCCGTGGCTCAAATCTTGAATAAATGGTGGTCCCTGAGATGAAAAAGGCTGAAAACCCCTGGACTGTACCGTCTGTGGTGTACCAGGGCACAATATAACCTCAGGACAACTGTGCTTTGATGAATGCAAGATGCCTGGGATGTAAAACTGTTTCTGTATTTTATCTTTGTCTTATAAGGGTTTATAGGGGTTTGTGTAGAAACAAAAAGTAATTTATTACTGATTCAGTAGTGAAAACACTACATAAATATTTTCTCTATCAGACAATTACATATTGTCTGATAATATTGTCTTTGGTGTCATGATTTATCAGGACCCGAGTTGGGTCTGTCTGCGGCATAATCATCTTCAAATCATCGGAAAGGTCTATAGCTCTATTGCAGGGGTTTTCAAGAGGTGGTCCAGGGACCACCATTGGTCCTTGAGAGGGTTCCAGGTGGTCCCCAGCTAAGTTGGTTAACCAGATGTAACTCTTGAGAACGTAAAGAGTTAAGATATGCATCATGTGAATTAGTCAAAGTCTACACAACTAGAAGATTAATGGTAATTCTTCTGTATGTTTGACTGTTTGGTTTCCAATGGGATTGTGGACAAAAGCAAAATAAATCTTGGGGTTTACTGTTTGGGTACTAAAATGTGATCAATGTTGGTCCGTGGCTCAAATACTCAATAAATGGTGGGCCCTGATATGAAAAAGGTTGAAAACCCTTGCTCTATTGAGATAAAGCTGAACTGATCCCAAGAATTGTCTGATATTGAAAATGCTTTTGCAGGGATTAGGCTGTGTGTGTGTGTGTGTGTGTGTGCGCGCGTGCGTGTGTGTGTGTGTGTGTGTGTGTGTGTGTGTGTGTGTGTGGTGCGTGCGTGCGTGCGTGCGTGCGTGCGTGCGTGCGTGCGTGCGTGCGTGCGTGCGTGCGTCTGTGTGTGTGTGCACACGTCAGGGTGCTCTATGGCAGTGGTTTTCAACCTTTTTGATACCAGGGCCCACTATTTATTCGGCATTTGAGCCACGGAGGAGGACCACCATTTGATGACATTTTAGCCCCACAGACCCCACAACTAAAGATTTCTTTTGCTTTTGTCCACAATTCCAGGCTGGATTTGTGAAACAAAACAGTCAAACATACAGATCAAAATTACCATTAATCTTCTACATTCTCTAGTTGTGTAGACTTGGGGCTAATTCACATGATGAATATTTTAACTCTTGAGAGTGTAAACATGAAACCAAATGGACCCGCAAGGGTCCATTTGGTTTCATGTTTACACTCTCAAAGAGTTACACATGGTTAATCAACTTCCCATCATTTAACCTGGGGACCACCTGGAACCCTCTCAAGGAGCACTGGTGGTCCCCGGACCACCACCTTGTTTGTCCCAGCAGCTACAACTACGACCCAGTGTGTGATCTAATCTAATCTGTTTTCGGGTGGATCCTCTGCGTGGGTCAGATGGTCAATAACTAACTAACTAGAAGCGTATAGAAGCTACTTAATTCATGGACATGGATGTAATCCAGTTTGTTAATTAACCTTGTAACCTGCGTGACCAGAGAAGTGGCTGTATTGACTGAATTAATTAGTACAAGCTTCACGGGTGCCTACACTTTCTTCCACTTTCAGATAATTAGCAGTGCTGAAAAAGCACTTGGAATGAGGAATGGAATTGGTAGATTTTCTTTTCAGTCAATCAATCGTATGTATAAGATAAGGCCATTGTTCAGCCCTGGGAGAGATAACATTAAACAATTTGTTCCTGTTCATGTTCTCCTGCATGGTAAAACTCCTCGCTGTGAGGTGAAAGGTCGCAGCAGGGGCGGATGTAACATTTCCCAATTGGGGGGGCAGGAGAAAATGGTATGGGGGCGGCTTCATCGCCCGTGGCGCGAAGTGACACAGGCCATTTTCATTTACATTTTCATTTACAGGACTTTTATTAGGCAAGTAAAGCATCAATAATAACATCAGTTGTTGTTGAAGTTGCAACAGACACGCAGCATGCATAAAGCTAAAGGTCTGACTCGGAGAGTTTTTTGTTTTCAATGATGAAATGCTGTTGGTTTAGTGGTGACACAGCTGTAGTTAGTTAGTAGCAGTAGTAGTGTTTCAAATCATTTTAAATATAATCACTTTCATTTGAAATATCTTTGAAATTTGGGTTGTTTTGCATGTCATCATGTTTGGTGGCCTGGTGGGGCAGGCTGGGCATTTAGGGGGGTCCCATCCCCATGCCTAGATCCGCCCCCTGGGTTGCAGTGGTGTCTACATGTAGAGGTCTCATCGGGCCGGAAAATGAAGTGCCCGGCCCTAACTGGGCCCGAGGCGTTTACGCTCATATACGTTTACGCTCTCAAGAGTTAAAATATTCATCATGTGAATTAGCCCAAGTCTAGAGAATGTAGAAGATTAATGGTCATTTTGATCTGTATGTTTGCCTGTTTTGTTTCCCAAATCCAACCTGGAATTGAGGACAAAAGCAAAAGAAATCTTTAGTTATGGGGTCTGTGGGGTTAAAATGTCACCAAATGGTGGTCCTCTGAATAAATAAATCCTGAATAAATAGGCCCTGGTATGAAAAAGGTTGAAAACCACTGTTCTTAGTGTTCTTAGTGTTCTAGAGGGAAAGTATAATGTTTTAAGGCATACAGGTATTTGTCTTATAGCCTTGGAACGCTTTAACCTAAGAATTGTGTTTCTCCGTGACAAGTTCAAATGATAGTTGACCTTTTTTGATTGAGTTCTAACACATTGAAAACCAGACGAAACACAAGTAGCTCTGATGGATCTATTGCCAGGAGTGGAAATAGTCATATAAAAATAGCAGCAGGGCTCTGTAATTACTGGTAATGAATGACCAATTCTATCATTTAAACGTGCCATCTGCTTCTCTCAATGATAATAATACTGACCTTACAGACCATGGTGGTCACTTTCTTAACCATGAGTGGACAGATGTAACCTTCATTCTAACGAAGGACAATGAGTTCCTAGAGAGATTTCCATCTGTTTTATTTAGTCAAAACCTGAATCCAAGGAATGTGCCACTGGCACAGGCGCTCACGTTTTGTCGTAGCGTCTGTGATTGCAACACAGAGCTGTCCTGTTAAATCAGGGGTTTTCAACCTTTTTCATCTCAGGGACCACCATTTATTCAGGATTTGAGCCACGGACCACCATTTGATGACATTTTTAGTCGCACAGATCCCAAAACTAAACATTTGTTTTGCTTTTGCCCACAATTCCAGGCTGGATTTGGGAAACAAAACAAGCATAACATACATTCCAAAATGGCTAATTCACATAATGAATATTTTAACTCTTGAGGGCGTAAAAATGAAACCAAATGGACCCGCAAGGGTCCATTTGGTTTCATTTTTACGTTCTCAAGAGTTACATCTGGTTAACCAACTTAGCTGTGGACCACCTGGAACCCTCTCAGGGACCACTGGTGGTCCCCGGACCACCTGTGTTAAACCTAAATGTGGATTACTCACTCTCAAGGTTATGACGTTATGAGTTACTGTGCAGCGCATTTGTGATGAGACTTCTAACAAATAGTTTTTTTGGATGCCTCATCTCAGAGGTATTGTGCTGAATAGGAGGAGTTGAATCAGGGTGTTGTGGCAATATTGTATTGCATGTGGTCGGAAATATACTTTTTGATCATTTGTGATTGTCCAATCCTTTCCATCCTGTCCATTCCTGTCCATTTTTCTAATTTCAATCGTGAGCTGAAATAATTGACTGAAATGTGCCGGGTAAACTCAATGACTCCTGTAAAAGTTGCGTTGTGTAAACTCATTGCGAATAATATTATATACTATGAAAAGATAAGTCTGCACACAGCTTTGCTCCACATCACCTGATGAATTCCAATGTCAGAAACCATATACTGTTTTTGTTTTTGAATCATTTCTGCTATCAAATAATAGCAAAAAATGGCATGTATGGCTGATCTAAGCTTGTATTTGCTGTGACACTAACATAATATACAATGTGGAGTGAGTGTGGAATCTGGAGTCAGTGTGGAACTATAGCGGTCCTCTGGAGTGAGTGTGGAACTATAGTGATCATCTGGAGTGAGTGTGGAACTACGGTATAGTGGTTCTCTGGAGTGAGTGTGGAACTATAGCGGTCCTCTGGAGTGAGTGTGGAACTATAGCGGTCCTCTGGAGTGAGTGTGGAACTATAGCGGTCCTCTGGAGTGAGTGTGGAACTATAGTGGTCCCTCTGGAGTGAGTGTGGAACTATAGTGGTCTCTCTGGAGTGAGTGTGGAACTATAGTGGTCTCTCTGGAGTGAGTGTGGAACTATAGTGGTCCTCTGGAGTGAGTGTGGAACTATAGCGGTCCTCTGGAGTGAGTGTGGAACTATAGTGGTCCTCTGGAGTGAGTGTGGAACTATAGCGGTCCTCTGGAGTGAGTGTGGAACTATAGTGGTCCTCTGGAGTGAGTGTGGAACTATAGTGGTCCTCTGGAGTGAGTGTGGAACTATAGTGGTCCTCTGGAGTGAGTGTGGAACTATAGTGGTCCTCTGGAGTGAGTGTGGAACTATAGCGGTCCTCTGGAGTGAGTGTGGAACTATAGCGGTCCTCTGGAGTGAGTGTGGAACTATAGCGGTCCTCTGGAGTGAGTGTGGAACTATAGCGGTCCTCTGGAGTGAGTGTGGAACTATAGCGGTCCTCTGGAGTGAGTGTGGAACTATAGCGGTCCTCTGGAGGAGTGTGGCAATATAGTGTCTCTCTAGCTCTGGTCCAGAGCTCCACTGCTTGAGTCCACCTTGCATTGGAGCTCTGTAACATACTGTCATTACTCCACCCGACCAGCCTCTCTTCTGGAGTGGATATATAAAGAATGTTTTACCTACTCACCAAAATAAACACGGCTTGTGTGATTAGAAAGCCTACTTTAATTAGTGGAAACACTCTGAGCCCCCTACCACACAGATACAATGACCAGAACGTGATTGTTTTTCACTGGAGGAAAAAATATTCTCCATGAAGGTTTTCTGTTGTTGGTAGAGGGCACAAATCCTGGTTGTTTTTCCCGGTGAAAAACAATCGTGTTCTGGCCAAAAGTTAATTTTATCCGTGTGGTGGGGGGCTCAGAGTGGTTCCAATAAGGAAAGTAGGCATTCTAATCAGACAAGCCATGTATGTGTGTGTGTGTGTTGGTGAGTAGGTAAAATGTTCTTTTACAACGTATATCCACTCCAGAAGAGAGGCTGGTCGGGAGGAGTAATGGCAGATTGCATTGTATGTCACAGAGCACCAATACAAGGCAGACCCATAGAAGCAGTGGAGCTTTAGACCAGTGTTTCTCTCCATCATCCCTGGTTAAAGGCACCCGTTGAGACAGACAGGACCCAGTGAGACAGACAGGCACCCGTTGAGACAGACAGGACCCAGTGACCTCTCCCCGTCAGTGCTTACAAGCAGCCCACCCACACCTCCTTCCAGCAGGAACACCAATCACCCTGTGCATCTCCACATCTCTGCCGCTAAACCATTATGTTCTATTCGGTCTCCTCCAGCCAATAAAATGCCATGCGCTGCCTGAATGCAAGCACTTTGTATTCGACCCTGACCGACCGACCGGCCCTGAAGGTTTGTAATTCGCCACAGCGGTGGCAGGTGCCTTTTCTCAAGGTCATTGGCTGCATGGGAAATGGACGTGTGAATTCTCACACCTATGTGATAACGAACACGTCGTAGGGCATTATCGGTTGATCCAATAGATAAGAGAGAGAGATAGAGAGAGAGTGGGGGAAGGAGGCAGGGAAGGATTATCCAACGGCCCCTGGGCCCAGACCCAGGGGCCCCTGAGGGGCCCATGAGCTTGAGTGTCTGTGTGATTGCAAAGAGGCTCAAGCTCAGGGCCCACGAAAAAAAAGGTAAAAGTGAATAATAGTTGTGCACACAGTCCATTAACAATGGGTTTACTAGTTTTGTGTCATTAAAATAGCCTCAATAGTCATAAACCATCTCGTCGCCGCGCCGGGCAGAAAAATCCTCCGGTGTAGGGGGGCCCTTTGGCTGGTGGCGGCCCAGGGGCCCTTCATTTCATAATCCGCCTATGGAAGGAGGGAAGGAGGGGGGGAGAAGAGTGTGACCTTAGGCGAGACTAACGGACATGTCTGCACATCAATTTCGGAACGACTCCTTAACCATTTTCTCTATTTTCCAATGGTGCCGGCCGACAGCGCGCTGTGGGCACTAAGCAATATTACCCGAGCTCACAGGCAGAGCTTTATGGTGATTATTGCCATGACAGTGATGCTGCCTGCAGGAATTAAGACGCTCCGCACATCATGTCGTTCCCCATGTGGCCGTTATCCACGGCCAATATTAACTTTACCCTCATTTATTTTATACCCGTTTCATGTCTGATTTGACTGACTTTAGCTTTCGTCGTGTTCAGTGGAATTCCAATTTTGTGCAATGAATTATAAAGGCACATTTGTGACCCAGGCCAGCACGGCCGAAGTTGAGTCATTGAGGGATTTTAGCATTTTTGTTTTATCATGCCATCTAAAAGCAGGATATCATAGCTACAATTTGACATATCGGTTGTTCGGTTTTACCCACCAGTCTTTGAGATATGGCTTATAGTAGATTAATGTCTTGTAGGACAGTACCCTGTGTGTGACACTGTGTGTATCTAAAGTTTAGATAGACACTCAGGGTTCTGTGTGTCATTTATTATGTACAGTATTTATATGTATATATACTACATACATATGTTTACTATTTTCAGCAATCAGGTTATTTTTTGGGTTGGTAGATCACCTTGAGCTGGCCCTTTTCGCGTTTTGGTGTTCAAAGCATTACTGTATGTTACACTTAAGCTGTTGAAAAATATCAGACCTACAAGCTCACAGCGCGCCACTCGGTAGCTCTGATATTTTTGAAAAACTGTCAATGCAAGTGATGCAAATCTTTGAATATATATTCTTTCGGAAGCAAATATTTTTGAACTAAAATCGTTGCTTCTGGGGGATCCCTAGAACAACATGTTTTCAGATGGGGGGGTCCGCAGCCAAATATAGATAACTCTGGTGGTCCTTGGCATGAAATATGTTGAGCATCACTGACCATTTTCAAAGTACGTAGACCTCAAGACAAAAAAAGTGTGTGCTGTGCACCCCTGATCTAGACTAGAGCCCGGCCGATGCCATATTTTTGTGGCCGATGCCGATACCGATTTTTTGAAAAAACTGCACCGATGTTGCCGATGTTTGGGACTGATGTATAATAATTAATTAAAATAATTAAAAATACATTTGAAAAACTTCTAAACGTCAAATTTATTCTCTCTTTCAAGTAAACAATAGAATACGACATTGACATCATTTACTTTTGTGAAATAATTCCATTTGCTGTGTTTCTTTTTCTGTTCCAGGCAAATATCATATATGGGCAGATTTTACCGATATAATGGCCGATGTATCGACCGATATATCGGTACGAATATCACCGATACCGATGCCGATATATCGGTATCGGCCGATATATCGGTACGACAGATATATCGGTCGGGTTCTAATCTAGACCCTGCAGGTTGCATTCTCCTCTGTATCTCTACTTCATCCCATGCAGTGATTGCTGTATTGGATCTGTCACAGTGTGTTCCATCTGCTGTGCGCCCCGCGGCCCAGCCCTTTGTCCCACTCTGTATTCAGCTTGTCCTGCTGCTGGCTAAACAACCATGGATGAGAGAGAGCAGCAGCCACCCAGGGACAGGGGCGGATCTAGCCATGGGCATGGGGGGGCAACGCCCCCCTAAATGCCCAGTCTGCCGCACCAAACATGATGGCATGCAAAATAACAACAAAGATATTTCAGTGCTTATATTTAAAAGTATTTGAAATACTACTGGAAATGGTATGGGTGCGGCCCCCTTACCATTTTCTTCTGCCCCCCCCCCCCCCCCCCCCATTGGGAAATGTTACATCCGACCCTGTGATGGATGAGAGAGAGCATCACCCACCCAGAGACAGGGCCGGATCTAGCCATGGGCATGGGGGGGGGGCGGCAATGCCCCCCTAAATGCCCTGACTGCCCCACCGAACATGATGGCATGCAAAACAACCCAAGATATTTCAAATGAAAGTGCTTATATTTAAAATGATTTGAAACACTACTACTGCTACTAACTAACTACAGCTGTGTCACCACTAAACCAACAGCATGTCATCGTTGAAAACAGAAAACTCTCTAAGTCAGACCTTTAGCTTTATGCATGCTGCGTGTCTGTTGTAACTTCAACAACAACTGATGTTATTATTATTATTTTATCCCACGATTTTGTAACCCATTTGTTCACCCAGTGCCAATTCCTAATGTGATCCTGGGCTCTACACAACCTGGGGAGGCAGTGGACTAGCCTCATGCTTCCTTCAGTGCATGAGGAGTCCAAGCTGCCTTCTTTTCACCTGACAGGGGGATAGTTTCCCTGGTTCAACGTAGCGCGTGGAAGGAACATGTTATTCTGACCAGTTCCTGTCCCCTCCATCAGGCACCCCGGCTGGCCAGGGGGAGGCAGTTTAGAGCCCAAGATTAAGAATTGATGCTTTACTTGCCTAATAAAAGTCCTGTAACCGAAAATGCTATGGGTGCGACTTCATCGCCCGTGGCGCGAAGCGACGCGGGCGATGAAGTTGCACCCATGGCATTTTCTCCTGCCCCCCCACCCCCCAACTGGGAAATGTTACATCCACCCCTGCGAGGGGACAGGGGGACGGGTTGGGACAGGGCATTGTCCGCACGATGGACGTGAAACAGATACCGTGGTGACTTCTATAAGTTCCATCTATCTGACAGGACCTGGCAGGTCTTGTGGTTGCCATGGCTGTGGTAAATTAGAAAAAGAGAGGAATAGGACCTTTAGAAATGTATCAATGCTGAAATGTCCGATGCTGTGGACATTTTTGTGCACCATAGACAGCCAATATGAGGGAGAATGTTCCAAATTCCATTGTGCTTCAAGCAGAATGTGACAATTGTGACAGATTCTGAATCCATTCCAAGCTGTAGATTTGCACGAAAAAAGACGATCGTCATAAATGTGATGAGTCCAGCACGTTTGGGAAACGTTTGGCTGAACATATGGCTGAATTTAGGCTAGCTGGGAGTGTTTTTTGTGCAACATCAAATGAAAACCCCTAGTTTGACATGTCATGATTGTCACATGCTACTCAAAGCATACTGAAATCTGGAACATTTTTGCCATATAGTGTAGTTTGTCTATGGCGTGGTAAGAAAAACGGCCAAAACCTTTTACGGAGACATACTGTAGCTGTGTGCCTCCCTGTAACCAGAGCCATATAGCTGGAAGATCTACAAGCAATGGGGGCTTGTAGGTCACCTATTCTGATAAATATTTGAAAAAAAAAGAAAAAAAAAAAAAAAAAAAAACCTTTTTCCCCTAAATTCTCTTTTTTTATTGTTCAAATGGTAATTATTCAATTAAATAAATTTTGAAGCTGCAAAACTGTTCTACAGTTCTTCAACGTAACTCATGTAAATTGTGAATGGCCGTCTAAAGTATTAAACCATTTTGTTGAGCTTTTGGGCCTGTCCAATATCCCTCCCACGACAATAAAAATGTATTTATTACCATTATTAAAGTAATGACTGTCATGGCCCCTCTTTGTCAGGTCATGGCCTGACGTTTTATCGCCTGCGAACCCTGTTTAATAAAAGGAAAGGCTTAAAGTGTCCCGAGTCGCCCCCACGGCTCCGTCCTTCTACCAGCGTCCAGATGGTATTTGAACAGCAGACATCAAGGACAATTCACTAACTGATGGAATTACGGACGCCTGCTTAATTATGCATCTCTGAATTATGCCGGCGCTGTGTGGAAAAACCTATCCGTTTGCCGGTTCCCTCAACAGGAGGACGCATGGAATTTATTCACCAACATATGCTGCTGAGAGAAATACAAATCAGCACCGTGACTGATGTGAATAACATTGCACTGGCTAGACGGCACAAAAGGTAGATTGTGATTGATGTAAAAGTAGATCACTAAAGTATACATATTTAAACTATTCTGCACTTGAACGCCTTTTGGCGTTTTAAGCACTTTAGCTATTGAAAAATATTAGATCTACAAGCTGAAGCTTGTAGGTCTGATATTTTTGTAGTTCTGCTATTTTTGAAAAAAATGCTAGAACAATGTTTTCAGATGTGGGTCCGTAGCCAAACACAGATAATTCTGGGGGTCCTTGGCATGAAATGTTTTGAGTGTTACTGACAAAGAAAGAACAGAGATTTTGCTGAAAAAATAGAATCTGCTATTAGGAACTAGAATCTAGCACTAGAAACTAGAATCTAGTGTGAAAATAGAATCTAGAGCCAGAAACTAGAATCTGACAGTAGAATTTAGAGTCTCACGCCGGAAACTAGATTTTAGGATCAGCACCTAGAATCTAGCGTCAGAAACTAGAAGCTAGGGTCAGAAACTAGAATCTCTCAAAAATAGAATCTAGCGTCAGAAACTAGGAACTAGAATCCAGTCAGGACAAAGTGTGTTAAATATAAAAGGCATCTTGAAATTAAAGTACGGTAACTTGATTGATCTACATAAAAAAAAAGGGTCTCAGCTCCAACCCACAATGTGATACCGGTACTTTGCTTTCAAGTATTACAAAGTTACGTACAAGAAAAGGCCAACAATTCAAAGTTTTGCTCTCTATTTCCCATTCCTAGTTCATTAGTCTTAGCCATGGCAGCTATTCTAAAGCCCTTTTCAGCAATTATTCTGGGAGGGTAGATCTGGTTGACCTGGTCATTTTAAAAGTACCTTGCAAAGTCCAGGAAAAAAGTGTGGGCACCCCTGGGGCTAGAATATTAAACAGCACATTGCATTACAACAGTTTGACTCCCATTCGGGAGTTGCGTTTTAAGCACTTTAGCTATTGAAAAATATTAGATCTACAAGCTTGTAGGTCTGATATTTTTGTAGTTCTGCTATTTTTGAAAAAAAAAAAAAAAAAAAAAGTTAGAACAATGTTTTCAGATGTGGGTCCGTAGCCATGAGATAATTCTGCGGGGTCCTTGGCATGAAATGTTTTGAGTGTTACTGACAAAGAAAGAACACAGATTTTGCTGAAAAAAATAGAATCTACTATCAGGAACTAGAATCTAGCACTAGAAACTAGAATCTAGTGTGGAAAACTAGAATCTAGAGCCAGAAACTAGAATCTGACAGTAGAATTTAGAGTCTCACGCCAGAACCTAGATTTTAGGATCAGCACCTAGAATCTAGCGTCAGAAACTAGAAGCTAGGGTCAGAAACTAGATTCTCTCAAAAAATAGAATCTAGCGTCAGAAACTAGAACCTAGTGTCAGAAACTACATTCTCTCAAAAACTAGAATCTAGCGTCAGAAACTAGAACCTAGTGTCAAAAACTAGAATCTAATGTTGGAAATTACAATCTAGCACCAGGAAATAGAATCCATTCAGGACAAAATGTGTTAAATATAAAAGGCATGTTGAAGTTAAGGTAACTTGATTGATCTACACCAAAACAGGGTCTCAGCTCCAAACCACAATGTGATAGTGGTACTTTGCTTTCAAGTATTACAAAGTTACGTACAAGAAAAGGCCAACAATTCAAAGTTTTGCTCTCTATTTCCCATTCCTAGTTCATTAGTCTTAGCCATGGCAGCTATTCTAAAGCCCTTTTCAGCAATTATTCTGGGAGGGTAGATCTGGTTGACCTGGTCATTTTAAAAGTACCTTGCAAAGTCCAGGAAAAAAGTGTGGGCACTCCTGGGGCTAGAATATTAAACAGCACATTGCATTACAACAGTTTGACTCCCATTCGGGAGTTGCGTTTTAAGCACTTTAGCTATTGAAAAATATTAGATCTACAAGCTTGTAGGTCTGATATTTTTGTAGTTCTGCTATTTTTGAAAAAAAAAAAAAAAAAAAAAAAAGTTAGAACAATGTTTTCAGATGTGGGTCCGTAGCCATGAGATAATTCTGCGGGTCCTTGGCATGAAATGTTTTGAGTGTTACTGACAAAGAAAGAACACAGATTTTGCTGAAAAAATAGAATCTGCTATTAGGAACTAGAATCTAGCACTAGAAACTAGAATCTAGTGTGGAAAACTAGAATCTAGAGTCAGAAACTAGAATCTGACAGTAGAATTTAGAGTCTCACGCCGGAAACTAGATTTTAGGATCAGCACCTAGAATCTAGCGTCAGAAACTAGAAGCTAGGGTCAGAAACTAGATTCTCTCAAAAAATAGAATCTAGCGTCAGAAACTAGAACCTAGTGTCAGAAACTAGATTCTCTCAAAAACTAGAATCTAGCGTCAGAAAGTAGAATTAGTGTCAAAAACTAGAATCTAGTGTTGGAAACTACAATCTAGCACCAGGAACTAGAATCCAGTCAGGGACAAAGTGTGTTAAATATAAAAAGGCATCTTGAAATTAAAGTACGGTAACTTGATTGATCTACATAAAAAAAAAGGGTCTCAGCTCCAACCCACAATGTGATAGTGGTACTTTGCTTTCAAGTATTACAAAGTTACGTACAAGAAAAGGCCAACAATTCAAAGTTTTGCTCTCTATTTCCCATTCCTAGTTCATTAGTCTTAGCCATGGCAGCTATTCTAAAGCCCTTTTCAGCAATTATTCTGGGAGGTAGATCTGGTTGACCTGGTCATTTTAAAAGTACCTTGCAAAGTCCAGGAAAAAAGTGTGGGCACCCCTGGGGCTAGAATATTAAACAGCACATTACATTACAACAGTTTGACTCCCATTCGGGAGTTGCACACGATAATGAATTGTAGAGCAGTTTTCCTGCTATTAACGAGTTATATTTAAACCACTTTTGCCAGTTATCTAAATTGTGGACACAAACTTGAAAATCCTTATAGTTTTGTGTCCAAGAGACTAAACTCAACAACAAATGGTGGTCTGTGGCTAAAATTCTGAATAAATAGTGGGCCCTGGTATGAAAAAGGTTGAAAACCCACTGGTCTAGAGCGCAAAGGATTATGGGTTGATAAGAGTTAAAAGGGAACTCCACCCATTTTCAACTTTCTAATAAGTCATTAGTATACCCCAGAGATGCTGGGTGGACATGATAAAAAAAAAGGTTCCCCCATTCTGTGTTCCCAAGAAATGGAGGTCTGAAGAAAACCACTAACATGGTGAAACATCTTGATGATGTCATCAAGATGTTTCACCATGTTAGTGGTATTTTACATGTTAATGGATTTATTTAGATGCTTCTTTTTTCTGAGAGTGTACAAATGGAACCAAATGTTAGGGTTCATTTGGTTGCATTTGTACACTCTCAGAAAAAATGTTGAAAATGGGTGGAATTCCCCTTTAATACGTATACGTATCACTGGGGTCCAGCGGTCATGACAGTTTGTAGTCGTTTCTCATCGCAGCAGTGGATTATATTTCTGTTTGACAACACGCCATGGAACTGTTTTCAGGATGGATATGATGCATCAGAGGCACAAATACTTCATTGTTATGCTCCAACAGGTACAGTAAGTCAATCAGTCAATCAATCAATCAATCAATCAATCAATCAATCAATCAATCAATCAATCAATCAATCAGTCAATCAGTCAATCCAGGCAGCCAGAATATGATGGAATACAGTCATACAAAGCAGCCAGGGAGAGTGTTTTTCATAGTGTTGGAGTCAAGACCACATAAATGGAGGCCAAGACAAGACCAAGACCTAGGAGGGTCCAACGAGACCAAAACGAGACAGAGACAACCATGATACTCGGGGGGGGTCGAGATCGAGACAAGACGAGCACCTAGGGGGTTGAGACCAGGACCAAGACCTAGAGGGGTCGAAACCGAAGCCCGAGTGTCGAGACAATACAACGCAGGGGTTGACACTAAGGTCTCCAAGGCACTTGCCCATCGGGCAAGTGCAAGTCAGGTTCTACTTGCCCTCAGGTCATGGTTACCTGCCCCCCAAAAATATATTGTAAATTTTGCATTTAAGTTTACTTCCTACTTGGGTGCTTTAAACCAGGGGTTTTCAACAGGCGGTCCCTGAGAGGGTTCCTAAGTTGGTTAACCAGATGTAACTCTTGAGAACGTAAAAATGAAACCAAATGGACCCTTGCGGGTCCATTTGGTTTCATTTTTACACTCTCAAGAGTTAAAATTTGCAATGACCACCTTCAAGACAAATGTATCTTGTGTTGTGTTGTTGCGCACTAAGTCACACACTTGCCCGATCGGGCAACCAGGTAGCAGTCTTCACTTGCCCCACCATTTTTTTTACTTGCCCCGGGCAAGCGGGCAAGTCTTAGTGTCAAGCCCTGTAACATCTCGAGAACTACAACACCACCCTTCTCTACAAACTAACCATGTTATATTATAAATATTTCTCCCCCAGATCGACCTCCGCCTCCCGTCAACGTGTCGGTCATGCACCTGCGTGCCGACTCCGCCACCGTATCCTGGGAGGTTCCAGAAGGAGACATCATCATCGGCTTCTCCATCTCACAGCAGGTGAGTAACACGTCTCTGAGTGCTGTTAACTAGCCTGGGCAACATCCATTTCAAGTGCCAATCTTTCTGTCCCACCAATGTGGGATAGACAGACAGATAGGGGCTCAATTTGTGGTACACCTAAAAAGTCTTGGAAAAGAGGGACTGTGCCACGCAAAGAGTGACATCTGGGCACCCCATTCATTCACAACAAGACATCTCTCGTCTAGTCTATACAAGTAGAGACTGTAGAAGAGTTGTTATCATCTCGCGTAAATACAGCAATTCTGCCCGGTCATTTTCGTGTGAATCTGGCCTAGACCGGCCCACCACAACCAGCCTGCAGATAACAGAAACTATACCACTGCCTCAGCATACACAAACAATACCACCAGTCCTAATACTAGCCCTTTTACAGAACAACAAACAATACCACCAGTCCTAATACTAGCCCTTTTACAGAACAACAAACAATACCACCAGTCCTAATACTAGCCCTTTTACAGAACAACAAACAATACCACCAGTCCTAATACTAGCCCTTTTACAGAACAACAAACAATACCACCAGTCCTAACTAAGCCCTTTTACAGAACAACAAACAATACCACCAGTCCTAATACTAGCCCTTTTACAGAACAACATACAAACCAACAGGCGCCTACACAAGCCTTTGTTATTTTCACAAGCATGATGCTGGCAAAATGATCCAAAATAGAAGAGGGTTTGTCACTCTCACATGTACAAATACAGGTACAGACGGGTCAGGTTCTGTTTTTTTTTTTTTTCCTCTTTTGCGGTGGTCCACGACCGTAGAGTACTCCCTGTAGCCAGTCGGACCCTGGGAGAGAAACAATCAAAAAACAACAACAAAACATTAGTTTTCATTTTTCTAGGGGTAAATTCCATCAAAAGATATTGGGCCCTGGTATGTCTGAACAATAGTCATAAATCAGGGTTTTCAACCTTTTTGATCTCAGGGCCCACTATTTATTCAGCATTTGAGCCACGGACCACCATTTGAGGACATTTTAGCCCCACAAACAGACCCCAAAACTAAAGATTTATCTTGCTTTTGTCCACAATTCCAGGCTGGACTTCAGAAACAAACAAACAGTCACACATAGAGATCAAAATGACCATTAATCTTCTACATTCTCTAGTTGTGTAGACTTGGGCTAATTCACATGATGAATATTTTAACTCTTGAGAGTGTAAAGGTGAAACACTCTCAAACATGAAACCACTCTCAAACACTCTCAAACTTGAAAACCAAATGGACCCTTGCGGGTCCATTTGGTTTCATGTTTACGCTCTCAAAGAGTTACATCTGGTTTGACCCAACTTTTCACCTGGTTAACCAACTTATCTGGGGGACCACCTGGAACCATCTCAAGACCACTGTGGTCTCCAGACCACTGGTTGAAAGCCACTGTCATAGATCATTGTATCATACAGATACACATTGGCTGGTGTGTCGTAGCTCAAAAACAGTCTGAAAGCTCCTCTCTTACGACGTTATTATTTTTCCCACGTCTTGTTTGTCTGTCCCTGGAGGAAGTGATGTCATTTCTATATTACTTTTAGTCATTTACAGTAATGGTGTCCTGGCATTAAGCCTCACACCTCATATCCTTCTGATATGGTTTTGGCAACCAGCTATAGCAGGGGTTTTCAACCTTTTTGATTCCAGGGCCCACCATTTATTCAGAATTTGAGCCACCACGGACCACCATTTGATGACATTTTTAGCCCCAAAGACCTAAAACTAAAGAATTCTTTGGTTTTGTCCACAATTCCAGGCTGGATTTTGCAAACAAAAAAGTGTAGACTTCTTAGGTAAATAGTTCTAATGCAGATGATGAATATTTTAACTCTTGAGAGTGTGAAAATGAAACCAAATGGACCCGCAAGGGTCCATTTGGTTTCATTTTTACATTCTCAAGAGTTACATCTGGTAAACCAACTTTCCATCATTTAGCCTGGGGACCACCTGGAACCCTCTCAAGGACCACTGGTGGTCCCCGGACCACCTGTTGAAAACCAGCATAGTAGACCCCTGGGCTGCTGCAGTTCTTCACCTTCCAGGAAGCTCCTATTGTCTACTTTGCAGATACTGTGCAGGTTATGGTAGGAGAAACTTCTACAGCAGGTGGTTTGGGGACCACCAGTGGTCCTTGAGAGGGTTCCAGGTGGTCCCCAGCTAAGTTGGTTAGCCAGATGTAACTCTTGAGCACGTAAAAATGAAACCAAATGGACCCATAACCCTTACGGGTCCACTTGGTTTCAAATTATATTTAAATATCTGAATTTCTTATTTTTCAAGAATCTACACAATTAGGAAATGTAGAAGAATTGCTATTTTGACCAAGGTTTTGCCAGTTTTTCTCTCCTAAAACTTGGTCCATGGCTAAAAAGCTGAATAAACAGTGGGCCCTGGTATGAAAAAGGTTGAAACCCACTGCTCTATAGGCAGTGACAGATGGATGTCCAGGAGATTTGAGTGTTATTTATTGATCAGAAGTGACCAGTTGAAATGACAATGACATAGCAGTGGTATTGAGTGCTGCTGCTTGGAACAGTTTGGCTCCCCAATCCATGTGACTCTATAGAGATGCGCAGTGACGTCACCGCCCCGGTTCCGGAAGTCTTTTCCCCATTCATTTTTCTCATAGACTTTTCGAAAATAATTTATATCAAGACGATTACGCCGTGGCCAATGCCAACTCAGGTCGTGACAAATCATGACAACAAACACAATATCGTTATATAATATATAATTAGGAAGAAGTAGAAAACGGCATGATACAAGACTTTTTGTTTCGCTTTTCATCTTAGAAATTATTTTATTGTCCCAAAAGTTTGTGTGTGTCATCATGATTCGTCACGACTCGAGTTGTCTTTGTCCGCGGCGTAATCGTCTTGATATAAATTATTTTCGATAAGTCTATGAGAAAAATGAATTGGGAAAATACTTCCGGAACAGGGGCGGTGACGTCACTGCGCATCTCTATAGGCCAAATCACTATACCACATATGTGTGCAGTGTTGCCAACTGCCAAAATCGAAAATGCACTAGTGGCATTCCCAAAATGCACTAGAACTGCGCAGTGAGCAGTGGTATGCAACTGTTTTCATGCCAGGGCCCATTATTATTTCTGCATTTTAGCCACAGAAAAGCCATTTGATGCCATTTGTTGAGTTTAGCTAACTGGCAAAACGTTGGTCAAAGTAGCAATTCTTCTACATTTTCTAAATGTGTAGATTCTTGAAAATTACTAATTCAGAATCAATTAAATACAGTTTAACTAAGTTGACCCGTAAGGGTCCATTTGGTTTCATTTTACGATCTCAAGAGTTACAGATCTGTAAGGGTCCATTTGGTTACCAATGGTTTCTAGGAAGGAAGGAGGAAAAATGGTGTAAATTGAGGGTTTCATCTCTGGCGCCTGTCAACCAATTTCGCTCCAACTCACCAGTAAAAAAGCACTAGATTTTCCGCCACGGGTTTTTCACTAATTTTGGTGCTAGGGGGGTCTGGAAAAAGAAGTTGGCAACTCTGCCTAAGTGTCACCCTCTCTAAAATAATACACACACAAACCCATTTGTCCTTCTCAGGCCCACCACCAAGTGGTCAAAGATAATACTGGAAATAAATGAATCATAATAATGTCACCCTTCTGGCTGCTACAGGTAGTATTAGTAAACATAGAAGAGGAGGAAAATGAGCGCTCTAAATCCACAACGCAGATTACTGGGTGCACAGCTCACAACAAATCGCTGAAAATGAGGTATAGCCAGCGCTCCAAAAGTCCATTCATAGTACATTTATTATCTAAGCAGCAGTGACAAACAGGGACCCATTTCAGCATCAAGCCGTACCCAGCCTGTATATATCCTATTGGCCTTAATAAAAGACTACATTTTCCCCCCAATGGAAATATCCTAAGAAATGGGGCCTTAATATATTCAGGGGCTGTGATATTTGACATTCAATGTTCTTTTTCCACAAATGAGTCTTGAAAATGGGGGTTGTCTTATAACCAGAGCTGTGTTATATTCAGGACAATGTGGTATAAAAAACTACCACATTGGGTACACCTTTATAGAGGGGACCTGTGTGCAACATAAATTCTAAAATGTCCATGTGGAAAACAGGGCTTGGCTAGGCCCCTTTATACAATTATAACACTCAGTATCCCACAATCATATTACAAATTACAACACACAGTAATATACAGTACCCCAACCCCCCATAGTAGGCCACAGTATAAAACTCGGTACAAGGCCCTTTCTGTGTGGAGTTTGCATGTTCTCCCCGTGTCCCCTAGGGTAGATACCCTCACAAAAACATGCTGTAATCCTGGACTCTAGACTGCCTCCCCCTGTCCAGCCGGGGCGCCTGATGGAGGGGACAAGAACTGGTTGGAATAACGTGTTCCTTCCACGCGCTCTGTCCAACCAGGGAAACTCCCCCCTGTCAGGTGAAAAGAAAAAAAAAGAAAGAAAAAAAAAAGCTTGGACTCCTCATGCATTGAAGGAAGCGTGAGGCCAGTCCGCTGCCTCCTCAGGTTGGTGGAGGGTGTGTAGAGCCCAGGATCACATTAGGAATTGGCACTGGGTGAAAAAATGGGTTACAAAATGGTGGGATAAAAAAATATATATATAAAAAAAAAACTCTGTACAAGATCTTATAAAAACACCATACATCATAAAGAAAGAAATAAGCAAGTTAAAAGTATAAAACCATTGAATTATGGCCATTCCTTCTCTTTGGCTGGAAGCCATAAACTAGAAAGAGAAATAGCAAACACATAAAGTTAAATAAATAAAGACGCTCTTAAGAGCATCTCTATTTATTTAACTATAATATTATGTATTCCGGTACTTCCAGCCAAAGGGAAAGAATGCCCTTAATTCACTGGTTTTATATTTGAACTTGTTTATGGTAATATGATTGTGGTATACTGTGTGTTATAATAGTATACAGTAAAAAGGGCCTAGCCAAGCTGTTTTCTGTTTTCCACTTTTTAAAACAGAGGTTTTCAACCGGTGGTCCGGGGACCACCAGTGGTCCTTGAGAGGGTTCCAGGTGGTCCCCAGCTAAGTTGGTTAACCAGATGCAACTGTTGAGAACGTAAAAATGAAACGAAATGGACCCTTGCGGGTCCATTTGGTTTCATTTTTACACTCTCAAGAGTTAAAATATTCGTCATGTGAATTAGTCCTAGGGCTCCATTTTCGTCACCGCTAAACCCCTTATCCCTTAACTTCTTTGCCTTTTTAAACTATTAAAAAAGACCATTTTCAATAGTTTAAAGCAGGGGTTTTCAACCTTTTTGACTCCAGGGACCACCATTTATTCAGCATTTGAGCCACGGACCACCATTTGATTACATTTTCACACCAAAGACCTAGAACTAAAGAATTCTTTTGGTTTTGTCCACAATTCAAGGCTGTATTTTGCCAACAAAACAGTGTAAACTTCTTAATTAAGCGGTGCTAATTTAGATGAATATTTTAACTCTTGAGAGTGTGAAAATGAAACCAAATGGACCCGCAAGGGTCCATTTGGTTTCATTTTTACGTTCTCAAGAGTTACATCTGGTTAACCAACTTAGCTGGGGACCACCTGGAACCTTCTCAAGGACCACTGGTGGTCCCCGGACCACCTGTTGAAAACCCCTGGTTTAAATGGCCAGTCTACAAGCTGACAATGTGTCAATAGATTGGCACGTTGAACTATTCCTAAACGTTTTTCAAAATAGTAAAAAAAAATGATGAGAGGTTTAGGATAAAGTGTAAGGTGGTAACGAAAATGGAGCCCCTAGTCTACACAACTAGAAGATTAATGGTCATGGACAGAAGCAAAGGAAATCTTTAGTTTGGGGGGTCTGTGGGGCTAAAATGTCCTCAAATGGTGCTCCGTGGCTCAAATGCTGAATAAATGGTGGGCTCTGGTATCATAAAGTTTGAAAACCCCTGTTTTAGAAAGTCACACCCAGGTGCCCTCTATAAATGTGTCCCCTATGTGGTGCCCGCTGGCCGGGTGGTCATGGGGGTGTGCTGCGTGTGGTCACATGTTCGAGTCCCGTTCATGGCAACCTTTGCTGCGTGTCTCTCTCTCCTTCTCTCCTTTCCACGTTCCTGTCTATCTTTACTAATGAAGACAAAAATAGGTGTTTCCAATGTGGTAGTTATTATATATACATAGTGAGGAAGGCTTGAAGCCAAAACGCATCCGTGTTTGTCACTATCCATGTTGATTAAAATAGAATAAATGTAGCTTGAATGGACTCTGGAGTGCTGACTATACCTTATTTTCAGTATGAGGAAACATACACGTACTGTACACAATATTTATAATATGTATTTTCTATTGCTGTCCATACGGGGAGTTTCTCTGGGCAAATGAAGACAGAAGTTAATTAACTGCGAAAAGAAAAACTACTGTTTTAATTCTGTGGAGGATTTCAGCACTCGGCAATCAGACGTTTGCACTTATTCAACAAGATCCTTGTTAAATAAAGATTAGATGTGTTGGCAGTTTGTGCGAAACCTACTTTACACAAATCTTAATCTCACACCAAGGCTGAAACCTGTATGTTTGATTTACAGACAGGAAAACAAGGTTCCAGTGTCAATGCCAACCTGAACCTACAGTACATTATTGCAGTGGTTTGAAATACAGTCAAATGGCTCACTGAAAATACATTATGGATGTGGATATTATGCTGTATAACTACAGTAATGAATAATGAATGTTCCATTTTATGGACTTCATAATCATTATGCACCACATTGGACATTCTGTCAATGGACTGTGATAACTGTAGTAGATTTAAATTAACTCTCCCTGATTTACAATTTAGGTATTTAGCAGACGCTCTTAATCCAGAGCGAAATTTTATATTGGCAATTATTTAGCAAAAAAAAATAGATAGAGAGATAGAGATAGATAGAGAGATAGAGAGACAGAGAGATAGAGAGACAGAGACAGAGAGAGAGAGAGATAGTTAGTTAGATAGATAGAGAGAGGTAGATAGAGAGATAGAGAGATTTTTTTATCCCCTTCAACATGGCTTCTACTTTGATGCTGTAGCCGTTTCCCTGGAGACAGACATTTGCTTTGCCCGGCAGACCGGTCCAGAACTTTGAAGCAGTGAAGCCGCATTTTAGCCAATCACAGTGCAGCAGTCTCCAGCAGTTTGATAAAAAAAAAAAAGCCAATAGCCAACAATTACAAACACAGATTCTGTAAGCACTAAAATTGCCAATAATATTGGCATATTTGTTCTTGCTTGATTAAAGTTAATATTATTAACTTTAATCAAGCAAGAGCAAAAAAAATGTGGCAATACTTCATATGCATACTGACCAATCATGAATCACACATAAGGTAAGAACGTAACAGAGTACAGGTTTCGTATATCTATGAAACTATGCTACATAAAATATTAGTCGAGCATGACATGGTATACGCAACAGTGTATACCTTGTCATGAGCCGACCAATGTTTTCTTTTCTTAATTTGTAAGGACAATGAAGTTCTGGAGTGTCTTCAGGGCAAAGCAAGTGTCTGTCTGCAGGGAAACAGTTGCAGCAAAGTAGTAGTAGTGACATAGATGGGAAAAATGCAAAAAGAAAAAAAAAATAGCTACAGTATACTGTATATAGTTTGGCTAAAAGGTTTTTTCTAATACCGGTACCTAAAAAGCAGAACGAATGTTAGATTAAATTTTGCCATATTGTATCTCCCCATGATATTGATGTTATGTGGGGCTCCCATGAAGTTTTGCTTCGCATGTTTATCTATGAAACTATGCATTATAATATACAGTGCTATGCCTACAAAAAATATTACACAACTCGAGCCTTTGTGTATGCCTGCTAGGTCTTTGGGGCTAAGGCAAGTGCTACAGGCCAAAATGGAGTATGAAGAGGTGGGTTTTCAGATTATGGCGAAAGAGACTGGGAGTGAATCTGCACTTCTGATAACTCCCATAACTTTTCATCACAGTAACCATCAGAATGATATTACAGTATGGCTGGGAATGGCATGCCTAAGCTGTGTGTTTGTCATTGCATATATAATAAGCGTGTAATGAGTTCTAACGGATCTCGCTGTCAAAGAGGGCTATAAAAAGGTTGCTAAGAGGACATCTGGCCCAATTCTTCCAATTTGGGCCAACGAGAGCTGCAACACGGACAGTAAACAACTGTGCAATACCATTTTGGAAGAATAACTCCCGTTTTAATAGCCTATGCAACTTTCACGAAAGGTCAAAGACAAAGTCTAAGAAAGCCACATCTACCTTAGTACATCCTCTCGAATGGGTGGGTTACCATCTACCCACTCTGTCCTTTAAAGGGGATTTTTTCTATTTTAGAGCAGGGGTTTTCAACCTTTTTCATCCCAGGGACCACCATTTATTCAGCATTTGAGCCACAGACCACCATTTGATGACATTTTAGCGCCAAAGACCTAAAACTATAGCCTGGCTCAGCACTGAATCAGCACCTTAAAAAATACTAGCTTATTTTTTTTTCCTGTGAATAATGAAGTGAAACGAAGTGGAACGAAATGACAATTCAGACTGAGGTCAGGCGACTAAAACTAAAGAATTCTTTTGGTTTTGTTCACAATTGCAGGCTGGATTTTGCAAACAATACAGTGCAGTGCAGAGTTCTTAATCAAATAGTGCTAATTCAGATTATGAATATTTTAACTCTTGAGAGTGTGAAAATGAAACCAAATGGACCCGCAAGGGTCCATTTGGTTTCATTTTTACGTTCTCAAGAGTTACATCTGGTTAACCAACTTTCCATCATTTAGCCTGGGGACCACCTGGGGACCACTGGTGGTCCCCGGACTACCTGTTGAAAACCCCTGGTTTAGAGCTGCCGTGTGGAAATAATAAAAAAGGTCAATCCATTCTGTATTTCTCAGGCCTGGAGGTATATGAAAAAAATCATTTACATGGTGAATCTAAATCTTGATAAAAAAATATTACCATGGTGAATCACATCTTGATGATGTCATTAAGATTCACAGTGATTGACCGTAGTAATGATTTTCTTTGTCATACCTCCATTTCTGGGAAACAAATAATTAAAGGTGACTCGATTGATTGATTTATTGATTGACAATAAACAAGGCCTTTCAGCTCAAATCCACGATGTGTTGATGTGTGCACAGACGTTGGCAACATTACTAATGAAAAAGAAATATTCACTCACTCTCCACTTCCCTTTCCAAGTGCATTTCTCTGCTGTTATGTGCCAGCACCACTATTCTAAAGTTGCCTCCGGTACATATTTAGAGGGATTGTGACATAAAAAACAAAGTTTTTGCTTGTTTCTCCCCGGGTGCACGTGCAACCAGTTTTTCCCATGATCTTGGGGAGGATCTAGCAGGAGAAAATGTTATGGGGCGGCTTCATCGCCCGTGTTGCTTTTTCTGTTTTCAATGATAAATGCTGTTGGTTTAGTGGTGACACAGCTGTATTTAGTTAGTAGCAATAGTAGCGTTTCAAATCATTTAAATATAAGGACTTTAATTTGAAATATTTAGGGTGGTTTTGCATGCCATCATGACTGGGCATTTAGGGGGCATTGGGGCATTAGGTTATTTTGCCTTATTGTGCCTTCCCATGTTATTGATGTCAGGCTATCATGAAGTTTTGCCCGCGGGGCGGCTGTGGCTCAGGGGTAGAGTCATCGATGGTAACCGCAAGGTTGCCGCTTCGATCCCAGGCTCCCGCAGAGTTAGTGTCGAAGTTTCCTTGAGCAAGACACTGAACCCCTAATTACACCTGATGTGCTAGTAGCTACCTTGCATGGTTTCCACTGCCATCAGTGGATGAATGGGAGTGTGAATGGGTGAATGTGATGCACAAGCTATGTAAAGCGCCTTGGATAAAAGGCACTATATAAATATATAAATGCACCATAAATGCAAATGCAATGTTTGCGGTTTACATGGTGGTTAAATATTTTCTGTGCTATGATACAACTAAACAATAGATCCTCACGCTGCAAGTTACGTTCGGAAGCATAATTAGATGTTTGTTGTGTTAATCATCACGCCGACTGCTGGTCTCCTGTGACAGTTTGTTTATTAGTATTATTCCTCTCCATTGGCTCCCGTTCAAAACAATCATTTCAACGCTCCAGTTCTCCATTACATCTATGCTACAGCGTCCCATGATGCCTATATTCAGATGGGTGTTGCATTATAATGTCGCATCCATATCCACCGGTTGATAAGTAACAGCTAAAGAGTAGAAGCTATTCCTTAGGGCTTAGGGCAGGGGAGCCCAACCAGTAGATCGGGATCTACCGGTAGATCTCGCCTGATCACAAGTAGATCTCGGAAGATGTGGGGGGGAAAGGAAAAAAATGGGGTGGAAAAAAAAGAGCGATTTTCGTGTGTGTGTGTGTGTTGTGTGTGGTGTGTGTGTGTGTGTGTGTGTGTGTGTGTGTGTGTGTGTCTGCGTGTCTGTCTGTCTACAAAGCAGCTCATTTGGAGGATTGTTGTCTGCAATCTATGAATTATGCCAACAGTTTTGTTCTGCAACGTGTAATGGACTGTTCTGCAACTTATAATGGACTATTCTGGACTGTTCTTATTATGATTGCATTTGTGACAAGTCTGTTGTACTTTATGCTTATATGGACATAAAGTAAAGTGGTAAAACAAAGTAGTATTGTGTTGTTGTGAAGTTACTGCAGGCTGGCAACGATGCGTGTGGTTTTAAATGTTGATATTGGACTGGTAGATCCCGGAGGGGTTGGCTGCTGAAAAGTACCGGTAGATCTTGGGTCAAAAAAAGGTTGGGCACCCCTGGTTAGGGCTTCATGATTTTACCCAAAAATAAAACCTTGATTTTTTTTTTTTGCTCTGAAACCTCGATCTCGATTCCAATTTCTTTAGTAGTTTTTGGGGGGGTAAAACTACTAAAGAAAGATTATTTATGTTTAAATATGTTTTGATTTGATTCCTCCAACTGGGAATAAGGTGGTTCTTATTGAACAAAGACGATGGATAAAGTGCAAACTTCACTTTTCTTTTCTGTTAATGAACATACTGTATTAGTCCCCCGCCCCCAGGCAAACAGTAGAACGCAAAGTACATTTCTTTTCTCTTATTGGAGTATTGGACTACTTTTTCTTGAAGTAAACAGCGGAACACATTGCATTTTTATGTTCTTATTTAACAGAACACGTTTTCTCTCTGTGCAACAGTAAGAGTGAAGGATCAGCATGGTAGGTTGTGAGCCAGTGTGACACAGTTCTACTGTAAATACCATTTTCCTTTACAGGACTTTTATAAGGCAATTAAGCATCAATAATAACATCAGTTGTTGTTGAAGTTACAACAGAAACGCAGCATGCATAAAGCTAAAGGTCTGACTCAGAGAGTTTTTTGTTTTCAATGATGAAATGCTGTTGGTTTAGTGGTGCCACAGCTGTAGTTTTTCAGCAGCAGTAGTAGTGTTTCATATCATTTTAAATATAAGCACTTTAATTAATATCTTGGGTTGTTTTGCATGTCATCGTGTTTGGTGGGGCAGTCTGGGCATTTAGGGAGTCATTGCCCCCCCCCCCATGCCCATGCCGAGATCCGCCCCTGTGGTCACGGAAGTATCAGATACGACCCGCAACTACATCATTCTGCAGGGCTTGACACTAACACTTGCCCGCTTGCCCGGGGCAAGTAAAAAAATGGTGGGGCAAGTGAAGACTGCTACCTAGTTGCCCGATCGGGCAAGTGTGCAACATAGTGCACTATAACACAACACAAGATAAATTTGTCTTGAAGGCAGTCATTGCACTCTACCTCTGTGTCTTGTGTCAAAATGACCATTAATCTTCTACAGTGTAGACCCGGGCTAATTAAGATGATGAATTTTAACTCTTGAGAGTGTAAAAATTAAAACAAATGGACCCGCAAGGGTCCATTTGGTTTCATTTTTACGTTCTCAAGAGTTACATCTGGTTAACCAACTTAACTGGGGACCACCTGGAACCTGGGGGGCAAGTGACCATGACCTGTGGGCAAGTAGAACCTGACTTGCATTTGCCCGATGGGCAAGTGCCTCGGAGACCTTAGTGACCTTAGTGTTTATTATGCTATTAACAATGATGTGGTAAACAATCGTTAATAATTGCCATTTTTATTTATTGTTATTCTTTTCTCGCATTTTATCTGTCTTAATTCTTGGACTATACTGTCATGTTGCAAATGTTGAATATTCTGCTCTTACTTCATTTGATATATATAACAATTGTATTCTTGTATGTATACTGCATTGTATTTTCTGTATATCTGTGGTTGACCCCAGGAAGACTAGCTAGCTGCCTTGGCAGCAGCTAATGGGGATCTCTAAATCAAATCAAATCAAATCAAATCAACCCCTGATTCTCTCCCCATGTGTGGCTCTGTGTCCAGAGACAGGACGGTCACATGCAGCGCTTCATCAGGGAGGTGAACACCACCAGCAGGGCCTGTGTCCTCTGGGACCTGGCGGAGGAGACAGACTACATCATCCAGGTCCAGTCCATCGGCCTGTACGGAGAGAGCCAGGCCAGCAAGAAGGTCCACTTCCGCACCCTCAAGAAGTCTGACCGCTTCCCTTCATCCAACAGCTCCAACCAGGGTAGGTCTGACCGCTTCCCTTCATCCAACAGCTCCAACCAGGGTAGGCTGAACCACATCCAAACTGTTTCAGAACTGTTACCCAAGGACACGGTGGCACAGTGGTTAGTGCTGTTGCCTCACAGCTAGAAGGTCCTGGGTTCGATTCCGGCTAGGGGCGCTGCTGTGGATGCTGGCGGCGTGTCTGCTCCTCTGCGTCATCTGTGCCCATACCCGAGGCGGGTTGACGAAAGGGCCTTTCGTGGAGTTTGTGTGGAGTTTGCATGTTCTCCCCGTGCCCCCTAGGGTAGATACCCTCACAAAAACATACAGTAATTCTGGACTCTAGACTGCCTACCTCTGGCCAGCCGGGGCGCCTGATGGAGGGGACAGGAACTGGTTGAAATAACATGTTCCTTCCACGTGCTACGTCCAACCAGGGAAACGCCCCCCTGTCAGGTGAAAAGAAGGCAGCTTGGACTCCTCATGCATTGAAGGAAGCATGAGGCCAGGCTGCTGCCTCCCCAGGTTGGTGGAGGGTGTGTAGAGCCCAGGATCACATTAGGAATTGGCACTGGGTGAAAAAATGGGTTACAAAATTGTGGATAAAATATATACAATGGGGGAAATAAGTATTTGACACGCTGATTATTTCGTAAGTTTTCATGGTTAGAATGAAATGAGCACTCTGTCATTTTATGGTACTTTTATTTGAACAAATAGAGGCAGAATATCAACAAAAATGTCCACAAGAAAACATTTTTTAAAGGTTATGAATTAATTTGCGTTAGATCTGGTGAAATAAGTATTGGACACCCAAGCACAGTCTGACTTCGTACTTGGTGGAGAAACCTTTATGGGCAAGCACAGTAGTCAGAAGTTTCTTGTAGTTGGTCACCAAGTTTGCGCACATCTCAGGAGGGGTTTTGGTCCACTCCTTTTTAGAGATCCTCTCCAAATCCTCAAGTTTTCGAGGATGTTGCATTCCAACTCGAAGCTTCAGCACCCTCCATAGATTTTCCATAGGATTAAGGTCTGGAGACTGGTTAGACCACTCCATAACCTTAATATGCTTCTTCTTGAGTCACTCCGTGGTTGCCTTGACTGTATGTTTTGTTTCGTTGTCATGCTGGAAGACCGAGCCACGACCCATCTTCAGTGGTCTGGCTGAGGAAAGGAGGTTCTTGTCCAAGATGTTGCCCCCATCCATCGACCTCACAATGCGGTAAAGTTGCCCTGTACCCTTAGCAGAGAAACAGATTCAAAGCACAATGTTTCCAACTCCATGCCTGACAGTGGGGATGATGGTGTTAATGATTTGAAGGCAACACACTACATATTGAAATCCTGCACTGCCCGCAATGTCCCCTTGCTCAAGAACCCACATAGAGGCCTGTCTAAAGTTTGCCAATGAACACCTAAATGATTCAAAGCAGGCTGGGGTCATGTGATGAGGTCAAATAAGACCAAAATTGAACTCTTTCGCATCAATTTGACTCATTGTGTTTGGAGGAAGAGAAATGCTGAATACAAACCCAACACCACCATCCCCACCGTCAAGCATGGAGGTGGAAACATTATTCTTTGGGGCTGTTTCTCTGCTAAGGGTACAGGGCAACTTCACTGCATTGTGTGGCCAATGGATGTGGCCATGTACCGCAGGATCTTGGACAAGAACCTCCTTCCCTCAGCCAGAGGACTGAAGATGGGTCGTGGCTGGGTCTTCCAGCATGACAACAAACCAAAACATACGGTCAAGGCAACAAAAGGAGTGACTCAAGAAGAAGCATATTAAGGTTATGGAGTGGTCTAACCAGTCTCCAGACCTTAATCCTATGGAAAATCTATGGAGGGTGCTGAAGCTTTGAGTTGGAAAGCAACACCCCCGAAAACTTGAGGATTTGGAGAGGATCTCTAAAAAGGAGTGGACCAAAACCCCTCCTGAGATGTGCGCAAACTTGGTGACCAACTACAAGAAACTTCTGACAACTGTGCTTGCCCACAAAGGTTTCTCCACCAAGTACGAAGTCAGACTGTGCTTGGGTATCCAATACTTATTTCCCCAGATCTAACGCAAATTAATTCATAACCTTTAAAAAATGTTTTCTTGTGGACATTTTTGTTGATATTCTGCCTCTATTTGTTCAAATAAAAGTACCATAAAAATGACAGAGTGCTCATTTCATTCTAACCATGAAAACTTACAAAATCATCAGCGTGTCAAATACTTATTTCCCCCATTGTATATTTAAAAAAAAGAACCGTTACCGAAGCATTCAACTCTGATCAACGCAGTAACAGATCGCCATCAAATATACAGTATACTCTACGTCAGGGGTTTTCAACAGGTGTTCCAGGGACCACTAGTGGTCCTTGAGAAGGTTCCTGGTGGTCCCCAGCTTAATTATGGAAAGTTGGTTAAGCAGATGTAACTCTTGAGAATGTAAAAATGAAACCAAATGGACCCTTAGAAACCCTATAATGGGTTTCTATGGGAAGGAGCTGAAGGCGCTAAAATGAACATCATATATCTAAATACTGAATGGAGTAACTTATAAACTGTCTGGTGTGTTCACATGAGACTGAGTAGACCATAAAATGACCAAAAGGTTTTTTTGAAAGTGGAATACCCCTTTAATGCATAGGAGGCATTCTGGACCAAGTGGGGGAGCTACAGGCTGGCAAAATGGCTACTATAGAGTTCATAACTAATTATCACTTCATCGTTAGTATTATTTTCACATAAATATGTTCATTGTTAGGTCTTTCACTGCCATTGGTTATTCTGTTTGCATATAAATGCCCTGATAAAAGTAAGTAAAGTGTCTGCAATAAATATATTTTTGTGATCATTATTACAAGTATAAATATATCTGGGTCTTCCAGGGTTTTAATAAGTTGAACAGCGGTCCATAACTGACACTAATTAGCCCACGGCGACCCCATTTGAAACAAATAAGTTTTTGCGGCTCTAGCAGTGATTCTCAACCCTGTTTAATTTCAAGGACTCCTCGTCTGTCGACATGCATATTAGTCCATTTAATGGCATTTCTATCTCTGCTCCCCAAGAAAACAACTGACAGATTACAACTAGTCCAAAACGCGGCAGCCAGAGTTTTAACTAAAACTAAGATGAGAGAACATATTACTCCTGTCCTAGCCTCACTACATTGGCTACCGGTTGTGTTTAGAATTGATTTTAAAATTCTTTTACTTGTCTATAAAGCGCTTAATGGTCTTGCACCTTCCTACCTACATGACTGCCTGCCTAAGTATGTCCCAGGCCGACCCCTCAGGTCTTCCACTGCAGGCCTGCTTGCGGTGCCTAAAATGGCAACTAAAAAACACGGTGAAGCAGCCTTTTGCTTCTATGGACCGACGGCGTGGAACAAACTCCCATTATACATTCGGCAGGCAGCCTCTGTAGACATTTTTAAAGCACAACTCAAGACGTACTTCTATGCACTTGCTTTTAACTGATTCTCTGTGATTCTATATTTTATGATTTTATATTTTATGCCTTATCTCAGGTCCTCACTGTACTGCTTCTTCGATGTATTTTAATGATCTCTTTAATTTATACCCACTTTTTTTTTTTTTTTTTTTTTTTTTTTTTTGTCTTCTTCTCTATTGCAATGTAAAGCACTTTGAGCTGCATTTTATGTCATGAAAGGTGCTATACAAATAAAGATTATTATTATTATTATTATTATTTGCTAACCCCAATTTATATTGTAAAATCAATGTTAATTTAACTCTGAGACTGTGCAAATGGAACCAAATGGACCTGTTAAGAGTCCCCTGCACTTTGGGAACCACCTGTTAAACAGGGCCTGACTGTGAATGAGCTCAAACTGCAGCCCAAAAGAAAAGAATCTTTCTTGGCATATTAGTGGTAGATGTTTCTGCCTTTCCCACTGCAGTTTTGAATATCGGTTCTTATATTGGTGCTGAGGGGAGGATTATCCCAGCGGCAGGGGTTGACACTAAGGTCTCCGAGTCACTTGCCCATCGGGCAAGTGCAAGTCAGGTTCTACCAACCAACCAACTTAGCTGGTCCCCAGTTAAGTTGGTTAACCAGATATAACTCTTGAGAATGTAAAAATTGAACCAAATGGACCCTTGCGGGTCCATTTGGTTTAATCTCCAGACTTAAAATTCATCATCTTAATTAGCCCAGTTCTACACAACTAGAGAATGTAGAAGATTAATGGTCATTTTGATGTTTATGTTAATTTGCCTGTTTTGTTTCCCAAATCCAGCCTGGAATTGTGGATAACCAGAAAGCAGGGAAAGACACAGAGGCAGAGTGCAATGACTGCCTTCAAGACAAATATATCTTGTGTTGTGTTATAGTGCACTAAGTTGCACACTTGCCCGATCGGGCAACCAGGTAGCAGTCTTCACTTGCCCTACCATTTTTTTTACTTGCCCCGGGCAAGCGGGCAAGTGTTAGTGTCAAGCCCTGTCAACGGACACATTGGGCCCAGCCCCAGGGGTCCCTGAGCTAGGGGGGCCCTGAGGTTGAGTGTCCGTGTGATCACCAAGGGGCTCAATCTCAGTCCCCCACCCCCCGCCAAAAAAAAGGGCTAACACGGTTTATACAAGAGAGCGCAGATAGTCCATGGCTCCATCACAAAGTTAAAGGTTTTCACTTTGTCAGATATCACCCCAAAAAAAATCTGTTAAAATGCTCTATTATAATATGGAGTTTCCCCCTCCCCGTGGCGCGAAGCGACACAGAGCCCATAACATTTTCAGTCACAGGACTTATATTAGTCAAGTAAACATCAATAATAACATCAGTTGTTGAAGTTGCAACAGACACGCATGCAGCCTGCGTGAAGCTAAAGGTCTGACTCAGGGAGTTTTCTGTTTTCAAACAGCTACTACAGATACTCACGTCTGCACAGAGGTTTCCCGTGGACATGGAGGTGATCTTTCCAGGTCCTCCAGCGTATGTACACAGCCTTGGCTCCAGGACTCTGACCCTGATCTGAGGACAGACAGACAAACACGCACACACAGGAACAGTAGGCATTTAGAGCAGTTTTCAATAGGTGGTCCGGGGAACACCAGTGGTCCCTGAGAGGGTTCCAGGTGGTCCCCAGGCTAACTGATGGAGTTGGTTAACCAGGTTGGTGACAACTGGTTAACCAAGTTTGTTAACACTTTCACACCGTTTTAGGCACTCGCCTAAAAAAAAAAAAATATATATATATATATATATATATATATATATATATATATATATATATATATATATATATATATATATATATATATATATATATATACATACACACACATACATAGCACCCCCTAGTGGCCAAAAATCTCAGGAACCCGGGATACTGTTAACCATGTGTAACTCTTTGAGAGTGTAAATATGTTTCATGTTTACACTCTCTAGAGTTAAAATATGAAATATGTGAATTAGGCCAAGTCTACACAACTAGAGAATGTAGGAGATTAATGGTCATTTATGATTTGTATGTTTGCTTGTTTTGTTTTCTCCAAAAATCCAGCCTGGAATTGTGGACAAAAGCAAAAGAAATCTTTAGCTTTGGGGGTCTGTGGGGCTAAAATGGTATCAGATGGTGGTCTGTCATGGCTCAAATTCTGAAAGAATAGTGGGCCCTTGTATGAAAGAGGTTGACAACCCCTGGTTTAGAATCAGTTATGATCATGTTATGTTGGTTTTTAGCACCACATGCTGAAATTTGTCACAAAAAAAAATCATCCTGGCATCACATGGGAGCCACGTGGTGCGCCATGCAAGTGTGCATTATATAATGCTATATCTTAGGATTTTTTACTTGCGCACAATCATTAAAAAGCCATTTCATCCCTTTTGCAACTTTTGAGCTTATTTTAACAATGTTTAGGGCACTTGGAGTGGGCACGTGGAGTTCTGTACATTTTCTACAGGAAACCCATGATCACACCAATGGCATGGCCAAATATGGAGTTCCATGGCAGCCTCGCCTAGAGTGTGGAGATGCTCAGATTTGGCACACAGGCTCTGACATCACAGAGGCTGTGATAGAGTGACATCAGAGTGTGACGTCACATCACATACAACGCACCAATATAAGCGTGCCACTTGCCCTCAGTCAGTGCTGCATTCCAACTACTTCAACGAACGAGTGAGCGACAAGCAGCACACTTCACAACAATCTAACTGCAGAGCTACTACAATGGTTACGTGGAGAAAGGTGTTTGCCGCGTCAGTGGTGACCCTAGGAGCTCTAGGGCTCGCCTATTACATTGTCAAGAAGATGAGAAGGAGGACGAGGAGAAATTCTACATCCAGCAATGGAAGCGCTCCGCCACCACCGCCACCCGGCAATGAAGGTGGAACTCCGCCTCCGCCAACGTCAACCAGCGATGAAGGAGTAACTCTGCCTCCGCCAACGTCAACTGGCAATGAAGGAGTAACTCCACCAACGTCAACCAACGATGAAACAGTAACTCTGCCTCCTCCAATGTCAACCGGCAATGAAGGAGAAACTCCACCAATGTCAACCAGCGATGAAAGAGTAACTCTGCCTCCGCCATCATCAACCGGCAATAAAGGAGAAACTATGCCTCCGCCAACGTCAACCGGCAATGAAGGAGTAACTCTGCCTCCGCCATCATCAACCGGCAATAAAGGAGAAACTCTGCCTCCGCCAACGTCAACCGGCGATGAAGGAGTAACTCTGCCTCCGCCATCATCAACCGGCAATGAAGGAGAAACTATGCCTCTGCCAGAAACTATGCCTCTGCCAATGTCAACCGGCGATGAAGGAGTAACTCTGCCTCCGCCATCATCAACCGGCAATGAAGGAGAAACTATGCCTCTGCCAGAAACTATGCCTCTGCCAATGTCAACCAGCGATGATGAAGGAGCCAATGAAGGAGGAACTCTGCCAACGCCACCCGGCACTCCACCACCGACGACAGCGCTCAACACACAGGAGGCTGAACATGTGGAGATCACAGTGCCGATTGTACAGAAACCTGAGCCTGTGGTGATCTCGAAGCCTGTGGTGATCTCGAAGCCTGTGGTGATCTCGAAGCCTGTGGTGATCTCGAAGCCTGTGGTGATCTCGAAGCCTGTGGTGATCTCGAAGCCTGTGCCTGTGGTGGAACAGCACCAGCCGCGGTTCAACTTTGGGCAGCGGCAGCCGGGGTTCAACTTTGGGCAGCGGCAGCCGGGGTTCAACTTCGGGCAGCGGCAGCCGGGGTTCAACTTCGGGCAGCGGCAGCAGGGGTTCAACTTCGGGCAGCAGCAGCAGCCGGGGTTCAACTTCGGGCAGCAGCAGCAGCCGGGGTTCAACTACGGGCAGCAGCAGCAGGGGTTCAACTACGGGCAGCAGCAGCCGGGGTTCAACTTCGGGCAGCAGCAGCAGCCGGGGTTCAACTTCGGGCAGCAGCAGCCGGGGTTCAACTTCGGGCAGCAGCAGCCGGGGTTCAACTACGGGCAGCAGCAGCCGGGGTTCAACTTCGGGCAGCAGCAGCAGGGGTTCAACTTCGGGCAGCAGCAGCAGGGGTTCAACTTCGGGCAGCAGCAGCAGGGGTTCAACTTCGGGCAGCAGCAGCCGGGGCCCACTCCCATGGCAACCACCGTCCCGAGTGCACAGAAGCCTGCGCCCAAAGTGCCCAGTGCACCAGAACCCGCGCCTTTCTCCTTTGGCCTGTTTGAGAAGTCCTCCTTTGGAGAACTTCAGTGGCCGTCCACCGTGCCTAGCACGGAGGAGCCCACTTCCATAACGCCCAGCGCACCGGAACCCACGCCCATGGCGCCCAGCGCAACGGAACCCACGCCCATGGCGCCCAGCGCAACGGAACCCACGCCCATGGCGCCCAGCGCACCGGAACCCACGCCCATGGCGCCCAGCGCAACGGAACCCACGCCCATGACGCCCATAGCGCCCAGCGCACAGGAGCCTGTGACGCCCTCACCCAGCGTCGGAGGCCCTGAGGAGGTGGAGGAGCCCTCTGTCAAGGCCCTTGACAACGACAATGTGGATGATATAGAATCCTCTGATTCAGACCTCTGAGCATGGCTCAGGAAGAAGACGACGAAGTTGGTGGCGGCGACGACGAAGACGAAGTTGGCGACGACGACAACAATGACGAGTTAGCCTGGTCTAGCCCTCAATGATTTTGGCCTTGGGGGGCGGGGTGCCGTGGGATCCACACGGCAGATCGAGCTGATCTGATTTGATCTCACTAACGTGTCGTCATCCCCGGCCCCTCCCGCGCCCGTCCACTGCTGTTCTACGTCACATCATTTAGAGCGACGCCCACCCCGGAAGGTTGACTCCACCCTCAAGGCCACTTCGTGTAACAAGTTAGTCCAGGCTTTCCGTTTCCGCGCAAGGCGGACGAAAATGAAAGCCTGGGTGTCGAGGCTAATGACGAGTGGGTCCAGGAGTTAAGCAACTGAGGGGACTTTAAAAAATAAAAATAGCAATAAAAATAACAATGAAGTAAAATGAATAATGAAGTAAAATTAATAATATGAACTTTTTTTTTGTCTCACCCCTTAAAAAATGTCATTGTGTGTGCACACACACATACAATGACACAATTGTATGCACACTCACACAATGGAACACAATGGTTAATCGGATGCAACTCTTTGAGAAAGTAAACATGAAACCAAATGGACCCTTGCGTTTCATGTTTACACTCTATTCATCATCTGAATTAGCCCAAAGTCTACACAATCAGAGAATGTAAAAGAATGGTCCTCTTCTGGTCATTATCTCTACGTTTGCCTGTTTTGTTTGTGAAATCCAGCCTGATATTGTGGACGAAAACAAAAGAAATCTCTAGTTTTGGGGTCTGTGGGGCTAAAATGTCATCAAATGGTGGTCCTCTGTGGATCAAATACTGAATATATAGAGGTCCGTGGTGTCAAGATGGTTGGTCTTACTCTTACCTTTATCTCGAAATTAAATTAATATTACTCAGACTTTAGTTCAGCCTTTAGTTTTGGCCCTCCACAATATTTGATGTATCTCACTTGGCCCCTTGGGAAAAATAATTGCCCACCCCTGGCATAGGAGATGAAGGTCATGGCTGAATGAAGCAGAGCATCTCAAATACCTCTGCTGGACACGCATGGGGTCATTCACTCTTAGTTTGAATGTGGAGTGCAGCCAACTGCAAGCAATTATTCAGCAGTTATGTCAAGATATGAGAGATGTCTGGTGGACATGAGGATAATATTGGGCTACAGGAGGAAGGAAGGCTGGATCCGGGTTGGATCTAGGCATGGGCATGGGGGGGGCAATGCCCCCCTAAATGCCTCGACTGCCCCACCAAACATGAGCAAAACAACCAAGCATGCAAAACAACCCAAGATATTTCAAATTAAAGTGCTTATATTTAAAATGACTTGAAACACTACTACTGCTACTAACTAACCACAGCTGTGTCACCACTAAACCAACAGCATTTCATCATTGAAAACAGAAAACTCTCTGAGTCAGACCTTTAGCTTTATGCATGCTGCGTGTCTGTTGCAACTTCAACAACAACTGATGTTATTATTGATGCATTACTTGACTAATAAAAGTCCTGTAACCGAAAATGGTATGGGGGCGACTTCATCGCCCGTGGCGCGAAGCGACACGGGCGATGAAGCCGCCCCCATACCATTTTCTCCTGCCCCCCAATTGAGAACTGTTACATCCGCCCCTGGCGTGGATTCTGACCGGCGGCACGCTCCACTCGTTTCCTCTCACTTTCCCCAACAACAAAATCTAAATTCTGCACATCCCATGGATGTGGTGCTTTATTTCACTTTTTCACGCACGATCCGTTTCCCCTCGGCCCAAAATCGCTTTTTCCTCCTTCCTCCAACTTGCCAAATCCATCATTTAAATAACAATGCCGCCTGTGGCAGCACAACTAGCTGTTAGAAAAGGGAACTGGAGATTTATTTTATGCCCTAACTCTTTCTGCGTTGTAACACGTTTGGTGTTCTAAGCATTACTTTAGCTATTCAAAAATAGCAGATCTACAAGCTCATAGCTATGATCATGTAGGTCTGCTATTTTTGAAAAATCGTGAAAATGTGGTGCAAATCTTTGATTATTTCAGAAGAAACTCAAATCTTGGCTTCCCAACATGTTTTCAGATGGGGGTCCGCAGCCAGATACAGATAATCCTGGGGGGCCTTGGCATGAAATATGTTGAGCATCACTGACACAGGAACATGGATTTTTCTGAAAAACTAAAATCTAGAATCTAGTGTCAGAAACTTAGAATCTAGGACCAGGAACTATTATCTAGTGGCAGAAACTAGAATCTGGAGTCGGAAACTAGAATCTAGCAGCAGGAAGTAGTATCTAGTGTCAGAAACTAGAATCTGGAATCAGAACAATCTAGCGCCATAAACTAGAATCTAACGTGGAAAGATGGAATCTGGTGTGAGAAACTAGAATCTAATATCAGGACAAAATGTACTAAACACACCCATGACTAATTCACAGATTAAACAAGCCCCTTTTTTCGCGCCGTTTTGCCTTTGCTTTGTGACTTGGAAAAAAAACACACATTTGGGAAGCCGGTAATGGTGACAAATTGCTCCTAGCGCCCTGCATGGATATCTAAATAGGGGCCGTGTGGGCCGTGTGGCCCATGCATGCATGCAGCGTTCGCACCGCTCTGTTACATAAAAACTAGGGCTGGGTTCAAAAAATCGATCCAGCGATTCGATATCGATCCACGCTCAAAAACATGATATCGATTCAAAAATGTGTGGATCGACCTTCTCCAGGCGGCTGGCACTATTTTCTTTTACGTGCGTGCGTTACAGCACAAACACTGCTCGACAAGATCACTTGTAACGCAGCGATCGCCCTGTGCATGTGTTCTGAGAGAATCGATGTTAAATTAGGCTGTTACTGTGTACCTTTTGCAGTATTTTATCAACTATATCCATCACGCGCAGCGATGGTCGAGGGAGAGGAAAGAGTGCGTGATCGCCTTCTATCTTGCTTTCTTTTAGGCTCGTGTTTGCAGAGCCGGCTATACAGCTGGGGCCAGGGGGGGAATGCCCCCCCAAACGCTCTTAATATAAGGACGCTATAATGACGCTGCCTCATAAAGCCCCCCCAATTGTGAAATGTTAGATCCGGGCAAAAAAAAAAACTTTGATCGCACGCTCCGCTCCAAAGACTTTTACTTTCCCATTACTTTCACATTAGAACGGTCAGTCTCAGTGCAAGATTTACGCACACGCAGCCGTGCGCACACACAATTCAATTCATTCAGTCTCAGTCTCTCACCGAATGAGTTTTCATCCGACACACGACGTTCTCCAAACATATAACACAGACGCGAGGCCGTCTTGCTGCGGAACAAATCCATTGTCATCTCCCATCTGGACAGGAGTATTTGTGCCTTTTTAGCCAAGTTTATAATGTTCTCTCACACGGAGCTAAAGTCCCACTCTCGGCATCCTGCGTATAGGCTACTGTATGATGCAATTTTAACAGCTGTGCGCTGCGCGATAATTATACAATCTACAAGCTCACAGAGCATTAGCCTATAAGTGAGAGTGAAAACTAGGTGAATTATGCCGCGCGAATACGGCAGTATAATATTTATTTTACAACGTAGAGGTGAAGGGGGTAGAGGGGTTTTCAACAGGTGGTCCGGGGACCACCAGTGGTCCTTGAGAGGGTTCCAGGTGGTCCCCAGGCTAAATGATGGAAATTTCACTAGATGTAACTCTTGAGAGTGTGAAAATGAAACCAGATGGACCCGCAAGGGTCCATTTGGTTTCATTTTTACATTCTAAAAAAATAATCACCATCTGAATTAGCACTATTTAATTAAGAAGTTTACACTGTTTAGTTTGCAAAATCCAGCCTGGAATTGTGAACAAAACCAAAAGAATTCTTTAGTTTTAGGTCTTTGTGGCTGAAAATCAAATGGTGGTCTGTGGCTCAAATGCTGAATAAATGGTGGTCCCTGGTGTCAAAAAGGTTGAAAACCACTGCACTAATATACTGTATGTTGCAGTATTAATGCTTGTGTAAAATGTTACAGCATCATTCGTCTCCCTCTATTACTAATTCTGTCTCACTGTGTATTCATTAATCAGGGGTTTTCAACAGGTGGTCCAGGGACCACCAGTGGTCCCTGAGAGGGTTCCAGATGGTCCCCAGCTAAGTTGTTTAACCAAATTGAGAACGTAAAAATGAAACCAAATGGACCCTTGCGGGTCCATTTGGTTTCATTTTTACACTCAAAAGTTAAAATATCCACATGCGAATTAGTCCAAATCTACACAACTAGAAGATTAATGGTCGTGGTCACAGAAGCAAAGGAAATCTTTAGTTTCAACACATGGGGCCGTCTTGTCTATTGGACAGTATTTATTTCCATTATGTCTGTAAATAGATCGATATCGAATCGAATCGGATCGAATCGTGGATCGAATCGAATCGTGACCTTGTGAATCGAAATCGAATCGATCTAGGGAATTCGGATCGATTCCCAGCCCTAATAACAACGCCGAAAATATGTTTTTTTCCTTGCCTGAATTGCCTCACATTCACTTAACACATGGTCTTTTGCTAAAGGCCATTTTCCTCGGGGCAAAAAAAATGCAGTATGGGAAGAAGGCTTGCACCGTACCCTCTGCTGGATTTTGAATGCTTTTAAAGCACGTTGACATTTTAAAAATGAGCCGTGAGTATATAGACCGGCGCAGACGATAAGTGCACACACAGCCTGAAAAATCCTTCTCTCTATCTCTCTCAGGGGCGGATCTAGGCATGGGCATGGGGGGAGCAATGTCCCCCCTAAATGCCCAGTCTGCCACATCAAACACAATGGCATGCAAAACAACCCAAGCTATCTCAAATTAAAGCGCCTATATTTAAAATGATTTGAAAACACTAGTCTGCTACTAACTAATTTTTAGTGTTGCTGTGGCACCACTAAACCAACAGCATTTCATCATTGAAAACAGAAAACTCTCTGAGTCAGACCTTTAGCTTTATGCATGCTGCATGCTGCGTGTCTGTTGCAACTTCAACAACAACTGATGTTATTATTGATGCTTTACTTGACTTAATAAAAGTCCTGCAACCAAAAATGGTATGGGGGCGGCTTCATCGCCCGTGGCGCGAAGCGACACGGGCGATGAAGCCGCCCCCATACCATTTTCTCTTGCCCCCCTTCCAATTGGGAAATGTTACATCCGCCCTGCTCTCTCTTTAGCATCTATCTCCCAGAGGGCCCTCTCTCTCTCTCTCTCGCCCGCCGGGTCTCTCTCTGTAAAGCTTTATTTTCTCCAGCCATCCAATTCATTATTGACAGTGTCTTCACGCATGGCTAACAGTCGGGGCTTTCTCTCTCTCTCTCTCTAAATCTATGCAACGGTTACGCTACAGTATATACGTATATATATGACTTTTTGGGGGTGCCTGCAGCCTGCCTCGCCTCCTAATCAGGATTCTGACAGACGCGCTCTGAAACACTTGCGATTCCACACCTGAGCTCTCAGTCTGATTGGGACTGGTGGTGCAGTGTTGCCAACCTGCCCCAAAAAATCCAAAATGCACTAATGCTAATTCTTTCACTAGCTAAGCCTATTGTTAATGCTTTCACTCGTTTAACCTATTGCTAATGCTAAGTAAGAACAGCTAATAATGCTAAGTAATTATAATGCTAAAGTATGGTTAATAATGCTAAGTAATGGTAACTGTGCCAAGTAATGCTAATTATGCCAACAACGCTTAAAACACCAAAGGCATACCTCCACTACACCCCTGGTCAGGAGCCTGGTCTGTTTCTGTAGCGTGAGGCAGCTTGATGTACAAGTACACACCCTGGACATGATGCTAGTTAGAGTACTATAAATATAAAACACTTTGACACTCAAAACCACAAGGCCACTGGGCTGGTCAAAGAATAAAGTGTCTTGCTCAGGGTTTAATCCAAAATTGCCCTCTCATGGGGTTTCAGACCCGGTCCCTCTATCTGCACTTCCCATATTATATCCAGTGTTGCCAACTGTCAAAATCCCAAATGCACTAGTGGCACTTGGAAAAAAGCACTAGAATGCGCTAGAGCAGTGAGTTTTCAACCATTTTCATACCAGGGCCCACTATTTGTTATGCATTTTAGCCACCATTTGATGTTTAGAGTTTAGTCTCTCGGACTAATTTATAGAAGAAATAACTTCTACATTCTCTAAATGCGTAGATTCTTGAAAATTAGGTAATTCAGAATTAATTAAATATAATTTAACTCTTGAGAGCGTAAAATGAAACCAAATGGACCCGAAAGGGTCCATTTGGTTTCATTTTACGAGCTCAAGAGTTACAGATCTATAAGGGTCCATTTGGTTACCAATGGTCCTTTCTAGGAAGGAATGAGGACTCTATCATAGGAGGGAAAATGGTGAAAAACAAGGGTTTTATCTCTGGTGCCTGTCAACCAATTTCCCCCCCAACTCACCAGCAAAACTAGATTTTCCGACAGGAGGCGCTAGGGGGGTCTGGAAAAAAAGCTAAATATAGCGACAAACGTGCCAAGTTGGCAACACTGACTGAAACACTTGCGATTCACCACCTGAGCTCTGGCTGATGCGTCTGGTGGTGAAGACCATGACCGAGAGAGAAACGGTTTTCAGCGGCGGCAAATGGGAGTAGTAGTTAGTGAGACATTGAGCGGTATTGACAGCGCCATGGTGCATCGCACCGTGACCATTCCACAAGCAATCATTTGGGTTATGACTCTCCCTGTTTGGTTCGGTCGCTTAATATACAACAAAAAAAAACTATATGAAAAGGAGTTAACACATGAAGATCCGCCATTGATTGGAATCATCAATATAAAACACACCCACCGCCATTACCGGCGATCGTTTGCACACATAGCTTAAAGGTATAGTAAGTGATTTGGAAAACCCTCCAGTCCCCACCGGTATCATGATGTGCACATGCACACGCTCTAAGCGAGGGGAAGTAGGCCTACAACATGCCATCAACACATACACCAAAGGCTTATCCAACTTTCCAGTATTTAACTGGAACTCTCTCAAGGACCACTGGTGGTCCCCGGGCCGGTCAGAGTCAGCCAAAGGGCCGCATTTGGCCCCCGGGCCGCATAATGCCCAGGTAAGGTGTAGAGCCACACTCTCACACACATACACAGGCTGGTGGCTCGCATTACGATTCGATCAGCAAACATCCTCTAAATATTGAGAGCCCACAACAAAAAGGGTCCAAACCCTACTGGACCACTTGGACTTCCATTCTCCTTGGTGATTCATATACGACGGAGCCAAAGTTCCTAATATGTGAAGTGCTGATGCTAGTGAATCATGTTTCTGTTCAGCTGACTCAGATTAGGTAGCATTAGTTTAGTTGGCGTGATCAGCAAAAGAGAGAGAGAGGAGAGACTAATGTACAATCAACCTCTAAACTCATCACCGCATGCATTCCATATTGTAGGTATTTACTCTTTCTGTATTGAACGCGTTTTGGTGTTCTAAGCATTATGTACTTTAGAAGTTGAAAAATATCAGATCTACAAGCTCATAGCGCGCCACCGAGTGGCGCGCTATGAGCTTGTAGGTCTGATATTTTTTGAAAAATTGTGAAGATGATCTTTGAATATATTTCCGAAGCAAACATTTTTAACTCAAATCTTTGCTTCTGGGGGATCCCTAGAACGACATGTTTTCAGATGGCGGGGTCCGCAGCCAAACTCTGGGGGTCCTTTTGCATCAAATATGTTGATCATCACTGACATAAACATAGATTTTCAGAAAAACTATAATCTAATGTCAAAAACTAGAATGTAGCTCCTGAAACTATAGAAACTAGAGTCAAAACCAGAATCTAGTGTCAGAAACTAGAATCTAGTTTTGGGAGATAGAATCTGAAGTCAAAAACTAGAATCTAGCGTCAAGAACTAGAATCTAGCATCAGAAACTAGTCTAGAACCTAGAGTCCAAAACTAGAATCTCGCGTCAAAAGCTAGAATCCAGCGTCAAAAACTAGAATCCAGCGTCAAAAACCCAAAAATGGGTTAAAGCAGGATGCATTTTGGTACCATTCTGTCAATGAGATAAATTGATTTTTTTTTTACCTCAATAAAATCGAAAACGGAACATTCCACACAATGTGACTAGAAAGTGACGAGGAAAGTAACTCATTCCTGGCATATATAGAATGATGAATTGCTTCTCAGTCTGTTTTCTAGACTCATAAACCCTAAAGATTTACTACTTGGGGCCTGGGGAGCAGCAGTGAGTCATCCAAGTGGGTCAGGACAAAACAGCACAGTCACTTTATAGTATATGGAGCTCCATTATGTGAAGTGTGGTTTTGGGGATCTAGTGAGTAAACAATCAGTGTCAAACTCTCCACAAATCCATCTTTACAAATGTAAAAGCGCAACAATGGCTGCGCTAATAAAAGTAAGTTGAATTAAACGGGCACAAAAACACCTTATTAAACGAATAAAGTAGCTAGTCATGGACATGGGGGGGGGGGGGGGGGGGGGGGGGGGGGGGGCAATGCCCCCCTAAATGCCCTGACTGGCATGCAAACAACACAAATTTCAAAGATATTTCAAATTAAAGTGCTTATATTTAAAATGAACACTAGTGCTGCTACTAACTAATTACAGCTGTGGCACCACTAAACATCATTTCATCATTGAAAACAGAAAACTCTCTGAGTCAGACCTTTAGCTTTATGCATGCTGCGTGTCTGTTGCAACTTCAACAACAACTGATGTTATTATTGATGCCTTACTTGCCTAATATCAGTCCTGTACAATCTATAAATCTTGTCTGTCACAGAACTAAAGAATTTAAATGAAAATGGTATGGGTGTGGTATGGAAGCCGCCCTCATTCGCCTGCCCCCCCAATTGAGAAATGTTACATCCGGGCCTGAAGCACCTGGGGTAGGCCCGGTCAGTGCGGTTCCAAATTAACACATATTGACTCCAGGCTAGGTTTTAATTGTCCTCTGCACCCGGCGCGAAGCTATGTGCGCTAAGCGATTTCATTCTTTCATCCATCTTTTGATCATATCCTATCGTTAGCCTCTATAGCCAGTAGGTAAACTACAAAGGTCTGTTCATGTTATACTGAAATATCTCCCCATGCATTGACAATGACAACGTGGCGCAGTCTCCACTTGGGGCCAGTGTGGTACATAATGCGACTTTTAGAAGTGGGGAGACGCCTCTTAAGACACGTGCACACACCACACCTTGCATGTGCATTTGTGTGCATGTGCGCAACACACACAGACACACTATTAAAACATACAGACGTATGTAGTATACTGAGAAAGATGGTTTAAGATGGGAATTCTGCCCATTTTCCTGAATTTCCTGAGAGGATACAAATGGGAACCAAATGGACCCTAGCGGGTACATTTGGTTCCATTTGTACCCTCTCAGGGAAAAAAAGGCTCTGAAAGAAAAATCATTAAAATGGTTTAACAGAACTTGATGATGTCATCAAGTTGTGTTTGACCATGTTTGAAACACAGAATGAGGGAACTTTTTTTATCATGTCCACACAACACCTTTAAGGTATATTAATGACATAGCAAAATGCTGAAATGGGTGGAATTCCCCTTTAATTGTATCCATGAAAGTAAAGACGAAAAAAACGTTGTTGTTTTTTTTTTAGATGTGCGAGAAGCACCCCTGCTTGGGGCGTTCGGTATGAGCCTTTACTCAGCCGTCTCTGAGTTCCGATGGATATGCACAGAATAGCAGGGTCGGATTGACCATTGGGCGTACAGGAAGGTCTCCCGGTGGGCCACGACCCGTAGGGGGCTGGTGGTATCACGCTATGAATAAAAGTTTTCAACCATTTTGATCCCAGGGCCCACTATTCATTCAGAATTTTGAGCCACGGACCAGCATTTGATGACATTTTAACCTCAACACCCCAAAACTAATAAACAAAACAAAACTTTTTGGTCCACAATTCCAGGCTGGATTTGGGAAACAAAGCGGTCAAACATACAGATCAAAATGAGCATTAATCTTCTACATTTTCTAATTAGACTTGGGCCAATTTAGATGAATATTTTAACTCTTGAGAGTGTTAACATGAAACCATGTTAACACTCTTGAGAGTGTCAATTACGCTGTGATCGGGTGATTAGCAATTAATATCCTTACTAGTGACAGGGACTCCACTTCACGTATGTGATGATATCGTGAATAATCACCACCATGACTATATTTGCAGAGCATCTTGAGCACCAGCATATTGAGCGCATGCAGCTTTGTGATCCATCCTGTTAACTTTGTTCTTGCTCTTAAAACATTGCAGTAAGGTTTAGAGTGCTGGATACATAGGGATTAGTGAACCTGTCATCCCTGCTTTGAAGTATCGCACAGTAATTGTGTCTAAAGGGACCAGATTTCTGGTTGCGTTTGACAGCCTGTAGAAGACATTCATGCTTTTTGACTTTGCTGTTGAATTACTAATGAAACACCATAGTATCTGGGGTAGTGCTTTATCCCATGGTGTCCTGATCAGATTCTAGTTGCTGATGCTAGATTCTAGTTCACAGCGCTAGATTCTAGTTTCCAACACTAGATTCTAGTTTGTCATGCTAGATTCTAGTTTCCGACGATAGATTCTTTCCCTCATGCTAGATTCTAGTGGTAGATTCAGTTTCTGACACTAGATTCTAGTTCCCGACACTGATTTAGTCAATGACACTAAATTCTAGTTTGTGACACTAAATTCTAGTCCCTGGCGCGAGATTGTAGTTTTTCTGGAAAAATCTCTTTCTGTGTCAGTGATGCTTAACATATTTCATGGAAGGCCGAAAGGAAAGAAAGAATAAATTATTTAGCTGCAGAACCTCATCTAAAAACATGTTGTTCTAGGGATCAGAAGCAAAGATTTGATAAAAATGTTTGCTTCCGAATTATGTATTCAATGAGATTTGCAGCACATTTTCACAATTTTCCAAAAATAGCAGAACTACAAGCTCATATCGCGCCACTCGGTGGCGCGATATGAGCTTGTAGATCTGCTATTTTTCAACAGCTAAAAACACCAAAACGCGTTCAGTACACAAACGGTTAAGCAACACAACGCTGGATCACACACATTGCATTATCAGAGTAATACACAGCAGGGAGGAGAGTTTTTAATCACAAGTGATGATTACCACGACTTCTTAGTGTTGATGTAGTGCTAAACTAGGGTAGAATAATAAATACTGTCTGGAAGGCCATTTGGCACAAACTGGAACAAACATTATACAGTCTAATCCAAAGTTATTTTCTGCTCGTTTTACCCCACATCCAATTAAGCAGAAGTAATCGCAGATTCACACCGAATCTGTTCCGTTTCAAAATGTTCCCGAATATTGGTCCAAGCTGGCCTTGATCCATATTGTATTTCACATGCTTTCGCCTTGCGAAAGCATGCTTCACTGGAACACTTCACTAGTACACTTTGCTATGACACTTCACTGGGACACTTCACTGGGACACTTCACTGGGACACTTCACTGGGACACTTCGCTAGGACACTTCGCTGGGACACTTCACTGGGACACTTCGCTGGGACACTTCGCTGGGACACTTCGCTGGGACACTTCACTGGGACACTTCACTGGACACTTCACTGGGACACTTCACTGGGACACTTCCACTAAAACACTTTCACTAAGACACTTTCACTAAGACACTTCACTAGGACACTTCACTAACTCCATGCGGTCCCTCCAACAGTTGGGTGATCCATTCCTTCAGGGGAACGCATCATGGTCTCCGAGTGCGCACTCAGGGACCATTACTTAACTTTCAAGGATGTACACATTTAGAAAATGAAGAATTGTTATTTTGACCAACGTTTTGCCAGTTAATCTCTCCTAAATTGTGGACACAAAATAGAAAATCCTTAGTTTTGGGTCTGCGAGACTAAACTCAACATCAAATGGTGGTCCTCCACTGTGGCTAAAATGCAGAACAAATAGTGGGCCCTGGAATGAAAAAGGTTGAAAACCACTGTGCTATATGGGTGGCAGAAGAAGCGATTGAGGACCCTAGCAGCCCCACCGGTACCCGAATGCATTCGAATTGACTGTTTCATAGCCAACAGTGTCATCAGTGTGCATGTAGGGCAACCTCAAAGTCCCCGGAGGCCAAATCAGGTCTGTGAATGAATTTAATGAGCATCAGAACTGCAAATGATTTGATTTAGTTTCTCATTCACTCTATGAAAGCAGTGCTTGGTGTAGGATCATAGAACAGGAAACTCGGCTTTAATAATGAATTTTCAGTTTTTAATGCATGCAGTTTCATCTTTGCATTTTGATTAAGGGACTTTGATTTTTGAAAGCAAAACGCCTTTCTTGCTGTTTGCCTGGGATGTCCTTGTAAACAGGGGCGGATGTAACATTTCCCAATTGGGGGGCCAGGAGAAAATGGTATGGGGGCGACTTCATCGCCTGTGTCGCTTCGCGTCACGGGTGATGAAGCCGCACCCATACCATTTTTGGTTACAGGACTTTTATTAGTCAAGTAAAGCATCAATAATAACATCAGTTGTTGTTGAAGTTGCAACAGACACGCAGCATGCATAAAGCTAAAGGTCTGACTCAGAGAGTTTTCTGTTTTCAATGATGAAATGCTGTTGGTTTAGTGGTGACACAGCTGTAGTTAGTTAGTAGCAGTAGTAATGTTTCACATCATTTTAAATATAAGCACTTTATTTTGAAATGTATTGGTTTGTTTTGCATGCCATCTTGTTTGGTGTGGCAGTCTGGGCATTTAGGGGGCATTGCCTCCCCCATGCCCATGCCTAGATCCACCCCTGCTTGTAAACCGCTGCCTGTGTGTTGAAACCCAGTCCAGACCTCGGCTTGTACTAATTTTTGTATTTTGGTCGACTGTGGAATTGTGTTTGACATGCCTGGACTCTAGACAGTTGTAGGGATGCCTGTTGTTGTTACGCACAGAGAAACAAACAACACAGGCGTGTTGTTTGTTTGCTCATGTTACACGTGAGAACGCCGCAGGCATGCGAGCTACGAGTGTAGATACAAACACAGGAGGGGATTTTCACTCCTGTCCCATCCCACTCCCACAGGAAAAAAACACGGGAGTGGATTCCCACTCCTGTCCCATGCCACTCCCACAAAAAGTCCCATCCTGTCCCACTGCTGTAGAACAGGGGTTTTCAACCTTTTTTATCCCAGGGCCCACCATGTATTCAGCATTTGAGCCACGGACCAACATTTGAGGACATTTTAACCCCGCAGAGCCCCCAAACTAAAGAATTCCTTTGCTTCTGTCCATGAGCATTAATATCCTAGTTGCGTTGATTAGGACTAATTCACATGATGAATATTTTAACTCGAGAAAAATGAAACCAAATGGACCCTTGCGGGTCCATTTGGTTTCATTTTTACACTCTCAAGAGTTACATCTGGTTAAACAACTTAGCTGGGGACCACCTGGAACCCTCTCAAGGATCACTGGGGGTCCCCGGACCACTGGTTGAAAACTTCTGCTGTAGAATGATTCCTGATCCTGTTCTGCTCCCACTCCAAATTACTCCCACTCCTGATTTTTTTTTCTCAGTTTTTTTGTTAGTTAAAGGGGAATTCCTTTAGCGACCGGCTGAAAATGATCATTATCATTTATAGATCGATGTCATATCCAGTCCTACACGCTCCTGTTAACTTTCATTCCCATCCTGTCGCAATCCTGAGATTATTAATACAAATCCCAATCCCAATCCTGTGGGATTCTTGCGGGACCTTCGGGACCCGTGGGAAATATCCAGACAAAATGTCATCCTCTAATAGAAAGACATTACTCACTATGAAACTGGTGTGTATGTGTACTGTAGTATGGCCAGTTCAGACCTGATGTTTATGGCTGTCCTACTTCTAGTTGCATCATAGTCGCATGTTTCCAAAGTGAAAGACGGAGGAGCCATGCTATAAATAAAACATCACATCGTGTGGTTCTCCCCCAGCGGTCCTGAGGCACAGAAAAGCCTCCCTTATGCACCTTTTGAAGGTTTGAAGGGCACACATGATTTCCGATGCAAACCTTTTTATAATCGAATTGAACCAGCCTTTGAAAAATACATAGATATCGATTTGATCCCGACAAAAAAAGCACCCAAGATCCCAACAACAAATTCAATTTCTATGCATGTATGTTCTGCATTATGCTCAGATGTGTGATCCCATTTGATGAAATGGTATTGCAGTGAGGGGGGGGCATTGATCAGTGTTGCCAACTTGGTGCATTTGTCACTACATTTAGCTCTTTTCCAGACTCCCCTAGCGCCAAAATTAGTGAAAAACTCCTGGCGGAAAATCTAGTGCTTTTTTTGCTGGTGAGTTGAGGCAAAATTGGTTGAGAGGTGCCAGAGATAAAACCCTCGTTTTTCACCATTTTTCCTCCAATGATAGAGTCCTCCTTCCTTCCTAGAAAGGACCATTGGTAACCAAATGGACCCTTATAGATCTGTAACTCTTGAGATTGTAAAATGAAACCAAACGGACCCTTAAGGGTCTGTTTGGTTTCATTTTACGCTCTCAAGAGTTAAATCATATTTAACCATCTGAATTACCTAATTTTCAAGAATCTACACATTTAGAAAATGTAGAAGAATTGCTATTTTGACCAACATTTTGTCAGTTATTTCTCCTAAATTAGGCTGAGAGACTAATTTCAACATCAAACGGTGGTCCTCCGTGGCTAAAATGCAGAATAAACAGCGGGCCCTGGTATGAAAATGGTTGAAAACCCACAGCGCATTCTAGTGCATTTTGGAAGTGCCACCAGTGCATTTTGGATTTTGGCAGTTGGCAACACTGCCATTGATTCACGGTGGCTGTAGCGCTCTGTGATGTGTCAGAGACCTCTGCAAATTAATTCACTTTAAATTGTAAGTGCCAAAGGCCCTAAGAGGCAAAGGGTAGATTTAAAAAGGCTTTCTTAGTGCCCCGGCCACACATCAAGGGAACGCTACCGTTCTGATTAGGTTATTTTGCGAGAGAACATTGAATTCCAAACAGCTTCTGGTGCCTGAATACGTGTACCTTTTGCTGCAACCAACTTTTCTGACCTTCTGGTATTCAGGGCTGATCTCACATAATCAGTGTTGGGTAATATTTAGTGATGTCCCGATGGGACAAAAAGAGCCACTCTGATACTTTGGTATCGGTATCGGGACATCACTAGTAATATTGCTTAGGAGAGTAATATCTCTACTTTACGTATGACCCCTTAGAACAGTGGTCTTCAACCTTTTTCATACCAGGACCCACTATTTCTTCAGCATTTGAGCCACGGACCACAATCTGATGACATTTTATTTCTTTTGCTTTTGTCCACAGTTCCAGGCTGGATTTGGGAAACAAAACAGTCCAACATACAGATCAAAATGACGATTAATCTTCTACATTCTCAAGTTGTGTAGACTTGGGCTAATTCAGATGATGAATGAACTCTTGAGAGCGTAAACATGAAACCAAATGGACCCCTGCGGGTCCATTTGGTTTCATTTTTACACTCTCCAAGAGTTACATCTGGTTAACTAATTTCCATCAATTAGCTGGGGACCAACTGGAATCCTCTCACGGACCACTGGTGGTTCCCTGACCACCTGTTGAAAACCCCTGCCTTAGAAGAACTAAATATTGTATTACTTACTATGGTAATTACGTGAGTGAAACAGTAATACTTTACATTTCACTTTACTAATTTCTCAAGTTCCCTCTTCCACCCACAAAAGAATAGAGATGTACAAAACAATCTGTTTAGCAACAACAACAAACTACTGCGCATTCTTATTGCAACTTCAGCAACAACTGATGTTATTATTGATGCTTTACTTGCCTAATAAAAGTCCTGACCTAACCGAAAATGGTGTGTAGCACCCATGCCATTTTCTCCTGCCCCCCCCCCCCCCCCCCCCCCCCCCCCCAATTAGGAAATGTTACATCCGCCCCTGCAGGGTTGCAGTGGATTACATTGCGCTCAGTAGAGTTTTTCAAAGGGCACTGTGATAATTAGTCAGCCTTGCCCAGAACTCCCATGGCACTCTATGGGATTGTGAACCGTAACAGCAAAGCTACGCACTAACACCCCAGCTGCTCTTGGTACACACAGCAAAATGACGTTGCTAAAAAAAAAGGACCACGGACATGGCTGCCACGGATGACATCTTTTTTTTTGTTGTTTGTTTTTTAGTAGAGGTGGGACTCGATTTTTTTTTATCTAATTAATTTGAAGCCTTGTAATTTGACCCATGAAGCATTTTTTGTCAATTAAAACAGGCTGGTATAGCGTGAGAGAGTTTTTCTAAATCAAAACTCTGTCGACACTGCAAGTTGGTTAACCAGATAAAAAGTTGGTTAGCCAGAGCCAAATATCATTAACTAGATCAAAAGTTGGTGAACCAAAGTGTAACTCTTTGAGAGCGTAAACATGAAACCAAATGGACCCTTGCGGGTCCATTTGGTTTCATGTTTACACTGTCACGAGTTAAAATATTCACCATCTGAATTAGTCCAAGTCTACACAACAAGAGAATGTAGAAGATTAATGGTCATGTTGATCTGTATGTTTGACTGTTTTGTTTCTGAAATCCAGCCTGCAATTGTAGACAAAAGCAAAAGAAATCTTTAGTTTTGGGGTCTGTGTGGCGATTAAAATTAGTTAATTTTGTTAATCACGTTGTTGTTTTTGTGATTAATTAATCTCAATTAATCAGTTAAAGTCCCAACCCTATTTTTTACCCAACTACATGTGACCATGTGATTTGTAAATCCGACTCTGTTTACTTCCATTAAAAGCACCACTTTCCGAACGCTGTGCCTCAGAAGCATCCATTGCTGAGTGTGCTGTACGAGTGTGATGTCTATTGTAAACGTCTCTAGCACTAGCACTGTTTTTAGTGACACGGCAACAGTATGGTATTTTGTTGCTGTCAGTGTTGCCAACTTCCAAAATCCAAAATGCACTAGTGGCACTGGCAAAATGTTGGTCAAAATGGCAATTCTTCTACATTTAGAAAATGTGTAGCTTCTTGGAAATTAGGTCATTCAGATGTTTGAATATAATTTAACTCTTGAGATCGTATTTTAACAATAATACTTTAAATTTCGTTATGCTTTAAGTAGCAATTGACATATCAAACTAGGGAGTTTTTGTGATGCTGTCCAGGGTCCAGTGTGGCGTAGTAACCACCAATGGGCACCAGAGGCAGCGATAGACTTTTTTTTTTTTTTTTTGCATAAGTTGCAGGTGCTCATCAAGTTTCACGGCAAATGATCCATTAGAATAATGATCATTAGTACATAATTACAGTTGGTTAATGCTTCTCTTCTGAAACAAGTCGCTCTCTTTATGACTCAAGCAGTAAAATGCTTCTAAAAGGAAGAGATTTCCTCCGATAACCCTAGAAGTGGACACGCCCCCATAGCAGAGAGAGAGAGAGAGAGAGAGAGAGAGAGAGAGAGAGAGAGAGAGAGAGAGAGAGAAAGAGAAAGAGGGGCCCGGATGTAACATTTCCCAATTGGGGGGGGGGGGGGGGGGGGGGCAGACAAACATGGCATGAGGACGGCTTCATCGCCCGTGCGGCTTCATCGCCCGTGGCGCTTCGCGCCACGGGCGATGAAGCCGCACCCATGACATTTTCATTTAACCTCTTTAGTTCTGTTACCCACGAGATTTATATCCTGTACAGGACTTTTATTAGGCAAGTAAAGCATCAATAATAACACCAGTTGTTGTTGAAGTTGCAACAGGCACGCAGCATGCATAAAGCTAAAGGTCTGACTCAGAGAGTTTTCTGTTTTCAATGATGAAATGCTGTTGGTTTAGTGGTGACACAGCTGTAGTTATAGCAGTAATAGTGTTTCAAATCAATTTTAATCATAAGCACTTTCATTTGAAATATCTTTGAAATATGGGTTGTTTGCATGCCATCATGTTTGGTGGGGCAGTCCGGGCATTTAGGGGGGCATCCCCCCACCCCCCCATGCCCATGCCTAGATCCGGCTCTGGAGAGAGAGAAAGAGAGAGAGAGAGAGAGAGAGAGAGAGAGAGAGAGAGAGAGAGAGAGAGAGAGAGAGAGAGAGAGAGAGAGAGAGAGAGAGAGAGAGAGAGAGAGGAAGCTGACGCTCTTGTTTTTTTTTTTTTTTTCGGGGGCCAATAATAATATATGCCTTGATGAGTTGCCTTACTAAAAGACTGGAGCAATTGTGAAGAGTGGAGGATTGGATGAGTTCCATCTTTTCTACAGGTTAAAAGATGGTCGGGGAGGAGGAGGAGTTAAGCTCGTCGTCAATCCTCTTAAAGAAGGATTACTCATGGCTTTATGGACACTATACCTCCTCCCATCCAATCCAGCAGCTTCTGGGATAAAATAAATAAAACAAAATGGCAGGATGATGCTCGCATCAGGTGAACACATTTCTGTGTCCAAAGTAATGGGGATTGATACATCCATCCATCCATCTGGGGGGGTGGGGGGGGGGGGGGATGGCTGCTTTGTACGCCAATCTGGCTACCTATCGGCATCTATTCGGGAAAACAGTGCCACCGAGTTGTTCCTCAGAATCAGGGGCGGATCTAGGCATGGGTATGGGGGGGGTGCTCCCCTAAATGCCCTGACTGCCCCACCAAACGATGGCATGCAAAACAACCCAAGATATTTCAAATGAAAGACAGCTGGGTCACCACTAAACCAACAGCATTTCATCATTAAAAACAGAAAACTCTCTGAGTCAGACCTTTAGCTTTATGCATGCTGCGTGTCTGCTGCAACTTCAATAACAACTGATGTTATTATTGATGCTAATACTTATACTATAGCCTAATAAAAGTCCTATAACTGAAAATGGTATGGGGAAGCGACACGGGCGATGAAGCTGCCCCTATACCATTTTCTCCTGCCCCCCCCCCCCAATTGGGAAAATTTACCTCCGCCTCTGCTCAAAATATGGGAAATATAGTTGACGTGAGGTAACTACTGTCTTGAGAGACTAGATCTGAGCTGCCATGATATTTGCATCCATCTATACATCTTCAAGCTTATCCGTTGTCGGGTAAGCGGGGAAAACATCTTCACCAGAGAACTCCATTCCTGATGGCCTTTGGTAAAATGGTAAATGGTGCATTTATATAGTAGCAACTTTATCCAAGGTGCTTTACAGATTTATAGATTGTGCATCGCATTCATCCATTTACACATAGCCTACATTCATACACTGATGGCAGTGGAAACCATGCAAGACACCTACAGTACATCAGGAGCAATTAGGGGTTCGGTGTCTTGCTCAAGGACACTTCGACACTAACTCTGGGGGAGTCTGGGATCGAACCGGTAACCTTGCGGTTAACATCCGGTGACTGTACCCCTGAGCCACTGCCACCACTACTGCATGCACACTAACTCATCCTAGAAGCCCTGGGAAGATGGGAATAAAATAAAAATAAAAAATCTGCAAAAAAAAAAAAAAAACTTTAAAGAGGGGGTGCTGTGATTTTTGTATTTTTCCTAATTTTGTAAATGTTTAAGAGATGACAGTTTATGTAAATAGACCCCTTTGTGTGTGTTTTTTTTATGTGCAATGATGTCTTCCCTTTGTATTTAGGGTTTCTTCCTGGGGGCTGAACCTTTCCAGTTAAATGCCAATGAAAGTTTAACAAACACTGTACACTTTTTGGGGGAAAAATCTTACTCTTCATACAACATTAATACCTGATGATTATGTTTTAGGGTAGAAAAAATAATGGCCATCCATCTTTAATAAAGACTTCTGATCTCTCTCTCTCTCTGTCTCTCTGTCTCTCTCTCCCTTCCAGATGATCCCACAGTGCAGGGACTGGACAAGTCCAGACATCTCCAAACAGGGGAGATGATCATCATTGTGGTGGTTCTGCTCATGTGGGCAGGTATGTTGGTAAACCGTTACATTTATTATGCTATAACCACACGGAAAAACCTACAGCGTCCTCCTTACGCTGGGTGGGCCTATAACATCCATACATGGACTGGGTGGGCCTAATACATCCATACATGGACTGGGTGGGCCTAAAACATCCATACATGGACTGGGTGGGCCTAAAACATCCATACATGGACTGGGTGGGCCTAAAACATCCATACATGGACTGGGTGGGCCTAAAACATCCATACATGGACTGGGTGGGCCTAAAACATCCATACATGGACTGGGTGGGCCTAAAACAGCCATACATGGACTGGGTGGGCCTAAAACAGCCATACATGGACTGGGTGGGCCTATAACATCCATACATGGACTGGGTGGGCCTAGAACATCCATACATGTGCTGGGTGGGCCTAAAACATCCATACATGGACTGGGTGGGCCTAAAACATCCATACATGTGCTGGGTGGGCCTAAAACATCCATACATGTGCTGGGTGGGCCTATAACATCCATACATGTGAAGCGCAGTACCGTTGTGCCGATTCTCACCACGATAGAAAGACAAGAAAGGTGGTGGCAGCCAGGCCACATTTCAGCAGGTAACAGATATTTCCCCCTTTGCCCCAAAAAGGTTTATTGTCAAGACTATGCTTTTCCAGAAGGTTAAAAAGGTCTTTAAACTGGGGCTGGGACTTTAACTGATTAATTGAGATTAATTAATTACAGAACCAATAACGCGATTAACAAAATTAACTAATTTTAATCGCCACACAGACCCCAAAACTAAAGATTTCTTTTGCTTTTGTCCACGATTCCAGGCTGGATTTCAGAAACAAACTCAAACAAACAGATCAAAATGACCATTAATCTTCTACATTCTATAGTTGTGTAGAATTGGACTAATTCAGATGAATATTTTAACTCTTGAGAGCGTAAACATGAAACCAAATGGACCCGCAAGGGTCCATTTGGTTTCATTTACGCTCTCAAAGAGTTACATCTGGTTAACCAACTTTTGATCTAGTTAACCAAATTTTGATCTGGTTAACCAACTTGCATTGTTGCACCAGCCTGTTTTAATTGACAAAAAAATGCTTCTTGGGTCAAATATTGGTATGCGATTAATTGAGATTAATTAATTACAAGGCTTCAAATGAATTAGATAAAAAAAAAAATAATCGAGTCCCACCCCTACTTTAAACATATAATAAATATAATTCATAATGAAATGTCAAAGTACTGTACATGATAAATATAAACAGCCATGCACAGTCCAAACACCGCTCACAACACATGACAAACACTGGCCATTTCTCCTTTTCACACTGCACTGCATGCAGTGCCCAGAGTAAGCCCACATAAAATATTAACCAAATGGACCCTAGCAGGCAGCGTCCCTATTCTGGGCATGTGATAAGAAAGAGTACATTCAGCTGAAACAGCACATCTACCAGCACAAACACACATGCCTGTAGACGTGTGCATGTGTGCACAAATGCACGTGCACACATGTGCGCACATGCACACACAACACGTGCTGGACACACTGTCTCCTTTGTGGTGGTTAGATGCTCACATGATATGCATAGCTGTTTTCAATAGGAAATACCGTAATTTCCCAGACTATAAGCCGCACCTGACTATAAGCCACACCAGACAACAAGCTTCATGTTAGAGCAGTGATTTTCAACCTTTTCGATCCCAGGGCCCACTATTTATTCAGCATTCGAGCTAGAGACCACAATTTGACATTTTCACCCCACAGAACCCAAAACTAAACAATTCTTTTGGTTTTGTTCACAATTCAGGGATGGATTTTCACAAACAAAAGAGGCAAAACATAGAGATCAAAATGACCCATGACTTATTAATTAAGTGATGCTAATTTAGATGGGGAATATCATAACTCTTGAGAGTGTAAACATGAAACCAAATGGACCCATTTGGTTTCATTTTTTACGCTCTCAAAGAGTTACATCTGGTTAACCAACTTTCCATCATTTAGCCCCGGGGACCACCTGGAACCCTCTCAGGGACCACTGTGTCAAAAGCATGTGAAAAAAGTAGCGGCTTATAGTCCAGAAATTACGGTAGTAGTAATGTAGGCTGCACTGCTCACATTGCACACATTGACAAATCAATGCATTAGCCTACCGGTAATTAACCCGATATCTGTTATTAATTCAGTGCAATATGCTTTACTTCATAATAGCTACAGCAAGCTAAAGGTAATTGTACACCACTGCCAAACATCACATTTGCAAACAGTTTTCAGACAAAATGGTCAATTTCATCTGGATTTCGGTTGCGGTTTTAGTCCCAAAAAAGAGCCGTAACAGACAGTGTGCAACAGCCGTAATTGTGACAGGAAAAGTAATCTGACAGCTGTTTTTTGTGTGCGTGTTTGATGGATTTTTTGACAGCGTTGCTGGAGTGATATCACATCAATCACTCATAAGGGCATTCCAGACAGGGACTGATAAACACTGGCATCATCACGTAGATTCCACCATGCCCCTCAGGGTCTGCATAAACAAAATTTCTCAGTGTACAAAAAATAGCTCACCAGAATCGCGGTCTGAAATCAGTGTGAGCACACGCACAACATGCACGCACACACAACAACATGGGACTACGGTATGTGCGATGACGCCCCGCCTCACACGCTTGCTTTACAAGCTCATAATGTATTGTGAGTTTGTAGATGTGCTATTTTTGTTATTTTTTCCCAGCCCCTGCCCCCTCTCTGCACAAGCTAAATCAGATGCACCCTCTAGTGTCATATGGCAAACATAACAGATTTACAATTACAGATTATGTTGCGACGTGATGCATTGTAAACCTGTGGATCGGCTATGTAGTGGGATCTGATGAGGGTGGAAAATAAGCAGTCCTTGTATAAGACCCTTGGTGGCCTCCTGAAGACAAAGTACTGTATATATAAGGATGTATTAGGTTATATGGAGCACTAAAATGTAGTCCCATTACCTGTGTCAGTTCAATATGCAATAAACAGGAGCTTATAGACACCTAATGAATTAGTAATACAGTATCACAGATGGCTTTTGCATGCGTCTGGAATAAACAGCTAACGCACCTTGTTAACCGATTGTGTCCTCATCAGATTCTAGTTTCTGATGATTCGAGTTCACAGCGCTAGATTCTAGTCCCCCACGGTAGATTCTAGTTCCTCTCAGTAGATTGTTTTTTTTCAAGTTAGATTCCAGTTTCTGACACCAAATTCTAGTTTGTGACACTAAATTCTAGTCCCTGACGCGATGTTCTAGTTTTTCTGGAAAAAATCTCTTTCTGTGTCAGTGATGCTTAACATACAGTATTTCATAGGAAGGACCCCCAGAAATATCTATTATTTAGCTGCAGAACCTCATCTAAAAACATGTTGTTCTAGGGATGCCCCAGAAGCAAAGATTTGAGTTAAAAATGTTTTCTTCGAAATAATGTATTCAAAGATTTGCACCACATTCTCACATGTTTCAAAAATAGCAGAACTACAAGATCATATCGCGCACTCCGCGCTTGTAATATTTTTCAACAGCTTGTTCAGTACAGAAAGGATTAAATATTCATTGGAAGGAAAATTGAATGTCACTCTTATCGCTTGGGTAATGGAAAGCTAATTCAGCCCTTGGCTTTCCACTTTCCAACATAAAAGTTTATCTATCGCCGCGTTGTGGTTCCCCTCTATAAAATTTAACGGATTATCTGTTATCACAAAGTAAAGCATGTAGTAAACGGCTTGATATGTGGACTCTTGAAATGACAAAAAATAATGTCATGTTATCGCAGCAACCTTTCGCAGTGATTACACTGCGCTATTATTAAAACATAAATCACGTTCTTGATGCCAACATCCGTATGCCAACAATGGCAGCAGATCTTAAGCCGTGTGAGAATTGCTTGGCTGAGGAGGTTGAATGTGAAATGAAAATGATGGCAGATACTGTATGCTTTCTGTTTACACCATATGCTACGCCTCAGGAAATGACTGAATCTCTATCTGGTTTGGAAGAGAAGCGCGGCAGCACTTCCAATCCAATCTACATACATGCTTAAAGGGAGATTTCACTTTGACTAAAAATCTTTTGATAATTGGGTCATCTACTATCTATGGGCTTATGTGAACACCGCAGGCAGATGTTTGATTTTCATTTTAGCTTCAGATTCAAACTACATTTTAATGATAGAGTCATCAGAAACTCCCAACCTATTTTCTGTTTACAGATTTTGCCCTCCTAACATGTGAAAAGGCAGTGTTTTTTATCTACCGTTTTTATTAATTTGTTTTTGAAAATGTAGGGACCGCCACCGTGCCGCCAGTGGAGAATCAAGAAAATATATATACTTTTTAGAAATAAATGAAAAGAGTAAATAGTAATCCACAGCCCCCTCACTGACCCATATAAGTTTGGAAACCCAACCCTGTAAACATATTCTCCGCCTACCAATACCAATATAAGATACAATACCAATTCAGGGGTTGACACTAAGGTCTCCGAGGCACTTGCCCATCGGGCAAGTGCAAGTCAGGTTCTACTTGCCCTCAGGTCATGGTCACTTGCCCCCCAGGTTCCAGGTAGTCCCCAGTTAAGTCGGTTAACCAGATGTAACTCTTGAGAACGTAAAAATGTAACCAAATGGACCCTTGTGGGTCCATTTGGTTTCATTTTTACACTCTCAAGAGTTAAAATTCATCATCTTAATTAGTCATTTTGATGTGTTAATTTGCCTGTTTTGTTTCCCAAATCCAGCCTGGAATTGTGGATATCTAGAAAGCAGGGAAAGACACAGAGGCAGAGTGCAATGACTGCCTTCAAGACAAATTTATCTTGTGTTGTGTTATAGTGCACTAAGTTGCACACTTGCCCAATCGGGCAACCAGGTAGCAGTCTTCACTTGCCCCACCATTTTTTTTTACTTGCCCCGGGCAAGTGGGCAAACTGTCAACCCCTGCCAATCGGTATTGTATCTTATATCGTTTTAATTGTTGATTACTATTAGTCACCTTTACAACAAGGTATGACAAGTAGAGATCGGACATACAGAGTGACAGAATCATGACTGGTTTAATCCCTGGTACAATTACAAAACCTAAAACCAAGTTTCACACTCAAAGAAAGGGTTGAATAGAGTTGCGCAGTGACGTCACCGCCCCGGTTCCGGAAGTCTTTTCCTCATTCATTTTTCTCATAGACTTTTCGAAAATGGTTAATAAAAACACGATTACGCCGCGGCCAAAGCCAACTCGGGTCGTGACAAATCATGACAACAAACACAATATCGTCATATAATATATAATTGGGAAGAAGTAGAAAACGGCATGATACAAGACTTTTTGTTTCGTTTTTCATCTTAGAAATTATTTTATTGTCCCAAAAGTTTGTGTGTGTCATCATGATTCGTCACGACTCGAGTTGGTTTTGTCCGCGGCGTAATCGTCTTGATATAAATTATTTTCGAAAAGTCTATGAGAAAAATGAATGGGGAAAAGACTTCTGGAACCGGGGCGGTGACGTCACTGCGCAGCTCTATACCAGCCATTTGCCATTTGGGCAAATTGTTTTGGGTGGTTGAGTCCCTACTGCTGAAAGATCAGATAAGATGCAATAGCAATTGGTATTATTAAAGGTGGAGAATGATATAAATATTTCCCAAGGTTATGTCATGTTTCTGAACTTATTTACTGTAAGTTGAAGATTGCAAAACGAATCCAACAAGCTAATTGATTTCCAAACAGCCATGTCTGTGGAGAATTATGTCCAACCGTGAAATGCTTGGAGATAAAATAATTTAAAAAAAAAGGCCCAGGCATGATCCATCCATCCAACCCCACAGGGAACTGCATTCCATTATCCAACCTGCATTCACTCAATGCTTTCAATGTGACACACTCACTCAGAGCACACCGACAGCTCTGTGAGTGACAGGCAGGTGCACAGTGGCGTTTCTAAGCAATATGGAGCCTCAGGCAAGATTCTCCCTGGAGCCCCCCCTTACCAAATGGACCCTTACGGGTCCATTTGGTAACGGGGGGGCTCCAGGGAGAATCTCCTGTGATGTCATACCTATGACAGGCACAGTAAAATGACCTCTAAGGGATACAATTATGAACTATTATCATTTGTGACCCTCGATTTGAGTTTCTGACACCAGATTATACAGTAGTTCCTGACACCAGATTATAGCTGCAGCAACATTCTAGCTTTTGACACTAGATTCTACAGTAGTTTCCGACACTAAATTCTAGTTATTGACACTACATTATAGTTTCTGATGATAGGATCTACTTTTGACACTAGAATTTAGTTTCTGACGCTAGAATCGAGTTTTTGACAATAGATTCTATAGTCTCTGACACTAGATTCTAGTTTTTCTGAAAAATCTGTGCTCCTGTGTCCAAGGCCAAGCCAAGGACCACCAGAATTATCCATATTTGGCTGCAGACCCACATCTGAAAACATGTTGTTCTCGGGGTTCCCCAGAAGCGAAAAATTGAGATAAAATGTTTGCTTCCAAAATAATGTATTCAGAGATTTGCAGCACATTTTCACTATTTTTCAACAGTTAAAACACCATAACGCGTTCAGGACACAAAGGGTTAAATGTTCAGTTCTAGTTATACAACATAGAGGGCAAGTATAGTGTATTCATTCATCCATATGAGGCTTATTAGCCTGGGATCCTTTTAAAGTATGTCTGGTGGTCACCCCCGGGCGCTCCCCTCCACCTCATGGTGCCCCAGGCAACCGCCTAGTCTGCCTAATGGCAAAAACGCCCCTGCAGGTGCCAATATAGCCTACTGCACGCGAATGGCTACCTGACCCCCTGTGTGTGTGTGTGTGTGTGTGTGTGTGTGTGTGTGTGTGTGTGTGTGTGTGTGTGTGTGTGTGTGTGTGTGTGTGTGTGTGTGCGTCTCTCTCTCACCTTGGCAGCTGTCATCGCCCTGTTCTGCAGACAGTATGACATCATCAAGGACAATGACTCCAGTAACAGTAAGGAGAAGGCCAAGCCGTGTTCAGAGAGGAGCACACCGGAGCACCCTAGTGGAGGACTGCTGCGTAGCAAGGTGAGGAGTGGACACACTGCAACGCAACGCAACGCATGCTGCTTCTTATGGTGACCAGGTCCAGACTGTTCCCTTTGTGGGACAGAGGTGTGGGAAAAGCAGGGTTAGCACATTACTAAGGCCTGTTGAAAATAATGAATTAATGGGGTTTTCAACCTTTTTGACATCAGGGACCACCATTTATTCAGCAGTGGGGCCACGGACCACCAAAGACCTAAAACTAAAGAATTCTTTTGGTTTTGTTCACAATTCCAGGCTGGATTTTGCAAGCAAAACAGTGTAGACTTCTTAATTAAATAGTGCTAATTCAAATGATAAACGTTTTAACTCTTGAGAGTGTGAAAATGAAACCAAATGGACCCGCAAGGGTCCATTTGATTTCATTTTTACATTCTCAAGAGTTACATCTGGTTAACCAACTTTCCATCATTTAGCCTGGGGACCACCTGGAACCCTCTCAAGGACCACTGGTGGTCCCCGGACCACCTGTTGAAAACCCCTGATTTAGTTGATCACACCCTCCCCTTCTGAGGAACTGAGTAGTTAGCACCCCATGATTTTTCAAAATTTGGAAAAAAAAAATAATAATAATAATAATAATAATGGGCTCATCTTTTTGTTTTTGTTTTTTTTTGTTTTTGTTTTTTTTTTCCCCGAAATTTGAAAAATCATGGGGTTCAAGAATCAAACTTCACTTCCGAGGCGAGTGCAAGTCAGGTTCTACTTGCCCTCAGGTCATGGTCACTTGCTCCCCAAAAATATATTGTAAATTTTGCATTTAAGTTTACTTCCTACTTGGTTGCTTTAAACCAGGGGTTTTCAACAGGTGATTCCGGGGATCACCAGTGGTCCCTGAGAGGGTTCCAGGTGGTCCCCAGCTAGGTTGGTTAACCAGATGTAACTCTTGAGAACATAAAAATGAAACCGAATGGACCCGCGGGTCCATTTGGTTTCATTTTTACACTCTCAAGAGTTAAAATTCATCATCTTAATTAGCCCATAGTGGTCACAGACCCAGTGGTCCCTGATCCCAGCAAAATGATAGTTTGGAACCAAATGGACCTGGGAGAGAGATAGGTAGAGATAGCTAGAAAGCAGGGAAAGACACAGAGGCAGAGTGCAACGACTGCCTTCAAGACAAATTTATCTTGTGTTGTGTTATAGTGCACTAAGTTGCACACTTGCCCGATCGGGCAACCAGGTAGCAGTCTTCACTTGCCCCACCATTTTTTTTTACTTGCCCCGGGCAAGCGGGCACGTGTTAGTGTCAAGCCCTGGACCTCTCCTCTCCTCTCCACCATGCATCTACTGCAGTGATTTTCAATCTTTTTGATACCAGGGCCCACTATTTATTCAGAATTTGAGCCACAGACCACTATTTGAGGACAGTTTAGCCCCACAGACCTAAAAGCTAAAGATTTCTTTTGCTTTTGTCCACAATTCCAGGCTGGATTTGGGAAACAAAACAGTCAAACGTACAGATCAAAATAGTTAGTTTGAATCGTCATTAATCATGATTATTAGGCCTATTATTTTTATTATTATTATTTTTTAAATCTGTTTTTTTTAATCATTCAGGAGCCGTACAAATTACTAATAACATATTGATGGCATATTTTGGTAAGAATTTAAATACAGCAAAAACAGCTGATCTACAAGCTTAAAGCACATCCCAGTGCAACACAATTTTTGCATTTGTGACTTTTCAGGATTATAAAGCCTGCAGTTTCTATTAGCTTGGTTTCCACCATTGATGGTGTCATTGGAAGAAGTTTCTGAACTGTCCACAGCCCTCCTGTGAGACACAGACTGAGTAGAAAAAAATAGTGGTATTTTATCATGTACATTAATGAGGAGCTAATATACATCAGGGGTCGACATTAAGGGAAATTTGGCACTGGCCCTTTGGGCCAGTGGATTGTCCAAATCACTGGCCCCACCATTAAAATCACTGGCCCAGGGGAATCGCCCTTTTTCCTTTTTTTTGTATTTTTATTAGGGATGTCAGTAACGGTTAATTTTGTTGCCGACTAGCTGACAGGACTAACCGGAGGTTAACTGGATATTTATTTATTTATTTTTAACTAGCCTCTCCAGTATTTTTTAATAGGCCTACCGTAAATTTAATATGGGCCTACATTCATATTGGTAGACAAATGATACCTATCCTATACATTTATGTATGCTCCTTTTAAAAAGGCAATACAAATAAATATTAGACTTAATAATCAATAAACAACGCGTCGTGGTCTGCACGCATGGCTCTACATGCGTGCACGCACGCATAATCTACAACACTCGTCGTTTCCACTTCTGATCAGAACAATCAACTGGGCTGTTTTTTATTATTAAGAAAGAAGATGAACTTGCATGATCTGTGACTTTTCGCGGCGGAGAACCCCCTTTAAGTTCGTCTGGTATTATGATTTATGATGATGAGGAAGAGGAGGAGGATACGTTAGCGCATGGCAAACTTCGCCCAATAGCCATGCTAGTGTGGACAGAGGAGGACGCGGCGGCGGAGTTTATAGCGCTAAAAATGTCAAACACGTTGTCCCACTATGACTCGGTTTTAGTTTTGACAAGCGACGTGCACGGCAGTTCATTTCACAGCGTGGATGTAAACCTGGAGATCGAGGCTAAGCGCCGAGCGAGGTCTGGCAGCAGCCAGCCACAGCGGTTCAGTAGACAGAGCCAGGGGCGGATTGGCCATCTGGAGTACAGGGAGTTTCCCCGGTGGCCTGCGCCACCTAATAGCCTGGACAAGATCCAAAATGCACTAGTGGCAAAAAAATGAAACCAAATGGACCCGCAGGGGTCCATTTGGTTTCATTTTTTACGCTCTGAAAGAGTTACATCTGGTTAACCAGCTGCCCCCCCAGGGTGGCCTGTCAAAGGCAAAATTGTCCCGGTGGGAAAATATGTGCCAATCCGCCCCTGGACAGAGCCATAGATATATAAGAAAGCTAGATGGCTTGAGGTGGAGCCTCTGACGTCGTTCACGGCGGCCAGCGCGGGCGAGCCATCTAGCTTTCTTATATCTATGGAGAGAGCCATCTGTCGAGCGCATGAAAGAGGGAAAAACTGGAATAGAGCGTCTGTGTCAGAGCACAAAAAACAGCTATTTTAAAGTGTATGAGTTAGGATAAGTTTTTCTTCATGGACATTGACTAAATAAATAAAAAAAAATATTGTGAAATAAAAATGTATTTATTATTAATTTATTTTTAGGAGGTATTTCTCTACTGGCCCACGGGGCCAGTGTAGGGCGCCATCTGGTGGTCCGAACGTGTATTGCAAGCCATTCGGGCCATTCGGGCCATTTATAATGTCGACCCCTGTACATTGAAAATTGGTGAAGTGGTCCTTTAACAGACTTAACAATACATCAATAGCAGGAAAATAAACAGGGAGACACATATTAGGGCTTTTGAACACTGAACTCTGTCAGTCACAGTGTGAGACAGACAGACAGACAGACAGACAGACAGACAGACAGACAGACAGACAGACAGACAGACAGACAGACAGACAGACAGGGTCTCAATATGTGGGACACCTGAAAAGTCTATGAAATGTGGGTCCGTCCCACACAAAGAGGGACATCTGGTCACCCTAATGCTTCTGTATGGCCCTTATTTACATGGCAGCCATCTTAACATACAAGCTAACAAGCTAACAACAACAACTTCCCATTACAGCCCATTTATCCAAAACAAAAAAAGTCCTATGTGATTGTATTACAACAACATCAAACTCACCAACACTGCAGCCAAGAGTTTCAATTCTCCTCTTCACTCCACTACAGACATGCTATGAGCTACTTAATGTCCTTTCAGGTAAGAATGTTGTGTAGTTTGAAAGTACTTGTTAGATATCACTCAACAGCCCACATGCACCAGTAGAACACATAGCACCTGAACTAATCCCACTGTTGCTGTATCTGTATGTAAACAGTAACTTACTACTGTTTCCTAATAACCTTAGGTGAAAACAAGTGAAGGACATTTTCACTTCCTCCACACCAGAGCCTTCTAGGGGAGAGTTGCGATATTCCCGTTCACTCCTGTGCGTCAGGGCAATGGCGGTGCTGGAGGAGCAGCAGCGCTGATGTAGAAGCCGTTTGAGTGCACTCGGAAACCGGAAGTCGATGAATATGAATGGGACTCTATGGATTTAATCAGGGACCAGCAAAGAAGGCACGAAAACATCATGTATTAATGGCGGTGACCTCGTAAACAAAGTATTGATGCAGGCAAATTAAAGAATGCCTTCTGGAGGTTGATTTCGAATACTTTGTCACATGATTTGCAAATGATATCTAATTATATTGACGTCTTGAAAGTATTATTGCTGACTGAAACTGGTTTCAAAGCAGGCGATATCGCGAGAATTCACTGAAAAGCTAAGATTCTCGCGATAACAGCGGGGGAAGGAGTATGCAGAAAGTTATTTAATCAGTTATTTAATTCAGCTTTAATGACTTCATTTTAGTTATTCTTTAATAATAGTACAACATAAACATTACAGAGACTCTAGCCGTGACTGAACAATACTTTAAAACAGTTGTCTTTTTGCATACGTACCTAAAATAGCTCTTATTGCGCCGTTTTCGTTGAAAACAATGTACTCCCAATGACAGTTAGGACTGGGACTGCACTCATAGACGAATCTCTGTAGTCTCGTGCACGGTGCTCTGCTCTGCTTTCTGACCCCTCAATATCGCAACTCTCCTACTAGAAGGCTCTGCTCCACACTTCCTGTTTAGTAGTGTTGCCATGTCTGCTTATGATTACAAGCAATGCTTGGCTTGTTTTTTCCTGTAATGACCTTTGGAACCATTTGGTTCCATCTGTACACTTTCTGGGGTTCCGGAGATAGAAATGTCATTAAACAGGGGCAGTGTTGCCAACTGCCAAAATCCAAAATGCACTAGAATGCGCTAGATGCTTGCCTGGAAGGTGTGTAGACTTGGGATAATTCACATGGTGAATATTTTTAACTCTTGAGAGTGTAAAAATGAAACCAAATGGACCCGCAAGGGTCCATTTGGTTTCATTTCTACGCTCTCAAAGAGTTACATCTAGTTAACCAACTGACCACTGGTTGAAAACCACTGTCATAGGAGGAAAAATGGTGAAAAACGAGGGTTTAATTTCTGGCGCCTGTCAGACAATTTCACCCCAACTCACCAGCAACAAAAGCATCAGATTTTCCGCCATGAGTTTTTCACTGATTTTGGTGCTAGGGAAGTCTGGAAAAAAGCTAAATATAGTGACAAATCCGCCAAGTTGGCAACACTGAAGGACACTTTCACTCCCTCCACGCTTCCTATTTAGTAGTGTTGCCATGTCTACTCATTATAAGCAATGCTTGGCTTGTTTTTCTTGTAATGACCTTTGGAACCATTTGGTTGCATCTGTCGCTCTCTAGGGTTCCAGAGATAGAAATGTCATTAAACAGGGGTCTGTAGATTAATATGCACGTCAAACCCGGCATATCATTTCACAATTGGGTTCCCCAGGCTAATTATTGTCATTTTGAGTTGTCCTTGACATGAATACATTTGGGAACCGCTGTCCTATAGCGGGTGAAGATATTTTGGACAGTAACAACATGTTGATACAGACACCATGTGTCATTTTGGAGTGAATGTTAGTGGCAGGAACTCGCAAATACGAAGTAGTATTTAAAATGCAGGCATTTAGCAGATGCTCTACTTACATTAAAGGGACATTTCACCATGTTCACAATAAATACATGTTGACATGTACAATATTTAGAACACTTTTCTGGTGGTCTTTTTTTTTGCAAAAAATGGTTAAATGTCCCTTTAAGCAAAAGAAAATGCCAATACAACATATTCATATAACATTCTGTAGTTCATGTGAATCATTGATAAGCAAAATAAGTAACAGTAGAAAATCTACTGAAGTATAGGCTCTATATACTATAAGAAGTTTATTCCATAGTTCATGTTAACAATTAATTGCACATTTAGGGATATGGTTGCTGTGAAAAATATGCCAGTAAATAAAAGATTATCGGTATATCAAAAGATTAGATCAGTTCTCCACTTCACATGAATTATTTGTTGATTGTGGTTTAACTCAAGGCTTGTATTATTTACAACATATATTAATGATTCAATGCAAGTCTTGAATTCATTAAATGAATTAAATATTGAGTCAGCGGCAATGGTGCCAATACTCTGGGCATTAAAGATAATACTTGTAAAACTTTGACCCATGAAAACATTATGGAAATCATTTTACCTTTTTGTAAATCCGCTGGTGTACTGGAGGTGTGTGCACACTAGTGTGCCAGTTCTAGAAATAGGATTTTACTTTTCATTGGTTAATTTGGTAGTTTTTTATATCAGGGGCGGATCTAGGCATAGGCATGGGGGGGAAATGCCCCCCTAAATGCCCAGTCTGTCCCACCAAACATGATGGAATGCAAAACAACTTCATCTTCTGCCCCCTAATTGGGAAAGGTATTACATCCGCCCATGTTTTATATGACTAATATAAATAAATATAAAACAACAAATGTTGACAAACAAATAAAACAGGATAGTACAACTGCATAAACTGCAACCATGGCATGTCCTTCCAAATACTATAAAGCTTGTGGCAAAATTGGTATCATCAAAAATAGTCTCAAATTTATATTCCACTGTTTCACAAGAAGCATCTCAGAAACATTTTGTGTCTTTTATTTACCACAGAGGGGCGGCGTTGGCTCAGGGGTAGAGTCACCGGCGGAGGGTAACCGCAAGGTTGCCGGTTCGATCCCGGGTTCCCCCAGAGTTAGTGTCGAAGTGTCCTTGAGCAAGATACTGAATCCGTAATTGCTCCTGATGTGCTGGTTGTGCCTTGCATGGTTTCCACTGCCATCAGTGTGTGGATGTGTGCGTGAATGGGTGAATGTAATGCACAATCTATGTAAAGCACCTTGGATAAAGGTGCTATTGTATCTAAATGGACAATTTATCAATTTGGGTCAGAGGTTTTTTAACAGGTGGTCCCCAGGCTAAATGATGGAAAGTTGGTTAACCAGATGCAACTCTTTGAGAGCGTAAAAATGAAACCAAATGGACCCTTGCGGGTCCATTTGGTTTCATGTTTACACTCTCAAGAGTTAAAATATTCATCATGTGGGACTGTTTTGTTTCCCGAATCCAAATTATTGTGGACAAAAGTCAAAGAAATCTTTCGTTTTGCGGTCTGTGGGGCCAAAATGTCATCAAATGGTCTGTGGCTCAAATACTGAATAAATAGTGGGCAGCTGTTATGAAAAAGGTTGAAAACCACTGATTCAGATCATGCCAGAAGAGGTCTGGTCTGGTGCAGAGGGGGAAAAAAGTGGGTAAACAAAATGAAATGACTAAAGTGAATTCATTTTCTATTGTTCATTTCTCCTGTCGTATTTCACAGTTCCATCCGTCTGCGCCATCAATCAACATCATCGAGGTCTGAGATGAGGGATGGGCTGCTGCAGACAGGAGAGGGAAATCTCCCCCCTATCTCTCTCTCTCTCTCTCCCCCGCCTCCCTCCTGTTGCGGCCGGTTCCTTCATTCATTGCCAACCATTCTCACTTTATGGAAGACATTCTGGGCCAAGTCAAGCTGTCAGCTAAACGTTTGGCCGGCGTGTTGGTGTTGTTTGCAGGAGCAGGTCGGCCAAGTTCACCCAGCAGAAGACCAAAATGCATGCACACGTTTATTTTTTCCTCCACGCAGACACAAAAAGACAACCATACTACTCACACACACATACAGTACATGCATACAGGTGCACACTTTGCAGTATACCTCCAAGGCAATTGCCAATAAAAAACAGTTCTCAAGCGTTCTAGTTCTCTAGATTCTAGTTTCTGACACTAGATTCTAGTTTCTGACACTAGATTCTAGTTTCTGACACTAGATTCTAGTTTCTGACAGTAGATTCTAGGTTCTGACCCTAGATTCTAATAGCTGACACTAGATTCTAGTATCTGACACTAGATTCTAGTTTCTGACAGTAGATTCTAGTTTCCGACACTAGGTTCTAGTTTCTGCCGCTGGATTCTAGTATCCGACTCTATATTCTAGTTTCTTCCAATACATTCTAGTTTTTGGCGCTAGATTCTACTTTCTGATGACACTATATTGTGTTTTTTTTTACTGAAATCTGTGTTCTGTGTCACTGATGCTCAAAATATTTCATGCCAAGGACTTATCTGTTTGGCTACAGATCAGACCCACATCTGTTGTTCTAACATTCTTTTCAAAAATAGCAGAACTACAAAAATGTCTACAAAACTACAGAATATCAGATGGAAGCTCATAGCACGCCACTCGGTGGTGCGCTATGAAAACAAGCGCTTTCAAACCCTGATGGCAAGATGGCCGTGGTCTGAATACTGTCAGTACTGTCAGTAGAGCAACAGCTTCTATGATTGTGCTTTGCAGTAGTACTATGGGTAAAACAATGACTTCCACCAGCCTCTTCTTTTTAGTGGAAATATAAAGAACGTTTGACCTGCTCACCAAAACACACACTGCATGTGTTATTAAAGGGGAGGTCCACCCATTTTCAACACTTTAATATGTCATTAATATACCTTAGAGATGATGTGTGGACATGATAAAAAAACGTTCTGTGTTTCCTAGAAATGGAGGTCTGAAGAAAACCATTATCCTGATGAAACACGTCTTGATGACATCATCAAGATGTATTCCACCATGTTAATGGATTTCTTTCGACGCTTCTTTTTTCTGAGAGCTTACACCAAATGAACCTGTTAGGGGTGGACTTTTTGTCCAGAGAGGGATTGTTTTTCACTGCTAAAATAACAATTATTTTTGCCCTCTACCGATATATATTACAAGATAAAAACCTCCATAGAAGAATATTTTGGTCGGGTTCAGTGTTTCCACCAAGGAAAGTACATTTTCTAATCACAAAAGCTGTGTTTTGGTGAGTAGGTCAAACATTATTATTTATATTTCCAATAAACAATTAGAGAGGCTTGATCAAAGAGAAATCACTGTTCTACCCGTAGCACACTCACAGAAGCTGTGGCGCTACTGACCAGAGCTAATACGTCACTGTTTTCATCTCTGGGAGAGGAAGCCTGTATTATAGATCTCAAATTTGTAAAAGGCAGTGTATTTTTGATATAGTAAAAGTAGATGCTATGTCAATATTGTATGTTGTTAGAGATAAAAAAAAAAAATCTCCAAATTAGATAGATTGATGATTTCAATAAAACATGTACTTTTCTGTTAGCTCACCAAATACTAATGTACAGTCACCTCACTAAGGAATGGAGCTGTGCAATATGTATTGCAGACAGTGTTGCCAACTGCCAAAATCCAAAATGCAGTAGTGGCAGTTCCAAAATGCACTAGAGCAGTGGGTTTTCGACCATTTTCATACCAGGGCCCACTGTTTATTCTGCAATTTATGGGATTAATTCAGGAGAAACAACTGGAAAATGTTGGTCAAAATAGCAGTTCCTCTACATTTTCTAAATGGGTAGATTCTTGAAAATTAGGTAATTCAGATGCTTGAATGTAATTTAACTCTTAAGAGCGTAAAACGAAACCAAATGGACCCGTAAGGGTCCATTTGGTGAAAATTAGTGAAAAACTCCATTTGGAGTTTTTCACTAATTTTGGCGCTGGGGGGGGTCGTCTGGAAAAGAGCTAAATATAGTGACAAACACGCCAAGTTGGCAACACTGGGCCTGCTGTACAGGGGGCAAAGGGCAATAAAAAGGGCAAAAAGGGGAAAAAGTCAAATGCTGTATTTTTCATCACATTTTGCATTCATGATACAATATATAAAACCATCTCCTGTGCATTTACAGTGCTGTTTAGAGAGAAAGATGCATGCAGGTGATTTGCCTGTAGCGTAGCTGAAGTACAGTAAATAATGCAAAAGAATAAATATTAACGCAATACTGTGATTTTCCTTCTTCTCTATACTGTATGTCTTACTTTTAAACATAATAAACATGTCTTTTTTTTACATACAGTGTTTCACAATACATTGCTGTTGTACATTACATTGAAAGTAAAGTTTCTTTTGAACAGCATCTTGGTAACAGTGTTAAAAGGATATTCCACTTTCAAAAAATGTTTTGGTCATTTCATGGTCTACTCAGTCTCATGTGAACACACCAGACAGTTTATAAGTTACTCCTTTCGATATTTGATGTTCATTATAGTGTATCCGCCTCCTTCCTATACAAACCCATTATAACTTAAAACTCCATTTTAACCATGACAGATTATTCGAAAATAAACCAATCTTTTTTTTCTGGTGACTCATATTTTCCTCCTAATACGTGAGAGGGACGTGGAATTTTATTTACAGTTTTCATTTATTGAGAGAGATTTATTTATTTTCATTTATGTGCTGAAAGACACATCATCATGCAAATAATTACAATTACGAATACCTTTCGGACGCTTAAATTACAGATCCAACCCACCGTTAGATGAATTAGTTCTAATAAAATCCTGCACCTGAATTAAGCAAGAGTTCCATATAGCCTGGGCTGAATTATATGCAGTCTGTGTATTCGCCACAATGTGACACTGAGTTTTGGTCTAAAACATGGAGTTGTATAGCACTGTATTATTTAAATATCTGTAGCTTTTGCACAGAATCAGCGAAAAACAAGACAGAAGAAGTAATTCCAGCTAGTCACTGTCATCGCAACTCTCAAAATACCACTATTGGCAAAAACAAGAACGAAAAAACAAATTAAATGCAAAATTGGCAGAAACGATGAAAGCGTTGCAGTGAAGCATGAGAACCCTGTCTGCTTTGAGCAGACTATTGATGGATTAACAAAAGCCATCGCAAACAACCAAACAGACGACCTTTTAGTCTGTGAGGACCAGGGGCGGATCTAGGCATGGGCATAGGGGGGGCAATGCCCCCCTAAATGCCCAGAATGCCCCACCATACATGATGGCATGCAAAACATGCCAAAACCCAAGATATTTCAAATTAAAGTGCTTATATTTAAAATGATTTGAAACACTACTACTGCTACTAACTAACTACAGCTGTGTCACCACTAAACCAACAGCATTTCATCATTGAAAACAGAAAACTCTCTGAGTCAGACCTTTAGCTTTATGCATGCTGCGTGTCTGTTGCAACTTCAACAACAACTGATGTTATTATTGATTCTTAGCCTACTTACTGTAAATGAAAATGGTATGGGGGCGGCTTGACACAATTGGGAAATGTTACATCCAGGCCTGATTATAACCACCTTCAACCTAGCATCCCTGTTTTTGGACATGATGATGCTTAATTGCGTAACAAAAGTCCTGTAATAGAAAATGGTATGGGTGCGTCTTCGCGCAACGGGCGATGAAGCCGCACCCATACCATTTTCTCTTGCCCCTCCAACATGTTCTCCCCCCCCCCCCCCCCCCAAATGGGACATGTTATATCCGCCCCTGCTGAACACACAATAGTTTCTGCTCAAGAGCTGCCTGTTAACATGATTAAAAGTGTCAGCAGCCAAAGTATTTCCTTATTTCTCAATGCCTGCTTCTCAATCAGTGGTTTTCAACCTTTTTCATACCAGGGCCGAGTATTTATTCAGAATTTTGGGCCACAGACCACCATTTGATAACATTATGGTCCCATAGACCAGGGGTTTTCAACCTTTTTGACACCAGGGACCACCATTTATTCAGCATTTGAGCCACGGACCACCATTTGATGACATTTTAGACCTAAAACTGAAGAATTGTTTTGGTTTTGTTCACAATTCCAGGCTGGATTTTGCATACAAAACAGTGTAGAGTTCTTAATTAAATAGTACTAATTCAGATGATGAATATTTTAACTCTTGAGAGTGTGAAAATGAAACCAAATGGACGCGCAAGGGTCCATTTGGTTTCATTTTTACATTCTCAAGAGTTACATCTGGTTAACCAACTTTTCATCATTTGCTGGATTTCGGAGAAAACAAAAACAGTCAAACATACAGATCAAAACATTAAATCTCTACATTCTCTAGTTGTGTAGACTTGGTCTAATTCACATGATGAATATGACCCGCCCCAGGGTCCATTTGGTTTCATGTTTACGCTCTCAAAGAATTACATGTGGTTAACCAAATTTCCATCATTTAGCCTGGGGACATTACAATTACAATTCACAATTTAGGCATTTAGCAGATACTCTTGATCCAGAGCGACTTTACAATGCTGAAAATGTTACAATTTAATCAGGATTGACAATACTTTTTACAATATACAATGAAGCGCTAAAACAATGTACCGTAATACATTAGGCAACCTATAAAAGTCATTGCAGCAAGTACTGTGGGTTGGTATGGGTTGGGGACCACCTGGAATCCTCTCCAGGACCACTGGTGGTCCCCAGACCACTGGTTGAAAACCCCTGTTCGAAATGAAGACTCTGATGATCATCAATCATCCTCCAACCTCCATGGACAGCATGCAGTGACATCAAAGAAACAGAGGAAGAGAGAAATCAAATATTAAATCTTTGATCATATAGTAGTCAGTAGCGAAAAACTTTCTGACAAGGAAAGGACAGGCCTGGAGCGTTTGTAAGATCAACCTGTTCAAAGTTCAAAGCCTGTGTGGAGTGAAAAATCCTTCTTTGGGAAATATGGAAAATATGGAAAGTTGTTTAACCAGATGTAAGTCTTTGAGAGCGTAAAAACACTCACTTTGAGAGCGTTTTACACTCTCAAGAGTTAAAATATTCATCATCTGAAATAGCACAAATCCACACAACTAGAGAGTGTAGAAGATTAATGGTCATTTTGATCTGTATGTTGGACTGTTTTGTTTCCCACATCCAGCCTGGAATTTTGGACAACAGCAGTAAGTAAATGTTTACTTTTGGGGGTCTGTGGGGCTAAAACGTCATCAAAATACTGAATAAATGGAGGTCCCTGGTATCAAAATCGTTGGTCTTACTATTACTTTTATCTTGAGATTAAATTAACATTACGCAGACAGTAGTTCAGCCTTTAGTCTTGGCCCTCCACAATATTTGATGTATCTCATTTGGTCCCCTGGGGACCAAAAAAAAAACCAATAAAAGGCCACCATTTCAAGGTGGCCTTTTATTGTGGACAGTCTAAGGTACACCTGTGCACTAACCATGATGTGACATCTGCATCTATATATATATACAGTATATATATACAGTATATATATACAGTATATATATATATATATATATATATATATATATATATATATATATATATATATATATATATATATATATATATATATATATATATATATATATATATATATATATATATATATAGGCTGTTGAAAATAGTTAATTAATGGGATTAAATTAATTTTGTTGATTAATCTGATTAAAAATTTTAACGCAATTAACTCATGTGCACACTGACTCAACCCACTGAGCATTTTCTCATTGAAAGAAATGGGTAGAGCACAGATTTACGGAGACATATAGCCGTGTGTCTCCCTGTAACCAGAGCCATAGAGTATAGCTGGAGGATCTACAAGCATTGAGGGCCTTTAGATCACCTATTTTGATAAATATTTTAAAGATAAATGGTTATTTTTTTTACAGATTCAGTTTCCTTTTTAAATGTTGAAATCCTGTACAGGAAAACATGCATATTTTGGACATAGTTCGAATGGTGATTAATCATGATTAAATTAATTTTGAAGCTGTGATTAATTTGATTAAAATTTTTAATCATTCAACATCCCTGACACACACACGACCTTTATATAGATTTTAAAGGTCTTGTTCCAAAAATGATCCAGTATCTGCAGTGTGTCCCAGGCTGGTAGCTGTGTCTGCTGAATGTGTGTCCTCCAGAGTAGAGGTTCTGAGGGGTCAAGTGGTTCAGGGATAGAGATGGTTCCAGGACCAATTAATTTCCCTGCAGATGAATATCTAGTAGTGTATGCAAATGTGTGTTGACCCTTGAACCGCCGGAGCGTTTCCACCTATAAAAGGAAACGTCCTGCATGGTGAAGCAGGAGGAGGTCAATGCAATTAACTTAAACACTTGACTATACCAGAACAGAAGAAACAGAGGGACGCTTGAATGTTAAAAGTGTGGAAAAACCATTGCAAAGCCAATGGCCGCATATAGGCAGAATCAAAGCTATGTACGGTATTTTCCACACTATAAGGCGCACCGGATTATAAGGCGCACCGGATTATAAGGCGCACCTTTTAAAACTGATTTCATATATAAGGCGCAACGGATTATAAGCCGGCGCAGTGAATAGAAGCTACTACAGTTAACATAGAATAGAAGCTACTGCAGTCAAATGATCCATATATAAGGCGCACTGGATTATAAGGCGCACTGTGGATTTTTGAGAAAATTAAAGGCTTTTAGGTGCGCCTTATAGTCCGGAAAATACGGTACTATAATAATCATACCTAACCTCAATAATCTTAATAATGTTGATGAAAACTGTCTCATCCCACACTACCCGATGACATTTTGTCAGGATTCCCGTGGGTACCGTGGGTCCTGCAGGAATCTCGCAGGATTGGGGTTATCTGTGTTAATTCCAGGATTGGGACAGGACGGGAATGAGGAGCGTGCAGGAGCGGGAATGACATCGATCTATAAATGATAATGATCATTTTCAGCTGGTCGCTCTGCCAACCAAAATAATGGACATGAACATTTTTGTTGTAGTTCATCTTTCAGTGAGCCAACTCTCTTTTGACCTCTGTCAACAACTATACTATTAACTAACAAAAAAAGGCAGTGAAAAACATAATTTGGAGTGGGAGCAGGACAGGATCAGGAATCATTCTACAGCAGTAGGACAGGATGGGGTTTTATTTTAGACTCTGGTCCAGGATTGGGACAGGACAGGATTTTTTTTCTGTGGGAGTGGGATGGGACAGGAGTGGAAATCCACTCCCATTTCAGCCTCTATCCCACATTAATCGATTAGTCACCAATCACCATTATGTTAGATGTATGAGTAACGACACGGAATGACAACTCCTGTTTTATTGGGCAGAATCCACTTTGTTCCTTTTTGTTTTCCAATCATCATCACTCGAGTTCCCTCGACTTCTGCGTCTGAAATGACCTGTTCTTTTTCTCTCTGTGACAGTGGTCCACACAAATGCACCTTCTGTGGTCCATAGTGTCTGAAGTGCACATGCAAAAAAGTGTGACAGGCCTGCAATATTAATCTGCAGGATTTACAAGAGTTACATACAGTATCTATAAGGGTCCAAGTGCCGTGGGGAATGATGTGATCTACCTGCACAGCCTGTGTGATCTACTGGTAGATCATGATCTACCTTTTGGGCACCCCTGGTGTAAACCATCAAATGAGTATACTGTATATTTTTAATTTTATTTATATATTTCACATAAACGTCATGATTGAGGTTTGTTGCTTTCGTATATGTCATTGGTCATAATATTTGCATAAACCAGTAAATTACCCTTGACCTTTACCCTTTAACCCTTATAAACTAAAGTGAAATGCCTGCAATAAATATATTTTTGTGATCATTAGAACGCCTAGAAAATGTACATTCATAATATTAAAAGATATCACAAAAATTATTTCAGTAACACGGCATATAACAGTATATACGTGGTCTGTTTCTGCATGCACCTGGACCATTAGTGGGTACCGGTTTGCAGGCTATTTGAATAAAACCTGTGGGAGTAATATAAAGATGTGTTTTTGCAAAACTTAGCCTCATGGTGGTGCTAAAGAGATAGATGTGAAACATCTATCTTGAACAAATGCAAGTGTGCATGCACTTGTCTTAAAGGAGAATTACGCTCATTTTCAACATTTTAATATGTTATTAATATACCTTAGAGATGTTGTGTGGACATGGTAAAAAGTTCCCCCAATTCTGTGTTTCCTAGAAATTGAGGTCTGAAAAAAAAAAAAAAAAAATCATTAGCATGGTGAAATACATCTTGTTAATGAGTTTCCTTTTTTCTGAGAGTGTACAAATGGAACCAAATGGACCCGCTAGGGTCCATTTGGTTCACATTTGTACAATCTCAGGAAAAAAAAAATGAAAATGGGTGGAATTCCCCTTTAAGAGGCATCCCCCCATAGTCTAGATGGAAAGGGGGGTCCGCGCGCATATAGTGGTTTTTTTTTCGAAACCTGTTTTTTCTTAATCCTTGAAGGGTCTACTTTGAGATTCTGCCAGGTACCGAGAAAAAAAAATGTCCCAAGGGGTCCATTTTTAACCTTTTCTTACACATACCCCACCTAAATATGCAAATGAGGAGGCAAGAGAAAACAGCATAACTATTCACATAAACAACCTACAGGGACAAATGAACACATTTTTCCATACAATGTGGACCCGAGGAATACAGAAAAAATGGTGTTATGAAGATTCAAGCACATCTTGACTCTATTTAGGGTCAAAAACTGCACAAAAATAGCTGAAAATGTTCGGATCACATTTATATTTCTCTGTTTACTAAGTTCTTATGTGGATTTTGAAGTTCCATCTGTTATTTTCTTAATCCTTGAAGTGTGTAGTTTTAGATTCTGCCAGGTACTTGGCAAGAAAATGTCCCATGGGGTTCATTTTTAACCATTTTTACACATACCGCACCAAAATATGCAAATCAGGAGACAAGAGAAAACAGCCTAACTATTGACTCAAACAACCTACAGGGACAAATGAACACATGTTTCCATACAATGTGGACCTGAGGAATTCAGAAAAAGTGGTATTATAAAGATTCAGACGCATTTTGACTCTATTTTGGGTTAAAAACTGCACAAAACAGCTGAAAATGCTCGGATCACATCTATATTTCTGTATTTACTAACTTCTTAAGTGAATTTTGGTGTTCCAACTGTTATTTTCTTAATCATTGAAGTTTGTAGTTTTAGATTCTGCCAGGTACTTGGCAAGAAAATGTCCCTTGGGGTTCATTTTTAACCATTTTCACATATACCCCACCAATGCAAATCAGGAGACAAGAGAAAACAGCCTAACTATTGATTCAAACAACCTACAGAGACAAATGAACACATGTTTCCATACAATGTGGGCCTGAGGAATTCAGAAAAACCTATTATAAAGATTCAAACGCATTTTGACACTAGTTTGGGTCAAAAACTGCACAAAAATGGCTGAAAATGCTCGGATCACATCTATATTTCTGTATTTATTAACTTCTAACTTTTTGGTGTTCCAATACTTATTTTCTTAATCCTTGCAGGTAGATTCTGCCAGGTATCCGTCTAGAAAAATGTCCCATGGGCTTGATTTTAACCCTATCTTACACAATCCTACCCAAACCCGAAAGTGGGACGAAAGATAAAACAGCATAACTATTGACAATATCAAACTACAGGCACAAAGTGACATGTTTCCATATAATTCAGACCCAAAGAATACAAAGAAATTGTTATTATTGAGATTCAAGCACATGTTGGCTATTACAGGACAAAACACCCCGCAAATACCTGAAAAATGCTTTGATTTTGCATTTCAATATTTTGCCGCATATGAAGGTGAAATAATGTCCCATGGGGTTCCTTTTGGGGTTCACTATTAAGGCTCGGTCACCTCATTTTTTTAGGCTGGTCATTGGCAAATCCAGAGCAATCTACTACTGTAGTACATCTAAAGACCAATGTACTGTATCTATAGCAGGAGACCACTGTCAGGAAGTAGCCTTGCCAGGCCATGATGTCATGAGGCCCGGCTGAGACATTGAGTCCCATATAGGTCATAATGGTTCCATATAGGAGTGCATCTCCTGCTTTTGTAGCATGAGACAGCTTGATATACAAGTACACCCCCTGGGCATGACACTAGTATGTTGCAGGGACCCCCAATCCAACCCTTAATGTTGAGTACCAGTACCATGCAGGGAGGCATTGGGTCCCATTTAGAGTCTCTGGTATGACTGGGCCGGGAATCGAACACCAACCTCCGAGTCTCAGGGCAGACACTCTACCCACAAGACCACTGAGCTGGTATTTCTGTATGCATAGACCATTACACAACATCTCTGTGACCCCTGTACTGCTTTTATATATGTACGTGCACTACTGCACTGTGTCTATAGACCACCCTAGTGCATCTGTGGTCCACTGTAGTGCATTCTTAAATGGCTCTAGAGCATCTCTAGACTACTGTAGTGCCTTTGCAGAGTAATGTAGTGCTTCTTTAGACCACTTTAGTGCAATTGTAGATTCTATAGCATTGTACAGATGTTGTACAGTGCTTTGCATAAGCACTATACCAGTTTACAGACCATGACAGAGCTCTACTGATTCAATATAGTGGTCTAGAGATGTTCCAGAACCAATAAGAATGCACTACAGTGGACCACAGATGCACTAGGGTGGTCTATAGACACAGTGCAGTAGTGCACGTACATATATAAAAGCAGTACAGGGGTCACAGAGATGTTGTGTAATGGTCTATGCATACAGAAATACCAGCTCAGTGGTCTTGTGGGTAGAGTGTCTGCCCTGAGACTCGGAGGTTGGGGTTCGATTCCCGGCCCAGTCATACCAAAGACTTTAAATGGGACCCAATGCCTCCCTGCATGGTACTGGTACTCAACATTAAGGGTTGGATTGGGGGTCCCTGTCACATACTAGCGTCATGCCCAGGGGTGTACATGTATATCAAGCTGTCTCATGCTACAACAGCAGGAGATGCACTCCTATATGGAACCATTATGACCCATACCCACCATCCCTAGACCTGAGGCAACTTCAGCCTTTTGTAGTCCCCATGGTCTCCAACTTGGGAGTTAAAATGGACAATGCTTTTAAACTTGATAAACAAATAAATGCGGTTGTGAAATCTAGTTTTTATCATCTTAGGCTTTTATCCCAAATCAAATCAGTTTTATCTCCCAAGGATCTAGAGCGGGTAATTCATGCTTTTATTACAACACGCCTTGATTACTGCAATGCACTTTATGCTGGCATCACCCAGGCCTCCCTCTCCCGTCTCCAATTGGTCCAAAATGCCGCTGCTCGCCTTTTAACAGGAACCCGGAAATATGAACACATCACACCCATTTTAGCTGCACTCCACTGACTCCCGGTTTATTTTAGAATTCATTTTAAGACATGGATTAGCCCCAACCTATATATCTAACCTCATCCAGATTTACACCCCAGGGAGATCCTTACGGTCCGAAAATGAATTTTTACTGGTGGTCCCTAGAGCTCGGTGCGAGAGAAGAGGGCACCGGGCCTTCTCAATCATTGGCCCTAAACTGTGGAACCAACTACCCAAAGACATCAGAAAGGCCCAATCACTGCCCGTTTTCAAAACACTGCTAAAAACGCACTTTTACTCCCTGGCTTTTAACAGTGTCTGATTTTATTGTTTTATTTGTTTTATTTGTTTTATTTTTTGTATTATTGTATTATTATTGTAATTCACCATGCTTGTTTTAACACTGTTTTAATATGTTTGTTGTACAGCACTTTTGGCCAACATTGTTGTTTTAATTTAATAAAGTTGGATTGGATTGGATATATGGGACTCAATGTCTCAGCCGGGCCTCATGACATCATGGCCTGGCAAGGCTACTTCCTGACAGTGGTCTCCTGCTATAGATACAGTACATTGGTCTTTAGATGTACTACAGTAGTAGATTGCTCTGGATTTGCCAATGACCAGCCTAAAAAAAATGAGGTGACCGAGCCTTAATAGTGAACCCCAAAAGGAACCCCATGGGACATTATTTCACCTTCATATGCGGCAAAATATTGAAATGCAAAATCAAAGCATTTTTCAGGTATTTGCGGGGTGTTTTGTCCTGTAATAGCCAACATGTGCTTGAATCTCAATAATAACAATTTCTTTGTATTCTTTGGGTCTGAATTATATGGAAACATGTCACTTTGTGCCTGTAGTTTGATATTGTCAATAGTTATGCTGTTTTATCTTTCGTCCCACTTTCGGGTTTGGGTAGGATTGTGTAAGATAGGGTTAAAATCAAGCCCATGGGATATTTTTCTAGACGGATACCTGGCAGAATCTTAAAATACACCTGCAAGGATTAAGAAAATAAGTATTGGAACACCAAAAAGTAAGAAGTTAATAAATACAGAAATATAGATGTGATCCGAGCATTTTCAGCCATTTTTGTGCAGTTTTTGACCCAAACTAGTGTCAAAATGCGTTTGAACCTTTATAATACCACTTTTTCTGAATTCCTCAGGCCCACATTGTATGGAAACATGTGTTCATTTGTCTCTGTAGGTTGTTTGAATCAATAGTTAGGCTGTTTTCTCTTGTCTCCTGATTTGCATTGGTGGGGTATGTGTGAAAATGGTTAAAAATGAACCCCAAGGGACATTTTCTTGCCAAGTACCTGGCAGAATCTAAAACTACAAACTTCAATGATTAAGAAAATAACAGTTGGAACACCAAAATTCACTTAAGAAGTTAGTAAATACAGAAATATAGATGTGATCCGAGCATTTTCAGCTGTTTTGTGCAGTTTTTAACCCAAAATAGAGTCAAAATGCGTTTGAATCTTTATAATACCACTTTTTCTGAATTCCTCAGGTCCACATTGTATGGAAACATGTGTTCATTTGTCCCTGTAGGTTGTTTGAGTCAATAGTTAGGCTGTTTTCTCTTGTCTCCTGATTTGCATATTTTGGTGCGGTATGTGTAAAAATGGTTAAAAATGAACCCCATGGGACATTTTCTTGCCAAGTACCTGGCAGAATCTAAAACTACACACTTCAAGGATTAAGAAAATAACAGATGGAACTTCAAAATCCACATAAGAACTTAGTAAACAGAGAAATATAAATGTGATCCGAACATTTTCAGCTATTTTTGTGCAGTTTTTGACCCTAAATAGAGTCAAGATGTGCTTGAATCTTCATAACACCATTTTTTCTGTATTCCTCGGGTCCACATTGTATGGAAAAATGTGTTCATTTGTCCCTGTAGGTTGTTTATGTGAATAGTTATGCTGTTTTCTCTTGCCTCCTCATTTGCATATTTAGGTGGGGTATGTGTAAGAAAAGGTTAAAAATGGACCCCTTGGGACATTTTTTTTTCTCGGTACCTGGCAGAATCTCAAAGTAGACCCTTCAAGGATTAAGAAAAAACAGGTTTCGAAAAAAAAACCACTATATGCGCGCGGACCCCCCTTTCCATCTAGACTACCACTACAACAGGTTACAGCGTTTAAACATATACTCTCCCCCTTGTGCCTTTGTCCTGGCGGAGACAGAAATAGGCCTACTCATTTTGAATTTGAAAGAACGATTCCTGTCTGAAATGGCTTCCATTTTTCACCTGTCAGGTAGTGACATGTCCTTTCAAAGATCACACCGTGTTGCGACGCAATAAATCTTCCATGGTCAAGTGCAGTAGGTGAATAGTGGCAGCAGCAGCAGCAGCAGCAGCAGCAGCAGCAGCCACAGAGCAAACACACATCACAGGCAGGCTGATATGGAATGCTCCAGGGCACACGGTCCACAGTTCAACAACCTGCATTATTTATATTAAAAAAACAGGTTTCAAACAATGCCGGATCTAGAGGGGGGGCAGGGGTGGGCCGAGCCCACCTACCTAAACAAGCATCGTGCTGCCCACCCAATGAAAGGTTCTAGGAGGTCCCCAGGCTAAATGGTGGAAAGTTGGTTAACCAGATGTAACCTGCGGTTAAAAATAAAGGACACTAGTAACACTACTGAACCACTACAACTGCTACTAACTAACTACAGCTGTGTCACCACCACTAAACCAACAGCATTTCATCACTAAAAACAGAAAACTCTCTGAGTCAGACCTTTTGCTTTATGCATGCTGCGTGTCTGTTGCAACTTCAACAACAACTGATGCTTTACTTGACTAATAGAAGTCCTGTAACTGAAAATGTTTTGGGTGCGGCTTCATGGACCATGAAGCCGCCCCCTAACCATTTTCACCTGCCCTCCCAATTGGAAAATGTTAATATCCGCCCCTGTCCACAGTCCATATGGATGTAAATGTGGGAACCTGGGTTATTATTTTTTTTATTTTAAAAAGAAACCTTTTGAACATATTGCAGACTCAAGGTCTGCAAATAGCAGCACTGGGCAATCGTGCTTTTTAAAAAAATAAACAGGACATGGACCTTCATATGCTATATATTCAGGGTTTAGGGAATTGGTTTCCAAACCTATTCATGTCAAGGACCAGCCCCCCCAAAATTAAGACTCATTGTCTCATTTCATATATGATATGAAGTTCATATATTAAAACATATACACATACAGTACATATACACATACGTACTGTACTTATACGTAGGGGACCAATTTCATATATGTACATATATTTTGATGTGGGACATTATAAGTAACTTTAACTTATAATATACGGTAAATAAGTTGCTGCAACTGGACCTTTTGGGGTACATTTTGTTCCATTTGTAGTTTTCAAAGGTACAGACAGACCCTCCATTTCAAACTATCATCAACTATACAGTATTTAGCTGCATGGGGACCCCCCCGGACCCCACTTTGGGAAGCAGTGCAGTAGAGGTCATGCTTTATCAGAGAGAGAGCTCAGGGCGCAGTAAACACAAGTATCTCTTCTATCCACACACAGTCTTATCATGTAGAGCCACAGGCGCTGATGGGATTCAGGCAGGGCACAGGGTAGGACACTTACAGTCTAGGATCACCCAGGGGCGGATGTAGCATTTCCCAATTGGGGGGCGGGGCCCCGGGGGGTATGGGTGCGGCTTCATGATGAAGTCGCACCCATACAATTTTCAGTTACAGGACTTTTATTGAGCAAGTACGTCAATAATAACATCACGCAGCATGCGTAAAGGTCTGACTCAGAGAGTTTTCTGTTTTCAATGATGAAATGCTGTTGGTTTGACAATTGTAGTTATAGTTAGTAGCATAGTGTTTCAAATCATTTTAATTATAAGCACTTTAATTTGAAATTTGGGTTGTTTGCATGCCATCATGTTTAGTGGGGCAGTCTGGGCATTTAGGGTGCATAATTTGTCCCCCTAAATGCCCAGACGGACCATGCCTAGATCCGCCCCTGAGCTCATCCCGTCTTGTTCAGACTGACATGTGAAGGTCAAAGGGAAGAAAGAAGCTTCCAATTACATGTACCCAGAGGAGTACATGTGACATGTGGACCATAATGCTCTGAGGACATTATGGTCACCACTTCAGGTACAGTACTATAGTGTCCTTTAAAACAGCCCTGAAAATCCACCTTTCTGCATGTCAAAGGTCTAGGACAGGGGTTTTCAACCTTTTTCTTCACAGGGACCATTATTTATCCAGCATTTGAGCCACGGACCACCATTTGAGAATATCTTAGCCCCACAGACCCCATATCTAAAGATGTATTTAGCTTTTGTCCACAATTCCAGGCTGGATTTGGGAAACAAAACAAGCAAAACATACATTCCAAAATGGCTAATTCAGATGATGAATATTTTAACTCTTGAGAGTGTAAAAATGAAACCAAATGGACCCGCAAGGGTCCATTTGGTTTCATTTTTACGTTCTAAAGAGTTACATCTGGGTAAACAACTTAGCTGGGGACCACACCTGGAACCCTCTCAGGGACCACTGGTGGTCCCCGGACCACCTGTTGAAAACCCCTGGTCTAGGAAATGACCTACACCATAGGTGTGAAACTCTGGCCGTTGTGTAATTTCCTTTGGCCCTTGCGGCAACATCAAATTAACATTAGAACTGGCTCGCCGGTGTTATACAGCCGTGGCACCGCTGTAACACTGCATTCACCACTAATACTACAGATCCCCATAATGCTCTGCTGTTGTTTTGCTGTCTGCTCTGTAATATACAGCAGTGGTTTTCAAAGTTTTTCATCCCAGGGCCCACCATTTATTCAGCATTTGAGCCACAGACCACCATTTGAGGATATTTTAGCCCCACAGACCCCCCAAACTGATTTCCTTTGATTCTGTCCATGACCATTAATCTTCTAGTTGTGTAGATTAGGACTAATTCACATGATGAATATTTTAACTCTTGAGAGTGTAAAAAATGAAACCAAACCTGGACCCTTGCGGGTCCATTTGGTTTCATTTTTACGTTCTCAAGAGTTATTTCCAGTTAAACAACTTAGCTGGAGACCATCTGGAACCTAGCCCCGCGGCTTTGTTCAGTTTTAAATTTTGGCCCACTCTGTATTTGAGTTTGACACCTTGGCCTGCCCTTCCCATCCACCCTACTGCAGGGATGTCAAACTCAAATACAAAATAGGCCAAAATAGAACAATTGGTACAAGTCGAAGGCTGGAACTGCTGGACTGTGTTTATGAGGACGTACCAGGAAAACAGACAATGAAGTAATATTATTTTAATAAGATCTACTGGGGTATGTGATAGTGGCTTCTGGTTGCTTGTGATACTTCATCTGGTAATGAGGGTACACTACACAGAATTTGTAAAAAGTATTTTAATAATATGCATAAATACATAACAAACCATGTTTCAATGTCAGTATAAATGGATCTTTACACTTCTAAACAGGACTGATTTACAACATATTCACAAACTACAGTATATCACGACAGTTACTGAAATCCACTGATTGCATAGTGTCAGAAGTTATTTTAAATACTATAAACAAATTGCAAATGATTTACTCGAATTTACTTGAATGAATTAACAAGTTAGTTCCTCACCAACAGGATTCTTAAAAAAAAAAAAAAAAGAAAGAAAAAAAAACATGAATACTGGTTTCCCTATGTTTTGGGATGTTTTGAGTGGAAATCTGTAAACGCCTGAATTACTTTTTGTGAAACAAAAAGTTAATTAGTGAAAACACTACAGTTTTCAGTGTTTTTCAGTGTTTTCAGAAGTGAAAACACTACATAAATATTTTCTCAGGATTGTGTAGAGATACAGCAGTAAATGTGTAAGAATTGTGTAGTAATTCAACAATAAATGTATAATGATTGATTGTATAGTTCTTTCCAAAAAGCCATAGTGAGGCTGAAGTAATTAAGTAGCAGCCAGGTAGTGATTTGAATAGGCATTATGTAGTAATTATCAGTAGTGATTAACTAGTGAAATGGGATATTTCTCTACATTTTACTACTGAAATCACTAATCACTACGGGACTTAGAGTTCTCAAACTCTGCCCGAACCCGACCAGGACCGAACCCGAACAGGCCCGACCTGACATTTAGGGCCGGGTAGGGCCGAAAATCTATCTATCCTAATCAATAGGGCCGGGTAGGGCCTCGGGCCCCATGCAAAAATAATATATATTGAATTATTTTAATATAGTAAGAATAATAGTTATTTTCTGTATTTACCTATTATAAGGATGGTGCTGAAATTAAGCCATTTCATTTTTAATCTGTGGTGAATTCTCAAATTTTGCCCAACCCGACAGTTTAGGGCCGGGTAGGGCCTAAAATCTATTCCATTTAGTAGGGCTGCAGGGCCTAGGGCCTTGATTTTCAGGCCCGTTGAGATCTTTAACGGGACTAGCAGCAAAGCTAAGCATCAAATTAGGTTCAATGCTGGCCTCCACAGGTCAAGGTTACATCTTACTTCTCTCTATCCCTTTGTGAATTAAAAACGTTTGCTCTTCTTCACACTGAACGTGTCCCCACCCCAGTCCCTCTTGTTCTTAAGTCCTGCTCAATGTAACATGCATGCCAACACAATTGGCAGCCAACCATGTGACGCTAAGGGATATTTTGGTACACTCTATAGCAGGGGGTTTCAACAGGTGGTCCGGGGACCACCAGTGGTCCCTGAGAGGGTTCCAGGTGGTCCCCAGCAAAGTTGGTTAACCAGATGTAACTCTTGAGAGCGTAAAAATGAAACCAAATGGACCCTTGCGGGTCCATTTGGTTTCATTTTTACGCTCTCAAGAGTTAAAATATTCATCATGTGAATTAGCCCCAAGTCTACACAACTAGAAAATGTAGTAGATTAATGGTCATTTTGACCTGTATGTTTGACTGTTTTGTTTCCCAAATCCAGCCTGGAATTGTGGACAAAAGCAAAAAAAAAATCTTTAGTTTCGGGGTCTGTGGGGCCAAAATGTCCCCAACTGGTGGTCCGTGGCTCAAATGCTGAATAAATGGTGGGCCCTGGTGTCAAAAAGGTTGAAAACCCCTGCTCTATAGAGGAACTGTAACTGTATGAATGAAAGTTCCCGTTCAGAGCACTGCAGTCAAAGAAATCCACAAGAACAAAATTAAAGATGGATATTGAATCAGGGGTTTATAAATACACTGTGATGTACAGATGTTAATAGTCAACGGATTAATCACCACTAAGAAATTAGTCAGTTAAACTCAAGTTAATAACGTAATTTCGTAGTTAAATGAAAATTATGCAGTTCCGTCATAGCGTGGTTTTCTGTGAATGTAATGCTCCCCTTTGTGTGTGTGTGTGGGGCTGAGGAACACACATACAAAAATGCCACTGGCCCTGCATTGATGATGGTTAAATAAATACTTGATTAGGGAATATAGTATGCTTTTTGTAATATTTCAGAAAAATGTAGATTCGCATATTAGACTCTGAGAAATTAACTGGAAATTAATCCCTTTCCTACCAGTTTACTAAGCTTATATTGCTCTACCAGGCCACCTATTTTCATGATTTTAATTTATCAATATAATCCAAATTGATTAAAGTCTTCAGAATAAAACATATCTCATTTCATTCTTTCATAATATTGTTTTTTCAGAAATACAACAAAAAAGCAATGTGATGTGATGTACTATACTGTAGATGAATCGTATAAAGCAGAGGAGAAAAAAAAATAATGTGGTTGATCATTATTGGTCAGGAGAACTAAATGCCATGAGGGACAGACACATTGACACGCGCTCCCTCCCTACAGACCATGAAGAACACGCTCCAGATTACAGAGCTTGTCCACATATGTGACGAGTTCCTCAGGAATGAAACAATGCTATTAAGCTCCATGGTCTAATTCGATAAGCCGTCCAATTATTCTGTATTGGAGGTGACATGACAATGACATAAGAGGATGCTGCAGTCCTCATTATCTTCCATTCCCACATCTCTCTCTCTCTCTCTCTCTCTCTCTCTCTCTATCCCACCTCCACAATTATTCACACACTCCCAGCTAGGCCTCGCCTGGAAAAGGTTCTTAACCAATTTAAATGGGAATTCTATCCCCCCTTTTTTTACCATTTCATTACCGGACATCTTCACCACATGCATGCAAAAATTCTTCAGCCTTATGCTAGCATGCTGATTTTAGAATAGGTCAGTTTCTCTGGATTTTTATTTATTCACAGTCAGGTGAAAGTAAACAGCTGGTGATAGGTCTTATGTATCAGAGATGTCTTGATGACCAGACAGTGGCCTTGTGGTTAGAGTGTCCGCCCTGAAACTGGGAGGCCGGGGTTCAATTCCCGGCCGGGTCATACCAAAGACTGTAAAAATGGGACCCAATGCCTCCCTGCTTGGCACTCAGCATCAAAGGGATGGATTGGGGCTCAAATCAACTAGTGATTCCCGAGCACGGCGCACGCTGCAGCTCACCGCTCCAAGAGATGGGTCAAAAGCAGAGAACTAATTTCACTGTGGTAACGTGAGTGACTAATCTGACGACTTTGACTTTGGTTGTCTGCATCCTTCCCAGCAACAGCAGGGGTTAACAGTGACTACATGAATATAGTTGGGACAAGTTTTGAAAATCTGGGAACTAAATTTCTTGATTTAGTTCAGATTGGCATCAAATATCTAATAAAATGCCCCAACTAATTAATAACTGGGAGAAACGACCCAAATAAAGCCACGGGTCTGATGGTGGGTATTAACTTGGACAGGAATTCATTTTTTAGATATTTGTTTACTTTAGAAGTTCAGGATTATACAATTACAAACAAAGTCTATATTATGCTCTGAAAAATCCAAGTATTTAGTAGTAAAACTCACACACATTTAAAGTTATGGTACAATTTCTACTCACTGTAAAACATACAGGCATGTACAAATGAGTGTATTAATTTAGAAATATCAATATAGAAATCAATATTAAGTTTCTAATCAAATAAAGTGAGTGAATGAATTCTATACAGATTGCTTTTTTTTTTTACACAAGCCCCATGTGCATTCATAAGTTGCACAATTATTGGCATTGAAAAAATACAGAATAAAGAAATAGGTTTCTTTGTTCAACTGTTCTCAACTTGTATGTATACATATTATTATTACTGTTATTACTGTACATTGTGTCCAGAAAAATGTTACATGGGAGACTACATCTCATCAGCACTGCCAGCGATGTGAGTGAGCGATGAAATCTCATTTAAAAACAAGAATTGAGGCATCAATTAATTGGCAGCTGCTGTATTATTTAAAAGATGCTTCAGTGTAATGAGAATATACTGTAGGTCAATACCACACTACAAAGTCTTGCATTACAAGGGTTGACACTAAGGTCTCGGAGGCACTTGCCCATTGGGCAAGTGCAAGTCAAGTTCTACTTGCCCTCAGGTCATGGTCACTTGCCCCCCAAAAATATATTGTATATTGACCCTTGCGGGTCCATTTGGTTTCATTTTTACACTCTCAAGAGTTAAAATTCATCATCTTAATTAGCCCACGTCTACACAACTAGAGAATGTAGAAGATTAATGGTCATTTTGATGTGTATGTTAATTTGCCTGTTTTGTTTCCCAAATCCAGCCTGGAATTGTGGATAGCTAGAAAGCAGGGAAAGACACAGAGGCAGAGTGCAATGACTGCCTTCAAGACAAATATATCTTGTGTTGTGTTATTGTGCACTAGTTGCACACTTGCCCGATCGGGCAACCAGGTAGCAGTCTTCACTTGCCCGACCATTTTTTTTACTTGCCCCGGCCAAGCGGGCAAGTGTTAGTGTCAAGCCCTGCGTTAGTATGGACTTGATGCGTGTTGTCACGTCGTTCACGTTGCTTTGTGAGTGAGGCTGCTTTTTCCGTTTGTTGCGAGGCAGTGTTGTAGTCCGCTGACCGCGCTGAAGCGTTGAGTACAACAGGAACGCAAACTCCATTAACGATTTGTCATAAGTTGTTGTGCCGTTGCCGAGAAACGGCATAGCGAATCATATAGCTGGTAAGAATGTCATCCCACGGCTCACAGGTCGGCTCTGGAAACCTCTTAGACACTGGGAACATTCAATCTCCAAAGTCCCCATTGTTTATTAGGCAGCCCGTAGCTGCCTAAAAAAAATCTCATGTTTGTGTCCTGGCTGTAACCTTTCACCACCAGCAGGGGGCAGCAGTGTGTAGCGTTCCTTCTACTGCTCCCATCTGGACATCTCAGGCAGAGACCATTCACTCAAAATCCAATCGAAGCGATATGCGGCCGTACATGGCTGCCAGAGGCGGGATCAACGTAAGACTGGTGACATATTAGGGACTTTAAGCTGTGCGACTAGAGCAGGGGTCGGCAACCCAAGATGTTGAAAGAGACATTTTCGACCCAAAATTAAATTCAAAATCTGTCTGGAGCTACATTTTATTTTTATTTTTTTCCTGAGAGTGCGCAAATGTGAACCAAATGGACCCTGGCGGGTCCATTTGGTTCCATTTGCGCACTCTCAGAAAAAAGGTCCTCAAAGAAAAATCATTAGCATGGTGAAACACAACCTTTCTTCAGAAATGGAGTTTCTAAAAAAAATAAAGGAGTTTTACAGAACTCCATTTCTAGTCCACACAACATCTCTAAGGTATATTAATGACATAGTAAACTGAGTAAACCTTTGAAAATGGGTGGTTCAGATTGAAAGCTCCACCTCTGATAACTGCTGGGGTTTTTTGACATGGCCAACAAGTGCTACTTTAACTGGCAACTGTCAGACAGCGCAACGCGTTTTGGGTGACTGAAATGTTTATATTATTTTGGTGCGGATCACCCCAGTGTGTGTATGTAATAATGCTACAGCCAGGGAGCCACTAGGGCTGTGTTCTAGAGCCCAGTGTGTATGCAATAATGCTACATCCAGGGAGCCACTAGGGCTGTGTTCTAGAGCCCAGTGTGTATGCAATAATGCTACATCCAGGGAGCCACTAGGGCTGTGTTCTAGAGCCGCATGCGGCTCCTGAGCCGCAGGTTGCTGACCCCTGGACTAGAGCCTCTAGTGCGGCAACAGGAACTCGATCCGTGCTCGATAGATAAACCTGTTTGCCGTAGCAGCCGTTCCTACTACGGCAGAATGTACACTCTAACATAGTGTCCACAATGCCTGTTTGACACACACTGCATAGAAGCGTCACCATGGTAACCCGTCGCCGTTGCGGATGGCTGTTTGCTTAATGATTTTCACAGCTACGGTGATTCCGTCATAGCAGCCGTACTTCCTGTACAGGTTTCCGTTCTGTAAATTGGGGAGCTTAAAGTCCCTAATAACAAGAATACAACTCGAAATGATTATGGAGGGAGCACGGTGGCACAGTGAGGCGTGATTAAGAAAAAATATTTGAATGAAGTGAAATCACTTACTCTACCTTTAAAAGAATAAATGATTATGGAGATATACATTAATTATTTGTCCCGATGTTGTCCTCGCATCATCTTTTTCACCCTTTTTTGTTTTTTGTTTTGTTGCATGTTGTATTTTCACAACTAATTCACCGTTGTCAACTATTAAAAGGGCTTTATCTATCTTCTGCCTATGGTCCCTTTTGATCAATAAAAAGTACCAGAAGTTTGAAAATTCATATGATTTGTTTTTACGGTTTAAAAAAAGGCTGATAAATGAACTTCAATTACGAACTTAGAACCATAATTCTGCCTGAGATTCTGCCCAGATCAAGATAGGAGGAGAAACTTGTGAGTTCAACACTACTGCAATCTGCTGGAGGATTGTCACTCCTGACACGTCTCAAAGCCATGACCAACACTCCATGTCAGTTGTCAGGATAGTTTCTTTTGCACGATAACGCTCGTTCCTTTGCCTGCGTAGATGATCATGATCAAGAGGCAATCAGGGACAAATAGCGTTTTCAGTTGTTTTGCGATCATTGCAGAATATCAAGTAGGTTGTCCTGTGGTCCAGGTCTCTGGGGGGAGAACCACTGGGGACGGTAGGGGGTGGGATGTGTCACATCATGTCTGGTCTTCTGAGCTGGTGTTATTGTTGTTGTCATCGTCGTGCTACATTTCGGCAAATGGGTGAACGCTGTGGTGCTGTACATTGAGCAGCCATTGTAGCATGTGAGAGCTGTCACACAGATCATTGACAAGGAAGGAAGGAAGGAAGACACACACACACGCACACGCACACACACACACACACACACACGCGCACACACACACGAAACCCCTGGAGACTCAGAGCTGCATCGTCAGAGACTGGCTGGGAGCAGGACTCAGTGTGTCTGAGAGAGAGAGAGAGAGAGAGAGAGAGAGAGAGACAGAGAGACAGAGACAGAGAGAGAGAGAGAGAGAGAGAGAGAGAGAGAGAGAGAGAGAGAGAGAGAGAGAGAGAGAGAGAGAGAGAGAGAGAGAGAGAGACAGACAGACAGAGACAGAGAGAGACAGAGAGAGAGAGAGAGGTTAAACAACATCTGGTTAAACAACTTAGCTGGGGACCACCTGGAACCCTCTCAAGGACCACTGGTGGTCCCCGGACCAGCTGTTGTAAACCCTTGCTGTACGGTCATATGAAGTTCTGCCACATGCAGCTGAAGGATGGATGGATGGTTCTGAAATGAACAGATCTCACCTGACCTCACTTACCAGTGTCCAAGTCCTCCAGGTCCATGCTGCTGTATGGAGAAAAAGGACAGGAGAATCATCAGGGACAGATCTAGGCATGGGCCTCGTTCATGATGGCATGCAAAAAGATATTTCAAATTAAAGTGCTTATATTTAAAATGATGTGAAACACTACTACTGCTAAACTAACTGTTGTTGTGTCACCACTAAACCAACAGCATTTCATCGTTCAAAACAGAAACCTCTGAGCCAGACCTTTACAATTCACAATTTAGGCATTTAGCAGACGCTCTTGATCCAGAGCGACTTACAATGGTGAAAAGTTTACAATTTAATCTGGATTTACAATACATTTTACAACATACAATGAAGCACTAAGAACATTGTAATACATTAGGTAACCTATATAAGTCATTGCAGCAGGTACTGTGGGTTGGTATGTAATACAAGTGCTATGGGCTGAGATGGAGGTGTGTCTTCAGACTGCGGCGGAAGATAGGTAGTGAATCTGTGGTTCTGATTGCAGGGGGGAAGTTCATTCCATAGTTTTGGGGCCAGGAGGGAGAAGAGCTTGGGGCGCGTGGAGCGTTGTCCAGGCGTTTTTAGTGGGGCTAATGCCAGCTTCCCAGTGTCGGCTGATCAGAGTGCACGGGAGAGCTTGTAGGGTTTCATGAGGCCACTGAGGTAAGGTGCAGTCAAACCTTTGGTTGCTTTGAATGCAAGCGTGAGAGTTTTTTTTTAACACTGTGCGTGCAGCGACTGGGAGCCAATGGAGGGAGCAGAGGAGCGGAGTGACATGTGAGAATTTGGGCTGGTTAAAGACCAGACGGGCTGCAGCATTTTGGATCAATTGGAGGGGCTTAAGTGCACATGCCGGTAGACCAGTAAGGAGGGAGTTACAGTAGTCCAGTTTAGATATGACTGTTGTCTGGATGAGAAGCTGGGCTGACTCTTGGCTTTAGCAACTGATATTATTGATGCTTACTTGCCTAATGTAAGTCCAGTACAAGATATAAAGCTTGCAAATAATTTAAATGAAAATGGTATGGGGGCGGCTTCATCGGGCGATGAAGCAGCACCCATATTTTCATTCAAGGGGAAAAAGGTTGCGAGCATTACTATCAATCGGCACTCATTTACAGTACATATAAGTTGCGACCAGTGGCGTAGGCTGGAATTAAATCATTTCCTGAGCCTGGGGAAATGGTACCTGGGGACCATTTTGCTCACTCCCAGAGCTGTAGACGCATAAGGACCTCTTTTAATTCCCTCAAGGACCCCAGGGGGTCCCCCCAGACCCCACTTTGGGAACCACTGCCCTCTGTCTGAAAAGGCTGTGATCCTCAGGACTACTCCGGGGGTATCGTCCACTACCTGTGAATGTTGATAAACCACTAGAAAGTCACCTTCAGATCATGCTACAACGAAAGGCGTTTTGCCGGATCAATTTGGAGCTCAAAATAACACAATAATAAATAAAACACACCAACGGTGCCTTGGCTACCCATGAGGTTGGTGATTGATTGTGCTGTTCAGAATGGCCTCTGGGCCTGTTTGGGATTGCTATAAAAAGGGGAGAGAATAAATAACACAACTTAATGAAAAGAAAACAGCTACAGCCTCTCACACGCACGTACGTGCGTGTGCAACTACATAGCCTGTAATCAGACATTTGTCCATAATGTCTGAGGTAGAGAACGAGAGTGTAAAAAAATCTTAGAGTAGCTATAGTGACAAGTAACAGGTAGCTATAAATGTGCCGTGTGTGTGTGTGTGTGTGTGTGTGTGTGTGTGTGTGTGTGTGTGTGTGTGTGTGTGTGTGTGTGTGTGTGTGTGTGTGTGTGTGTGTGTGTGTGTGTGTACACACGGTTGTTAAACTGATGCACACATTCCACGGCCCCATAGGGAGTGCAGTGCTGGATTGCTATTGTATTCCATGTCTTGCAATCAAATCTAATTTAAATTTCAAATTCATCCATCATGACTCTAGTACACCCTGACTGAAACAGGCCAGTTGACAATCAAGACTCCGAGCAACTAATGTGTAACCTTGGAAGGAGATCAGAGAGCAGATGTCCTTTTAGCAAACATGTCTTTGCTGTGTGGAAGCAAAAGCTTCACAGTGAAAGACTAAACTAAACTTTTGAAATACAATACAGGGATGCACTGAAAGGTAAAGTCTCTGGACCGAAAAACCGGAAATAGTTATACCTGAAAACCGAATATCACCACTATGCTGAAATACATGATTATGGCAAAACTTAACCTAAAAAAAAAAAAAAAAAAAATCACTATTATGGGTGCATGAGGGTATTATTTGCGGAGTGCAAACTTGCGTGTTGCGCACAAGTAGGCCATGGCATACACATTATATCATCATTTAAACCGGCCAATCCGACTAAACCGATGGACCAACCATCAAACACCATGCACCGATCACCTTACTTGCTCCAGCTCCACTCTCGCAAGTAACAAGGGTAACACGCTTTCTCTAGACACCCAAAATTATAGCCAAATAAAACCCAAAACAGATTGACCAAAAGGACCAGTGCTTCTCTGTCTTTGTGTCAGTGTTCCAGTGGTCCATGGGGGTCCATCAACAGCATCTGTGGTGATTATTTGATGCGATGGCAGCATGTTGAGAGGACAGTCTAACTCTGAGTGTGAATGCTAAATGCACACCCCTCATGCCTTTTTAAATGGCTCCCCCTGGCTGGACACCAGGCGCGCAATACAAGGACAGATGGCTTCAGATATGTGTGGTTACTTCTCCCTTTTCCTTCACTGTATAATAACCCACCGTTTAGGGAAAAGTTGGGAAACTTTATTAGAATTTAAATAATCCAATTATAGGCTACTTTATGTTCACCCGTCAATAGTGTGGAAAAAACAGGGCTGCATAAACCAGTCATGGTCTTACTATGCATGTGCAAGTGTCAGTGTGGAGAGAGTGCATTTTCCGGCAGCAGCATCCGCCGGGAAATAGCTGCGGCATTCGGTAGTGTTTTATCAGGCTACCCAATCCCTAACCAAACTCTTAAGGCCCTGATACACTAGCAATATTTTTGATCAATATCAACTAGCAATGTCAATATATCAATATCAACTAGCAATGGACCCTAGCGGGTCTATTTGGTTCCATCTGTACACTTTCAGAAAAAAAGAAGCCTTAGTTTGCATTAATTAATTTGCACCCAACTGCCACCCAACTCAAAATGTTCATTTAGCGGAATAAAAGTTACAAAATCCTTGTTTTTGTCCACAGCAGTGAATCAGGATCAGGTGACGCTAAGGAGGGCTGTGATTGGAGGATTCTGAAATGTTGACCAGTAGAGGGCGCTAATGATCTGACCTTTCTGAACAACCAGGAGTTGATCATTGATTGACGTTGCTTGTTGATGTTGATCAAAACATTGCTAGGTGTATCAGGGCCCTTACAGTACATTTTAATGGCGGGTGATAGACGCAACAACTTCGGCTGACATCCATTATTTGTCTATTCATTATTTGTCCGATTCGGGCGACAGCAACATAAAAATTGGTGAGCTTTTCAGCCAAATCGGCCGATGCTTAGCCGGGGATAACCAATCAGAGCCAAGTGCTGCTTTTTCCCACCTCGACCCCGAACCATTCGGCGTTTGGTTCCTAGTTCCTACTTCTACTTCCTACTTCCTCCTCCACCCTGCTTTTATTATTCAGTGCACCACAACATCATTGTATACAGTACTCATTTTGCAGGCCATTCTAAGCCAGAATTTACGGTAATGAGTGCTGATATATCGCTGCTATTCGTCCATCGCCCGCTGTTAAAACGCACTGTCACACTAACCACCGGCATGGGCAACACAGAACCACATGGAAACCCTGTGACAGGCATAGTCCCCACTGGTTGGTGAGAGAATGGCAATGTCAATGCCGGGAATTGCACTCACTCTTTCTGTGTCAGTGTACTCAGTCTCACACAGTCTCACACAGTCTCTCACAGTCTCTCACAGTCTCTCTCTCAGTCTCTCTCTCAGTCTCTCTCTCTCTCTCTCTCTCTCTCTCTCTCTCTCTCTCTCTCTCTCTCTCTCTCTCTCTCTCTCTCTCTCTCTCACTCTGACACACACACAGTGAAGTTACCTTGAGAAGGCATCATCAAGGCCATCTTCCACATCCTGTGTGAACACAAAGACAGTAATCAATGCATTTCTCCATGCCTGCACACTGTTCAATATCACTCACATACTGCTGTACCCTGTGACCTTCATTACTTACCAACGCATGGGCTGCAGCAGGGGCGGATATAGGCATGGGCATGGGGGGGGGGGGGGGGGGGGGGGAATGCCCCCCTAAATGCCCAGACTGCCCCACCAAACATGATGGCTTGCAAAACAACCCACGGTATTTCAAATTAAAAGTAAAGTGCTTATACTTAAACTGATTTGAAACTACTAACTACTAACTAACTACAGCTGTGTCACCACTAAACCAACAGCATTTCATCATTGAAAACAGAAAACTCTCTGAGTCAGACCTTTAGCTTTATGCATGCTGCGTGTCTGCTGCAACTTCAGCAACAACTGATATTATTGATGCTTATATTCATATAAACGTATAATAACAGTGAAAATTGTATGGGTGCGACTTCATCGCCCGTGGCACGAAGCGACACGGGTGATGAAGTCGCCCCCATACCATTTTTTCCTGCCCCTCAATTGGGAAATGTTACATCCGCCCCTGTGCTGCAGTTTGACACGCCACATTTTAATCAAATGACAAATTAATAAACGACTGGCCGGGGCAGCAATCGAACGCTGCCTTTTGCAGGAGACTTCAATTTAAAGTAAATCAGTAAAGCAATCAATATTCATATGCCAATAGTCTCAGGATTTACGGTATACAATTTAGCAATACACCGTATCGGAATAATTGCATTCATACATGATGGCAACAGCATGGATTTTCTATAGCTGTAGGAGCCATACGCCAAGATGAGTTAAGGTTCTCCAGGAAGGGTTTTCAGGCACCAGTGGTGCCTGAGAGGGTTCCAGGTGGTCCCCAGCTAAGTTGGTTAACCAGATGTACACCAACTCTGTGTTTCATTTTTACACTCTCAAGAGTTAAAATATTCATCATGTGAATTAACCCAAGTCTACACAACTAGAGAATGTAGACGATTAATGGTCATTTTGATCTGTATGTAAATTTGCCCAAATCCAGCCTGGAATTGTGGACAAAGGCAAAATTAATCTTAAGTTTTGGGGTCTGTTGGGCTAAAATGTCCTCAAATGGTGGTCCTCCGTGGCTCAAATGCTGAATCAATAGTGGTCCCTGGTATCAAAAAGGTTGAAAACCACTGTTCTACAGGAAGGGTGAGATCTGGTAGTGACCACAACGACCACAGTCACGTCCAGGTTGCAACCTATAGCCTCTGGTAACGTTTGGTTTCTGGTCGCGTTTGACCAGGTCGCTGCTGGTTGCGTACTAGCCGCAACCAGGTTGGCAAACATGCACTGATATGTGCTTGTGTGTATGTTCTATGTTTAGGGTTAGAATTAGAGATACGGTTGATTAGAGTTAGGTTAAAGGTGGAGGGACCCTCTCCCCCGACCTACACACTAGTCGTGACCATAAGCAAGTAGTTGCGAGTTTGCGACTGTGACCAGTAAGAAAGTGGTTGTGACGTGAACAGTAAGAAGTGGTCGCAACCATGCATGCTGTGACCAGATCGTTGGTTTTGCTGACTCTCAGATTTTCTCCAACGTAGAGCAAACAAGACTATCAATTATAAGACTCAGGATGTTGCAAATGTAAAGGACTCTACTGTTCCTGCTGCTGCCTCCCACCCTGTCCCAGGGGAGGCAAAAAAATACAAACAGCAAAAAAACTAAAGAACAAGAATAAGAATAAGAACGAGGAACAAGGGTAGAGGGAAAGAAGTATAGAAAATAAAACAGAAAACGATAAGAGAATGAATATTTGTGTATTATTGCCTATTTATAGGATTTGATTCAGTTACAATTATTCGCTTGGGAAGTGTTTTCAAGTTGTTGAAATATGATATAAAGCGTTGCCATCGAGCACAGAACTTCTCAACTGTAGTATATTGTAGTACTGCATATACAATATAAGTAAAATATACTGTAGTATATTTTACTTTTCCCAACCTTTAAAAGGTACATGTCGATCCACCATGCGGATATGGAGGAAGGAGTCGGGGATTTCTCCATGAGCACAATTTTCCTTGGTGCCAGAAGAGAGGAGAATTCAATCACATCTACAGTATGTGAGTAGTTTATGTAAATTTAGCCTTTCCGCTGGGACTCCAAAAATAGTTATTCGGGGGAACAGTTGTAGATCCAGAGTCAGAACATCTGAAGGAATTTTAAAAAAAGGAGATGGACCCAACGATCGATCAACGTGTAACTAAGAACCAAAACAAGAACATGTGACTATGGTCTGCAGGAGCCTGTCTACATCATTCACATCTGTTCTTCATATTAGGACAGTGGTTCGGGGGCCACCAGTGGTCCTTGAGAGAGTTAGGTGGTCCCCAGGCTAAATGATGGAAAGAAACCAGATGTAACTCTTGAGGGTGTAAAAAAAAAAAAAAAAAAAAACACGAAATATTGAATTAACCCACTTAATTAAGAAATCTACACAATTAGAGAACGTAGAATAATGGTCATTTTGATCTGCTGTATGTTTGCATGTTTTGTTTGTGAAACCCAGTCTGAAATTGTGGACAAAAAAAACAAAATAAATCTTTGGTTCTGGGTCCATTTGTTTTCATTTTTACACTCTCAAGAGTTAAAATATTAACCATGAGAATTAGCCCAAATCTACCCAACTAGAGATTGAATGTAGAAGATTAATGGTCACTTTGGTCTGTATGTTTGACTGTTTTGTTTCCCAAATCCAGCCTAGAATTGTGGACAAAAGCAAAATAAATCTTTAGTTTTTGGGGGTCTGTGGTGGGGCTAAAATGCCATCAAATGGTGGTCCGTGGCTCAAATTGTGAATAAATAACGGGCCCTGGTATGAAAAAAAGGTTGATGTTACATAACAGCTCAAACCCCGACCATGCAGCCTCTCTCTCTTCTGCTGCGGAAGAAAGAACGTCTTATCAACTCACCTATACAAACACGGCTTGTGTTTGTATTGGAGAGCAGCACTGTGATTTGAACTGATTTCCTTAGTGAAAGCACTCTACTCTCTGCTCCCTGCCACACGTAGAAAATGGACTTTTTGGGCAGAAAACAATCGTTTTTCCCTGGAGGATAAAATATTCTCTATTTTATATGCATCGGTGGTGGTGTGCTCAGAGTGCTTCCCTTAAAGCAGGGGTTTTCAACAGGTGGTCCGGGGACCACCAGTGGTCCTTGAGAGGGTTCCAGGTGGTCCCCAGCTAAGTTGGTTAACCAGATGTAACTCTTGAGAACGTAAAAATGAAACCAAATGGACCCTTGTGGGTCCATTTGGTTTCATTTTTACACTCTCAAGAGTTAAAATATCCATCATCTGAATTAGCCCCAAGTCTACACAACTAGAAGATGGACAAAAGCAAAAGAAATCTTTAGTTTTGGGGTCTGTGGGGCTAAAATGTCCTCAAGTGGTGGTCCGTGGCTCAAATTCTGAATAAATGGTGGGCCCTGGCCCTTTAGTTATAGTTAGTTTTTACTCTTTCTTTTTTAACCCATTGTGTCCTGTCTAGATTTCTGAATAAGTTTCTGAATAACATAATATTCAAAGATTTGCACCACGTTTTCAGGATTTTTCAAAAATAGCAGAGATACAAGCTCATAGCGCGCCACTCGGTGACGCGCTATGAGCTTGTAGATCTGCTATTTTTCAATAGTTAAAACATAATGCTTAGAACACCAAAACGCGTTCAGTACACTAAGGTTTAATTTAGTTAGTTTTAAATAGTTTTTAGGGCGCATTTGCTAGTTTTTATTTAGTTTTTATTTTTGTAAAAAGTTTTAGTTTTAGTTAGTTTTAATTTTATTGTACTTTGTTTGGTATCATGTGGTACGGTATGGTGCTGAAACTGCCATAAAAAATAATAAAAAGTATACTGTATATTATAAATATCTCAAAGTCATATACATGCAAAGTCATATACAAAGTCATATGATAAAAAAGGAAGGGTATTTTGATTTGATTTCATTTCAGTTAGTTTTGTGAACACGCAATGTAGTTATAGTTTAGTTATAGTTTTTTTGTTGTTGTTGTTTGTTTGTAGTTTTTATTTAGTTTCAGTTAACGGATATATATATTTTTTAATTTTAGTTATCATTTTTTCTATAAAAACCTGGTAGTGTCCTGTACAGTTTTGCACCTGGGCCATTGCCATACTGCCAGCATATTGTTAGTTACAGCCATCTGTTGCTCTCTCTCTCAGTACACTGGATTCATACCATTTCCACTGCAGCACACGCTCAATTTCCCCAGAGGTGTTTCCACGCCAAACAGTGGAATTTAACAATATCATAATCCAACACAGAAATGATGAGAGTTGGAAAGCACAGCTGATCACTCTCGCTTGGAATCGTGCGAGCAGGCGTGCATACCAGTGCTCACGAGTCGTGCACGAAGCACAAGAACGCCGACAACAGCAGCCCATGTAACTTTTCGTCTCACACTCGATGATCAACAGTCAGTCGATGGCAACTCAATGAGGTTTAGTCAGTTTTAGTCAGTGGAAACGCAAAGCATATTCCCCTTTTAATAAAATAAAAAATGGTTGAAGCTACATCAGTTTGCTTGTTTTTCCTCTTTTGCGAGGGAAAATAATCAATCCATGTTGTTACCATCATGTATGGATGAGTCATACATTATGGCAATAACTTTTCTATCGCTAGGAGCCATGCCAAAATCAGTGAGTCTTTAAAATGATATTGACCAGGGTTATAATCGATAACTAAACTAAAACTGTAATGTGGGTTCAGAATACTAACTAGAATTATACCCAAAATACCCTTAGTTTTACTTTTTATAAAGCTTTTAAATTCAAAATGTGTTGGTGACCAGCATGAGGAGGAGATGCTTCTAGATCTTCTATCCACTACTGAGTTCCATAAACACTGGGGGTAAAAATTGTGTTCTTGTGGGAGAGTGGAATCATCCAATCTACTAAGAAACTCAAAGCAAGGATTGAATACCAACCGTTTCCTACTTGGCACATCTTTAATCCTATGCCTGACAACCAAAGCACAGAAAAAATAAATAAAACTATAACTAAACTAAAACTAACTAAAACTATATATTTTCACCAAAATAAAAACTAAATAAAAACTAGCAAACCTGCTCTAGTAAAAACTAACTGAATTAGAAAATAAAATGTCAAAACTAACTAAAACTAAACTAAAATGAAAAATCCATAACTATAATAACCCTGATGTTGACCACCTGATGAAATCTGCATTAATCAAACCAGTGAATATTTAACAGAGCAGCAGATATGGTTGCCTTTAGCAGGTCAGTGTGTACAATAAGAAGGGTTATGGTGCCACCTTATGGTAAGAGAGTGCAAGTGAACAGAATTGGCTGGCAAAAACATGCCTCCATAATTAATTGTACACAGCAGAGTTGTACCTGCTTGGAGGCACAACGTGAAATTGATGTGAATGATGTGCAACCCCAAACACGCACACGCACACGCGCACGCGCACACACACACACCCCTTCGGCTGGTGGAGCTCATGAAATCGACTGTCAAGAACTCAATCTGTAACACAATTAGTTAGTCAATCTGTCACGCTGCCTGATGCATGACCACACTGTCTGAGACACAGACCCACACAGACACAACCCCAGAACAGCCTTTCTGATACCAGGGACCACTATTTAATCAGCATTTGAGCCACGGACCCACCATTTGATGACATTTTAGCCCCACAGACCCGAAAAACTAAAGATTTCTTTTGCTTTTGTCCACAATTCCAGGCTAGATTTGGGGAAACAAGACAGTCAAACATACAGATCAAAATGACCATTAATCTTCTACATTCTCTAGTTGTGTAGACTTGGACTAATTCAGATGATGAATATTTTAACTCTTGAGAGTGTAAACATGAAACCAAATGGACCCGCAAGGGTCCATTTGGTTTTACACCCTCAAAGAGCTACATCTACACCCTCAAAGAGCTACATCTGGTTAACCAACTTTCCAACTTTCATTTAGCCTGGGGACCACAAGGAACCCTCTCAAGGACCACTGGTTGAGAACCACTGCTTTTTCTGGAATATGTTTCTGGTAGCTCATTGGACTTCGACATATTATGGATATATATATATTTTTTGTTTTTAATTTCTGTTCCAAAATGTGCAAAAATGAAACCAAATGGACCCGCAAGGGTCCATTTGGTTTCATTTTTACGCTCTCAAAGAGTTACATCTGGTTAACCAACTTTCCATATTTAACTTGGAACTCTCTCAGGAACCACTGATGGTCCCTGGACCACTGGTTGAAAACCACTGTGCTCTTTCACGGTCAGAATCAGCCAAAGGGCCGCATTTGGGCCCCGGGCCGCATGATGCCCAGGTATGGCTTAAATGGGCCACTTCCCTTTAAAAAAAAACTGCCCACACATTAGGATGAGTGTCTGTACGGTAGTAACTAATGAGTGGTGCGGTCCTACCCAGGAGTCATGTTTGATGGTCCGTCTCCTCGTCGGGTTGCTCCGGGGAGAGAGGGAACTGAGCGAAGCGGAGAAGAACGGCCGTCTGGGCTTCTCTACCGGCTCTGTGGGTTTCTGTTTCTCTGGATCTGAGAGGGCAGGATGGAGGTGGAGATGATGGAGGTCAGGATGACCGAGAGAGGAGAGAGGATGGGGAGGGAGAAGAGAAAAGAGACAGAGAGAGAGACGATGTTTCACATCGCAAATCCAGGCAAGCCACAGGGCTAGACCAGTGGTTTTCAACCATTGTGATACCAGGGCTCACTATTTATTCAGCATTTGAGCCACAGAGAACCATCATTTGATGACATTTTAATAGAATACAAATAATAAATAAAAGATTTCTTTTTGGTTTTGTCCACAATTCCAGGCTGGATTTGGCAAAACCAAAACAGGCGAACATACAGATCAAAATGGCTGTTCGTCTACATTCTCTAATTGACTAGACTTCTTAAAGGAGAATAACATGACATCCAACTTTTTCATTTTTATTAGTGTTTTTGTTGTTCCCTTGTGTGTTTTCTATCCTTATCTAGTTTGAACAATCAGTCTTTCATCTCACATCAGAGCTTTAATGTAAATTGCTCTCAGGAACAGTTTGATTTTGGCCTCATAATGTCATCAATGCACCGTGATTTGTATAAATCTTCCTCTCCTTCAGCCTTCAGTTCCAAATTTGCATTTCCACTTTGTTTATAATGTCAAATCACTGGTTTTATCCAGCATCAGTATTATAATGACTCTACTATAAATCTAATATATATCCTGCATATCAGCGCCTCCACCACCTCAGGACATTGTGGTACTGCAGCTAAACTGTCCATAAAGAAATGACGAGGACTGGTATTATCAGTGGTGATTGAGGCTTAAACTATTAGAAATATGTAAGTTTCAGGGACATATACAATATGATATTAAGTATTAAAAATAATTTCAGGGACCCATGTCATTTGCGCTTGAATGAAGTGGTGAAAATTTATATTTAGAATATTTTAATCCTTTCAGGACAGGAATCCATATTTGGATTCTGTACAGTATTACACAATAAACTTTTTTGATGCTGATATACAAATATTTCAAGTTTTTCAGAAACCTTAGGTCAGGCCTAAATGGGTTATCATTCACATTATTTAGCCTGGGGACCACCTGGAACCCTCTCAAGGACCACTGGTTGAAAACCACTGGGGTAGACACTTCGGACAAACAGAAACACACAAAGACAGTATAGTAGATGTGAGAGCAGCGCTGGAGCAGAGAGCAAAAGGCCTGTGCTGTCTCTGAGTTCACTATGTAGAATGTAGTGCAGCACATTAACAGAGACATCAACGTGAGGCCTGTGGCGTTTAGCTTCACTGTGAGGCTGGATTTAAATCATGCTCTCTTTCATGTCAGCTTCCTTCTGTTCTCCAGTCACTCTAGGATCCTTCTGGGAGAAGGAGGAAATGAACAACATACTGTATGTTTCTCAAACAGCATCAGTCCTTCAGTGAATGGAGGATTAAAGTATAGTAAGTGATTTCACTTAATTCAAATAATGTTTTCTTCTTCTTCTTCTTCTTCTTCTTCTATTTGGCTAATCCTCCCTTCTATAGGGTGTTAGGTGTGTGCAAAAAAAAAAATCAATAATGCCAATATATCGCAATTCTTAATGCCATGATATCAATATCGAATCGCCAGGTTGATGAGGTGATTTATTTTTATATTTATGTAGGTCTAGTCATGAATGTGTTCATGTTAGAAAGACTGATGTTATCAAGTTCCCCCAAGTCTGTGTTTCTGTCTGAAATAAATCATTAACTTGTTGAAACAACTTGATGACATCATCAGTTATTGTGTTGATGTTGTTGTGGATGAGGACCATTTTTCTGAGGGTGTACAAATGAAACCAAATGGACCCGTCAGGGTCGGGTCCATTTGGTTCCATTTGTACACTCTCAAAAACATCTTGAAAACGGGTGGAATCCTCCTTGTTCTAGTTAATCTAGTATAATAAAAGCACAGTCATTTCTGGGGAAAAAAAATGTGATATCAATGTGATATAATGTGAGATCAAATCGAATCGCAGCACAATTAAGAATAGCAATATAAATCGATTCAGAACCCTAAATATCAATATTGTATCGTATCGTGAGGTAAGTGAATCGTCCCACCCCTATTGACCATAAGGAGTTCATTATAAAAAAAATAGTTACAATTTGGGACAAAGAGAAACACACAAAGACAGTATAATACAGGGGTTTTCAACCAGTGGTCCGGGGACCACCAGTGGTCCTTGAGAGGGTTCCAGGTGGTCCCCAGCTAAGTTGGTTAACCAGCTGTAACAGTTACAATATTCATCATTCATCATTATGTTGATCTGTATGTTTGACTGTTTTATTTCCCCAAATCCAGCCTGGAATTGTGTGTTTGTGTTTAGTTTTGGGGGTCTGTGGGGCAAAAATGTCATCAAATGGTATATCAAATTGAATGGCAGCATAACTAAGAATCACAAAATAAATCGGTTCAGAACCCTAAATATCAATATTGTATCGTACAATATACAATATTCATCAACATAATGATGAATATTGTAAATCTTGAGAGTGTAAAAATGAAACCAAATGGACCCGTAAGTGAGTCGTCCCACCCCTATTGACCATAAGGAGTTCATTATAATAAAAATAGTTACAATTTGGGCTTTGGGAGAATAACCTTTCGTCCAATCAGGATCAGAGCATGTTGTGCACACATCTTGTTATCAAGATGACTGGAGGATTTTTCAAATCATCCAAACCACTGCCTTTTCATGTAAAGGGACATTTCATACCTTTTGCAAAAAAGGGTATGTTACTGACATTTAGAATATTTATACAACACTTTCCTGGAGTGCTTTATGTGCATAATAATATGTGATTTTAGATATTTTAGATCTTTAATGTTGGGCTAAAATGTTGTCAATTAATGGTCCGTGGCTAAAATGCTAAATTAAATAGTGGGCCCTGGTATCAAACAGGTTGAAAACCACAGGTCTAGAGAGAGAAAGTATACATCGGAAGAACAAATATTAATTGTGTCTGTCTGTCTGTCTGTGTGTGTGTGTGTGTGTGTGTGTGTGTGTGTGTGTGTGTGTGTGTGTGTGTGTGTGTGTGTGTGTGTGTGTCTGTGTCTGTGTCTGTGTCTGTGTCTGTGTGTGTGTCTGTCTGTGTGTGTGTGTGTGTGTGTGTGTGTCAGTAGAACAGTGTGTACCTGCTGCTCCACCACAGTGTGTGTCTGAACTCTCCGTCTGTCCTTCACTAGCTGAACAATGACAACACGTCCTGCTCTTCTTCCCTTTGTCTGGGGAGACAGAGACAGAGAGAGAGAGAGAGAGACAGAGAGACAGAGAGAGACAGAGAGAGACAGAGAGGCAGAGACAGAGAGACAGAGAGACAGAGAGGGAAGACAATGTTCTGATTAGTGGCTGTCAAACAGGCTGCAGCACGGCGATATTTGATCAGAATGTTAAGTTAAACACCACGTCTTGGCCCAGGGGCGGATCTACAGTAGACATGGGCATTGGGCATGAGGGGCAATGCCTCCCCAAATGCCCAGTCTGCCCCACCAAACATGATGGCATGCAAACAACCAAGATATTTCAAATTAAACGGCCTATATTTGAAATGATTTGAAACACTACTACTGCTACTAACTAACTACAGCTGTGTCACCACTAAACCAACAGCATTTCATCATTGAAAACAGAAAACTCTCTGAGTCAGACCTTTACCACACCAAAGGGTCACTGTGCAACTCCTCGCAAAGGAATTAAATGGTTTGGACTTTGGGCCAGTGGTGGACTGGGGGAAAAAAAAAATCGGCGCGGACATTTCTAGCGTGATTTGGCCTAGACCGGCCCACAACAACCAGCGTGTGATGGACCTATTCTACCTGGTATAGTTGGTTAACCAGATGTAACTATTTGAGAGCATAAACATGACACTCTCAAGAGTTAAAATATTCAGCTAAATTGGCCCAAGTCTAATTACAAAATGTAGAAGATGAATGTTCATTTTGATCTGTTGACTGTTTCATTTGCAAAATCCAGCCTGGAATTGACCAAAAAGCAAAATAAAATCTTTAGTTTTTGGGGTCTCTTGGGGCTAAAAATGTCATCAAATGGTGGTCCGTGGCTCAACATTCTGAATGAATAGTGGGGGCCTGGGATCAAAAAGTTGAAGACCAGTGCTTTTAATCATACGGTGATACACACGGCCGATCCCTGTACGCCCAAAGGTCAATCCGACCCTGCTTTCAGCACGAGTTATGCCAACAGTTAGAGTTCTCAACGGGCCTGAAAATTGAGGCCCGGCCCTAAGTGGGCCCTAACTGATCAGGCCCAAAGCCCGGCCCGGCCCGACCAATTAGCATAGTTTTTAGGCCCGACCCGGCCCTACAATGTCGGTTCGGGTCGGGCCTGGTCGGGTTTAGGTAGAATTTGAGCAATCTACACCGTGTAAAGTGAAAATGCCAATCAGCACATCTTCATGAGAAGTAAATACACAGACAGACAAAACAGAACCATTATTTTCATCATAATGACATAATTCAATATATATAGTTTTTGCATGGAGCCTAGGCCCGATCTGGCCCTACTGATCTGCATAAATTTTAGGCCCGACCCCGACCTAAAATGTCGGATCCGGGTTCGGGCAGAGTTTGAGAACTCTACCCACAGTAGTGTTTAGTTGTGTGACAGGCAGACAGACAGACAGACAGACAGACAGACAGACAGACAGACAGACAGGACAGACAGACAGACAGACAGACAAGACAGACAGACAGACAGGACAGACAGACAGACAGACAGACAGACTATACCTTCCTGAGCTTCCCACAGATCCAGAGCTACCTTAAAGGCCTGGGCTACTGTTAACGTCACAGCCTGGGCCTATGGAGGCAAGGGAGACAATATAGCAAAATGAGGAATAATCCCAATGATGGAGACATTCTGACAAAAAGCAACATAATATAATATGGTAATATGAAGTCCTTTATACCTTTTTTTTTTCTCCAAGCCCCAAAATAACAACTGGACCACTTTTTTGGGAATAAATCAACTGCAAATAAACAAAGGAAAGCCTTTCTAGCATGGAATTCTCCCTTAAGGTTTTAAGGCTCACTATTACCACAAGGTGGAGCCATACACCACCTCTGACTACAATGTACCATACAGTGCAACAGCTATAGTTTTAAGATTGTTTTTTACCCTTTTCTTTCTTTTATGATGATTTACGGTTTTTCTTCACATATACAAATGTTGTACTGTTACGTCTCGAAATGTTTATCAATGCCTTATCATTGACTTAATCCAACAGTTTTTTGTATTTGCTTCTGCATACTGTTCATTATACAATTTTCAATAAATCAATCAATGAATAAATCCAACTTACAATCTTCTTCTTCTGGCAGAGGAAAGCGTGACACTCCAGCGTTTCGTTGAACTGACTCTGAGAAACGTATGCAAACACCTTTGTCCTGAGTCTTGTCTGCTGTGCAGTAGGAGATTCTGGAAGAAAAGAGATTAGGTGCATTTTATTCACAGAGCGTATGTAACTTTATACAGGGAAGGGATTATCCAACGGGCACGTTGGGCCCAGGCCCAGGGGCCCCTGAGCTAGGGGGGCCCATGAGCTAAACCATCATGCCGCCGCGCCGGGCAGAAAGATCCTCCGGTGTAGGGGGGCCCTTTGGCTGGTGGTGGCCCAGGGGCCCTTATTTCATAATCCGCCTATGTTTACATAGTGTATATAACCAGCCCAGGGCTGACTCCAATCATGGGTCTTCATACTGCTAGACACTGAACCTCTCCAATACCCAACAGATGAAATGTGAAACAAAATAATAAATATTATTTTAGCAATTAGAAAATATTAAATTCAATAGCTCCAATTATTTACTGAATTTACATTGCAATGATACACATACAGTCTACAAACTGTAGTACAGTGGTCCTCAAAGTGGTGTGGGACTTTATCTCAAATTTTTTGATCTAATTCATTTGAAGCTTTGTAATGAATCTATCTCAATTAATCGCATACCAATATTTGATCTGAGAAGCATTTTTTTGTGTCAATTACAGGTTGGTAGGGTGGGAGTGAGAGTTTTTCCAAATCAAAACTGTGTCCACACTATAACACAGGGGTTTTCAACAGGTGGTCCGGGGGACCACCAGTGGTCCTTGAGAAGGTTCCAGGTGGTCCCCAGGTTAAATGATGGACAGTGGGTTAACCAGATGTAACTCTTGAGAGTGTAAAAATGAAACCAAATGGACCCTTGCGGGTCCATTTGGTTTCATTTTTACACTCTCAAGAGTTAAAATATTCATCATCTGAATTAGTACCACTTAATTAAGAAGTTTACACTGTTTTGTTGCAAAATCCAGCTTGGAATTGTGGACAAAATCAAAAGAAATCTTTAATTTTAGGTCTTTGGTGTGAAAATGTAATCAAATGGTGGTCCGTGGCTCAAATGCTGAATAAATGGTGGTCCCTGGAGTCAAAAAGGTTGAAAACCTCTGCTGCAAACATGTTATGTTGAGGATGAGGGTTATTGCGTTATTGTTTCCGTAATTAATTAATCTCAATTAATCAGTTAAAGTCCCAGCCCTAAACAAAATATAAATTGGGGCCCCAATAAATTGAGGTCTGTCCGTAGCCTAAGCCTGTCAAAACTGGGGGTCAGACCCTTCTCTTATAGGGCGCCCTTAGCATACATTCTCACTGGGGGTCTGCTGGGCAAATACGTCTTAGGCATGACACAATGTGGGAACCACTGCTGTAATGCAATGGTTTTTAACCAGTGGTCCGGGAATTGTGGACATAAGCAAAAGAAATCTTTAGTTTTGCGGTCTGTGTGGGGCTAAATGTCATCAAAAGTGGTCTGTGGCGCAAATTCTGAATAAATAGCAGGCCCTGGTGTCAAAAAGGTTGAAAACCACTGCTGTAGTGAATATAAACAGATCCACACAGTTATATTGGCTCTCACTTTGTTGACTAACTGACTCTAACCACGTTGTGCGATGTGTGTGTTCACTGACCCCTAACACCTCTTCCATCAAGGTGACTAGACGCTAGTCTTTTATTAACCCAGTTTGATCTGTCTAGATCAGGGGTTTTCAACCTTTCTGATACTAGGGCCCACCATTTATTCAACATTCGAGCCACGGACCACCATTTGAGGACATTTTAGCCCCACAGACCCCAAAACTAAAGATTTCTTTTGCTTTTGTCCACAATACCACACTGGATTTGGGGAAACAAAACATACAGAACAAAATGACCATTAATCTTCTACATTCTCTAGTTGTCTAGACTTGGGCTAATTGGGATGATGAATATTTTAACTCTTGAGAGTGTAAAAATGAAACCAAATGGACCCGCAAGGGTCCATTTGGCCAATCTCCTGACACGAGATTCTAATTTCTGGCACTAAATACTAATTTCTGGTGGTACAGTAGATTCTAGTTTTTGATGCTACATTCTAGTTTCTGACAGTAGATTCTATTTTTTAAAATGAGAAATCTATGTTCCTGACTTCCTGTGACAGTGATGCTCAACATATTTTCATTCCCAGGACCACCAGAATTATCTATATTTGGCCACGGACCCCCCCCCCCCCCCCCCCCCATCTGAAAACATGTTGTTCTAATCTAGGGGATCCCCCAGAAGCAAAGATTTGAGTTTAAAATGTTTGCTTCTGAAATAATATATTCAAAAAAATGTACACCACATTTTCATTTTTCCAAAAATAGCAGATCTACAAGCTCATAGCGTGCCACTCAGTGGCGCGCTATGAGCTTGTAGATCTGATATTTTTCAAGTCTAACATAATGCTTAGAACACATGCACAGTACACAAAGGAATAAGGTTGTGTAACTTTGTTCCTGCGTGCATGCACCCAGCAGAGTCGCCACACCTGTTGCATATGCATAAAGAAAACCAATCGCAGCGTGATGAGAGCAGGGAGAAGGTTATGAATATTATGCAAATGAGCTTTTCCACACAGATGGCGATGACAGATCGGAGCAATAATGAACAGCAGTGATATCCATGATGGTGAGAGACGCCTCAGGGTACAACCGACGCATTTTAGACTTAATGCACCCATACCACGCGCAGGCCTTACTATATAGACCAGGGCTTTTCAACCATTTTCATACCCGGGGCTATTTATTCAGCATTTGAGCCACGCACGGACCACCATTTGAGGGCATTTTAGCCCCACAGATTCCAAAACTAAAGATTTCTCTTGCTTTTGTCTGCAATTCCAGGCTGGAGTTGGGAAACAAAAAAAGGCAAACATACAGATCAAAATGACCATTAATCTTCTGTGTTGACTTAGGCTAATGTCTTATAAATTCTCTAAATGTGTACCCTTCTTAATTAAGTGGGCTAAATGAGTGTAAAAATGATTCATTTTCACACTCTCAAAGAGTTATATTGTATGTGGTTAACCAACTTTCCATCATTTAGCCTGGGGACCACCTATACTATAAGGACTGGGCATAGGGCATAGCGGGCATTTGCCCGGTGGCCTGCAAGGCTTTCTGGCCTGCTGGCCACCTGGCCACGACGTGAAATATTAATAATTATAATTTTACACAACATTGTAGTAGGCGAATGATGGTATATAAGCGGCTTATATAAGCCTAATGTGTTAGTGTAGTCTGTTGTAGATGCTAAAATGCTACTATCTATGCGTTTTTTGACCCACCAAAAGCCCCAAATTTTTCCAGCGGAGGTGTCGTCACCGGGCAGCTGGGAGGTGGCCTGGTCTAAGTACAAAATGCCCGGCCTGAAAAAATGTCCCAATCCAGCCCTGGGACCACCTATACTATAAGAAGTGGCGAAGGTCTTTGCACCGAAACGTTTGCTTTTTTAACCAGCACTTTGAGCTTGGAGCACTTTATTATGAGCAAATACATGAAATAATGATTTTCTAAAGTCTCGTCTAAGGATCACTTCAGTGAGCGGGTCTTTTTCAGTCTAGTTTCACCCTATGTTTTTGTGACTTAAGCTCCTGTAGTCAAGTTTGACAAAGAGAAAAGAGGACAAAGAAATGCGCAACAGTTTTCTCAGTTCTCCTGGGGACCACCTGAAACCCTTTCAAGGAACACCGTCTGGTGGTCCCCAGACCACTGGCTGAAAATCACTGATCTACTCCCATCCAAACTGGACCCCAAAAGAGTACTAGAAATGCATCAGTTCTTAAGGTTCCGTTTCCCTCGACTGGAAGTCTCCTGGATTTGACTAGAAGTACTTTAGGGTTTATGATGTCCTTGCATGCTAGTCACTGGGAGGGATGAACTTTTACCTCTCTCTCAGAACTGTGCTAAAAAAGAATTAAGCTTCAAAGGGCAGCCTGGTAGGCAAATTAACACCAACACCATCCCCTAGCTGGGTTAGTTTTTGGGTTAGAGCATATAGGTTTATTCTAGGTCGGAGGGAGTTGTTAATTGCCTGCAATTAATTCTACACTTGGTGTAGATTTTTTATTTTAAATTCACAGCTAGGATATGGAGAGCACACAGGGACAATGAATTATGCATGTGTCTTGGAGGACTGCATGCAAGCCAATAATTTTAATGTAAACTGTCAGCGAATCAACAAGACCACTTCAAAGGGGTTTTTGTTTGCATCAAAATGCAAAACTGCTCCTTCTGCGAAAAGCACCATGAAATAACTAGCCGTCCATGTTGTCGTTCTCTGGTTTTGCTGCCATGTGGCGTCTTGCATCATTGACGCGGCGTGACCCATATAGAGAAGAGATGCCTGGGTATATAGTCAGGGGCGTTGCTAGCAATTCTGGGCCCCCTGCACAGCTTTTTGACATGGGCCCCCCTTCCTGGAGGCGCGGGGGGGCGACACGTTTGTAGCGTGTGGGCGGACACCAGCAACACAGAATATCGCAATAGGGACATACACGTTATATACAATGTGTGGAAATATAGTAGCGGAGAGAATGCTTCTTGGATTATTTTTAAAACACAACTACAACAGGAAAACAAACAATAGAAAGCCAGCTTTTGAGGCTACAAAGTATGAGGGCATTTTGAACACTAGTGCCAGTCACAATGTGGGAGTCTCAATTTGTGGGACACTTTAAAAGTCCTGGAAATGAGGGACTCTCACACTCAGACAGGGACATTATTACAATGCCCACCGACGGGTCTTCTTGCTAGGAAAGTCATGTATTAAGTCCTTGAAATCCAAAAGTCATTATTATGTTTTGTTGCGCCACTCATTCGGTTTATTCAGGTAATATAGTGATTCAAATATATTTTTATAATAATCAATACAAATAAAACCTCATTAATCCAAGCTTTTAGTGGGCCCCCTGGCTTCGGGCCCCCCTACAACTGTCCCCCTGTTCCCCCCGTGTCTACGCCCGTGTATATAGTACACCCAGCACAGTGTTTTCAACTCCTCTGTAATGCCAGTCAATGTGGGAATTTTTCAGCTTAAAGGGATATTCCACTTTAAAAAAAACAGACAAACGTACAGACCAAAAATGACTATTAATCTTTTAGTTGTGTTAAGATGATGAATATTTTAACTCTTGAGAGTGTTAAAATGAAACCAAATGGACCCTTACGGCCTTACGGGTCCATTTGGTTTCATTTTAACGCTCTCAGGAGTTATATCTGTTTAAGCAACTTATTTGGGGACCACCTGGAACATTCTCAAGGACCACTGGTGGTCCCCGGACCACCTGTTGAATACCCCTGGTGTACTCAGTCTCAAGTGAACACACCAGACAGTATATAAGTTACTCCACTCCACTATTTAGATATTTGATGTGATATTTTAGCGTATCTGCCTCCTTCCTATACAAACCCATTATAACTTAAAACTCTATTTTAACCATGACAGATTATTCGAAAACAACCCATCTTTTTTCTGGTGACTGATATTGTCCTCCTAATACGTGAGAGGGCTGTGGAATTTCATTCAGTTTCCATTTATTTTTAAAATATTGTTTTGGAAAATGTAGCCGCCTCCATGTTTGGACATGCCCACCCAAATGAATAAAACAATATTTTAAAAATACATGAAAACTGTAGATGAAATTCCACGGCCCACAGTTGTTTTTCCAATAATCTGTCATGGTTAAAATGGAGTTTTAAGTTATCATGGGTTTATATAGGAAGGAGGCGGATATGCTAAAATGAGCATCAAATATCTAAATACTGAAACGAGTAACTTATAAACTGTCTGGTGTGTTCACATGAGACTGAGTAGACCATAAAATGACCAAAGTTTTTTTTTTTTTTTTTTTTTTTAAATATCCCTTTAATTGCAGTGAGTGAACAAGAAGAAAGTTGGAAGTTATACAAGTTACTGATTACTGATATGATCTGGGAAGTGCAGAGTCGTAGAGCAGTGGTTTTCAACCTTTTATTTATTCAGAATTTCAGCCATGAACCACCATTTGAGGACATTTTAGCCCCACAGACCCCCAAAACGAAAGATTTATTTTACTTTTGTCCACAATACAAGGCTGGATTTCAGAGAAAACAAAAACAGTCAAACATAGATCAAAATGACCATTAATTGTCTACTCTACATTCTCTAGTTGTGTAGACTTGGGCTAATTCACATGGTGAATATTTTAACTCTTGAGAGTGTAAACATGAAACCAAATGGACCCGCAAGGGTCCATTTGGTTTCATGGTTTCATTTCATGGTTTGGTTTCATTCCAACTTTTCATCTGGTTAACCAACTTAGCTGGGGATAACCAGGAAACCCTCCCAAGGACCACTGGTGGTCCCTGGACCACTGGTTTGAAAACCAATGGGTAGCAGGGGTGGCCAACCCGCGGCTCGCGAGCCGCATGCGGCTCTTCAGCTGGTTACATGCGGCTCTTAAGGGGCTTCCACATGAAACCGTGAAAAACGCTCGGCCTGTTTCATTGCGGTGATCTGACTCAATGTTTTGAAATCAATACAGTAATTACGGTATTTAAAATACACTGGCATAATTTTAACCAAGTATTCTGAGCTTCCACATGAAACCGTGAAAAACGCTTGGCCTGGCGCAGTCATTCATTCCCTATACAGTGCTGCCCAACACTCGACCAACAATCGTAGTAGAGAGGGGACACTTCTCACCTCTAAAATATTTTTTGTGCAAAAATATGTTTTTTGACTTGTCATATACTTTTTTGGATTGTAAACCCTGTTTCTAAATACATGTCTATATGTTTTAATAGTGTCTTTTGCATTGCGCACCTGCACACAAAACAAATGCAGGTGTCTTATGGCAGGAGAGGAAAAATTGACCGTGACGGCCAACGCGGCGGTTTTATAACCATCGTGACCGTTTGTTGTGGCTCTTTGCAGTAACACAGTAAAAAACGTGGCTCTTAGTCTCTGACTGGTTGGCCACCCCTGGCGTAGAGGGTCAGGGTCTGAAACCCCATAAGAGGGCAGTTTTGGATTAAACCCTGAGCAAGACACTTTATTCATTGACCAGCCCGGTGGGCTTGTGGTTTAGAGTGTCAAAGTGTTTTATATTTATAGTACTCTAACTAGCATCAGTGTTGTGCACAGAGAGTTTCAAGGGCAGGTGCTCAAATGTAACCAGGAGGGCACTCTTTTTTTGAGTTTTGGGGGGTTAAACACGCATAGAAAACAGCATTTCAGCATCTACAAGTACAACTATACAAACGCATTAGGCTACTGCTATATAAAATGGTTTGAAGAAAATAATGGCTTCTTCTCCAATGACTGTTCTTAAAAACTGAATTTCAAGCTCCTGTCCCTTAGAATGAAAGCAGATCCCCTTCCCTTTAAAACAGGCCATGACTCTTGTGGACAACAGTGCCATCTTCTGACACAAAGTGGTAGTGTTGCACTACTGCACTGGACTGGACTCGAATGCCCCTCCTAGTAGAAGAGTGATGAGTGGCACTCACCACTCTTCCACTAGGAGGGGCATTCGAGCCAACTCTAGTAGCAGCGTTGCGACATTGAGGGGCCATAAAAAAGCGCACAAGCGCCGTTTTCTCAAATGTAAATTTCTTTGCTCTTTAAAAAAGGGCATGTTGGTCTAGGGAGGGCCGCTAGGGGGTGCTCAAACCCCCCTTGACGTCTATATGCACGCCTATGACTAGCATCATGTCCAGGGGGTGTACTTGTACATCAAGCTGCCTCACGCTACAGAAACAGGTGATAGGCTCCTGATCTATATGGGCCTCAATGGCTCAGCTGGGCCTCATGGCATCATGGCCCTTACTTACTACTTACTTTAATCTATAGAAACATTTCAGCACCACAGACAGCTCCCTGTGCTTTTCTATAGAAACACTTCAGCACCACAGACAGCTCCCTGTGCTGTTCTATGTTATATAGAAACACTTCAGCACCACAGACAGCTCCCTGTGCTGTTCTATGTTATATAGCAGGGGAGCCCAATCAGTAGATCGGGATCTACCAGTAGATCTTGGCCTGATCATGAGTGGATCTTGGGAGATGTGGGGAGGAAAGAAAAAAAATGAGGTGGAAATGAAAAAGGAGCGATATTTTTGTGTGTATGTGTGTATGTGTGTGTGTGCGTGTCTGTCTGTCTACGAAGCGGCTCATTTGGAGGATTGTTGTCTGCTGTCTGTGAATTATGCCAACAGTATTGTTCAACGTGTAATGGACTGTTCTGCAACTTATAATGGACTATTCTGGACTGTTCTTATTATGATTGCATTTGCAATGGCAGTGTTTGCCCAAGTCTGTTGTAGGCCTATTTATGACAAGTCCGTTGTACTTTATGCTTATATGGACATAAAGTAAAGTGGTAAAACAACGTAGTGTTGTGTTGTTGTGAAGTTACTGCAGGCTGGCAGCGATGCGTGTGGTTTGAAATGTTGATATTGGACTGTTAGATCCCGGGGGGGTTGGCTGCTGAAAAGTAGATCTTGGGTCAAAAAAGGTTGGGCACCCCTGCTTTAAAGGAACCCTGGCTAATGAGGCAAATATGGATAAATACATTATACGTGCCCTCTATTACTAGAATTGAACATAGAATAAGCTCTTTAGTTTAAAAATAGTTCATAGTTTTATCGCAAGAAGGCCGCCATTTTACTGTGCCTGTCACATGACCTGTCATAGGGATGACGTCACAGGAGATCTGTAGTTAGTCCAGCTATGGAACGTTCCATGATTACCCAGCATTGCAATGTAAAATATCAATGTATATACACTGCTCTGTTTGTTATGACAATGGCGACCCCTGCTGGTAAAATAAGGGACTGTAAAACAAACCTGATGAACTATAGGTGGACACATATGTACAGTAGTTGTTTGATGCATTCCATTACTTCTACTGCAGAGCGATCTCTTGTGACGTCATCACTATGACAGGTCATGTGACAGGCACAGTAAAATGGCGCCCCCCTTGGGATAAAAACATGAACTATTTTTAAACTAAAGAGCTTCTTCTATGTGTTTTAAAGGTAGGGGAAGTGATTTCACTTTTGTCAGATATCACCCAAAAGATATTTTTTTTCTGTTAAAATGCTCTATTATAAGGTGTGGAAACCACATATGGAGTTTCCCCCTCCCCCACGTTAGCAGAGGAGCTAATAAAAGTTCCCCAGGTCACCACAATTCTCCTCCAATCAGGAGAGAGCAGCAGGTTCACATAGTGTAGCTACTGTTGGACGCCCCTAGTGCACCAGGCTGGTACTACACCATGAATTTCAAATCACTTCCCCTACCTTTAAATGTTTAATTCTAGTTATAGAGGGCAAGTATAATGTATTTATCCATATTTGTCTCATTAGCCAGGGATCCTTTTAAGCGTAACAAATTCCACCCATTTTCTTCTAGGACCTTATTTTTCTGAGAGTGCATACATGGAACGAAATGGACCCGCTAAGGTCCATTTGCATCACATTTGTACACTCTCAGGAAATGTTTGAACATGGGTGGAATCCCCCTTTAACCAAAATTGGGCGGGTACGCCTTTGGTGTTCTAAGTATCATGAGCAAAATTAGCATTTCTTAACATAATTATCATTACTTTGCATAATTACCATTATTAGCCTTTCTGACTAATTATTAACAATACTTAGCATTATTAGCATTATTAGCATTAGTCAGCGAAAAGTAGTTCCATGTGATAGGGCGGTCAAAAAAATGAATGAAGGAGGTCCTATAAATATTTTAGAAATAATTCAACAATACAAATTATGTTTGTTTTGTGGATTAATTTACGTTTACTGCTTGGCCCCAGGGACCCCCAGGGACCCCCGCAAAATGACCAGAACTACTTCATATTTCAACAAACCCAGAGCAGAACTCCCACCACGGGACTCTGGACATCAATTAATTAATGAACCGTATTTCATACAACTTAAGTTTCAAAAAATCTGAACTATCCCTTTAAACATGGTCATGGTCAGAGTAACTGTTAAAATATGGGAGTAAGCTAAAATAAGTAAGCCTCGCCTAGCTATTCCTAGCTAGGTGGAGCCATGAGGCTCTTAGTTCTGTAGCGTAAGCGGCTTGATGTACAAGTACATTCATGTACAAGTACACTCCCTGGACATGAACGCTAGCATGTCACAGGGACTTACCCCCAATTCAACCCTGGATCCCGAGTGCCTAGGAGGGAGGAATTGAGTACCAATTTTAGAGTCACTGGTATGACGCGGCCGGGAATCGAACCCGACCTTCCGTCTCAGGGCGGACACTCGAACCACAAAGGCCACTGAGTCGGCGGGAGTGCAGGCGGCTCAACTGTAGTGTCTAACTCACCGTGTCGTGTCTGCGTCGTGTCAAGCATCCGGTCAACTGTAGTGTCTAACTCACCGTGTCGTGTCTGCGTCGTGTCAAGCATCCGGTCAACTGTCGTAGTGTCAATCGTCGGCCTACGGGCGGTGCCTACGGGGCGTGCCGACCAACGGGCTCGAATCCCATTTGTAGACATTGACCCGTAGACATTGTCTACGTCGTGTCAACTGTAGTGTCAATCATCCTGTCATAGTGTCGAAGTGTCAATCGTCGGCCTACGGGCGTGACTACGGGTCGTGCCTACGAGCGTGCTCACTGGCGTGCCCATATGTAGACACCCCCGTAGACATTGTCTACGCTGTGTCAAATCTAGTGTCCTCTCACGTCATTTGAACCGGGGACCTCTGGCTTCGGAGAGCGCAACACTACCCGCTGGGCTACCTGCACCCCGACAATAGCGCTATTCATTTTGGGTATTTAAAATCGCAACTGAGGCCAGACTGGATTGAAGCCACGCCCGAATATGGATGCATAGTCGACACAGACGGCTGACCTCACAGCCCGCCTGTTGTTAGATCACGTCGGGGCAGTGTTGCCAACTTGGTGCATTTGTCACCATATTTAGCTTTTTTTCAGACCCTCCTAGTGCCAAAATGAGTGAAAAACTCCTGGTGGAAAATCTAGTGCTTTTTGGCTGGTGAGTTGGAGTGAAATTGGTTGACAGGCGCCAGAAAACCCTTGTTTTTCACCATTTTTACTCCTATGCGAGTCCTCCTTCCTTCCTAGAAAGGACCATTGGTAACCAAATGGACCCGTATAGATCTATAACTCTTGAGATCGTAAAATGAAACCAAATCGGACTTTTACGGGTCCATATGGTTTCATTTTACCTAATTTTACAGAATCTACACATCTTTAGATGTACAATATTTGTTATTTTGACCAACATTTTGCCAGTTATTTCTCCTAAATTAGTCGGAGAGACTAAACTCAAATCAAATGATGGTCCTACATGGCTAATATGCAGAATAAATAGTGGGCTCTGGTATGAAAATGGTTGAAAACCCACTGCTCTAGCACATTCTAGTGCATTTTGGAAGTGCCACTAGTGCATTTTGGATTTTGGCAGTTGGCAACACTGCAGGTACGCCTTTGGTGTTTTTTAAGCGTTATTAGCATAATTAGCATTACTTAGCATTATTAACAATACTTAGCATTACAATTATTTAGCCTTTCTCACTGAGCATATCAATAGTTTAAACTAGTGAAAGCATTAACAACAGGTTTAGCTAGTGAAAGCATTATCATTATCTAATGAAAGAATTACCATTAGCTAGCAATAGTAATAACATTAGCTACTGAAAATATAGTGTTAGCATCAGCATTAGCTATTCCAAGAATTAGCATAAATCATTAGCATTACCATTTAGCTACTGAAAATATAGTGTTAGCATCAGCATTAGCTATTTAAAACATTAGCATTAGATTTTGCCATTGAAAGCATTAAAAATTAACTTTAGCCATCGGATCTGTATCATATATCAGATCTGCAAGCTCATACCGTGCTGCTTAGTGGCTTGTAGATCTAATGCAGGGGTTTTCAACAGGTGGTCCGGGGACCACCAGTGGTCCCTGAGAGGGTTCCAGGTGATCCCCAGTTAAGTTGGTTAACCAGATGTAACTCTTGAGAGTGTAAAATGGACCCTGGCGGGTCCATTTGGTTTCATTTTCACACTCTCAAGAGTTAAAATATTTATCTGAATTAGCACTATTTAATTAAGAAGTCTACACTGTTTTGTTTGCAAAAATCCAGCCTGGAATTGTGAACAAAACCAAAAGAATTCTTTAGTTTTAGGTCTTTGGGGGCTAAAATGTCATCAAATGGTGGTCCGTGGCTCAAATGCTGAATAAATAGTGGTCCCTGGTGACAAAATGGTTGAAAACCACTGATCTAATGGATTAACCTAATGAATTAAGTTCCAAAAAATCCAAAAATCTGAAGTATCCCTTTAAGCATGACATTGTCAGAGTAAGTGCTAAAAAATAAGGGGAGTGCAGGTGGCAAACAAACAAACAGTCAAACATACAGATCAAAATGACCATTAATCTTCTACATTCTCTAGTTGTGTAGACTTCAGGCTAATTCACATGAGGAATATTTTAACTCTTGAGAGCGTAAACATGAAACAAGCAACTTTCCATCATTTAGCCTGGGGACCACCTGGAACCCTCTCAAGGACCACTGGTGGTCCCCCACACCAACTGCTGAAAACCCTTGCGCTATATAAACCTACCGTTTACAGTACATTGGGTTCCAGACCTGTCTTTTAGCTGGGTATCCCCCCCTGGAAGTCCCTCTAGTACTTGTCATGTTTTATGTCGATGGGCCCTTGTGAAATTACTACGTGATGAAAGCTACATCATCATCCTCATCCTGTCTGATGTGTTGCTGCAGGTTACAGTAAAGTATACCAACCTCCTGCTGCAAGGCGTTTGCCCCTGAGCCTCCCCTCGCATATTATTATTCAAAAGAAACTGCCAGGGTGGATTTCTTAAATTGGGCATGAGAGCATTGTTTGTTTGTGATATTCCTGGTGGGTATAATGTATTCCGGCAAATCAAGGCCTAGCGGTCACGGTCGAAAGAATAAGAACAACAACAGAGCAGCGAGCGCCGGTGTCTGTCCTAGACAGAGGAAGGAAGGAAGGAAGGAGGGCCGATAAAGAAGAAAAGATCAGAGAGGAGAGAGAGAGAGAAAGAGAGAAAGAGATCAAACAGCAGGATGATTCCCCCTGGCCTGTGGTCTGCTGTAGCAGATAAGATGGATCAGAAGGAGAGAGAAGAGGAGTCGCCACACGGACAGGCGTACCATGTACACCAACAACACATGGACAGTACGCGCACTGGTGTTGTAGTTCTCGAGACATTAGCCTATTTAATTGGTCTCGACTCCATAGTTGCTAGTCTCGCCTCGTTCTCCCCTCAATATCGCGGTTGTCTCATGAACTCATTTTGGTCCCGACACCCCTAGGTCTTGGTCTTGACTACTACGCTAACGCACACACACACACACACACGCACGCACGCACGCACGCACACAGAACCCCCACAGAGCCCTCCCTCTCAGAATCTGTGCTGTAAACACGGTCCAGACATACAGTATTGATGGTGTAATCCTCTGTGACATGAGAGCCGATCTATAACGGCTCCCATCGAGAGAGAGAGAGAGAGAGAGAGAGAGAGAGAGAGAGAGAGAGAGAGAGAGAGAGAGAGGAGGGAAGGAAAGAAAGAAAGCTTGCCAAATACAATCAGAGAAAATAAAAATGGTAGAATCCATCCTAGCAATCCTTCCTCCCCGCTAAAGGCCAAGCTCTCCATACAGGGGCAGATGTAACATTTCCTAATTGGGGAGGGCAGGAGAAAATGGTGTTGTTATTCATGCTTAATTGCCTAATTAATATAAGTCCTGTAACCGAATTAATATTCGAATTAATATAAGTTAATATAATTAATATAAGTCCTGTAACCGAAAACGGTATGGGGTGCGGCTTCATCGCCCATGTCGCTTCGCGACACGGGCGATGAAGCCGCACCCCATACCGTTTTCGGTTACAGGACTTATATTAATTAGGCAATTAAGCATGAATAACAACATTAGGTGTTGAAGTTGCAACAGACACGCAGCATGCATAAAGCTAAAGGTCTGACTCAGAGAGTTTTCGGTTTTCAATGATGAAATGCTGTTGGTTTAGTGGCGCCACAGCTGTAGTTAGTTAGTAGCAGTAGTAATGTTTCAAATACTTTTAAATATAAGCACTGAAATAACTTGGGTTGTTTTGCATGCCATCATGTCTGGTGGGGCAGTCTGGGCATTGTCCCCCCCCCCCCCCCCCCCCCCATGCCCATGCCTAGATCCGCCCCTGTCTCCATAGTGTACAACACACGCGGCCGATAATGGAGCGTCTTGTTGCTGAAAGATCTCGTTACCGCCGGAGGCCTTTCCGAATGAATCGATCAAGTGCTGACTGAGGCTTACGATCAGCTACGCTATAGTACACACTAGTACACACTACACTACACGCCACACAGCGTGGTTTACACACTGAAATCCATAGTGTTCTGTTCTTTCAACTTGTAGCGTTCCTTTGTACACCCACAGAGCTTAACGATTACTATGGATTTTACTGTGTGTTAAAGGGGTATTCCACTTTCAAAAAAAACTTTGTCATTTTATGGTCTACTCAGTCTCATTGCTCTGCAATGCTCTGCTGTTTACTTTAAGAAAAGGTAGTCCAAGACAAGAAATAAATACTAGGGGGAAAAAAGAAAAGAAAATATTTGAATGAAAAGTGAGGTTTGCACTTTATCCATCATCTTTGTTCAACGAGAACCCCGTTTTACACAGTAAAATCTATAGTGTTCTTTCAACTCGTTTGTACCCTTTCCAGAGCTAAATGATTACCGTAATTCCCGGATTATTAGATGGTGAATATCATCTTGAGAGCATAAAAATGAAACCAAATGGACCCTAGCGGGTCCATTTGGTTTCATGTTTACGCTCTCAAGAGTTACATCTGGTTAACCAACTTTCTATCATTTAGTCTGCGGAGCCCACCTGGAACCTGGAAAATCCATAGATTGGCCGCACCGTTGTATGAACCGCAGGGTCAAAAGCATGTGAAAAAGTAGCGGCTTATAGTCCGGAAATTACGTACTATGGATTTTACTGTGTGTTAAGAGCTGAGAATTGCTGGGTGTGATCACACAGGGGGAGAGGCAAGCCACACAATTTGACCTAGATATATTGTAGGCATGTGAAAATAGGTGAGAACTGCAGCTCTCGCCCTCCAAGACAACGAGGCATTTATTTCGCCTTGGATTTTTTTGACTTGATCAAAAGATTCAGTCATTTTGGACGATAATAATTTGATTGATGACGTCAACAAGTATCAGGAAATATTCTAAGTTATCAATGTGCCTGAGAATGCATTAGAATAGGAACATACGAACATTTATATTATGAATTTTATATATTACCGTAATTGGGGTAATTATAGTCTATGGCAGTGGTTTTCAACCAGTGGTCCAGGGACCACCAGTGGTACTTGAAAGAGTCTCAGGTGGTCCCCAGGCTAAATGATGGAAAGTTGGTTAACCACATGTAACTCTTTGAGAGCGTAAAAATGAAACCAAATGTACCCTTGCGGGTCCATTTGGTTTCATGTTTACACTCTCAAGAGTTAAAATATCGGAATTAGCCCAAGTCTACACAACTAGAGAATGTAGGAGAATGAGTTAGGGTCATTTTGATCTGTATTGTTTGACTGCCTTGTTTCTGAAATCTAGCCTGGAATTTGGGACAAAAACAAAATAAACGTTTAGCTTTGGGGTCTGTGTACTCAAGTGGTGATCCGTGGCTTAAATTCTGAATACATAGTGGGCCCTGGTATCTAAAAGGTTGAAAACCACTGGTTATTGCTATAACAATAGGATCTCACGCCAGTAAGTGCAGCTCTATGGCTGTAAACACAGCATATACTAATACAGGGGTTTTCAATAGGTAGTCCGAGGACCACCGGTGGTCTTTGAGAGTTCCAGGTGGTCCTCAGGCTAAATGATGGAAAGTTTGTGAACCAGATGTAAATGTTCATCATCTGAATTAGCACAATTTAATTAAGAACTCTACACTGTTTTGTTTGCAAAATCCAGCCTGGAATTGTGAACAAAATCAAAAGAATTCTTTAGTTTTAGGTCTTTGGGTCTAAAATGTCATCAAATGGTGGTCCTCCGTGGCTCAAATGGTCAATAAATAATGGTCCCTGGTGTCAAAAAGGTTGGAAAACCACTGTACTAATACAATATAGTTGTTTGTTTGACACAACTGTGAATGAGGACACAACTCATCATTCAGGTTTCATACTAATGCATGCTCCTTAAAATGTCATTGGATGATGCAAGTATTGCATAATATCTGCCCCCCGTCTGTGCATGGTTCAGGCATACAGTAGTTTTAGGATACCTCTTGATAAATAGTAAATGCTGCATTTAAATAGCCTCTTTATCCCCCGATCACCCCAAAAGCCATCTTTGATCAAGCTGTACTTAGACAGGCTCAAAGCATTGTCTCTGACCCATTACATGTTCTAAACTTCGAGTATGTGACAATGCCAACAGGCAGGAGATACAGAGCTCCACTGTTGATAAAGTATAACAGGTATAGACGCTCATTTGTACCTCTCTCTATTAAGCTCCTCAACGGTGAGAGCATTTAGCCCCCGACCGTGCTAGGTACACACTAGGGTGTATATGTGTGTATGGGTGCAACTGTATTGTCCTATGTCTACTGTTATCTGTCTGTTTGTAACTGTATGCAGCCCTGGTCTCTGACTCCAAGACAAATTTCTCCCACGGAGACTAACAAAGCTAACCTTGAACCTTGAGCTCTGGACAGGGAAGTCTGGAGCTCTCTCTGGTGTAGCTTTGATTTGATTTATTTATTAGATCCCCATTAGCTTGCCGTGCTAGCCGGCAGCTACTCTTCCTGGGGTCTCACCACATCATAACATTACATACAATAATACACCATTCATACCACAATACATAGACAATACAAAACAACAAAACAACACATAGCATCTCATCCCCTAACACAGGGGTTTTCAACAGGTGGTCTGGAGACCACCAGTGGTCCTTGAGAGGGTTCCAGGTGGTCCCCAGGCTAAATGGTGGAAAGCTTATGTACCAGATGTAACTCTTGAGAATGTAAAAAATGATTGATTTTTGCACTCTCAAGAGTTAAAATATTCATCATCTGAATTAGCACCACTTAATTAAGAAGTCCACACTGTTTCGTTTGCAAAGTCCAGCCTGGAATTGTGGACAAAACCAAAAGAATTCTTTAGTTTTAGGTCTTTGGGATGACAATGTAATCAAATGGTAGTGCGTGGCTCAAATGCTAAATAAAAGGTGGTCCCTGGTGTCAAAAAGGTTGAAAACCACTGTACTAATACATTTCGTGCATGGCTCCAAGTATAAACCGTTTTCACCTTTGACACATGACTTCATTTTCTAAAACTGAAATTACCATTGTAAAATAAAATGAAAGGGGTCATCTCCTCCATGAAAAGAAACAACTTTAACCTCCTCTTAAAGCTGGTATACTCATTGTCGTTAATCAGAAAGACAGCTATCGAGATCCATGCCACCATACCTCTATAGTATAACGTTTTTTGTTTGAGATTTGTCGCCCCTGTGACTCGACTACAGATAACCGGTTGAAGATGCATCGATGGATGTGTCTCTAGCCTATTTCGTAATTCGTATATATTGCTTTGTAATTGAAAATGGCCATGGATTCCTCATCCGTTGGATAGTTTTGTCTTACCTGTATATGGAGACATTCTCCACCAGGTCTGTGGTCTCCGTGTCTGTGAGGACGATTCCTTTAGGAGAGACCGTCAGGGTGACTTTACGGAACTTCTTAGCACCTCCAGCTCTGGCCTGTTGGGGAGAAACATGACACACTGTGAGACAATAGTGTAGGACAGTGGTTTTCAACCTTTTTCATACCAGGGCCCACTATTTCTTCAGAATTTGAGCCATGGACCATCATTTGAGGACATTTTAGCCCCAGAGACCTAAAACTAAAGAATCCTTTTGGTTTTGTTCACAATTCTAGGCTGGATTTTGCAAAAAAAAAAAAAAAAAAAAAAAAAAAAAAAAAAACAGTGTAGACTTCTTAATTAAATAGTGCTAATTCATTCACTAGTCACTAGTTGAAAACCCCTGCTGTAGGACGGGCCTGAAACTGAATACACAAATATTTGGATACTGTGATCCGTGTGCTTTGTGTTTGTATTTTTAATAATCGCTGCAACAGACAGATCATATCTGGACAATGCACACATTATGGAGTGCAAACAAAAGCCATGAGCAGTGGACAAAACCACTTTGAAAAAGGATCAATGTTCAGTCACTGAATTCCTGTTTTTATTTGCCTATAGATCAGTGGGTTTTCAAGAATATTGATACCAGGGCCCACCATTTATTCAGCATTTGAGCCATGGACCGTCATTTGATGACATTTCCACTCAAAAATAAAGATTTCTTTTGGTTTTGTCCCCAATTCCAGGCTGGATTTCGCAAACAAAACAGGCAACCATACACATCAAAATGACCATTAATCTTCTACATTCTCTGATTGTGTAGACTAAATTCTTAATTAAGTGGTGCTAATCCAGATGACGAATATTTTAACCCTTGAGAGTGTAAACATCAAACCACTGTAAAAAATAAAAATAAAAATAAAAATAAAATACGGTCTCAATGGTCTTCATGCCAATGTTGTTAAAAAAGTGGCTCACATCAAAAATCAAAAATCAAACAAGTGCTCTAATTTTCCTGCTGTTTATAATGTCGCAGCCTGCAAATCACATCATCTCAGTCCCAATTTCTAAAGGGCCACTGTGGCTCCTGTGGTTGTCATGGATATTTTCAGGCAGTGAAATAATATAATGAAGCGCTCAAAGATAAAGAAGAAAAATAAAAACTTAAAATTTTGAGATATATTTCTTATATATACTTGTAATATATATATACAGTACTTACTAATGTCATGAAAACTCTAAGATTCTGTTTTGCCCCATACAGTCTCTGCATTGCACAAGACAAAGCTGTTCAGTCAGTGTAACCAAATGCAAAGATTAGAACTCAGCGTGTCACTGCGAAAGCAAACCTGAAACAGGCGTCTTGAGGTGACTATAAAAAGGTGTCAGAAACACCTACAGTCTGAGACAGTATGTATGTGTGTCTCAATGAGAAGTGGAGGTCAGGCTGACAGGCGGTGAAAAACAAGCAGCTCCAACTGGGACATCAACAGGGGCGGATCTAGGCATGGGTATGGGGGGGGGGGGGGGGGGGGGGGGGGCAATGCCCCCCTAAATACCCAGTCTGCCCCATCAAACACGATGCCATGCAAAACAACCCAAGATATTTCAAATTAAAGTGCTTATGTTTAAAATGATGGGAAACACTACTACTGCTACTAACTAACTACAGCTGTGTCACCACTAAACCAACAGCATTTCATCATTGAAAACAGAAAACTCTCTGAGTCAGACCTTTAGCTTTATGCATGCTGCGTGTCTGTTGCAACTTCAACAACAACTGATGTTATTATTAATGCTTTACTTGACTAATAAAAGTCCTGTAACAGACAATGGTATGGGTGCGACTGCATCGCCCGCGGCGCGAAGCAACACAGGCGACATACCATTTTCTCTTGCCCCTCCAACATCTTCTCTTGCCCCCCCAAATGGGACACGTTACATCCGCCCCTGGACATCAAGACAATAAGAGTGACACTGACCTGCTCCTGAACTGGTAGGAAGAAAAAAAATCCTCAGCGTCTCTTAAACCCTCACAGGTCTATTTTTACAAGCCCCTCGGTTAAATCAACACTTAGGATTTTGCTGTGTACACACCACACACACTTGATTTAAAAAAAAAAAAAAAAAAAAAAAAAAACGGCAGATAAAGCATCTTTTTTCCTGGTCGTGTGTGTCCGATCGATTTGAGACAAGAGAGAGTGAGAGGCAATGAGAAAAAAAATAATTACAGAGAGAGAGACAGCGCATTGTGTTTGGGTCTATTGGGAGGAGGAGGAGGAGGAGGAGGAGAGAATGGCTGGTCAGATCAAGGAGGACAGGCAGGGGTTGACACTAACACTTGCCCGCTTGCCCGGGGCAAGTAAAAAAAAATGGTGGGGCAAGTGAAGACTGCTACCTGGTTGCCCGATCGGGCAAGTGTGCAACTTAGTGCACTATAACACAACACAAGATAAATTTGTCTTGAAGGCAGTCATTGCACTCTGCCTCTGTGTCTTTCCTTGCTTTATAGCTATCCACAATTCCAGGCTGGATTTGGGAAACAAAACAGGCAAATTAACATACAGATCAAAATGACCATTAATCTTCTACAGTGTAGACCTGGGCTAATTAAGATGATGAATTTTAACTCTTGAGAGTGTAAAAATGAAACCAAATGGACCCGCAAGGGTCCATTTGGTTTCATTTGTACGTTCTCAAGAGTTACATCTGGTTGACCAACTTAACTGGGGACCACCTGGAACCTGGGGGGCAAGTGACCATGACCTGAGGGCAAGTAGAACCTGACTTGCACTTGCCCGATGGGCAAGTGCCTCAGAGACCTTAGTGTCAACCCCTGACAGGGATAGTAGGCAGGTACGGCCACTGGCGAGACTGCTGTTACCGCGTAGATAATATACGAGTCTGGCCTGTGTGTGAAACCTGCCTTACCAAGGGAGAGACAGCCAAATCAATTTGTGACCGTGACGTACGATGTCGCAACGGGTGGTAGAATAATTGGTGACTGTTTAAATTTGTCGTAGCTGGTGAAAACGGCGACTGTTCCCTACTAAACCAAACACTAATCCTCATCCCTAAAAATAACCTCAGTAAAACCTAACCTATCCCAATAGGTTTAGAGGTTTCGCCCCCTCTCTATAAGACAGCTGTCTTTTAAGAATGGGCTCCTCGGTCCGAGCAATGGATTTAAAACATTTCCTTTGCATTGTCTCGTCCCTAGTGGTCTCGGTGGTGAAAGAGACATTTGCTCCGAGATCGTGACAAGATCAAGACAAATTGAGGGTGAGAACCAAGACAAGACCATGACAACCGAAATTTGTATTGAGACACAATGTCCCGAGAACTACAACACTACAACGTTGGGCCAACGGTCGTGGCCGTTATGTCAAACGTTTTGACGTATGCCACGGTCACAAAATGATGTCACAGAAGTCGGGGGGTGGTGGAGAAGATAAATTAGTCACAACGATTTGACCAGCCGTGGCAGGAGACCAGTGTTAGACATGTTAGCATCATAATGTCATGAGGGATCAAGAGAGGAGCAGGTTGATTTTGTTAGCATAAAGGAAAAACAAAACACCAGATGTGTGTGAACCTCGCCCTCCGTGTTAATAATGGTCACACCATGCAGGCCCAAGAAAGCAAATGTTTCATTTTGTCAATATGCTAAACTGTGTTGTTGTTTCCCATGCAGGGTGGGCTGAATCCGTCTGGTCTTGTCTTTCTTTTAACCACATGTACAGAAAGCCTGGAAGCTCCACACAAAAGGAATCCTTGTGTGTCTGTGTGTGTGATAACCCCATTCACAAGGAGACAATCGACTTTCTCTCTCGACCCTCAACATCAAATCAATTTCATCTAAAGCCTCCCATCAGGTCGGATTCCTCAATCTAATTGAGAAGTGGAGCGCTGGGGGGTGGCTTCAGGCTATTCTCTGAGGAGACAGGATTCCAACAGATTAACAGAGAAATGTGTGAGTGCATGTGTGCGTGCATGTGTGCGTGCGTGCGTGCGTGCGTGCGTGCGTGCGTGCGTGCGTGTGTGTGTGCATGCTGTATGTTCATAAAATCATTTTAATGATCACTCAGGCTTTTTGCCAGCAGGAAGGCTTATTATTAAACAGTACAACTGTTTGATAGCAGCTTTAGCCAATTAAAGCTTCTGTATTCCTGGTTAAACAGAGTCACTAAGGGCTCTGTAACCTGGCCTGACTTACTATTTCCGCTCTACACCAAAGAGATCTTTGTTTTTCTTTGTAAACCGACCAACTGAGCCTGAAGATCTGCTATTTTCAAATGTTTTATCAACAGTAGCCTATGTAAAATGGGCTTTCCCGATGGCAAACCTGTTGATATAAAGCAGATGTACAACATACCAGTTTGTAGACACCCTCTGCCAGCCTGGGGAAGAAGCAGCCTCATGTTTCCTTTAATGCATGAGGAGTAGCGCCGTCTTTTTCACCTGACGGGGAGTTTTCCTGGTTGGACGTGTGGAAGGAACACGTTATTCCAACCAGTTCCTGTCCCCGGGTGGCCAGGGGGAGGCAGTTTAGAGACCGAGATTACTGCATGTTTTCTTTCTCTTTTGGTGATGTATACGTTTATAGACTCTGTGCCACACTATGAGCTTGCAGATCTGCTATTTGTGTGAAAAACTATGAATCAACACAGTGCAAATCTTCAATATTATATTTCCGTACATAATCTTATAGACCAGTGGTTTTCAACCAGTGGTCCTTGAGATGGTTCCAGGTGGTCCCCAGGCTAAATGATGGAACGTTCGTTAACCAGATGTAACTCTTTGAGAGCGTAAAAAAGAAACCAAATGGTCTAGTTCAGTTGGTTTCATTTTACACCCTCAAGATTTAATTAAGAAGTCTACACCAGAATGTGGAAGATTAATGGTCATTTTGATCTGTATGTTTGACCGTTTTGTTTCTGAAATCCAGTCTAGAATTGTGGACATGATGAGCAAAAGAAAAAAAGAAAATAGTGGACCCATTTTTAAATAAATCTTTGCTTCTGAAGGCCGGCTCTGGAATAACACATGATGGGCATCTGCGCCAAATAGCAATAACCGTGGGTGTCCCAGACATGAAAAAGGTTTAGCACCGGGGTCGGCAACCCAAGATGTTGAAAGAGCCATTTTCGACCCAAAATTAAATCCAAAATCTGTCTGGAGCCGCATTTTATTTTATTTTTTCCTGAGAGTGTGCAAATGTGAACCAAATGGACCCTGGCGGGTCCATTTGGTTCCATTTGCACACTCTCAGAAAAAAGGGTCCTCAAAGAAAAATCATTAACATGGTGAAACACAACCTTTCTTCAGAAATGGAGCTTCTAAAAAAAATAAAGGAGTTTTACAGAACTCCATTTCTAGTCCACACAACATCTCTAAGGTATATTAATGACATAGTAAACTGAGTAAACTGTTGAAAATGGGTGGTTCAGATTGAAAGCTCCACCTCTGATAACTGCTGGGCTTTTTTGACATGGCCAAGTGCTACTTTAACTGGCAACTGTCAGAAAGCGCAATGCGTTTTGGGTGACTGAAATGTTTATATTATTTTGGTGTGGATCACCCCAGTGTGTGTACAGTATGTAATAATGCTACAGCCACTGAGCCACAAGGGCTGTGTTCTAGAGCCCAGTGTGTATGTAATAATGCTACAGCCACTGAGCCACTAGGGCTGTGTTCTAGAGCCCAGTGTGTATGTAATAATGCTACAGCCAGGGAGCCACTAGGGCTGTGTTCTGGAGCCGCATGCGGCTCCTGAGCCGCAGGTTGCCCCCTGGTTTAGCACCACCAACACAGTAGTGTTGGAATGGAACATCACAGCCTTTTGGAAATGGACAGTGTGAATCCACGTGGACCAGCGCAGTCACAACACTGGTCCCTCAGGATGCTACAAAGGGCTTTAGAGCCGTGTCAGTGATTTGACTGCTGCAGGCCTGCAACCAATTGATAATCCCAGATTAATCTTGTTTCCCTGACCTTGACATGTGTACACACACAGTGTTTGAAAAGCAATCCCTATGAAAACAACTAAGCTAAACTGCTGTTTACAATATCCTGCCTCATCACACGGCCATGATCCTCCTGATGGACTGAGCTCAACCATTTACCCTCAAACACATCAGACTGGCTCTGACAGAACACACAGTGGATTTATGGAAATCAAGTTTATGACTCGTATAGAATCAATCTTCTAAAACGGGTAGTCCAAATTAGGGAAGTCCCGATCCCGAAACACTTTTCATTTCCGATCCGATTCCACACTTTCTGTGTTAATATTAAAAAACTTCCCTGGAATACACATGGAAGGAACACTTTTTTTCCAACCAGCTCCCGTCCCCTCAATCAGGCACCCACCCATCCGGTTATTATATCTACTGTATCTTAACACAAAATCTATCTTCTATTTCATATATTTTCTTTAGATCTGGAACCCACAAGATTTATATCTTGTACAGGACTTATATTGGGCAAATAAAAAAAAGTCAATCAACATGTTGTTTGAGGTTGCAACAGACATGCAGAATGCACAAATAAAGAGGTCTGATGAAAAGTTTTCTTTTTTGAATGATGAAACGTCGTCTAGATCAGTGGTTTTCAACCTTTTTGATTCAAGGGCCCACTATTTATTCATCATTTGAGCCACGGACCACCATATGAGGACATTTTAGCCCGACAAAGACCCCAAAACTAAAGATTTCTTTTGCTTTTGACCGCAATTCCACGCCGGATTTCAGAGAAAACAAAACAGTCAAACATACAGATCAAAGTGACCATTAATCTTCTACATTCTCTAGTTGTGTAGACTTGGGGCTAATCCAGATGATGAATATTTTAAAGGTAGGGGAAGTGATTTCACTTTTGTCAGATATCACCCCTCCCAAAAAGAATTCTGTTAAAATGCTCTCTTATAAGGTGTGCAAACCATATATGGAGTTTCCCCCTCCCCCACGTTAGCAGAGGAGCTAATAAAAGTTCCCCAGGTGGAGGGTGAATTCTCCTCCAATCAGGATAGAGCAGCAGGTTCACATAATGTAGCTACTCTTGGGGGCCCCTAGTGCACCAGGATGGTACTACACTGTGAATTTCAAATCACTTCCCCGACCTTTAACTCTTGAGAGTGTAAACATGAAACCAAATGGACCCACAGGGGTCAATTTTCCATCCCTGGCTGTCACTCACGGTGGCGATGATCCTCCGTATGGCGGCGGCTGCCATGTCCTCTCCTTTAGGCTGTCCCACCAGCGTCATCCCCAGGTACTTAACGTTGAACGCCATGCCTTCCAGCAGCGTCTCCTTGGTGTCTGTCCAGTTCTCTGCAGCTCTGAGTGGACAGAAAGAAAGAGGAAAACATGTTGGAGTCAGCCATCAAATACAGAAACACTATGAAAGCTCTCAAACACACAGAAACACAACAATAACCCTTGATCAAGCATTTACAGTAAACATCATGGAACTTAAAGGAGAATTTCAGAAGGCTTTCTTAGATTTATTTGTAGTGGTTACGTACCGTACGTACCAAAGAGGTGTTATTTTGTGCAAAAAACTTCTTTTTTCCTTATTTCTCCTCTACCATGCCCTCAATGAATTGAATGTGAACTTAATGGTGCACTGTGTGCGTGGTGAAAATTGTAGAGATGCACCGAATATTTGTCAGAAAATGGCTAAAAATGCATCTCCAGACTATTCGGTCTTGGCCCGAATTGGCAGAAAATATATGGTTGGAAAAAGTGTTTATAATATTGATCGTATTCGACTCGGTTTGGTGGACCAACTGTTTCCTATTCAGTATTCCGTTTCAGCCAATAATTCCCCTTTCTGTGCATCGCTACCTAATCCACTCATTTCCATCACTCAAAAATCATTAGGATATTATTTACATTCAAATAATATCCTACGTGGCACACTTTACTAATTATTTTTGATGTGAATTAAGGGGATTAGCACAACACCACAAGTCCCTGTGCGATTTAATTCAATTCATTGAACAATACCTTTTTCACAACCAAAAAGGAAAGACTCTGTAGTATGCATGTGTCAAACTGTTGATACCGCTATCTCCCTCTTGCACATGTAGAAATGTATAATTAGGTTTTATTTACAGCACTGTTGTTTTATAGTTTTGTTTTACTGCACTGTAGTTGAGAGGGAAACAATATTCCATCCCTCTATCACATCTCGACATACACAGGTGTGACAAATGAAGGATTATGGTAGGGGTATTTTTTTTTACTCAGTCTGTGTCTCACAGGAGGGCTGAGGGTAGTTCAGAAACTTCTTCCAATGACATCATCATTCTGCAGATTTTTTTAAACAATGTGTTTTTGAAAAGATATTTATATTTTTATTATCAGGAGAACGATGGCTGCCATTTTTACACTGCGACTTTTCAGGAATAGAAAGCAGTTTCTATTAGCTTGGATTCCACCATTGATGATGTCATTGGAAGAAGTTTCTGAACTGTCCACAGCCCTCCTGTGAGACACAGACTGAGTAGAAACAAATAGTGGTATTTTATCATGTACATTAATGATGACCTGTTATACAAGATACAATGATTTAAGTTGCTTCAGTGAAGAAAGTTCACTTTGGGTATTACTGAAGTGGCGTTCAACAAAGTGCAAAATGAGGAAGACAGTCTATGGAAGCAACCCTATTAAATACTGGCGACCCATAAAAATGAAAATGAGCCTGCAACTGAAAATGGGCCATGACCCCTGAGACCCCGTGTCTGGGAAACACCGAGTTTAACGAATATTCCCATAACATGAGGAGATTGTTGAGATGAACACGAACACTCCACAGTAGATTCTACCCTGTTGTGTTTTTACTCTCATGTAAATGCACACAAGACTTAACTTAACTGAAATGTGTCTTAGTGTCTAAGGTCCAAGTGTCACAGCCACATCATCATCAATGCTAGTGAAATGAACGTCTTCATCAAGCCTTATTATCAATTTCACATAATGACACACCTGAGGGGAAATTACAAATCCTGTAACATGTCAAGAAAGAAATACGCTGTTAGACAATTCAAAAAAGGAGTGAACTGGTTGCAAGTCGATGCCGATGTAGATGTAGCAGATGTAATGTTTGTGTAGAACAATTCAAATACATTTCCCACATATTAAGACCCTATCCCTGTCCCTGTGACTGGCTGGCACTAGTGTTAACTTTAAATGTTATAAATAGTGAGTTACTTTATAGTGTGGCTGGATTTCTGTTAAAGCGGAGAAGCTCTCGTTGTCTCTTTTCCTCCTAGATGTGTTTTTTTGTTTAGATCTGTTAAAATAAACATGAGAAATATACCTAAAGCAGAGGTGGGTCAACTTTGAAGATGGAGGACTAGTAATATTTACACACTCACTCCAGAGGGGCCACATTGCATGTACTGTCGTATCATAAATAGCAGTTATTTTTGCTCTATTTGAATTATTTTGTCCCAAATGCGTTTCTCATGTCCCTTGAATGAACAGTTTGGATATTCTGGTCTCCCTGTACCAGGTAAACTCTGTGTCTGTGGTACTTTTAGAAAGCTGCAGTATCCTACCTGCTGTCATGGAGTCTCTCCTACTAATAGACTACACAGTCCAGAGGACGACAGACACTGTGAGACACACAGCACAGAGATCTGTGAGGAAACAAGAGGCTCTGCAGAGAGCTTAAAATACCCCTCAGTGGCACACAGAACCAGGGGTGTAGTGGAGGGGGGACGCCGGGGGGGAAGGCGTCCCCCCACTTCTCACATCTAAAATATTTTTGGGGCGAAAGTAGGCCTATGTTTTTTTTTGTCTTGTCATTTACTTTTATGTATACAATTGTAAACAATGCATTGTAAACAATCTTTCTCAATATGCTATACTTGTTTCAATAGCGTGTCTGTGTGTGTTGCGCAGGTGCACGCAAATGCGCATGCAAATGCAGGTGTGCATGCACGTGTCTTAAAGGGGAATTTCACTCATTGTCAATATTTTACATGTCATTAATATACCTTAGAGATGTTGTGTGGATAAAAAAGTTCCCCCCATTCTGTGTTTCCTAGAAATGGAGGTCTGAAAAAAATCATTAGCATGGTGAAATACATCTTGATGATGCTCCACACGCCCCAAACTCTTCTCCCTCCTGGTCCCCAAACTATGGAATGACCTTGCAATCAGCTGCTATCAAAACTGCAGATTCACTCCCAATCTTCTGCCACAATCATGAAAACGCAGCTCTCCAGACTCCATCTTAGAACATAGCATTTGCTGTAGTACTTGTCCTAGCCTTGACCTCCAACCAGCGAATGCAAAGCCTCAATTAATAGCATTTTATGTAGACTATATTATATATAGCTTGTGATTCACAATTCACATTAACTACTTTGTATGCATATGCTGCATTGCCATGCTTTTCTTTTCTTCATTGCCTAATGTAAGTCGCTCTGGATTAAGAACATCTGCTAAAAAAATGACAATGTCAACTGTCAATGAGAAAATGCTAGTGAATTGATTTTCACTAGAAATAAACAGACTGTAAAAAAAAAATACGAGGGACTAGCTGCCGCAATGCATATAAGCTTATTTTGGAATAGGGGAAACAGCCATTAAGGAGTGTTTTCACAAAATAACACCTGGACCACTTTTTTCTAATAAATTAAGTGCAAATAAAGATAAAAAAAACTTTTGGTGTGCAATTCTCCTTTAAGATGGCCCAATGTTGCTACAGAAAAACGCTCACAGTTTGGCCGACGTTGCTCCGCCCGCTTTTCAACCATTATGTGTGCACCTGCTATGGCCATATTCGCCAGGTCCCATCAACAGATAATGGACTTCTGGAAAACATCATCTGTCTATCGCCTGAAGTTAATGTCATCATTACTTTCCAAGACGTGGATTTGAAAATGCCAACACACAAAAACATAGTTCCAAATCGATTTTTCTTTCATGTGGAGAAACGAGACACTGGTAAAAAAAAAATGTAAGTCACTATGTAAAGCACCTTGGATAAAAAGGAACCATTTATCATTCACACACATTCATACACTGATGGCAGAAGAAACCAGGCAAGGTTACAACCTGCGCACCGGGAGCATTCCGGGGTTCAGAGTCTTGCTCAAGGACACTTCAACAACGACTCTGAGGGAGCTGGGGTTCGAACCCTTGGGTCCAATAGTACAGGGGTTTTCAACAGGTGGTCCGGGGACCACCAGTGGTCCCTGAGAGGATTCCAGGTGGTCCCCAGTCTAAATGATTGAAAGTTTGTTAACCAGATGTAACTCTTGAGAGTGTAAAAATTAAACCAAATGGACCCTTGCGGGTCCATTTGGTTTCATTTTCACACTCTCAAGAGTTAAAATAATCACCATCTGAATCAGCACCACTTAATTAAGAAGTCTACACTGTTTTGTCTGCAATCCAATTGTCCAATTGTGAAATTGTCATCAAATGGTGATCCGTGGCTCAAATGCTGAATAAATGGTGGTCCCTGGTATGAAAAAGGTTGAAACCCACTGCCCTAATAGGACAAGGAGTTTAAAAAGCAAGGCGAAGAAGGATAAGGACCAGAGAGGGTCGGCAGTGGAGATATAAGAGGAATCTGACAACTACATGGGACCATCAGTGATGCTGAACGTCAGGACATGCCACAGGGGCGGATCTAGGCATGGGCATGGGGGGGGGGGCTGATTGCCTCACCAAACATGATGGAATGCAAACAACCAAAATTTAAAAGATATTTCAAATTAAAGTGCTAGTATTTAAAAATTATTTGAAACTGATACTAACTACAATTTTGGCACCACTAAACCAACAGCATTTCATATTTGAAAACAGAAAACTCTCTGAGTCAGACCTTTACCCAGATAGCAAAATGCATTGATTCAACGTTGAATTTTGGTTAGATAACCAAAATTCAACGTTGAATCAATGGATTTTGCTACCTGGGTAGCTTTATGCATATATGCATGCCCCCCCACCCCCCACCCAATTGGGAAATGTTACATCCGGCCCTGCCATGCCATCTGTCACCAGTTCAAACCCCCAAGCAGCTGTTTGGGTGCAGAACAAACAGCATTCCCTCGTGCCCCTCTTCCCTTCCCTTCCTTCTACTGCACTGAATTATTAAGTAGTGAGTTTCCAATGCCACTCAATGATCCGCTTCAAAAGGCAGGGAGAGGTTTGATGTGATTTAACCTGACTGACTGGTTGCTATCATCAGCTCACATTCCATCATTGTCCCTTTTTTGTTTGAGTTGTCAGAAAAGAGCGGTGACTCTCGTAAGCAACATAAAAACGATAGTGAATGTGGCCACGAGTAACAGTATAAAAGGGGAATCCCACCAATCTTCAACATGTTACTATATTATTATTTTACCTTAGAGATGTTGTGTGGCTATAATAAAAAGGTTCACCCATTCTGTGTTTCTAGAAACGGAGGTTAACATCGCCCATGGCGCGAAGCGACACGGGCGATGAAGCCGCACCAATACCATTTTCTCCTGCCCCCCAATTGGGAAATGTTACATCCGCCCCTGAGTGGCACGGTGATTGATTCAGTTGTAAAGGGATTGTTACGTTTTGTTGTGGATGACTTTCACTTTATTGGAACGTTAAACCTGTATCTCTCTGTAGAAAACTAAACATCTAAGGGACTACAGGCTAATCTTCCCTTGTCCACGGAGGATAAATAAGGCTTCTGGGACTTCAGGCTCAGCTACACACCGGTAAATACAATAAAACAAAAGTCATGGCAGACAGTAAATCCTAAGATCATAGGATGTGATGGGTGAATCCATGGTAGTTATTTAGTTTTGAGTGCTTCTACAAGCTCACACCAGGCCATTCCGCATTGTGAGCTTGTACAGTATGTGTGTCACACACACACACACACACACACACACACGCACGCACGTACGCACGCACACAGATAGTGGCGGAAAGGAAACGATGTAAGGCACCAACCAGCACATCTGCCGCAGCAGTTTCATAACTATCACGGCAGTTTTACTAACTGCCGTGGCAGTTAGTAAAGGTTAGATTCAGACAGTTACTAAGACTTCCACGGCCAACGGATTTATTCCTGCCACTACTTGCTAAAGGAGTCTTTATGATGCTTCCATCAACGAGCACAGAAATGTTATTTGATTCCAAGCTGGTAAAACTGGCTCTGATCATTTTGTTTGGTTCGATTCCAAAATCTTTAACATATTCCGGGTCATGTCAGTGCCAGTGAACTGTACAGTGGGAGGATATCTACTGTACCATTTACATCAGTGATAATCCAGTAAAAATGTTAAGAGTCAATACTGCCACATAACCGCTTAGCTAATAAGGTCCATATCACAGTTTCGCCAGGCTATGAATATGAATTATTTAAGAGGCTCGAGCTCTGGGCTTTCAAGTAGTATTACCCCTCCAAAAGAGCCATGCTTAATATTTAATAAATGCTGTGTCTGCCTGTGCGCCTGGGACTATAGGAAAGGGAGAGGCTCTGATAAGAGAACAAGCCGACTGAAACTAATTGGATTTGAAGTTGTTGTTTTATTTAAAGCAAACGCAAACACACACACCAGAGTGTCACTGAGGAGAATACCATGCAGTGTTGCCAACTTGGCGCATTTGTTGCTATATTTAACTTTTTTCTAGACTCCCCCCCAGCGCCAAAATTAGTGGAAAAAACTCCAGAGGCGCCAGAGATAAAAACCTTGTTTTTCACAATTTTTTCTCCTGTGATAAGACTTCTCTTTCATTCCTAGAAAGGACCATTGGTCACCAAATAGACCCTTATAGAAATGTAACTCTTGAGAGCGTAAAATGAAACCAAATGGACCGGGTCCATTTGGACCCGTACGGGTCCATTTCGTTGCATTTTACGCTCTCAAGAGTTAAATTATATTTAACATCTGAAATACCTAATTTCAAGAATCTAAAATTGCTATTTTGACCAATGTTTTGCCTGCTATTTCTCCTAAATTTGAGACAAAAAAACAGCATCAAACAGTGGTCCGCCGTGGCTAAAATGTAGAACTACTGCCCTAGCGCATCCTAAAGCATTTTGGAAGTGCCACTAGTGCATTTTGGATTTTGGCGGTTGGCAACACTGATACCATGCAGACACTGAATGTCCAGGAACCAACTGCATTTATGAGCAAATACTATTACATGTTTGCACTCGTATACGTGCGTGTGTGCGCGAGCGTATGTATGTGTATATATGTATGTATACTGTAAATAAATAAATAACCATAATGTATACCATACAGTAACAACCCAAGTGCAATAGCGCTGGTCCATTCAGTGCAATGTCAAAGTCTAGAGTCAAGCAGCAAGACCATTGGACCAAGTCCATTTCAGTACACATAATATCACTACATAGGAGCCGTAGTGAGTGAGAGTGAGTGAGACAGGGAGAGAGAGATTCAATTTAAAACAACATGAAACCAGATTATAGAGGGAGAGGCAGAACTAATATCTGTATCATTATTGACAGATGATGTGGGGTCCACCATGCGGGGATGACAGGGAGGTCTGTGGAACCAAATGTAAACGAAATAAAGAAGGGAAAAAAAGAATATATATATATATATATATATATATATATATATATATATATATATATATATATATATATATATATATATACATACACACTCAACAAAAATATAAACGCAACACTTTTGTTTTTGCTCCCATTTTTCAGGGGATGGACTTAAAGACCTAAAATTCATTCCAGATATACAATATAACCATTTCTCTCAAACACTGTTCACAAATCTGTCTAAATGTGTGATATTGAGCACTTCTGGTTTGTTAAGATAATCCATCCCACCTCACAGGTGTGCCACATTAAGATGCAGATGTGACATCATGATTAGTGCACAGGTGTACCTTAGACTGTCCACAATAAAAAGACACCCTGAAATGTGCAATTTTTCTTTGCCTTATTGGGTGTATGGGCCTCCGAACCAGTCAGTATCTGGTGTGACCACCATTTGCCTCATGCAGTGCAACACATCTTCTTCCCATAGAGTTTATCAGATTGTCAATTGTGGCCTGTGGAATGTTGGTCCACTCCTCTTCAATGGCTGTGTGAAGTTGCTGGATATTAGTGGGAACTGGTACACACTGTAAAATGGTAATAACACAATATTACCACATTATTACCATTTCGACAGCGCATACCAGTTCCCACTAATATCCAGCAACTTCACATAGCCATTGAAGAGGAGTGGACCAACATTTCACAGGCCACAATTGACAATCTGATAAACTCTATGCGAAGAAGATGTGTTGCACTGCATGAGGCAAATGGTGGTCACACCAGATACTGACTGGTTTGGAGGCCCATACACCCAATAAGGCAAAAGAAAATTGCACATTTCAGGGTGTCTTTTTTATTGTGGAGAGTCTGAGGTACACCTGTGCACTAATCATGATGTCACATCTGCATCTTAATGTGGCACACCTGTGAGGTGGGATGGATTATCTTAACAAAGCAAAAGTGATCAATATCACACATTTAGGCAGATTTGTGAACAGTGTTTGAGAGAAATGGTTATATTGTATATCTGGAATGAATTTTAGGGCTTTAAGTCCATCCCCTGAAAAATGGGAGCAAAAACAAAAGTGTTGCGTTTATATTTTTGTTGAGTGTGTATATATATATATATATATATATATATATATATATATATATATATATATATATATATATATATATATATATATATATATATATATATATATATATATATATATATATATATATATATATATATATATATATATATATATATATATATTTATATATATATGAGGGACCACTGGTGGTCCCCGGACCACCTGTTGAAAACCTGTCAAAAAAAAAAGACACACCGTTGTATAAGCCGCAGGGTCAAAAGCATGGCATATAGTCCGGAAATTACGGTATATCTATATATACACACACACACTGTATATACTGTATGGGCAAAGCCGGTCGTACCACAGTGGATTCAAACCACACACATACTGTGACAGCCTGCTTTTGACTGGTTGCACTGGCATGTAAACTTGGGTATTATTGACATCAAATCCAAATGTTGTTTTCTTTTCTCATTTCTTTTCTTTTCACACCTTCCCCAACAGGATGTTTATATACAGCACGGTTCTGTTTTTTTTTTTCATCCCACAATTTTGCAACCCATTTTTCCACCCAGTGCCAATTCCTAATGTGATCCTGGGCTCTATACACCCTCCACCAACCTGGGGAGGCAGCGGACTGGCCTCATGCAGGGGAGTTTCCCTGGTTGGACGTAGCGCGTGGAAGGAACTTGTTATTCCAACCAGTTCCTGTCCCCTCCATCAGGCGCCCTGGCTGGTCAGGGGGAGGCAGTTTAGAGCCCAGGGTGTGAGGGTATCTAACCTAGGGAACACGGGGTGAACATGCAAACTCCACACAGAAAGGCCCTTTCACCAACCCCGCCTCTGATAAGGACACACGAAGGAGGAGACACTCCGCCAGCACCCGGTTCTGGTGTTTTATATTATACAGAGGTTGACACTAAGGTCTCAGAGGCAAGTCAGATTCTACTTGCCCTCAGCTCATGGTCACTTGCCCCCCAAAAATATATTGTAAATTTTGCAGATGTAACTCCTGAGAACGTAAAAATGAAACCAAATGGACCCTTGCGGGTCCATTTGGTTTCATTTTTACACTCTCAAGAGTTAAAATTCATCATCGTAATTAGCCCAGGTCTACACAACTAGAGAATGTAGAAGATTAATGGTCATTTTGATGTGTTAATTTGCCTGTTTTGTTTCCCAAATCCAGCCTTGAATTGTGGACAGCTAGAAAGCAGGGAAAGACACAGAGGCAGAGTGCAATGACTGCCTTCAAGACAAATTTATCTTGTGTTGTGTTATAGTGCACTAAGTTGCACACTTTTTTTTACTTGCCCCAGGCAAGCGGGCAAGTGTTACTGTCAAGCCCTGCTATAGGAGGCGCAAGCAGTTGTCGGCTCGCGGTCCTAGAAGCTCGGCAGTCTGTGCAAACTGAGCAGGTGGAACTAGACTTTTACCGTTATAGTTACATTACATAGTGTCTGCGTTGTGACCCAAATGCACAGCAGCAGAGAAGAGCCACATAGGTTTAATTAAAGCCCACCCCAGGCGTAGTTATTCACCACAAAGGTGGTGATGGGAGGGGAAGGGGAAGGGGGAGGGGGGTCTGCTCCACACAGCTAAAGACCCCAAATCACTGGAGAGGAGAAGGCAGTCAGTGACCACACTGGGACAGAGGCTTAGCCTTGGGTAAAGCCAGACCCACCAGGCCCACCAGCGTCTCTTTTTCTTGAGAAGACTGAGAAAAGTGAGGCTACAATATACACTATTTTCTTACTGATTTTATTCTTGCCTTGTATTACCTTGTACTGGATTGATGCTAAACAGAGTAATTTCGTTGTACTTTTATGTTCAATGACAAAATAAAATCCATCCATCCATCCATCCATCCAATCACCCAAATGCCTGTCTGGCTTTTTTTTTTTTTTTTTTTTTTTGAAAGAGCTGATTTGCCAAGATGGAGAAGTAGAAACTGCATAGAACAAGATTTCCTCTTCAAACCACGTGATGTCCATTGGAAATGAATAGGGCTGGACTAATCATGGACGATTTGATCAGAGTTTCTAACTGAACTAAGCAGTGCGTCTGCAGCCTTATGGAGGAGGGACCACATGGAATCATCTCAAGGACCACAGGTGGTCCCCGGACCACCTGTTGAAAACCCCTGATGCTATTATACGAATTCTGATCTATTGAATACTGGTTTTCCTTCTAGCACAGCTCATTTTAACAGCCGACTGAGCTAAAAACAAAACTAGTGCAACATTTCACCCTTAGCTGAGGTGATCAGAACAAGTGTGTCAGCTCTAAGGCTGTATATTGTACGCCTTCAGCCCTGCAACACACCGCCATTACCATGCAGCTAGGCTCCTACAAGCTACACATTTATTTAAAAAACAATAATACCCAGGTGGATATCCACACACACACACACACACACACACACACACACACACACACACACACACACACACACACACACACACACACACACACACACACACACACACACACACACACACACACACACACACACACACACACACACACACACACACACACACACAGATTAATTGCCAACACAAACACGAGAGCAAATATGTGTACAGACGAGGCAGGTCTGCCATAAATATGCACGGCATTACAGTTTGTGAAGGACAACCACGATCACAATGTCATTTGCAAAGGCTGTATCATATTTGCTATGGAATACAACACAAATATTTGCCGCTTTTGTCTTCCAGCATAATTTAGTAGGCCAGGGGTCCGGGGACCACCAGTGGTCCTTGAGAGAGAGGGTTCCAGGTGGTCCCCATGCAGCTAAGTTGTTTAACCAGATGTAACTCTTGAGAACGCAAAAATGAAACCAAATGGACCCTGGCGGGTCCATTTGGTTTCATTTTTACACTCTCAAGAGTTAAAATATTCATCATGTGAATTAGTCCTAATCTACACAACTAGAAGATTAATGGTCATGGACAGAAGCAAAGAAAATCTTTAGTTTGGGGGGGTCTGTGAGGCTAAAATGTCCTCAAATGGTGGTCTTCCGTGGCTCAAATGCTGAAGAAACGGTGGTTCCCAACTTCCCTGGTGTCAAAAAGGTTGAAAACCCGTGTAGTGGGCCATTCATTCTGCCATGCTCTCACACACCCCAACTTGGCACTAAGGTTGTCCTTATTCGATCATGGAAATTGGGGGCAATCACATTTTGTATTATTTGTGTGAGCAGAGAGAGTGCAAGTAAGGCAATCGGTTTGCGGTCGTCGACCGTCCCTCATAGTATTCTGATTGGCCGGTTTAGGTAATGATGCAACGGTGACGTAATTGAGAGTCCTTTATAACCAATGTTATAAGTATTATCTCTTGAAGGAGATTCTGCAAAAAAGCAAGGATTAATTTTGTAAGAAATTCTAATTCTATATAATAATATAAGATATTATTAAAAAAAACATGCAGTAATCCTGGTCTCTAAACTGCCTCCCCCTGGCCAGCCGAGGCGCCTAATGGAGGGGACTGGAACTGGGAACCAGGGAACCAGGGAAACTCCCCCCTGTCAGATGAAAAGGGATGAAAATGTATAAAATGTGTAAAAAAAAATCCTCAGAATTGAATTAGAAGCAAAAACAAACAAACAAAAACATCCTGGGGCATCCCTACTTGGCACCAGCAGCCAGTTTAAACAAGGATTCCATGTGAAGGACCACCAGACAGACACAGGGGTCCACAGCACTCTTCTCTTTCCTAACACCAGCTGAGCTGACCCAACTGTTAATATAACAGTGTTTTAGCCATCCTTCACAAGGCTGAATCTAGGACACCACCTTGACAGGAATGTAGGCCGTGTTGGAATGCAGTGGAGATGGTGGTGTCTGGGAACCAGAGAGAGAGAGGAGAGGAGAGAGAGGACTAGAACTGCATATGGGTTTATGGTTCTGCCTGGAGGGGGAAAGACAACCAGAAAAAAGCCAAGTCCTTCCTTCCAACAACTGCCTCTTCTACCATTCTTAACTCTTAATCTGCCTGCACTCATTAAACCAGCCAATCAGTCCAGCCAGTACTTTGAGGGACCGCAGACAACCGGCGGCCGACGACCGCCAACTGCCAACCGAACGCTTTACTTGTGCTCACACACTCTGCTCGTGCAAATAATAATCACTTGCGCAAGCAGAGCAAGCACAAGTAGTGAGTGCAATACTGTCACTCTGTGGACACGATTGGCTGCTTCAAGTGATGAGGTAATAGTGATGCAATTAAAAGATCTTTATAAGTAGTTTTCTACTTGTGCGCAGTGTGCAAGTTGCCACTCTACCGAGTGCAGTTAGGTGATGATGTAATGTTTAAAAGGGAATTCCACCCATTTTTTTCTGAGAGTGTACAAATGCAACCAAATGAACCCGTTAGCGTTTATTTGGGTCCATGTGTAAGCTCTCAGAAAAAAATAAGTATCTAAAGAAATCCATTAACATGGTGAAAATACATCTTGATGATGCCATCAAGATGTTTCAACATGTTAGTGGTTTTCTTCAGACCTCCATTTCTTGGGAACACAAAATGGGGGAACTTTTTTATCATGTCCACACAACATCTCTAAGGTATATTAATGACATATTAAAATGTTGAAAATGGGTGGAGTTCCCCTTTAACCCATAGTAGGCGGGAACCCCTAGTGGTAGTTTTACCCTAGTTGACGGGAACACCAATATGCGTTCTGTACAGTATGTACAGTATCAAAAAATGTCAAAATTTGGTGATGTTACACAATAATTTGAAGTTTTCCAGTACACTTAGGTTAGTATTTCAGAGACATTTTTAGAATCGGGATAGTCTACAATGGGTTAAGATGCTTTTATAAGTCATAACTATCATCTCCTGGAGGTGAGATACTTGCTCTCTGCTCACCTGCTCTGCCTGTGCACAAGTGGGCCATGGCCTATTTGTGAGCATCAAATGGTAGTCCCTCTCGCTCAAATGCTGAATAAATAGCGTGTCCTCCCAGGCATCAACATGGTTGAAATCCATTGACCTAAACCCTCTAATTCTAACTAAGGTCTTGCAATTATTTCCACAGGTAATGAACTAGCGGATGGAGTAGGTATCTTATTTAAGTCAAAAAATGTTCAAATACATAAAAGGAGAGACATAATACCTGGTAGACTTTTAATGATTGATTGTGTAATAAATGGAGTTAAAATTAGAATTATTAACTTGTATACATCTCAGAAATCAAGAGAGAAAAAGGTTTTATTTAGGAAATTACAAGAGATTACATTTACTGGACATCATGTGGTTGTGTGTGGAGACTATAACACCATAACTGAAAGCAATGACAGAATTGCCAACATCCCCTTCAGACTTAGTTCAGAAGGAAAATGTTTAAAGGATGTTACAGAGAATGTAGAATTAGTAGATGTATTTCGGAAACTCAAACCAAATGAAATAAGCTTCACCAGATTTGACGGCTCTTGCAAAACAAGAATTGACAGAATTTATACCTCAAAAACAATTAGTCCTATTAATTATAATACTATACTTACAGAAAGTTCCGACCATTTGATAATCATGTCCTTGCTTTCAGTAGGGGAAAGAGAAAAACGAGGGTATTGGAAATTGAATGCTAAATGCTTAGAAAATACAGAACTCATAAAGGATTTAGAAAAAGAAGTTGAGAAAATGTATGGATTGAAATGCCTTGTGAAATCTGATGTAGAATTATGGGAAATCATGAAACACAGAACTCGAGATTATTTTAAATTTATGTGTAAAGAGATTAATATTGATTACAATCACAAATATGACCAGTTAACCAAACATGTTTTAGAACTGAAATTAAAAAATGTGTTGAGTGAAAATGAAAAGAACAAACTACATGATTTAAAGAAGGAATTGAATAAGTATAATAATGAGTTCTTGTTTAATATAAAGAAGGAAGCTGGTTTCAGCACTGTATCGGATTCGGGTGTACTAGTCTCTAAAGCTATATTGATGTGTAAAAAAAGAAGAGAAAAACGCTTCCTAGAATCTGTTAAAGATAAAGAAGGTGTTTTGGTTTCAGATGAAAAAGGGAAAAGAAAAACTGTCCAAACAATTTGCTCTGAGATGTATAAGAAAATCGAGCCTAATTTCAATAAAATGACAGAATTTTTACATGATATCCAACCTTTGACCAGTGGAGAGACAATGCCTTTACTAGGAGAAATTACAAAGGAAGAAGTTACAAATGCCATCAAACAACTTAATGTAAACAGAAGTCCTGGACCAGATGGTTTACCAGCTGAATTTTATTTGTTACTCCTTGAGTACTTCTTACTCTTACTGCAGCCTTTAACCAAGGAATAAAGGAAGGAAGAATGAGTAACTCCTTCTACCATGGGGTTATGACAATGCTATATAAAAAGGGAGATAAGAGCAATTTGGATAATTATAGACACTTGACATTGATGAATACAGACTACAAAATACTAGCCAAAGTAATAATGAACAGATTAACTCAGATTTTAGATAAAATTGTTGAACAAGAACAAACCTGTTCAATAAAAGGCCGTGTGATGTGGGACAATCTTTGTATTTTCAGAGATATTGTAACATCAAGCACGGAGAAAGAATTCTTTATCATAGGTCTGGACCAGAAAAGAGCCTTCGACTACATATCACGAGATTACCTCTGGGAAGTGATGAGAAGTTATGGTATTCCAGCTAGTTTTATTGATATGATTAAATTACTATATGCAAGATCCACCGTTCAAATTAACGTCAATGGAGCACTAACAGACCCTTTTGAGATTGAGAAAGGAGTTAAACAAGGCTGTCCTCTTAGTGCTGCCTTGTATATTCTCGCTATTGATCCACTGCTTAAAAGAATAAATAGGGATCCGACCCTACAGGGAACAATAACTAGTACAGGACAGGCAGTTGTAGCAATGGCTTATGCAGACGACATTTCAGTAGTAATAAGAAATCAAGCTGAAATGGACATTGTAAATAAGCACTTTGAAATGTATGAAGAAGTAGCTGGAGCTAAACTGAATCAAGATAAAACAGAAGGTGTGTGGATGGGAGCAGAAAGAAATAAACCTCAAGTGAATGTAATAGTTAAAGAAGAAATTAAAGTGTTGGGTCTATACATAAGTAAGGAGAAATGTTGTGAAAAGAACTGGGATAAGAGAATCATAAAGTTAGAACAAGAAATAGAAAAATACTCAGGCATAAAAGCCTCATATAGATCCAGAATTGAAATTCAAAAATGCTATTTAATATCAACAATCATATTCCTTGCCACGGGGTTTCCACCACCCAGAAAATATTTAACAAAAATGAATAAAATGTGTGTAAAATTCATATGGGGAACAAACTATGAAATCACCAAGAGGAAAATACTGTTTCGCAGCCAAGAGAACGGCGGCCTCGGTGCTGTAGATTTAGAGCTCAAATTAAAAATCCTTTTCGTTAAGAATATTAACAACGCAATACAGAGGGGGGCGAGTTGGATTGGAGACCAGAATGCATGGGGAAAAAAAATATGGCAGAGGCCGAAATGGTGTCCCCAATTATCAACTATTGTATGGTGATTTCGTTAAAAAATATGAAAGGTTGAATATTGAGTGGAATGCCACACCTAGTAAAATGATTTATAGCATAATTAATGAAGAAGTAAATGGGAACATGATCCAATATGAAGGTCTAAGTGAAGAAGAAAATAAAAAATGTATTCAAAATATCTATGCAAAAAATATATCTCAAGAGATGCAGGACAGAGCCTTCCTAATCTCCCAAAACAAACTCCAGTTAAATATGTATTAAGATGGTGCAGTAGAATCAACACAACTGAATGTCCTTTACCAGATTGTAACGACACGGAAACCGTCCAACACTTTCTTTTTGAGTGTAATCGATCCAGGGAGGTTTGGAACAGCATGAAAACAATAGGTTACAATATAGAAATCAACAATAAATCCTGTTGTTTTGGCATATTTCAAGAGACACTGGAGAAGGATAAACAAGACTTCTTCTGGTGGATTATGTGTGTCGTAATAGCCAAGCTCTGGAAAACAAGATGTAAAGTGTCTATTGGACAAGCACACAGAATCCCGAGTAATATTGTTTTTAACCAAATTCTAACTAGTTTAAGAAGAGCACGTACTTTAGATAGAAACAGACGAGCAGATACACCTTGGCATGTTCTGAATTTCTGAGGGATCGATTCACTCAAGGGACATGGGCCCAACTCCCTTATTGGAGCTATTGGAGCTATGTCCTTTTAGAGTTTTTGTATGTTGTGATGCAAAATAATAATAAATAAGGCTGGTGGTGATAATAATAGTGATAAGGACAATGATGGTAAAGATGCTTTGTTGTAGGTGTTGTTGATGTTTTGCATTCTTGTTTTCTCTCTATATTAATTCAATATTGATGCTATGTCTAAGGTTTTGTCTCTCATAATGTACTGTATCTGTATAAAAAAAAAAATCTAATTCTAACTAAATGTTAGCAGAGTTAATGGTATCTATCTGGACCAATTTATTCCAACTACACCAAATCCCTCAGCTAGAAATAGGCCCTCAATGTGCTGTGTTGAGCATAGATGTGCTATTTATGGTGAATGTTCCCTCCAGAATAGGTACTGTAGGCTGAAACTGGTTCATTATTTCATATGGTGGTTCATTATTTCACACTCATTTACACATATTAAAAGGTATAGTTCGCATTTTTACTTAAAGTTGTATGAAATACAATGCTAATATAGTGGTGGTAGGTCTGCTCTGGTTTTGGTGAAAATTTAAGTAGTTACAGACAGTCATTTTGTGGATATTAAACATAAAATTAATCCACAAAACTAGTGCCATGTGTGTTGACTTATTTCAATATATTGGTGCAACATTCGTTTAACTTTGACAATCTCTATCACATAGGGATTAGTGATCTTGACACAAAAATACAGTTCCGTGAGATAGAGGGGTCACAAATGAAGGAATGTTGCACTATTATTTTAGAAATAGACAATACAAAAAATTAGACTAGTTTTGTGGATTCGTTTAAGTAAAATAAGTGACCACAGTGACCTCCACAAAATGACCAGAACTATTTAATATTTCACCAAAACCAGAGCAGAACTCCCATCACAGGACTCTGGACATCAATTAATACAGTTGACAGACACCACTATATTAATGGAAAGTATTTCATACAACACCATGTAAAAAAAAAAGAAGAAAAATGCAAACTACAAGCAGTGGTGTTCAACACTTCCCTCCTGCTCTTAGGTAAACAGAAAGTCCATTTTCAGGAAGCTTTGCCAAAGTTAAATCCAATTCAGAGATAGAATCTCACCAAGATAAGCTTCAAATGGTGTTGGCTTATCTTAGTTTCTGCTTCATGGGTTCCAATTCATTGACATTGCTCACAGGTCTATTTCACTGCTCCAACAGTTTCCACTTCTGTTGCCAAAAGGTCATTCAGTTTCAAAGCTCCTACCGACTGGAGTAATATTCCCCCTCATATTCGCTCAATTACATCATTTCAACTGTTTAAAACCTTGCCGTCATCTCATGTTAATAGCTCCTGGGGTGGGGGGGACTTTTTTACGTTCATGACGTCGTGTGCGACGTACCTTGTCACACTATGCAATTAATACTGCATACAGTAAATCCTTGCAGAGTATTTTTCATGTCACATTAAACATTTTCTACAACGTACTATGTCCAACATTTTTCGCCATGGAAGAAGAAATAGAAGAATAGTATAGCGCCTATTCTGCAAATCGATCAATGTCAATCAATTAATCAGCTGATCAGTTCCGCGCAATTGCGCACACACACCGAAGTTAGTTTTCTCACATGACGACAAGACTTTTTTTACCGGCAAATGACGTACGGACGTCATCAAACGGAATTCCGTTTAACCACATGACGCAAATACGGATTTCCGTTTCAAAACGGAGAACTTTAAGCCCTGTGTCTCTATAGAGCACGTCTCTCAATCATCACAGCTGCAAAAACGCTGAGTGACCGTTGCTTAGGGCGACCATATTCTAAAAGTGCAAAACCAGGACACCTTAGCGCGCGGGGGGGGGTCCCACGGGTCCCACGGGTCCCACGGGTCCCACACACAAAAAAATAACTTCAATTACAAATTATTTCTGTTTTATTTAAATGCATTTATTCAAAAAGTCAAAAGTGCTTTACAATGTGCTTTTCAAAGAAAGAAATAATGTCCATCAACTTCTCTCAGACATAACTCTGAACAGCAACACTGAAACTCAGCCTCAATTTCAGACATGAATGCAACAAAAAATAACCAAAATTTATATTTTGGTTAGTTTTTGGTACATTTTACTACAGTTACTTTCTAAGTTGTTAATATACAAGAGGATTTTTTTGTTAGATATTTTATTTTCATTTTTCCAGAAGACAATTGTTAACCTTTTTCAATAGCCTACAACAGACATTGTTGCATTCATGTCTGAAATTGAGGCTGAGTTTCAGTGTTGCTGTTCAGAGTTATGTCTGAGAGAAGTTGATTGACATTATTTCTTTCTTTGTAAAGCACATTGTAAAGCACTTTTGACTTTTTGAATAAATGCATTTAAATAAAACAGAAATAATTTGTAATTATTTCTGTTTCCCCCCAAGGTGTCCTGGTTTTGTACTTTTAGTATGGTCACCCTATCTTTCCCTGGTTTCACGAAATATTCAGATATCGAACAGGTGCTACTATCGCCTCGAACAGCTTTTTTGTGTTTTTCTGTGTCAATGTGGAATTTTAGGTCCCTTGCACCACCATTGCAGAGCGAAACATATGTGCCTGCTTTGCAAACAGTGCACAGTGCTTCACTTTTGTCTCGCCCCGGTCTGAATACAGGGAATTTTTTCTGTAACTCGTCTGTAAACGTGCACTTGCGCTTGGGCATGGTGGCGGAGACTGACAACCACTCTGTCTAGTGTCTACTAACTGACTGACGAAGGCTGCCTGCTGCTGCTCTGCACTGACTGCTTAGGGCTGACGTCATCGTGCGCAGCGCTAGGGGGACGTTCGGAAATACCACACCGGAGCGCACTCGCCTATTAGTTTTCATTGCTCAGTGTACTCAGTGCGCAATTTCCGAACGTGCCCTAGTGCCTGTCGATTTACTGGTCCGATGTAAGCAAAGGAGTGTCGGAAAGGAACTGAATGAAAGTAATTTTACAAAAACCGGGACATTTCCTCAATTTCTAAAAATAAACCGGGACACCCGGGACAGGACGTGAAATACGGACATGTCCCGGGAAATACGGACGTATGGTCGGTAAAAACGCTACCGTTGCTAGGCAACCACAGCCATTAGCAGTAACAATCCAGCATCTGGCGGGAGGCGGTGCCTCCAAATTGCATTAAGCAAAACACCTTGGCTGAGTATCAAAAAGAAAAAGAGAAAAAAAAGGCATACAAAAACACACCGAATGCAGGGATAACACCGGAGTTAAGTTTCTCTGCCAAGAAACGGAGCCCCTGGCAATACCCTCAACACCACCATCACCACCTCCTCCTCCTCCGCCTCTTCTGGAATCACATGTTGTTCTGCACAGCATGGGGTCTGAGTACAAACAGCACATCATCATGGCATGTTTGAAACCTCCCCAGATACCACCAGTGTGACAGTTTTTAGGCTAAACAAGTCTGATTGAAACGTTCTTCCAGGAAAAAAAAAACAAATAGCTCCAATGCACTTCCGTTGGTGCAGGTTCTAAAATTAAAATGCCTTCACCTGGCTCATGTTGCATTCCATTATGGCGCCCACAAGAATGGCATTTTCGATTTACCCTAACAAAATGGACTTCTATAAAACCTTGGGGCTCTTGGTTCCATTTGTTGTCCTGAGAACTGATTCTACAAATGTATAAAATCCTGACAATTTTCTAAAAAAAAAAAAAAAAACTAATATTTCTGAATCAGTGGTGATCAATATTTCATGTCAAGGACCCTCAAAATCATCTGTATATGGAAACCGACCTCCATCTGAAAATATGTAGATCCAGGGATGCCCCAGGAGCAAGCTATTTGATGTGTTAAAAATGTTCCTTGTGACAGAACATTCTAGACAGAAGATTTGCGCCACATTTTCACAATATTTTCACGATTGTGAACATATTGCTTGTTGCAGACCTAGAAGCTCATAGCACAAAAAAAAAATCTAAATCACAGCAAAATCCATGAACAGCCGGGGTGTCGATCACAGTGTAGATACAGTATACTCTGACTACTAAAATGTAAGGAAATAATAAACTGGCAGTTGGTGGATTATTTATGTATTTAATCTGGTGGTGAAGGAATTCATTTTTTATCATCCTATTCATCCATTCATTTTCCCAGTTATTCAAATCGTCACATTTGGTGTGACAGTATGCTGGTATGACAGTATGTATGCTAGTATGTACATGGATGACCTTTACACAGATTGAATCGTAAATAGTGAGTTTTATGGTACATGGCTAACACTGTAAAAAGGCAATAGCCCCCTTGATTTCACTAGTGATGCAAATTACATAGTATGTGTAATATATGTATTTGAAGACAAGGTTGTGAAAGGGAACTGTGTTGAATCCTAAGTTCGCAAAAACAAAAAACATACCAAACGGATGGTTGGATGGTTTGAGTGTTACATTATGTGGCAGAGTTAAAGGTAGGGGAAGTGATTTCACTTTTGTCAGATATCACCCAAAAAATATTTTTTTTCTGTTAAAATGCTCTATTATAAGGTGTGGAAACCACATATGGAATTTCCCCCTCCCCCACGTTAGCAGAGGAGCTAATAAAAGTTCCCCAGGTCACCACCAATTCTCCTCCAATCAGGAGCGAGCAGCAGGTTCACATAGTGTAGCTACTGTTGGGGGCCCCTAGTGCACCAGGCTGGTACTACACCATGAATTTCAAATCACTTCCCCTACCTTTAAGAATTCATGTGGAAGAACTGGACGTTGGAATAAACTACTTGTCTCACTTGTTCTTGAGTGAGAGTATAGGGCATTTCACACAGGGATTGATGCTTGTACTCAATTTTCAACGCGCTCTGTGCTGTGAAGTCGCGGTGCATTAATGCAGGCGTATCCCTGCCCGCACAGTCCCATGGAATCTGTTGGGCGTGTGCTCGATTTGTGCACATGTCTGCGATTAACAAGACCTGGATTCTGTTCACCGTTTTTTTTTTCTTTTAACGCTCACGTTATTGCGTCCCTCTTGAGCAGGCCTGTAGCATTGCTGATGCGGATCCATGCGCTTCCCATGTGTAAAGCCCTTATCACAGTAAACATTAATGTCAAATTCAATAAATCAAAAGAGGGTGCATTATTTCTTTGACTGTGACGGTTTATGGGCAAAAATAAAATAAAAAATAAAAATTCTCAGCAGAGAATAAATAGTTGTACTATGTTTTTCAGACTGAATATGAGTTACAATGCACAAGTACTTTGTTTGTTTTTTGTACTCTAAGATACAGAGTACCAGTAGGAGTACTTTTTATTTTGTGACAGCGGGTTCAAACATTCACTGTGATAAAGGATTCAGGCAATAGAGTTGCTCAGGGGCGTAGTTAGGAATTCTGGGCCCCCTGCAAAACTTTTCCAAATGGGCCCCCCTTTTCCAAATGGGCCCCCCTTTCCGGCGGCTTCAACGGGAATTTCACCCATTTTCAACATTTTTTCTGAGAGTGTACAAATGCAACCAAATGAACCCTAACGGGTTCATTTGGTTCCATTTGTACGCTCTCAGAAAAAAGAAGTGTCTATAGAAATCCATTAGCATGATGACATACATCTTGATGATGCCATCAAAATGTGTTTCATCACGTTTTTTTTTTTTTTTTGTTGTTTTTCTTCAGACCTCCATTTCCAGGAAACACAGAATGGGGGGAAACGTTTTTATCATGTCCACCCAGCACCTCTAGGTTATACTAATGACATATTAGAATGTTGAAAATGGGTGGAATTCCCCTTTGAAATGCTTCAATCTGGTGCACTTTGAGATCAAACTTTTTTTTCAAATAATCAATACAAATAAAACCTAATTAATGCAAGCTTTCAGTGGGCCCCCTGACTTTGGGCCCCACTACAATTGTCCCCCTTTTCCCCACGTGTCTACGCCCCTGGAGTTGCTACCACAAGATATTGCAAGATATTACAAGTTCATGTGTTGGTCAATCTGTTCTAGCAAAAGCAAACCTACTGCACACTTCCCCCTCATTTGTATTCAAAACACAATTCTCTGTGTTCACTTTTCTTTCAAACATACAGTAGAGTACCTTTAGGCTAAACCAACAACTAAACCCAACACAGATACACGAGTCTTCTACGTCCTAATCCTAATCGAAATCATGGAAGATAATTAAAAAAAGAAAAGTTATCAGTACAGCTCATCAAACAACGCACGGCCATCTTCTGAAGTCAATTTGGTTTTTAGATAATTGTCCTTGTTAGTAGACACGTCTTCTGGTAGGAAATGCACTCAACTTTTTTATTATTATAAGCCCCCCCAGGGGGGCATTCCTTGGTGAAGTCAGGGGCGGATCTAGGCATTGGCATGGGTGGGTGGGCAATGCCCCCCAAAATGCCCTGACTGCCCCACCAAACATGATGGCATGCAAAGCAACCCAAGATATTTCAAATATTTAAAATGATGTGAAACACTACTACTGCTACTAACTAACTACAGCTGTGTCACCACTAAACCAACAGCATCTCATCACTGAAAACAGAAAACTCTCTGAGTCAGACCTTTAGCTTTATGCATGCTGCGTGTCTGTTGCAACTTCAACAACAACTGATGTTATTATTGATGCTTTACTTGCCAAATGAAAGTCCTGTAACAAAAAATAAAAAATGGTATGGCTGCGATGAAGCTGCCCCCATACCATTTTCTCCTGCCCCCCAAAATGGGAAATCTTACATCCGCCCCTGTTCCTCATGGTGAAGTCAGTGCTAGTGTGCAGTTATTTCTACATAATCCTCTGAGCTCTCAGAACAGCCATTAATTGCTTCTGCTTCCAATAACCTACAATCAGCAGCTAATCGTAATTGTGATGTGAATTTATCAGACACACATGGATGGGCAAATTGAGGAAGGAACGGCAAAGCTTTTTAGGTTTACAGTATAAACCAGTCAGTGGTTTTCAAACCTATGGTTGCGGTAGGCCAGAGGTTTTCAACCTTTTTCATTCCAGGGCCCACTATTTTTTTCTGCATTTTAGCCACAGAACACGATTCGATTTTGAGTTCAGTCTCTCTGACCCAAAACTAAGGATTTTCAAGATTTACTCCACAATATAGGAGAGATAAACTGGAAAAATGTTGTTAAAAAATTATTCTACATTTTATAAGTGTGTACCGGTATGTACAGTACGTTCTTGAAAATTTAGTAATTCAGATTTAAATATAATTTAAGTCTTGAGAGCGTAAAATGATCTCAAGAGTTACAGATCTCCAAGGGTTCATTTGGTCACCAACTTGATCTGAAACCCTTGAGAGGGTTCCAGGTGGTCCCCAGCTAAGTTGTATAACCAGATGTAACTCTTGAGAACGTAAAAATGAAACCAAATGGACCCGCCAGGGTAAAAATGAAACCAAATGGACCCGCCAGGGTCCATTTGGTTTCATTTTTACACTCTCAAGAGTTAAAATATTCATCATGCGAATTAGTCCAAATCTACACAACTAGAAGAGTAATGGTCATGGAGAGAAAAAAGAAATCTTTAGTTTTGGGGTCTGTGGGGCTAAAAATGTCCTCAAATGGTGCAGGTCTGTGGCTCAAATGCTGAATAAACGGTGGGCCCTGGGATAAAAAATGTTGAAAACCTTAAACCACTGCTTTAGGGGGTTCCAGGTGGTCCCAGCCAAACAACAAATCATAGTGGAGGTGGTAAGAGGGAACAGAAAGATATACAAAGAGGGGAAAACAGGGGTAGGTAGGTGGGGGAGTTTTAAGTAGAGCTAGACCGATATATCGGTCGTACCGATATATCAGCTGATATCGATACCGATATATCGGCATCAGTATCGGAGATATTCGTACTGATATATCGGCCGATATACCGGTAACATCGGCCAATATATTGGGCGATATATGCCTGGAACAGAAAAAGAAAGACAGAAAATGGAATTATTTCACAAAAGTAAATGATGTCAATGTCGTATTCTATTGTTTACTTGAAAGAGAAAATAAATTTGGTCCAAAACATCGGTAACATCGGTGTAGTTTTTTTTTTTCCAAAAATCGTTATCGGCCCCAAAAATATGGTATCGTTCGGGCTCTAGTTTTAAGTTGCTGCCCTTTAATTACTAGGGATGGACAATTGGACAGACACGTTTGGCTGTCAAGCTCCATATAAAATATCACAACCTTTATATAATCATATGCACGGATCGGTGTAAATTATGCAGACTGTCTACTTTCAAAAACAAACATGCCCTGTGGTGGGTAAATTCTGCCCCCCTCCCAAAAAAGGTACAGTAATTTATTCAGGAAAAAACAAAGACAAGGAATTACATCAAAGCATTTTCCTGTTGCTAAATGGAGATCGCCTTCGGCTACGTTTGGAATGCAAAATACCATCACCAAGATCAGTGGGATCTCTAATTAGAAAAGTAGGCGCAAAGTAAACCACTGTCTTAGTCTTATCTTTTTAGCTTTAATAGTATGTCTTCTCTTATCAATCGTCCAGAGAATGAAATGAGATTAGGTTAGGGGTTGTTTTAAGTGAATCATGGCACTATAATATCAACAACAGACTTTTGAACTTTTTAACAACTTTGCAATTTTTAGGTATCATTAATTCATGTATCTACTACTCTAGTACAAGACTTGCAGTAGAAGCATCAACTGATCTAGTCAGTTGGAAATGACAGATGTTCAGGTATATGACCTAATCTACAGTCTTTCAAGTTTATTTCTGGACTATATGTACTCCTTATGCTGCTGGACTGCATTCCTTTTCAGGTTTTATGATCCGGTCTTGAGTGGATGGTGACTGATTTGTTGTCATCAGGCAGGAAACCACAAGCAGGAATCAGAGGTAACACATAAACATTTCCGGCACGGTGCCGGAAGTCAGGCTTGCGGAAAAAATAATAAAAAAAAAACACGAGACCAATGTTGCCAACTGCCAAAATCCAAAATGCAGTGGCACTTCGAAAATGCACTAGAAGGAGGAGCCTGGGAAGTGGTTTTCAACCCAACTCACCAGCAAAAAAGCACTAGATTTTTTTACCTGGAGTTTTTTTTTTAACGCTAGGGGGGTCTGGGAAAAAAGCTAAACATAGTGACAAGTTCGCCAAGTTGGCAACACTGACAGAGACACGTGGAGAGAGAGTGATGATCAGCGAACCGGTGTGAGGACTGGAGTCGGGACGCTGCAGTTCATGAAGCCATAGATAAAGGCATCATAAATAAATGGCACTGGGCATGGCTAGATGAGACTGGGCGAGATGGGAAGGCATTTAGCAGTTGGTGCAGGAAGCTAAGGGATCGAGGCAGGTGGGTGCTTGCTCTTCTGCACGCTGTGCTGGCGGTCCACGACCGGACCGCCGCACATCTCTGTCTGGACCCTTAAAAATGGTCGAAAGAGAAGGGAAGAAAAAAGGCGCCGCGTAATTCCCAGAATAATTGCATAAACATGCCTCGCTTGATTTCACAATCCCCACATATTTTCGCATAAAGTTTATAAAGTTACAACCTCACCCATTTGGTCACTTATTTCACACAGAATCGCGGTGGTGGTAAAGAGCCCGTCTAAAAAGTCTCTCTCTCTCTCCCTCTCTCTCTGTCTCTCTCTCTCTCTCTCTCTCTCTCTCTCTCTCTCTCTCTCTCTCTCTCTCTCTGTCTCTCTCTCTCTCTCTCTCTCTCTCTCTCTCTCTCTATCTTCTTTCAAGAGAAAGATCTGTTGATTCCGTTTTTCTTTTTTTCTTACTCCCCGCATCAACACCAGTACGTCTCCTCTCTTGTTTTAGCCGTGGTCCGGTGCGTCAGCCAGTCTCTCTCCCTGCTCTCTCAATGCCTCTCTGACGCGCGTTGGACACACCGCTGTGTGCCATCGCGGAGTGGAGCGAGGCGCGCACACACAAGACGCAGTAGCGGTGTTGAAACACGCACGCAAATTACCGGTAATGCCATGTAGAACGAGATAAGAGCGCATTGCTTTGACCCGTTGGTGGGAGATTTACAGGGTGAACGCACGGAGGTGCATGTGTGATAAAGTGTGTGCAGCACTGGCTGCAACGACAACGCAGCAGTTCCATATGGGAATGAGTGACTAACGTTAGCTTCGCTAGCTGGTTAGCCAAAAGTGTTTACATTAGAGTTGAAAGCTAATGCTAATTTCCAGCAGTCTGTCTAGCCCTAGCACTGGTCCATAGCTCCACTGTTAGAGCTATGAACCAGAGCTAGTATGGCCCCATATAGAACCCTCCTGCTAGCCCTCTGGAATGCTCTTCAGTCCAGTGTCCACAGACAGCTCTTTTCACTATCATTATTGAGTTATTGCTTCACCTTAGTGCCCCTCCAATAATGTTTTGTTGTCTTATGTCCCCATGCAAAGCAGTAGGCATAGTAGTATTCATATCAGTGGTTCTAATGCTGTATGAAAACTAATCAACACAGGATTGTTTTATATAAGAGGCAAGAATTGTGAAAATAGCTGGTCTACAGTTTCACAATGAGCTTGTAGATCTGCCATCTCCACAATATTTATCTGTGGAACCATTCTGTTGCTATAGTCTGGGTGGGGGGGTCCCCAGTTCAAATATAATTAGGCTACAATGAATGGACTACCTGAATATTTGTAAAATTGCTATCCTATCTAGTGTCAGAGAGAAAATATAAATGTTTCATGTTATGTGTACAAATTAATATCCAATTAATCGATAATTTACATCCCTAACCCCAGGTAATGGCAATACTAATCAGTGTTCTTAGAAAGTATCGCAAAACTCTGTCCAACGGACAGTCGTTGTAAAGTTGACAGGTCTTGCACATTTGTCCAGTGCGTAGTCACCTCTATGTGTGGTTGAACTGATTTAGAAGCGTGATACTGAAATGATTGATTATTTACTGTATTAGAGAAATCAGTCATTTTACATGTATCTCAATCGGAGTTTGTGCAGGACGGATCTAGGCATGGGGGGGCAACGCATATATATATATATATATATATATGTTTGGAAAGTTCAGGCCCAGGATTTTTTTTTGCTTTAATCCCAGGAATCAGGAATCAGAGGTAACACAAAACAATTCCTGTGATAATAATTTTATGTCATGCCCAATAAAATGACAGAAACTGCTGATTTTTAAGATATAGGCCTACAGTAAATGTGACTGAGGGTACTGTACATTCCAGAGGCTATTATGTAGTGCCTGTATACCTTTGTTGTCCTACAGGGAAACTAATTTTTAAAACTATGCTTGTGGTGTTGGATTCCAGTTGTGGTTTATTGCCTGATGACCACAAATCAGTGAACATAAATTGCCATCACGCTCCAGACGGTATTCACACAGCGATTTGGGGAAAACAACCCAGGTTTTCGAAGGTAGAAGGTAGGAAAGGTAGGTAAAAGGTAGGAAGCATGGTGATACAAGGTTGTTTTACTTAGCTAAGAATGTCCCTAAACACTATTTTCGATCTCCGATTCGATCCCGATACCATAATTTTGCCCGTCCGGGAATAGCAGACTCCTCACTCAAATGTGCACATGGGCAACTCCAAAGCAAATTCCACATGACCCAACATTTTATTTGCCTGCCATAGTGTTGGATGTGTGGTTACTAGACTGCCATAATTACCAATACCGATATGACCTGATAATGACAAATAAGGACCAATATTGATAATTTTCCGACACCGATACAGTATTAGCCAAAACCGATATGAACCGACATCCCGTAAAACAACCAACACAAGGCAAAGGTCTTGCCTCATAATTTAGCCAAAGAAGTGACTCACAATAACATTCTGCTACTGCAAGCAGAAATAAAGGTCTCTCTAGTATAGAATCATTTGGTGGAAGTGAAGGCAGTGAGAGTGCTGCCCAGTGAACCACTGCATATTTTCCTGCCCAGCGATCTGTATATTTGCTTTATAATTAAGTCACTTCAAACGTTTCTAAAGCCACCCACCCAGGGGGTCCCTAGTCTTCTGACGTGATGATCACATTATTGTCTGTCTGCAGCCAGACAAATCCCACCGCGAGTGTGAGGAGATAATACCAGGGGCGGATGTAACATTTCCCAATTGGAGGGGGGGGGGGGGGGGGGGGGGGGGGGGGGTGGTATGGGGCGGCTTCATGAAGCTGCACCCATACCATTGTCTGTTACAGGACTTTTTTAGGCAAGTAAAGCAACAATAATAACATCAGTTGTTGTTGAAGTTGCAACAGACACGCAGCATGCATAAAGCTAAAGGTCTGACTCAGAGAGTTTTCTGTTTTCAATGATGAAATGCTGTTGGTTTAGTGGTGACACAGCTGTAGTTAGTTAGTAGCAGTAGTAGTGTTTCAAATCATTTTAATTATAAGCACTCTAATTTCTTGGATATCTTGGGTTGTTCTGCATGCCATCATGTTTGGTGGGGCAATCAGGGCATTTAGGGGGGGATTGCCCCCCCATGCCCATGCCTAGATCCGCCCCTGGATAATACAGGGTGAGGACTAGGAGGGGGTCCATGATGATGGGTGGGCTTTACGGAGCACCTGAGGAGGAAGCATCAGACACGTCAGGATGGTGCCAAGAACAATATTTCCAAATTAACAATGCAGTATGTTTCCACACTGCTGCGGGAGACATATTTCCTGGAGGATATTTATTCATAAAGCCTAATCTTTTGGTGGTGGTGGGGGTGGGGGGAGAGGGGGTGGGGGATGGGGGGTGTGGAGGAATTGTTTTCATTAGCAATTCAAATAGAGGATGTATTTCCCCCCTGAAGCCCCCCACCCACCCATCCCTCCCATCCCTCCCCTGCCTACTGTTGGCTTTCATCTCCACATCTCTGTCAAGTGTATAAATAGTTCTCCAGTCAATTAGAGAGATCCATTCATGAATTAATAGACTGAAATTGTATTACATTTCAATGGCAAGAAAGAAAGAACATAGAAAAAGCAGGGGCCTCTGCAACTGAAACTTCCCATGTTGTCAATTAGGTTCGTTACTCAGGAAAAAAAAACAATCCTGGGACAGCCATTAGCTCTCTCTCTTCCATTATCAAACCACCAAAAGTAGAGAGAAGAGAGAGAGAGAGAGCGGACCTCTTTTCATGCTCGCTGATCTCATTTCGAAGAGTGTGTCTCCGTGTGCCCCTTTAATAGATGAGGGTTTCCCGTGGGAATCCCCCTCTAATGCATACAGCTCTTTAGAGACCCTCCAACTGATTGATGGATGCTAGACTGATGGTTCTGATGCTCTGGTCTGTGGAGACTGGATGATAATGGAGGGGTTACACTGTTGGAGCCACGCCACATGGGGTATATGGGAGAATTAACTAAAACATATAGATAGGACTAGTAGGGCTGTGACAATCGATTCTTCTCTTTACGGTTTTGCAGTTGATTATTTTCTAGATGAGGAGGGCCAAAAGGTAGATTGTGATCTACCAGTAGATTACAAGGGCTGTGCAGGTACATCACAGGGCTAAAATACTGTATGACCATATTGAACTGTCAACTCAAATCCAAATACTTTGTTTTCAAACATCAGTAGTAGCCTATACAAGAAAACCTGTATTTCCCCTCTCTATTTTTCCATTTTAATTGTGTTTTCTTAAACACTGTATAACAGTAAGTATCACCATCACTGATATTTCAAAGCTGCCACTGCAAAATGATGGAAAGTTGGTTAACCAGATGTAACTCTTTGAGAGCGTAAACATGAAACCAAGTTTCATGTTTACACTCTCAAGAGTTGAGTCCCTACGTACCTGCTCGCTCTCTAAGGTCCTCAAGTATGGCCCTCCTGGTGACCCCCACTGCACGGTTGGCCACAAAGGGTGGCAGGGCATTCTCAGTGAGAGCTCCCAAGCTCTGGAATGCCCTTCCAATTGAACTTAGGACAACAACCTCACCATCCACCTTTAAAACCCTCCTGAAAACTCACCTTTATGCTAAAGCGTTCTCCTTATAGCCATCTTATCATTCGTTGGTATGCTTTTCTGTACTGTTTGTTTTTTAACCTTATTATTGTATTTTATTGTCCACTGTTCTATCTACTATTCTACTCCATCTTTTGTAAAGCATTGTGACGTGTCTAGAAATGTGCTATATAAATAAAATCATTCATTCATTCATTCATTCAAGAGTTAAAATATTCATCATCTGAATTAGCCCACTTATTACGAAGTCTACACAATGAGAATGTAGAAGATTAATTGTCATTTTGATCTGTATGTTTGCCTGTTTTGTTTGCAAAATCCAGTGTGGAATTGTGGACAAAACCAAAAGAAATCTTGGTAACACTTTAATTTTGGGTTTGTGGGGTGAAAATGTCATCAAACGGTGGTCCGTGGCTCAGATTCTGAATAAATAGTGGGCCCTGGTATCAAAAAGGTTGAAAACCACTGATCTAGGCCATTGTCTCTCTGCTTGGCACTCGGCACCAATGGGTTGAATTGTGGGTCAAATAATCAAATGAGTTCTGGCTCACTACTACAAGAGATGGGTCAAATGCAGACCTAGAGAAGATATTTCACTACAGTGTGACAAATGGTACGACGTTGACTTAATAAACAATAATAGTGCACTGTAGCCTCAACAGAAAAAAAAACCTTCCACATTCCCTGAACCATCTTTGTGCATTCCTCAGCCTCTCTGACACACACAAACACACTTTAATTGGCAAACAGAACAATAGAATAATCTTCAAAAGGACTCTTACACTACATTAGAGTGACAGCGTTTGTTTCTTCCACTGACAGCTGTCACAGACATCAAACCCCAAAAACGAAGCCTGGGCCGTCAAAATGTCTTTTTGCATCATTAGAAAAAATGTGGTGTGTGTCTATGTAAGGTTTGTGTCTCTATTGCATGTGTGTGTGTATTTGCGTGTGTGTGCATTTGAGCGCGTGCGTGTGTGTGTGTGTGTGTGCACATCTTGAATGCTCATATGTTCAGGGAAGGTGAAATCCACCAGTGACTATTGTGAAAAGACAAGAGACATAAGACTCTTTTTCAACTATAGACCACACTGCAACCAGGTCACTAAACCACAGTGACCAGGTCACAAATCCACTAGCGATCAGGTCGCAGCCACTTGCTACAAGTCACAACCAGGTCTTCAAGGACGACGGGGCTACAGAGGCACGTGTGGGCAGGAGGGGACAGGGGAACTTTGCCCTGGTCCTCCTGGGCTCCGTGGAATGACCAGGTTGGTGAACATGCACTGCTCTGTGCTGGAGGTTATGCTAAGGCTTATAGGGTTAGAGATAGGGGCTATGTTTAGCTTTAGGGTCTGCCCCGACCTATAGACTACTTGCGACCATAAGGAAAAGTAGTCGCGCCCAGGTCTACAGTCGCTGGTGTAATTCTCTGTAGCGTGAGCAAGCAGCTCCCCCTCAGATCGGAGGGCTCAGTTTACTGCTGCTGTTGCATAATAATAATAATAATAATAATTCACTACACAGTTCAGCCCTGCATGCATTGGATCCTGACACTGTGGAGAACTCAGAGTTTACACATTCTGAAAGCTCAGGAGCACCAGACCCACAACCACACAGAACACATCACAGTTTACTCATTCTGAAAGCTCAGGAGCAACCAGACGCACAACCACACAGAAAGAATAATAAATACAAGTCAGGGAAGAGCCAGATAAATGGACATTCTTTCTTTTCTATCAAGTGTAAATGAAGAGCCAGATAAACGGACATTCTTCCTTTTCTATCAAGTGTAAAATGTTAAGTGGTGTCGTGCTACTCTACTGTACATAAATTAGCAACTTTAAAAGTAATTACAATACATTAAATTGTTATGGTTGGTGTTATGGTTGCTGTTATTGGCCAATATGGTATATATGGTATCAGCAAACGAAACTGATATTAACCAACTGCATGGCAGTGGCAGATATTTATCTGTTGTTGATAAGCAACAGGCCTAGTGTACACTTTGCATTGACTATGTTGGTATGATGGTAATCTGTAGTCTGCCAAAGCTGCAGATTTTGACTGCAGAAAAAAACATGCAAGGCATACAACCAGCACACCGGGAGCAATTAGGGGCTTCAGTGTCATGCCCAAGGACACTGTCGACATGTAGACAGGAGAAGCCAGGATTCGAACCATTGGACAACCAGCTCTACCCCCAGAGCCAAAGCTGCTCACCATCACTGCCGGTATTATTATTACATTCACATATCAGCACTAGAGGTCAGGACACCATGCAAGGCACCAAGCTGCTCATTCAGAGCCGTTAGGGCAGTGGTTTTGAGAGGGTTACAGCACAGGTGGTCCCCAGCTAAGTTGGTTAACCAGATAAAAAGTAACCAGATGTAACTCTTTGAGAGCGCAAACATGAAACCAAAATGGACCCTTGCGGGTCCATTTGGTTTCATGTTTGCAGTCTCAAGAGTTAATATATTCATCATGTGAATTAGCCCAAGTTTACACAACTAGAGAATGTAGTAGATTAATGGTCATTTTGATCTGTACGTTTGACTGTTTTGTTTCCCAAATCCAGCCTGGAATTGTGGACAAAAGCAAAAGAAATCTTTAGTTTTGGGGTCTGTGGGGCTAAAATGCCCATAAATAGTGGACACTGGTATGCAAAAGATTGAAAACCACTGAGTCAGGGGTACAGAGTCTTGCTGAAAGACTCACTGAACTAGAGCCGGAAAACGTCCAATTCCCAAGCAGTCGCTCTGCCTCCCACTGTAATGGTTCAATATCTGTGCACACCGAGTTATTTAAAGGCCCAGTGAATTGAAAAATATGCTTTTTCACACTTTTAGACCACGTTCAAGCCAGGTCATTATATGGCCATACCCACATAACAATGCCAAAACAAAAAATGGGAAAACTTTCACTTTTGTGTATTTTTAAATAATAAGTCCATAACAATGAAAGCGTCCTGCGTTCAGTCAGAAATACTTTTAATTAATCCCATTCTGGCATCCAGACAATGTATTACTTGGTTTAAACTCAATCATCATGTCAGAATATATAGCTTAAATTCTGTACACAATATTACATGGAAGAAATTTAGAAACATGGTAGGTCACATAGCAGTGAAGTGGCAGAATGGAGCGATGTTTGTAAACAAACAGCCCATGCATTGCATGCATGTAGTAGAAGTACTGTATATGTCTATGGTACAGCCGTCCCTCGCTCTTTGCCATCCCAGGGCCTGGAGGGATGCGTGCTCTGATTGGCTCAGCAACCCTCTGTGCCAGATAATCGGGTGGGATCCATAATCCATAATAAAAAAAAAACAAAAAAAAAAAAAACACCATGTCCGGTTCATTCCACCTATACTGTAAGCACTTTCGACCAAGTATCCCAATTAAGCAAAACATAAAAAAGGTATACACTTTAAAAAGAGTGTTGGTTGTTTATTTTCTTTATTTTCTTTACTTAAATATATGAAATGAACATGAAATGAATCTTAAACAGTATGAAATGTCTTGTCAAACCTGTCAACCTTTCAGACCTGTCAGTCAGTCAATCTGGCTTGGTAGGCGGTTGTCATGGTAACCTATATACTTCCGTCTAGGTGATTGCACTCAGGTGCGACAGGGGAACAGTTTTCGACCGTGCTGTGGTCATGACAGTGGCGTTTGTGGTTCATGTATATTGTAAGTTTACGGAGTTTAAGTTTTTGTTTCGACTGCTGCTGCTTGGACTTTAATAAATGGATTGACATATCCAACTTGAAATCTACGTCTGAACTTTGACTTTTTAAATGCATGCGTCTGACTAAATCCAACCCGGTTGCCCCTGCTGTATAGCCTATAGGCGCGGCTGTACACAGAGCTTTATAAGCCCGACAATGGAACACTGACTAGCAGATGGAACTGCACTAAATAACCTATATTGGGCACATTACATTATCTATTGTATCTATTGTCTACACCGAGAATGACATATGTACAGATATTATTAACAACACATTTCACAAACTGTACAGATATAGGCTAAACCCGAGACCCTTTGCCCACCATATGGGAACACAGTGCTGCTTGCCTTCACACAAATGTCAACTCAAAGCCCCACATAGAGAAAAATCAATATTCTGACTGAGAAAATCATTGCGTGTCAAAGCCAAGAGCAGCATGTGTCTGTGCAACAGTTTTAATAACATGCAGGGCTGAGGCTTTCTGATCGATATGTGTAGGATTCTATCCACCGCTGCACAAAATACATGTATTGCTTTGGAGGAAGCTGCTAGACAAAAATACATACAGTATGCTGTATATAATGTAGGCAATGTGGTTTTCAACCTCTTTGATAACAGGGACCACTATTTTACTCACAGCATTTGAGCCACGGACCACCATTTGAAGACATTTTAGCCCCACAGACCCCAAAACTAAAGATTTACTTTGCATTTGGCCGCAATTCCAGGCTGGATTTTGGGAAATAAAACAGTCAAACATGCACACCAAAATGACCATTAATCTTCTCTCATTCTCTAGGTGTGTAGCCTTGGGCTGATGATGATGAATATTTTAACTCTTGAGTGCAAAAATGAAACCAGCTTTCCATCATTTAGCCTGGGGACCACCTGGAACCCTCTCAAGGACCACTGGTGGTCCCCGGACCACTGGTTAAAAATCAATGGTATAGAGCAAGAGAAGAGAAAAAACAGTGTGTTCAGTTCAGTCTTCTTTGTTTCGTCTGGGATAAAATGGGACTCTTACGTAAAAATCATACACACCATTATATTATTCACACCCCTCAGGGATGGGAGAAAATGTAAATGTAACCGTCTCCTCGGCATGTGGGACTTTAAGATATTAATACACAAAGCGTGACCATGACACATAAGACAGATCGGCTGTCTCAAAGCTTTGATCTGTATTAAACTCACACCGCTGCCTGAAATGTCTCAATTCCTCTAGGGATGTGTTTTATTGAATTATTTTTATATTGAAGGATCCCCCTCCCCCTCTAAAGAAAGAGAGAGAAAAGAAATTAAAGTATATATGAAACTGTACATGTGTGTGTGTGTGTGTCCAAGAGAGAGAGAAAGAGACAGAGACGAGAGACACAGACAAAGAGAGAGGGAGAAAGAGAGAGATACCTCTATGGTTGGTCTATGGCAGTGGTTTTCAACCTTTTTCATCCCAGGGCCCACCATTTATTCAGCATTTGAGCCACGGACCACCATTTGAGAACATTTTAGCCCCACAGACCCCAAAACTAAAGATTTCTTTTGCTTTTGTCCATCTTCTAGTTGTGTAGACTTGGGCTAATTCAGATGATGAATATTTTAACTCTTGAGAGTGTAAAAATGAAACCAAATGGACCCGCCAGGGTCCATTTGGTTTCATTTTTACGTTCTCAAGAGTTACATCTGGTTAACCAACTTAGCTGGGGACCACCTGGAACCCTCTCAGGGACCACTGGTGGTCGAGATCTGGGGTCCCTTACCAACCAACACCCCGGTTAAGGCAAATGCATCCTCCGCACCAAAACGAAAAACAACAAACAATGCCTACAAGGCAGAACCAGGTAGATATCCACACATCACCAAAATAAAGACAGGAGCACTAGGAGAAAACCTACAGGGACCCCCCTTAACCAGCTGGTCCAGGGACTATATACACACACCAACACTAGCACAACCACCAGATGGAAAGCCCATTGGACTACACCAGAGAAAGGTTTAGTCAAAACAAAGAAAACAAAAACATAACTACCTGGCACACTGGAAAGAGAGACTACAGTACCTAAAAACAAAGCAAAATGGCATAAAGAGAGAATATACTTTGGCTGAATACCTGAGACAGAACAGTGTCCTTGTGGTTAGAGTGCCCACCCTGGAACTGGGAGGCCGGGGTTCGATTCCCGGTCGGGTCATACCAAAGACTGTAAAAATGGGACCCAATGCCTCCCTGCTTGGCACTCAGCATCAAAGGGATGGATTGGGGGTCAAAATCAGCTAATGATTCCCGAGCACAGCAAGCCGCAGCTCACCGCTCCTTGGAGCTCACCGCTCCAAGTGATGGGTCAAAAGCGGAGAACCAATTTCGCTGCGGTAACGTAGTGACAAATCATGCGACTTTGACTTTTTTGACTTTAAGCACAGTAAACGTCAACCAGATACAGTCTAGAGCAGGGGTGGGCAATTATTTTTCCCGAGGGGCCAAATGAGATACATAAAATATTGTGGAGGGCCAAGACTAAAGGCTGAACTAAAGTCTGCATAATATTAATGTAACTATTTATTCAGTATTTGAGCCACGGACCACCATTTGATGACATTTTAGCCCCACAGACCCCAAAACCTTCTTCAAGATTTCTTTTGTTTTTGTCCACAATTCCAGGCTGGATTTGGGAAACAAAACAGGATAACAAAAATGACCATTCTCTTACATTCTCTGATTGAATGTGTAGACTAATTGGGCTAATTCAGACGAACATTTTAACTCTTGAGAGTGTAAAAATGAAACCAAATGGACCCGCAAGGGTCCATTTGGTTTCATTTTTACGCTCTCAAAGAGTTACATCTGGTTAACCAACTTTCCATATTTAACTGGAACTCTCTCAAGGACCACTGGTGGTCCCCGGGCCGGTCAGAGTCAGCCAAAGGGCCACATTTGGCCCCCGGGCCGCATAATGCCCAGGTATGGACTAGAGAAAGGCCAATACAGACTGACCCTGCTCCCGAGGGAAAACACAAATCTTGCTGCTGTGAGAAACAGTATCGACATTTACTCCAAAGCAAATGATCAGATCAGCAGAAAAAAAAACAAAAGTGACATTGAGACATCCCTAGTAAGTAGTATAGTATAGTATAGTATAGTATAGTATAGTATAGTATAGTATAGTATAGTATAGTATAGTATAGTATAGTGTAGTGTTTATGAACAGGACATAATATTTCAATATTAATTTTCCATATTTACGAAATTATGAAAATATTAATATTGAAACATAATGAGATTATATTGCTCACGTCACTGTTAATGTAACATGAGTTCTTGGACAGACTAGCAATAAATACCCCATCTGTACAATTTGTAAACCATGAGATAGAAAACACAACAACTTCTTAATAAAAATAATCAATTTATTAAATGTAAAATAAATTGGTATAAAACATCCTAAAATGGACGGCAGGATTAAATGTCGATCATAGCAAGGTCGTGTGTATTGTCAGGTAATGGTGCAGACAAAGAAAAGAGACACTTGAAAATAAAAGCAATAAAAGGTTTGAGAAACAGCAGATCTACAACTTCTCTACTCTGCCTGCTAACCTGGGGGTTGCCATTTTTCACATGTAATGCGATATGCTTGCCTGTGTGTAGGAGGAGACAGTCATATGGTAGTGGCAGCCATTAGCAGCCCTGTGGAGGAGGAGTAGTCTTTGTAGTAGCTGGCGGCGGCCATCTTGGGAAGGAGAGTGGACAGTCTGAGGAGCAGGCCTCCAGGCAAATTATACCCGGTCAGTGTCTCAGTGTCTCTGCGTCCTTGGTGACGCCTTGGTGACGCCGGCTTGGATTGGAGTTGGCTCCTTGAAGGATGTAGTCGTGTAGGAGATGTCTTGTCTTCGCTGTGGCGTTGAGAGGAGCACCGTTCTGAGTCTCTGAGGGTTGGCTGGTTGAGGCGTTGAGGTCTGCTCAGAAGTTCTTTTGGTGGCGGGGACATGCAGTCAAACCCGGACTGAAAAGCGATGAGGAGACTCAGTGTCTTATCCTCGAAACAAGTCAGTAGCGCTCTATGCGGGGGACGTTTCGTCTAACCCCACAGTCCGACCAAAAAGAACAGAGGGCGAAACGGGGACATCTAGTCAACCCGATTCAGAAGAGCAGAGGGAGAGGACAGGACGTCTTGTCTGTTCCTCCACCAAACCAAGAGAGAGAGCACATGTGGAATGGCAACTATCTTCACTCAGTGGGGGAGTTTGACTCCTCCCTTCCAGTTCACTGGCCATTGGCCATGCATGTGTGTAGGGGGATTCACCAGCCCCTCCTTTTTCCTCCTGCCAAATCTCTACTTTTCTCTAACTTCCCTTAGTGACTAATTGCAAAACATCTGATCATGGATTTGCAAACAAATCGATTCTGGGAACGTTTAGATACTAAACACCATATATTAGCCATGCAGAGATCAGGCAAATATTAGAAGAAATTATTTACAAATCAATTCGACATGCTATGTACAGTGTATAGTTAAGGTTCATAAGATAGCATACAAATATATATATATACTGTATTTGCGGTCCAGACATGTAAAGTGTGCACAGTTTCATCTGTTTGGTATTTTTCATGAGGTAGGGGCACAGAGAGTGAAGTGTCCTTTTTCTTGAGTTCCTATCCTGCATTCCAAAGGGTCGTAAAACTGATTAGCACCCTCCATCCTTCTTTGGGGGAGGGCATTGTCTCTGTATTATCCATGTCCGTGTTCAGGCCTCACGCTACAATAGTATAGTATAGTATAGTATAGTATAGTATAGTATAGTATAGTATAGTATAGTATAGTATAGTATAGTATAGTATAGTATAGTATAGTATAGTATAGTACAGTCAGAGGCTTGCTTAGGGCTTCACAACTAATCGAAATATAGGTTTCAGAATTTGTACAATGTAAAAAAAATGAAAATTGAAAATCATGGGTTCCCCTTTCTTAGCACATGTACGGTAGAACTGTCACATTCGCTCACGGCCTACCTTACCGTAAAAGTGTTCTGTTAAATAAGAAAAGAAAAGTACAATGTGTTCTGCTGTTTACTTTAAGAAAAAAGTAGTCCAAGACTCCAATAAGAGAAAAGAAAATTGAAATGAACGATTTCTACTTGAATGTTCATTAAAATGTTTCAGAGAAAAGACAAAATCAAGTTTCTTAAAAGGCAATCATGAAGCCCTAGGCTTGCTACCGGAGCCCTGCACAGAACTGTGTTCTTAGCCCAGCTCATGCTGGGCACGAAATGCGTTAAACTCAAATATTTAATCCAGCTATAATGACTTTAAAACCCTTGTTCTTTAATAGTAGTACAACATAAACATTACAGAGACTGTATTCGTGACTGAACGTTACTTTAAAACATTTTGCATAGTACCTAAAATTCCTGTATTCCCAACTGCAGTTTGCACTCGGAGAGGCTCTGTATAGTCACGTGCTCTGCTCTGGTTTCTGACCCCTCAATACCGCAACTCTCCCACTAGAAGACTCTGGCCTGCTCCCTCCCTCCCTCCTCTCCCTCCATCCTGCCCGCAGCAAAGTTTAAGTAGCGTCTGCTCCTGCAGTGTTTCCATTGGGACCCAAAGTACATTACAAGCAGAAAGGCAGAATGATGGAGAGCTATTCCAGCACCATGGACAGGGACACGGTGAGCTGCTGGACTGAACGGTGAAACACGCTTAACTACAGAATAGATGCTGTATATAAATATAGCCTCAAGTCATAGACGTAATCTTCTGAGCAACTGAGAGAAGTCCATTGGACCAGATTCACTCATTCATGTTTCTCACATATAAAATCAGCACGTTTGTACTGAAGCGTAGAACTTGACCTATATCTGTCTTTTTTTTCCTTTCTTTCTTATCTAAAAAGAAAAAAGGACAACAAAGCAATGGTTTTCAAACAGTGGTCCAGGGACCACCAGTGGTCCTCGAGAGGGTTCCAGGTGAAACATGAAACCAAATGGACCTGCAAGGGTCCATTTGGTTTCATGTTTACGCCATTTTTCACACTCTCAAGAGTTAAAATATGCATCATATGAATTAGCCCAAGTCTACAGAACTATAGAATGTAGGAGATTAATGGTCATTTTAATTGATCTATGTTTGTCTGTTTTGTTTCCTAAATCCAGCCTGGTATTGTGGACAAAAGCAATAGAAATCTTTAGTTTTTGGGTCTGTGGGGTGAAAATGTGATCAAATGATGGTCCGTGGCTCAAATTCTGAATAAATAGTGTGCCCTGGAATGAAAATGGTTGAAAGCCCCTGTACTAAAGTGTAGAAATTGACCTATATCTGTCTTTTCGTCTTATCTAAAAAGGAAAAAAAGGCACCACATCAAAGTGTACATGTAATGCAATGGTTTTCAACCAGTGGTCCGGGGACCACCAGTGACCACCAGAGGATTTCAGGTGGTCACGAGGCTGAATGATGTTCAGTTGGTTAACCAGGTGTAACTCTTGTGTAAAAAATGACACCAAATGGAGCAGTTTCGTTTTTACACTAGAGTTGGAAGAGTTAAAATATTTATGATCTGAATTAGCCCAAGTCTACACAACTAGAGAATTTAGAAGATCAATGGACATTTTGATCTGCATGTAGTGGACCCCGGAATGAAAATGGTTGAAAACCACTGTACTAAAAGAATGGAACTTGACCGAGATCTGTCTTTTTTTCTCCATCTAAAAAGAAAAAGGCTAACACATCAAAGCATACATGTAATGGAGAAGGCTCCACACATCCACCCAGCTGTGGAAGTGAATAGATGAGTAGATACAGTACAGTAGAGAGCCATTAACAGGGGCGGATTGGCCATCTGGAGTACAGGGAGTTTTCCCGGTGGCCTGCGCCACCTAGTGGCCTGCTGGACAAGATCCAAAATGCACTAGTGGCACTTCCAAAATGCACTAGAATGTGCTAGATGCTCGCCTGGAACATACAGTACAAAATGACCATTAATCTTCTACATTCTCTAGTTGTGTAGACTAAGTTGGGCTAATTCACACGGTGAATATTATAACTCTTGAGGGTGTAAAAATGAAACCAAATGGACCCGCAAGGGTCCATTTGGTTTCATTTTTACGCTCTCAAAGAGTTACATCTGGTTAACCAGCTGCCCCCTCCAGGGTGGCCTGGCAAAGGCAAAATTGTCCCAGTGGGAAAATATGTGCCAAATATGTGCCAATCCGCCCCAGAGCTGACAAAGAGGCATAAGAATGAGACAATCTTCACAAAGATCAGTCACATGCAGGGTTCATACATAGCGGCTCTTTGACGATAATCCAACTAATAATCTGTTCTGTTCTGAGGGGAGTAAAACGGTCTGGAACTCACACAGACAACGTGCTTCTAGTAATTATACGCCTTTCCCAGTGAGGACTTAAACCCAGAGACCAGTGGTTTTCAATCTGTGGTCCCGGGACCACCAGTGGTCTTTGAAAGGGTTCCAGGTGGTCCCCAGCTAAATGATGGCCAGATCTTTGAGAAAGTAAAAATGAAAATCAAGGGTCCATCTCTTTCTCTGTGTGTGTGTGTGTGTGTGTGTGTGTGTGTGTGTGTGTGTGTGTGTGTGTGTGTGTGTGTGTGTGTGTGTGTGTGTGTGTGTGTGTGTGTGTGTGTGTGTGTGTGTGTGTGTGTCTGTCTGTCTGTCTGTCTGTCTGTCTGTCTGTCAGGACAAAACTGTGATGCTGAAATTCAATGCAAAGGTATGTAGAAAATTGGTTTAATTCTACGAAATAAATCTTTTCTACTTAAAACTGCACAGAGCTCTTCCACAATGGTCTTTAATCAAAAGGTATAGAACATTTTAAAGAACATTTGTGCTGATCTTCCATTGAAACCCTCTCTAAAAAGAGCACCTGTCTGCAGTTTTCTACAAAAAACTAAGGACCCACGAAGGACTTCTTTTATTCCCTTCTCCTTCTTCTTTCTAGGTAAATCAGCATGTTCCTTGCCAGTCCACAATCTTTCAAAAATTGGCCTTTGAGATGAAATACGATTCTTCGAAGGCTCTCCACTTGGCAGGTAGCCTATACCACTTCCCTCAGCACCTTCTATGAAAGCTCATTAATCAGAGAATAGAACACTTTCCCTAGTAATCTCTAGCATCATCAACTCGCGTTAATGACCGCAAAGGCTTTCATTAGCTGAACTTGTAGCTATTAACAGCACACAACACCATAGTTCAACTAAGAATAATTCAGATTAAAAACATGTTTGTTGCCCTGATGTGAATGTTTTGTCTGGATTTTTCGTCGTCTTACGAAGCTGCACTGATGGCACTCAAATGTAAATGATGAAAAAATGTTGAAAACCACTGCCATATTGTGATTCCAGCTAACACATCAGCAGCACCCAGGAAACCAACTCACACTCACACTCTTATTAACCACCAGGGGCGGATCTAGGCGCTGGGCACGGGGGAGGGCAATGCCCCCTTAAATGCCCAGTCTGCCCCACCAAACACGATGTCATGCAAAACAACTGAAGATATTTCAAATTAAAGTGCCTATATTTAAAATGATTTGAAACACTACTACTGCTACTAACTAACTACAGCTGTGTCACCACTAAACCAACAGCATTTCATCATTGAAAACAGAAAACTCTCTGAGTCAGACCTTTAGCTTTATGCATGCTGCGTGTCTGTTGCAACTTCAACAACAACTGATGTTATTATTATTGATGCTTATATTTGCCTAATAAAAGCCCTGAAACTGAAAATGGTATGGGTGCGACTTCATCACCCGTGGCGCGAAGCGTCACGGGTGATGAAGTCGCACCCATAACATTTTCTCCTGGCCCCCCCAATTGGGAAATGTTACATCCGCCCTTGTTCATCATGCTGTGTGAGTGAACACATCCCATCTCTTCATCAGTGGCCTGCGTTTTCCCTCTAATCACATCATTTACCTACAGTACCTCCATTTCCCTCTCCTTGGCGTTTTCCCTGACTCATCAGTTCATGCCTTAATGAGACAGAGGGAGATAATTGCAGGTTGAGGGAGGATGGAGGCGACTGACATCCCTGAGCAGGTTCTGTAAGATGACACTCAGGTCGGCTTTAATAGAACAAAAGGGTAATCACAACGTTGTCATTCAGATATCTGGTTTCTCTAAATTGTTTCAAAAATGTTATGTACTCAATACTCATGACATAAGCTATAAAGGTCTCTTACTCACATCATCATTACGTCATCACCTGTCCTAAACCATCCAATCGGAGTATCCCGAGTTACCGAACACCACCAAACAAACACGAACACCGAGAACAGACACCGCACACCGATCGCCTGCCTTACTTGTGCCCCCTCCGCTCATGCAAGTGTGAGAATAGATACCATGACAGGAATCCATACATGCTATATCCAAATATACAGTAACCGTATATACTGTACACCAGAGGTGGGCCATTATTTTCCCCAAGGGGCCAAATAAGACACATAAAATATTGTGGAGGGCCAAGACTGAAGGCTGAACTAAAGTCTGCGTAATATTAATTTAATTGCAAGATAAAAGTAAGAGTAAAACCAACCATTTTAACACCAGGGCCCTCAATTTATTTAGCATTCCACAGAGGACCACTATTTGATGACATTTTAGCCCCACAGACCCCAAAACGAAATATTTTTAAAAAAATGGACCCGCAAGGGTCCATTTGGTCAGAGTCAGCCAAAGGGCTGCATTTGGCCTCCGGGCCGCATAATGCCCAGGTATGCTGTACACAGTAGGAGAATTATCATGAACAAAACCAAATCAGCATGGGAACAGGACCTACCATTACAACAGCGGTGGCTCAGGGGCAGAGTCACCAGATGGTAACTGCGAGGTTGCCGGTTCGAAACCGGGTTCCCCCAGAGTCAATGTCGATGTGTCCCTGAGCAAGACACTTAACTCCTAATTGCTCCCTTTGTGCCTGTCAGTGCCTCGCACCGTTTCTGCCACCATCAGTGTGTGAATGTGATCTACAATCTATGTAAACCACCTTGGATAAAAGGTGCTATATAAATGCACCAATTACCATTTAATTAAAATTGGGAGGCAGAATCACTAGAAAACACACATTTGTAAATGGCAAATGGTGCAATTATGCATTTATATAGTGCCTAATATCCCAGTATAATATACCAGGTATGTGAGGTTGAAAGTGGTTAAGTCTATCTTTGGGTTTTTATAAATATTTAACAAATGCAAAGCAGCAAAACATTGTGAGTGAAATAACAGAACTAGGAACCAGATCCAAGGTTTCTGCACAGTTTTACTTTTACTTCACCACCAGGGTTTTTTTTCTCCCCCAAGACTATAGTGCAGATGTAATGCATGTACTCTTTGGAATCAGCAGTCCTTGTACTCAGATTAATTGAACCATCTACTGTATTTGCAGTGCATAGCATGATGTCTCACTCCAGGCAATAAATTATGAGAATATAATAGAATAGAATGCAGTTCAGTTCTTCACTGCAACGTTATTGTCTGAACATATTGGAGCTAGTTTGTATTGTTTCTGCATGGCTTTGATATCCACTGCCGGGGCGGCAGTGGATCAGGGGTAGAGTCACCGGATGGTAACCACAAGGTTGCCGGCCCGGTTCGATCCCAGGCTCCCGCAGAGTTAGTGTCGAAGTGTCCTTGAGCAAGACACTGAATCCCTAATTGCTCCTAATGCGCTAGTAGGTACCTTGCATGGTTTCCACTGTGTATGAATGTGTGTGTGAATGGGTGAATGTGATGCACAAGCTATGTAAAGCGCCTTGGATAAAGGGGCTATATAAATGCACCATTTACCATTTATCATAGAAGCGACAAACAGCCATTTCCAAAAACATTAGCTCTTATAGCTCCATTCCGCAAGGGTCCATTTGGTTTCATTTCTACGCTCTCAAAGAGTTACATCTAGTTAAAAGGAACCCTGCATATGAGACAAATGTGGATAAATACATTATACTTGCCATCTATAACTAGAATTGAACATTTTAAAACACATAGAATAAGCTATTTAGTTTAAAAATAGTTAATGTTTTTTATCCCATGGGGACCGTGCCTGTCACATGGTCTCATAGTGATGACGTCACAGTAGATCGCTCCACAGTAGAACTAATGGAATAAATCAAATAACTACATATTATGTCCATCTAGTTCATCCTCTCTGTTTTACAGTCCTTTATTTCACCAGTGGGGGTCGCCATTGTCCTAACAAACAGAGCAGTGTATATACATCGATGTTTTACGTTGCATTGCTGTTTAATCATGGAATGTTCCATTACTATAACGCAGAGCGACTGTGACGTCATCACTATGAGACCATGTGACAGGCACAGTAAAATGGCGGCCCCCATGGGATAAAAACATGAACAATTTTTAAACTACAGAGCTTATTCTATGCGTTTTAAATGTTCAATTCTAGTTATAGAGGGCATGTATCATGTATTTATCCATATTTGCCTGATTAGCCAGGGTTCCTTTTAACCAACTGACCACCTGTGGAGGAACAATGGTGAAAAACGAGGGTTTCATCTCTGGCGCCTGTCAGACGATTTTGCCCCCACTCACCAGCAAAAAAGCACTAGATTTTCCACCAGTTTTCCACTAATTTCGGCACTAGGAGGGTCTGGAAAAAAAAGCTAAATAGTGACAAATGTGCCAAGTAGGCAACACTGCCCTAACGTGATCTAATAACAGGCGGGCTGTGAGGTCAGCCGTCTGTATCGACTACGTCTGTATATTCGGGCGTGGCTTCAACCCTGTCTGGCCTCTGTTGAGATTTTAAATACCTAAAATGAATAGCGATATTGTCGGGGTGCAGGTAGCCCAACGGATAGTGTTGCGCTCTCCGAAGACGGAGGTCCCCGGTTCAAATCACGTGAGAGGACAATAGATTTGACACAGCGTAGACAATGTCTACGGGGGTTTCTACATATGGGCACGCCAGTGAGCACGCTCGTAGGCACGACCCGTAGTCACGCCCGTAGGCCGACGATTGACACTTCGACACTATGAGAGGATGATTGACACTACACTTGACACGACGTAGACAATGTCTACGGGTCAATGTCTACAAATGGGATTCGAGCCCGTTGGTCGGCACGCCCCGTAGGCACCGCCCGTAGGCCGACGATTGACACTACGACAGTTGACCGGATGCTTGACACGACGCAGACACGACACGGTGAGTTAGACACTACAGTTGAGCTGCCTGCACTCCCGCCGACTCAGTGGCCTTTGTGGTTAGAGTGTCCGCCCTGAGACGGAAGGTCGGGTTCGATTCCCGGCCGCGTCATACCAGTGACTCTAAAATTGGTACTCAATTCCTCCCTCCTAGGCACTCGGGATCCAGGGTTGAATTGGGGGTAAGTAAGCCCAAGGCTTACTTATTTTAGCTTACTCCCATATTTTACCAGTTACTCTGACAATGTCATATTTAAAGGGATAGTTCAGATTTTTTGGAACTTAAGTTGGAGGAAATACTGTCCATTAATTTAGTGGTGTCAACTGTATTAATTGATGTCCAGAGTCCCGTGGTGGGATTTTTTGACCCCCCCTGACATGGAATTCTTTTTTTGTTAACTAATGCTATAATCCTACAGTAAGTAATGTTAATAATGCTAATTGATGCTAATAATACTCAGTAAGTAATGCTGCTAATGGTAAGTATTGGTCATGCTAAGTCAGAAAGGCTAATAATGCTAAGAAATACTAATTATGCTAAGAAATTCTAATTATGCTAATAATGCTTAAAACACCAAAGCGTACCCACCCAATATGGGTTATGACGTCATAACCGAACGCTCCGCAGTAGAAGTAATGAAATGCATCAAACAACTACATATTTTGTCCACCTAATAGTTTGTTTTACAGTCCCTTATTTTACCAGCAGGGGTCGCCATTTACATTACAAACAGAGCAGTGTATATACATTGATGTTTTACATTGCAATGCTGGGTAATCATGGAACGTTCCATAGCTGGACTAACTACAGATCTCCTGTGACGTCATCCCTATGACAGGTCATGTGACAGGCACAGTAAAATGGCGGCCCCCATGGGATAAAAACATGAACAATTTTTAAACTACAGAGCTTATTCTATGCGTTTTAAATGTTCAATTCTAGTTATAGAGGGCATGTATCATGTATTTATCCATATTTGCCTGATTAGCCAGGGTTCCTTTTAACCAACTGACCACCTGTGGAGGAACAATGGTGAAAAACGAGGGTTTCATCTCTGGCGCCTGTCAGACGATTTTGCCCCCACTCACCAGCAAAAAAGCACTAGATTTTCCACCAGTTTTCCACTAATTTCGGCACTAGGAGGGTCTGGAAAAAAAAGCTAAATAGTGACAAATGTGCCAAGTAGGCAACACTGCCCTAACGTGATCTAATAACAGGCGGGCTGTGAGGTCAGCCGTCTGTATCGACTACGTCTGCATATTCGGGCGTGGCTTCAATCCTGTCTGGCCTCTGTTGAGATTTTAAATACCTAAAATGAATAGCGATATTGTCGGGGTGCAGGTAGCCTAACGGATAGTGTTGCGCTCTCCGAAGACGGAGGTCCCCGGTTCAAATCACGTGAGAGGACAATAGATTTGACACAGCGTAGACAATGTCTACGGGGGTTTCTACATATGGGCACGCCAGTGAGCACGCTCGTAGGCACGACCCGTAGTCACGCCCGTAGGCCGACGATTGACACTTCGACACTATGAGAGGATGATTGACACTACACTTGACACGACGTAGACAATGCCTACGGGTCAATGTCTACAAATGGGATTCGAGCCCGTTGGTCGGCACGCCCCGTAGGCACCGCCCGTAGGCCGACGATTGACACTACGACAGTTGACCGGATGCTTGACACGACGCAGACACGACACGGTGAGTTAGACACTACAGTTGAGCTGCCTGCACTCCCGCCGACTCAGTGGCCTTTGTGGTTAGAGTGTCCGCCCTGAGACGGAAGGTCGGGTTCGATTCCCGGCCGCGTCATACCAGTGACTCTAAAATTGGTACTCAATTCCTCCCTCCTAGGCACTCGGGATCCAGGGTTGAATTGGGGGTAAGTAAGCCCAAGGCTTACTTATTTTAGCTTACTCCCATATTTTACCAGTTACTCTGACAATGTCATATTTAAAGGGATAGTTCAGATTTTTTGGAACTTAAGTTGGAGGAAATACTGTCCATTAATTTAGTGGTGTCAACTGTATTAATTGATGTCCAGAGTCCCGTGGTGGGATTTTTTGACCCCCCCTGACATGGAATTCTTTTTTTGTTAACTAATGCTATAATCCTACAGTAAGTAATGTTAATAATGCTAATTGATGCTAATAATACTCAGTAAGTAATGCTGCTAATGGTAAGTATTGGTCATGCTAAGTCAGAAAGGCTAATAATGCTAAGAAATACTAATTATGCTAAGAAATTCTAATTATGCTAATAATGCTTAAAACACCAAAACGTACCAACCCAATATGGGTTATGACGTCATAACCGAACGCTCCGCAGTAGAAGTAATGAAATGCATCAAACAACTACATATTTTGTCCACCTAATAGTTTGTTTTACAGTCCCTTATTTTACCAGCAGGGGTCGCCATTTACATTACAAACAGAGCAGTGTATATACATTGATGTTTTACATTGCAATGCTGGGTAATCATGGAACGTTCCATAGCTGGACTAACTACAGATCTCCTGTGACGTCATCCCTATGACAGGTCATGTGACAGGCACAGTAAAATGGCGGCCCCCATGGGATAAAAACATGAACAATTTTTAAACTACAGAGCTTATTCTATGCGTTTTAAATGTTCAATTCTAGTTATAGAGGGCATGTATCATGTATTTATCCATATTTGCCTGATTAGCCAGGGTTCCTTTTAACCAACTGACCACCTGTGGAGGAACAATGGTGAAAAACGAGGGTTTCATCTCTGGCGCCTGTCAGACGATTTTGCCCCCACTCACCAGCAAAAAAGCACTAGATTTTCCACCAGTTTTCCACTAATTTCGGCACTAGGAGGGTCTGGAAAAAAAAGCTAAATAGTGACAAATGTGCCAAGTAGGCAACACTGCCCTAACGTGATCTAATAACAGGCGGGCTGTGAGGTCAGCCGTCTGTATCGACTACGTCTGCATATTCGGGCGTGGCTTCAATCCTGTCTGGCCTCTGTTGAGATTTTAAATACCTAAAATGAATAGCGATATTGTCGGGGTGCAGGTAGCCTAACGGATAGTGTTGCGCTCTCCGAAGACGGAGGTCCCCGGTTCAAATCACGTGAGAGGACAATAGATTTGACACAGCGTAGACAATGTCTACGGGGGTTTCTACATATGGGCACGCCAGTGAGCACGCTCGTAGGCACGACCCGTAGTCACGCCCGTAGGCCGACGATTGACACTTCGACACTATGAGAGGATGATTGACACTACACTTGACACGACGTAGACAATGTCTACGGGTCAATGTCTACAAATGGGATTCGAGCCCGTTGGTCGGCACGCCCCGTAGGCACCGCCCGTAGGCCGACGATTGACACTACGACAGTTGACCGGATGCTTGACACGACGCAGACACGACACGGTGAGTTAGACACTACAGTTGACCGGATGCTTGACACGACGCAGACACGACACGGTGAGTTAGACACTACAGTTGACCGGATGCTTGACACGACGCAGACACGACACGGTGAGTTAGACACTACAGTTGAGCTGCCTGCACTCCCGCCGACTCAGTGGCCTTTGTGGTTAGAGTGTCCGCCCTGAGACGGAAGGTCGGGTTCGATTCCCGGCCGCGTCATACCAGTGACTCTAAAATTGGTACTCAATTCCTCCCTCCTAGGCACTCGGGATCCAGGGTTGAATTGGGGGTAAGTAAGCCCAAGGCTTACTTATTTTAGCTTACTCCCATATTTTACCAGTTACTCTGACAATGTCATATTTAAAGGGATAGTTCAGATTTTTTGGAACTTAAGTTGGAGGAAATACTGTCCATTAATTTAGTGGTGTCAACTGTATTAATTGATGTCCAGAGTCCCGTGGTGGGATTTTTTGACCCCTCCCCTGACATGGAATTCTTTTTTTGTTAACTAATGCTATAATCCTACAGTAAGTAATGTTAATAATGCTAATTGATGCTAATAATACTCAGTAAGTAATGCTGCTAATGGTAAGTATTGGTCATGCTAAGTCAGAAAGGCTAATAATGCTAAGTAATACTAATTATGCTAAGAAATTCTAATTATGCTAATAATGCTTAAAACACCAAAGCGTACCCACCCAATATGGGTTATGACGTCATAACCGAACGCTCCGCAGTAGAAGTAATGAAATGCATCAAACAACTACATATTTTGTCCACCTAATAGTTTGTTTTACAGTCCCTTATTTTACCAGCAGGGGTCGCCATTTACATTACAAACAGAGCAGTGTATATACATTGATGTTTTACATTGCAATGCTGGGTAATCATGGAACGTTCCATAGCTGGACTAACTACAGATCTCCTGTGATGTCATCCCTATGACAGGTCATGTGACAGGCACAGTAAAATGGCGGCCCCCTTGGGATAAAAACATGAACTATTTTTAAACTACAGAGCTTATTCTATGCGTTTTAAATGTTCAATTCTAGTTATAGAGGGCATGTATCATGTATTTATCCATATTTGCCTGATTAGCCAGGGTTCCTTTTAACCAACTGACCACCTGTGGAGGAACAATGGTGAAAAACGAGGGTTTCATCTCTGGCGCCTGTCAGACGATTTTGCCCCCACTCACCAGCAAAAAAGCACTAGATTTTCCACCAGTTTTCCACTAATTTCGGCACTAGGAGGGTCTGGAAAAAAAAGCTAAATAGTGACAAATGCGCCAAGTAGGCAACACTGCCCTAACGTGATCTAATAACAGGCGGGCTGTGAGGTCAGCCGTCTGTATCGACTACGTCTGCATATTCGGGCGTGGCTTCAATCCTGTCTGGCCTCTGTTGAGATTTTAAATACCTAAAATGAATAGCGATATTGTCGGGGTGCAGGTAGCCAACGGATAGTGTTGCGCTCTCCGAAGACGGAGGTCCCGGGTTCAAATCACGTGAGAGGACAATAGATTTGACACAGCGTAGACAATGTCTACGGGGGTTTCTACATATGGGCACGCCAGTAAGCACGCTCGTAGGCACGACCCGTAGTCACGCCCGTAGGCCGACGATTGACACTTCGACACTATGAGAGGATGATTGACACTACACTTGACACGACGTAGACAATGTCTACGGGTCAATGTCTACAAATGGGATTCGAGCCCGTTGGTCGGCACGCCCCGTAGGCACCGCCCGTAGGCCGACGATTGACACTACGACAGTTGACCGGATGCTTGACACGACGCAGACACGACACGGTGAGTTAGACACTACAGTTGAGCTGCCTGCACTCCCGCCGACTCAGTGGCCTTTGTGGTTAGAGTGTCCGCCCTGAGACGGAAGGTCGGGTTCGATTCCCGGCCGCGTCATACCAGTGACTCTAAAATTGGTACTCAATTCCTCCCTCCTAGGCACTCGGGATCCAGGGTTGAATTGGGGGTAAGTAAGCCCAAGGCTTACTTATTTTAGCTTACTCCCATATTTTACCAGTTACTCTGACAATGTCATATTTAAAGGGATAGTTCAGATTTTTTGGAACTTAAGTTGGAGGAAATACTGTCCATTAATTTAGTGGTGTCAACTGTATTAATTGATGTCCAGAGTCCCGTGGTGGGATTTTTTGACCCCCCCTGACATGGAATTCTTTTTTTGTTAACTAATGCTATAATCCTACAGTAAGTAATGTTAATAATGCTAATTGATGCTAATAATACTCAGTAAGTAATGCTGCTAATGGTAAGTATTGGTCATGCTAAGTCAGAAAGGCTAATAATGCTAAGAAATACTAATTATGCTAAGAAATTCTAATTATGCTAATAATGCTTAAAACACCAAAACGTACCAACCCAATATGGGTTATGACGTCATAACCGAACGCTCCGCAGTAGAAGTAATGAAATGCATCAAACAACTACATATTTTGTCCACCTAATAGTTTGTTTTACAGTCCCTTATTTTACCAGCAGGGGTCGCCATTTACATTACAAACAGAGCAGTGTATATACATTGATGTTTTACATTGCAATGCTGGGTAATCATGGAACGTTCCATAGCTGGACTAACTACAGATCTCCTGTGACGTCATCCCTATGACAGGTCATGTGACAGGCACAGTAAAATGGCGGCCCCCATGGGATAAAAACATGAACAATTTTTAAACTACAGAGCTTATTCTATGCATTTTAAATGTTCAATTCTAGTTATAGAGGGCATGTATCATGTATTTATCCATATTTGCCTGATTAGCCAGGGTTCCTTTTAACCAACTGACCACCTGTGGAGGAACAATGGTGAAAAACGAGGGTTTCATCTCTGGCGCCTGTCAGACGATTTTGCCCCCACTCACCAGCAAAAAAGCACTAGATTTTCCACCAGTTTTCCACTAATTTCGGCACTAGGAGGGTCTGGAAAAAAAAGCTAAATAGTGACAAATGTGCCAAGTAGGCAACACTGCCCTAACGTGATCTAATAACAGGCGGGCTGTGAGGTCAGCCGTCTGTATCGACTACGTCTGCATATTCGGGCTGGCTTCAATCCTGTCTGGCCTCTGTTGAGATTTTAAATACCTAAAATGAATAGCGATATTGTCGGGGTGCAGGTAGCCAACGGATAGTGTTGCGCTCTCCGAAGACGGAGGTCCCCGGTTCAAATCACGTGAGAGGACAATAGATTTGACACAGCGTAGACAATGTCTACGGGGGTTTCTACATATGGGCACGCCAGTGAGCACGCTCGTAGGCACGACCCGTAGTCACGCCCGTAGGCCGACGATTGACACTTCGACACTATGAGAGGATGATTGACACTACACTTGACACGACGTAGACAATGTCTACGGGTCAATGTCTACAAATGGGATTCGAGCCCGTTGGTCGGCACGCCCCGTAGGCACCGCCCGTAGGCCGACGATTGACACTACGACAGTTGACCGGATGCTTGACACGACGCAGACACGACACGGTGAGTTAGACACTACAGTTGAGCCGCCTGCACTCCCGCCGACTCAGTGGCCTTTGTGGTTAGAGTGTCCGCCCTGAGACGGAAGGTCGGGTTCGATTCCCGGCCGCGTCATACCAGTGACTCTAAAATTGGTACTCAATTCCTCCCTCCTAGGCACTCGGGATCCAGGGTTGAATTGGGGGTAAGTAAGCCCAAGGCTTACTTATTTTAGCTTACTCCCATATTTTACCAGTTACTCTGACAATGTCATATTTAAAGGGATAGTTCAGATTTTTTGGAACTTAAGTTGGAGGAAATACTGTCCATTAATTTAGTGGTGTCAACTGTATTAATTGATGTCCAGAGTCCCGTGGTGGGATTTTTTGACCCCCCCTGACATGGAATTCTTTTTTTGTTAACTAATGCTATAATCCTACAGTAAGTAATGTTAATAATGCTAATTGATGCTAATAATACTCAGTAAGTAATGCTGCTAATGGTAAGTATTGGTCATGCTAAGTCAGAAAGGCTAATAATGCTAAGTAATACTAATTATGCTAAGAAATTCTAATTATGCTAATAATGCTTAAAACACCAAAGCGTACCCACCCAATATGGGTTATGACGTCATAACCGAACGCTCCGCAGTAGAAGTAATGAAATGCATCAAACAACTACATATTTTGTCCACCTAATAGTTTGTTTTACAGTCCCTTATTTTACCAGCAGGGGTCGCCATTTACATTACAAACAGAGCAGTGTATATACATTGATGTTTTACATTGCAATGCTGGGTAATCATGGAACGTTCCATAGCTGGACTAACTACAGATCTCCTGTGACGTCATCCCTATGACAGGTCATGTGACAGGCACAGTAAAATGGCGGCCCCCTTGGGATAAAAACATGAACAATTTTTAAACTACAGAGCTTATTCTATGCGTTTTAAATGTTCAATTCTAGTTATAGAGGGCATGTATCATGTATTTATCCATATTTGCCTGATTAGCCAGGGTTCCTTTTAACCAACTGACCACCTGTGGAGGAACAATGGTGAAAAACGAGGGTTTCATCTCTGGCGCCTGTCAGACGATTTTGCCCCCACTCACCAGCAAAAAAGCACTAGATTTTCCACCAGTTTTCCACTAATTTCGGCACTAGGAGGGTCTGGAAAAAAAAGCTAAATATAGTGACAAATGCGCCAAGTAGGCAACACTGCCCTAACGTGATCTAATAACAGGCGGGCTGTGAGGTCAGCCGTCTGTATCGACTACGTCTGCATATTCGGGCGTGGCTTCAATCCTGTCTGGCCTCTGTTGAGATTTTAAATACCTAAAATGAATAGCGATATTGTCGGGGTGCAGGTAGCCTAACGGATAGTGTTGCGCTCTCCGAAGACGGAGGTCCCGGGTTCAAATCACGTGAGAGGACAATAGATTTGACACAGCGTAGACAATGTCTACGGGGGTTTCTACATATGGGCACGCCAGTGAGCACGCTCGTAGGCACGACCCGTAGTCACGCCCGTAGGCCGACGATTGACACTTCGACACTATGAGAGGATGATTGACACTACACTTGACACGACGTAGACAATGTCTACGGGTCAATGTCTACAAATGGGATTCGAGCCCGTTGGTCGGCACGCCCCGTAGGCACCGCCCGTAGGCCGACGATTGACACTACGACAGTTGACCGGATGCTTGACACGACGCAGACACGACACGGTGAGTTAGACACTACAGTTGAGCTGCCTGCACTCCCGCCGACTCAGTGGCCTTTGTGGTTAGAGTGTCCGCCCTGAGACGGAAGGTCGGGTTCGATTCCCGGCCGCGTCATACCAGTGACTCTAAAATTGGTACTCAATTCCTCCCTCCTAGGCACTCGGGATCCAGGGTTGAATTGGGGGTAAGTAAGCCCAAGGCTTACTTATTTTAGCTTACTCCCATATTTTACCAGTTACTCTGACAATGTCATATTTAAAGGGATAGTTCAGATTTTTTGGAACTTAAGTTGGAGGAAATACTGTCCATTAATTTAGTGGTGTCAACTGTATTAATTGATGTCCAGAGTCCCGTGGTGGGATTTTTTGACCCCCCCTGACATGGAATTCTTTTTTTGTTAACTAATGCTATAATCCTACAGTAAGTAATGTTAATAATGCTAATTGATGCTAATAATACTCAGTAAGTAATGCTGCTAATGGTAAGTATTGGTCATGCTAAGTCAGAAAGGCTAATAATGCTAAGAAATACTAATTATGCTAAGAAATTCTAATTATGCTAATAATGCTTAAAACACCAAAACGTACCAACCCAATATGGGTTATGACGTCATAACCGAACGCTCCGCAGTAGAAGTAATGAAATGCATCAAACAACTACATATTTTGTCCACCTAATAGTTTGTTTTACAGTCCCTTATTTTACCAGCAGGGGTCGCCATTTACATTACAAACAGAGCAGTGTATATACATTGATGTTTTACATTGCAATGCTGGGTAATCATGGAACGTTCCATAGCTGGACTAACTACAGATCTCCTGTGACGTCATCCCTATGACAGGTCATGTGACAGGCACAGTAAAATGGCGGCCCCCATGGGATAAAAACATGAACAATTTTTAAACTACAGAGCTTATTCTATGCGTTTTAAATGTTCAATTCTAGTTATAGAGGGCATGTATCATGTATTTATCCATATTTGCCTGATTAGCCAGGGTTCCTTTTAACCAACTGACCACCTGTGGAGGAACAATGGTGAAAAACGAGGGTTTCATCTCTGGCGCCTGTCAGACGATTTTGCCCCCACTCACCAGCAAAAAAGCACTAGATTTTCCACCAGTTTTCCACTAATTTCGGCACTAGGAGGGTCTGGAAAAAAAAGCTAAATAGTGACAAATGTGCCAAGTAGGCAACACTGCCCTAACGTGATCTAATAACAGGCGGGCTGTGAGGTCAGCCGTCTGTATCGACTACGTCTGCATATTCGGGCGTGGCTTCAATCCTGTCTGGCCTCTGTTGAGATTTTAAATACCTAAAATGAATAGCGATATTGTCGGGGTGCAGGTAGCCAACGGATAGTGTTGCGCTCTCCGAAGACGGAGGTCCCCGGTTCAAATCACGTGAGAGGACAATAGATTTGACACAGCGTAGACAATGTCTACGGGGGTTTCTACATATGGGCACGCCAGTGAGCACGCTCGTAGGCACGACCCGTAGTCACGCCCGTAGGCCGACGATTGACACTTCGACACTATGAGAGGATGATTGACACTACACTTGACACGACGTAGACAATGTCTACGGGTCAATGTCTACAAATGGGATTCGAGCCCGTTGGTCGGCACGCCCCGTAGGCACCGCCCGTAGGCCGACGATTGACACTACGACAGTTGACCGGATGCTTGACACGACGCAGACACGACACGGTGAGTTAGACACTACAGTTGAGCTGCCTGCACTCCCGCCGACTCAGTGGCCTTTGTGGTTAGAGTGTCCGCCCTGAGACGGAAGGTCGGGTTCGATTCCCGGCCGCGTCATACCAGTGACTCTAAAATTGGTACTCAATTCCTCCCTCCTAGGCACTCGGGATCCAGGGTTGAATTGGGGGTAAGTAAGCCCAAGGCTTACTTATTTTAGCTTACTCCCATATTTTACCAGTTACTCTGACAATGTCATATTTAAAGGGATAGTTCAGATTTTTTGGAACTTAAGTTGGAGGAAATACTGTCCATTAATTTAGTGGTGTCAACTGTATTAATTGATGTCCAGAGTCCCGTGGTGGGATTTTTTGACCCCCCCTGACATGGAATTCTTTTTTTGTTAACTAATGCTATAATCCTACAGTAAGTAATGTTAATAATGCTAATTGATGCTAATAATACTCAGTAAGTAATGCTGCTAATGGTAAGTATTGGTCATGCTAAGTCAGAAAGGCTAATAATGCTAAGAAATACTAATTATGCTAAGAAATTCTAATTATGCTAATAATGCTTAAAACACCAAAGCGTACCCACCCAATATGGGTTATGACGTCATAACCGAACGCTCCGCAGTAGAAGTAATGAAATGCATCAAACAACTACATATTTTGTCCACCTAATAGTTTGTTTTACAGTCCCTTATTTTACCAGCAGGGGTCGCCATTTACATTACAAACAGAGCAGTGTATATACATTGATGTTTTACATTGCAATGCTGGGTAATCATGGAACGTTCCATAGCTGGACTAACTACAGATCTCCTGTGACGTCATCCCTATGACAGGTCATGTGACAGGCACAGTAAAATGGCGGCCCCCATGGGATAAAAACATGAACAATTTTTAAACTACAGAGCTTATTCTATGCGTTTTAAATGTTCAATTCTAGTTATAGAGGGCATGTATCATGTATTTATCCATATTTGCCTGATTAGCCAGGGTTCCTTTTAACCAACTGACCACCTGTGGAGGAACAATGGTGAAAAACGAGGGTTTCATCTCTGGCGCCTGTCAGACGATTTTGCCCCCACTCACCAGCAAAAAAGCACTAGATTTTCCACCAGTTTTCCACTAATTTCGGCACTAGGAGGGTCTGGAAAAAAAAGCTAAATAGTGACAAATGTGCCAAGTAGGCAACACTGCCCTAACGTGATCTAATAACAGGCGGGCTGTGAGGTCAGCCGTCTGTATCGACTACGTCTGCATATTCGGGCGTGGCTTCAATCCTGTCTGGCCTCTGTTGAGATTTTAAATACCTAAAATGAATAGCGATATTGTCGGGGTGCAGGTAGCCTAACGGATAGTGTTGCGCTCTCCGAAGACGGAGGTCCCCGGTTCAAATCACGTGAGAGGACAATAGATTTGACACAGCGTAGACAATGTCTACGGGGGTTTCTACATATGGGCACGCCAGTGAGCACGCTCGTAGGCACGACCCGTAGTCACGCCCGTAGGCCGACGATTGACACTTCGACACTATGAGAGGATGATTGACACTACACTTGACACGACGTAGACAATGTCTACGGGTCAATGTCTACAAATGGGATTCGAGCCCGTTGGTCGGCACGCCCCGTAGGCACCGCCCGTAGGCCGACGATTGACACTACTACAGTTGACCGGATGCTTGACACGACGCAGACACGACACGGTGAGTTAGACACTACAGTTGACCGGATGCTTGACACGACGCAGACACGACACGGTGAGTTAGACACTACAGTTGACCGGATGCTTGACACGACGCAGACACGACACGGTGAGTTAGACACTACAGTTGAGCCGCCTGCACTCCCGCCGACTCAGTGGCCTTTGTGGTTAGAGTGTCCGCCCTGAGACGGAAGGTCGGGTTCGATTCCCGGCCGCGTCATACCAGTGACTCTAAAATTGGTACTCAATTCCTCCCTCCTAGGCACTCGGGATCCAGGGTTGAATTGGGGGTAAGTAAGCCCAAGGCTTACTTATTTTAGCTTACTCCCATATTTTACCAGTTACTCTGACAATGTCATATTTAAAGGGATAGTTCAGATTTTTTGGAACTTAAGTTGGAGGAAATACTGTCCATTAATTTAGTGGTGTCAACTGTATTAATTGATGTCCAGAGTCCCGTGGTGGGATTTTTTGACCCCCCCTGACATGGAATTCTTTTTTTGTTAACTAATGCTATAATCCTACAGTAAGTAATGTTAATAATGCTAATTGATGCTAATAATACTCAGTAAGTAATGCTGCTAATGGTAAGTATTGGTCATGCTAAGTCAGAAAGGCTAATAATGCTAAGTAATACTAATTATGCTAATAATGCTTAAAACACCAAAGCGTACCCACCCAATATGGGTTATGACGTCATAACCGAACGCTCCGCAGTAGAAGTAATGAAATGCATCAAACAACTACATATTTTGTCCACCTAATAGTTTGTTTTACAGTCCCTTATTTTACCAGCAGGGGTCGCCATTTACATTACAAACAGAGCAGTGTATATACATTGATGTTTTACATTGCAATGCTGGGTAATCATGGAACGTTCCATAGCTGGACTAACTACAGATCTCCTGTGACGTCATCCCTATGACAGGTCATGTGACAGGCACAGTAAAATGGCGGCCCCCTTGGGATAAAAACATGAACTATTTTTAAACTACAGAGCTTATTCTATGCGTTTTAAATGTTCAATTCTAGTTATAGAGGGCATGTATCATGTATTTATCCATATTTGCCTGATTAGCCAGGGTTCCTTTTAACCAACTGACCACCTGTGGAGGAACAATGGTGAAAAACGAGGGTTTCATCTCTGGCGCCTGTCAGACGATTTTGCCCCCACTCACCAGCAAAAAAGCACTAGATTTTCCACCAGTTTTCCACTAATTTCGGCACTAGGAGGGTCTGGAAAAAAAAGCTAAATATAGTGACAAATGCGCCAAGTAGGCAACACTGCCCTAACGTGATCTAATAACAGGCGGGCTGTGAGGTCAGCCGTCTGTATCGACTACGTCTGCATATTCGGGCGTGGCTTCAATCCTGTCTGGCCTCTGTTGAGATTTTAAATACCTAAAATGAATAGCGATATTGTCGGGGTGCAGGTAGCCTAACGGATAGTGTTGCGCTCTCCGAAGACGGAGGTCCCGGGTTCAAATCACGTGAGAGGACAATAGATTTGACACAGCGTAGACAATGTCTACGGGGGTTTCTACATATGGGCACGCCAGTGAGCACGCTCGTAGGCACGACCCGTAGTCACGCCCGTAGGCCGACGATTGACACTTCGACACTATGAGAGGATGATTGACACTACACTTGACACGACGTAGACAATGTCTACGGGTCAATGTCTACAAATGGGATTCGAGCCCGTTGGTCGGCACGCCCCGTAGGCACCGCCCGTAGGCCGACGATTGACACTACGACAGTTGACCGGATGCTTGACACGACGCAGACACGACACGGTGAGTTAGACACTACAGTTGAGCTGCCTGCACTCCCGCCGACTCAGTGGCCTTTGTGGTTAGAGTGTCCGCCCTGAGACGGAAGGTCGGGTTCGATTCCCGGCCGCGTCATACCAGTGACTCTAAAATTGGTACTCAATTCCTCCCTCCTAGGCACTCGGGATCCAGGGTTGAATTGGGGGTAAGTAAGCCCAAGGCTTACTTATTTTAGCTTACTCCCATATTTTACCAGTTACTCTGACAATGTCATATTTAAAGGGATAGTTCAGATTTTTTGGAACTTAAGTTGGAGGAAATACTGTCCATTAATTTAGTGGTGTCAACTGTATTAATTGATGTCCAGAGTCCCGTGGTGGGATTTTTTGACCCCCCCTGACATGGAATTCTTTTTTTGTTAACTAATGCTATAATCCTACAGTAAGTAATGTTAATAATGCTAATTGATGCTAATAATACTCAGTAAGTAATGCTGCTAATGGTAAGTATTGGTCATGCTAAGTCAGAAAGGCTAATAATGCTAAGAAATACTAATTATGCTAAGAAATTCTAATTATGCTAATAATGCTTAAAACACCAAAGCGTACCCACCCAATATGGGTTATGACGTCATAACCGAACGCTCCGCAGTAGAAGTAATGAAATGCATCAAACAACTACATATTTTGTCCACCTAATAGTTTGTTTTACAGTCCCTTATTTTACCAGCAGGGGTCGCCATTTACATTACAAACAGAGCAGTGTATATACATTGATGTTTTACATTGCAATGCTGGGTAATCATGGAACGTTCCATAGCTGGACTAACTACAGATCTCCTGTGACGTCATCCCTATGACAGGTCATGTGACAGGCACAGTAAAATGGCGGCCCCCATGGGATAAAAACATGAACAATTTTTAAACTACAGAGCTTATTCTATGCGTTTTAAATGTTCAATTCTAGTTATAGAGGGCATGTATCATGTATTTATCCATATTTGCCTGATTAGCCAGGGTTCCTTTTAACCAACTGACCACCTGTGGAGGAACAATGGTGAAAAACGAGGGTTTCATCTCTGGCGCCTGTCAGACGATTTTGCCCCCACTCACCAGCAAAAAAGCACTAGATTTTCCACCAGTTTTCCACTAATTTCGGCACTAGGAGGGTCTGGAAAAAAAAGCTAAATAGTGACAAATGTGCCAAGTAGGCAACACTGCCCTAACGTGATCTAATAACAGGCGGGCTGTGAGGTCAGCCGTCTGTATCGACTACGTCTGCATATTCGGGCGTGGCTTCAATCCTGTCTGGCCTCTGTTGAGATTTTAAATACCTAAAATGAATAGCGATATTGTCGGGGTGCAGGTAGCCTAACGGATAGTGTTGCGCTCTCCGAAGACGGAGGTCCCCGGTTCAAATCACGTGAGAGGACAATAGATTTGACACAGCGTAGACAATGTCTACGGGGGTTTCTACATATGGGCACGCCAGTGAGCACGCTCGTAGGCACGACCCGTAGTCACGCCCGTAGGCCGACGATTGACACTTCGACACTATGAGAGGATGATTGACACTACACTTGACACGACGTAGACAATGTCTACGGGTCAATGTCTACAAATGGGATTCGAGCCCGTTGGTCGGCACGCCCCGTAGGCACCGCCCGTAGGCCGACGATTGACACTACGACAGTTGACCGGATGCTTGACACGACGCAGACACGACACGGTGAGTTAGACACTACAGTTGAGCTGCCTGCACTCCCGCCGACTCAGTGGCCTTTGTGGTTAGAGTGTCCGCCCTGAGACGGAAGGTCGGGTTCGATTCCCGGCCGCGTCATACCAGTGACTCTAAAATTGGTACTCAATTCCTCCCTCCTAGGCACTCGGGATCCAGGGTTGAATTGGGGGTAAGTAAGCCCAAGGCTTACTTATTTTAGCTTACTCCCATATTTTACCAGTTACTCTGACAATGTCATATTTAAAGGGATAGTTCAGATTTTTTGGAACTTAAGTTGGAGGAAATACTGTCCATTAATTTAGTGGTGTCAACTGTATTAATTGATGTCCAGAGTCCCGTGGTGGGATTTTTTGACCCCCCCTGACATGGAATTCTTTTTTTGTTAACTAATGCTATAATCCTACAGTAAGTAATGTTAATAATGCTAATTGATGCTAATAATACTCAGTAAGTAATGCTGCTAATGGTAAGTATTGGTCATGCTAAGTCAGAAAGGCTAATAATGCTAAGTAATACTAATTATGCTAAGAAATTCTAATTATGCTAATAATGCTTAAAACACCAAAGCGTACCCACCCAATATGGGTTATGACGTCATAACCGAACGCTCCGCAGTAGAAGTAATGAAATGCATCAAACAACTACATATTTTGTCCACCTAATAGTTTGTTTTACAGTCCCTTATTTTACCAGCAGGGGTCGCCATTTACATTACAAACAGAGCAGTGTATATACATTGATGTTTTACATTGCAATGCTGGGTAATCATGGAACGTTCCATAGCTGGACTAACTACAGATCTCCTGTGACGTCATCCCTATGACAGGTCATGTGACAGGCACAGTAAAATGGCGGCCCCCTTGGGATAAAAACATGAACTATTTTTAAACTACAGAGCTTATTCTATGCGTTTTAAATGTTCAATTCTAGTTATAGAGGGCATGTATCATGTATTTATCCATATTTGCCTGATTAGCCAGGGTTCCTTTTAACCAACTGACCACCTGTGGAGGAACAATGGTGAAAAACGAGGGTTTCATCTCTGGCGCCTGTCAGACGATTTTGCCCCCACTCACCAGCAAAAAAGCACTAGATTTTCCACCAGTTTTCCACTAATTTCGGCACTAGGAGGGTCTGGAAAAAAAAGCTAAATATAGTGACAAATGCGCCAAGTAGGCAACACTGCCCTAACGTGATCTAATAACAGGCGGGCTGTGAGGTCAGCCGTCTGTATCGACTACGTCTGCATATTCGGGCGTGGCTTCAATCCTGTCTGGCCTCTGTTGAGATTTTAAATACCTAAAATGAATAGCGATATTGTCGGGGTGCAGGTAGCCTAACGGATAGTGTTGCGCTCTCCGAAGACGGAGGTCCCGGGTTCAAATCACGTGAGAGGACAATAGATTTGACACAGCGTAGACAATGTCTACGGGGGTTTCTACATATGGGCACGCCAGTGAGCACGCTCGTAGGCACGACCCGTAGTCACGCCCGTAGGCCGACGATTGACACTTCGACACTATGAGAGGATGATTGACACTACACTTGACACGACGTAGACAATGTCTACGGGTCAATGTCTACAAATGGGATTCGAGCCCGTTGGTCGGCACGCCCCGTAGGCACCGCCCGTAGGCCGACGATTGACACTACGACAGTTGACCGGATGCTTGACACGACGCAGACACGACACGGTGAGTTAGACACTACAGTTGAGCTGCCTGCACTCCCGCCGACTCAGTGGCCTTTGTGGTTAGAGTGTCCGCCCTGAGACGGAAGGTCGGGTTCGATTCCCGGCCGCGTCATACCAGTGACTCTAAAATTGGTACTCAATTCCTCCCTCCTAGGCACTCGGGATCCAGGGTTGAATTGGGGGTAAGTAAGCCCAAGGCTTACTTATTTTAGCTTACTCCCATATTTTACCAGTTACTCTGACAATGTCATATTTAAAGGGATAGTTCAGATTTTTTGGAACTTAAGTTGGAGGAAATACTGTCCATTAATTTAGTGGTGTCAACTGTATTAATTGATGTCCAGAGTCCCGTGGTGGGATTTTTTGACCCCCCCTGACATGGAATTCTTTTTTTGTTAACTAATGCTATAATCCTACAGTAAGTAATGTTAATAATGCTAATTGATGCTAATAATACTCAGTAAGTAATGCTGCTAATGGTAAGTATTGGTCATGCTAAGTCAGAAAGGCTAATAATGCTAAGAAATACTAATTATGCTAAGAAATTCTAATTATGCTAATAATGCTTAAAACACCAAAGCGTACCAACCCAATATGGGTTATGACGTCATAACCGAACGCTCCGCAGTAGAAGTAATGAAATGCATCAAACAACTACATATTTTGTCCACCTAATAGTTTGTTTTACAGTCCCTTATTTTACCAGCAGGGGTCGCCATTTACATTACAAACAGAGCAGTGTATATACATTGATGTTTTACATTGCAATGCTGGGTAATCATGGAACGTTCCATAGCTGGACTAACTACAGATCTCCTGTGACGTCATCCCTATGACAGGTCATGTGACAGGCACAGTAAAATGGCGGCCCCCATGGGATAAAAACATGAACAATTTTTAAACTACAGAGCTTATTCTATGCGTTTTAAATGTTCAATTCTAGTTATAGAGGGCATGTATCATGTATTTATCCATATTTGCCTGATTAGCCAGGGTTCCTTTTAACCAACTGACCACCTGTGGAGGAACAATGGTGAAAAACGAGGGTTTCATCTCTGGCGCCTGTCAGACGATTTTGCCCCCACTCACCAGCAAAAAAGCACTAGATTTTCCACCAGTTTTCCACTAATTTCGGCACTAGGAGGGTCTGGAAAAAAAAGCTAAATAGTGACAAATGTGCCAAGTAGGCAACACTGCCCTAACGTGATCTAATAACAGGCGGGCTGTGAGGTCAGCCGTCTGTATCGACTACGTCTGCATATTCGGGCGTGGCTTCAATCCTGTCTGGCCTCTGTTGAGATTTTAAATACCTAAAATGAATAGCGATATTGTCGGGGTGCAGGTAGCCCAACGGATAGTGTTGCGCTCTCCGAAGACGGAGGTCCCCGGTTCAAATCACGTGAGAGGACAATAGATTTGACACAGCGTAGACAATGTCTACGGGGGTTTCTACATATGGGCACGCCAGTGAGCACGCTCGTAGGCACGACCCGTAGTCACGCCCGTAGGCCGACGATTGACACTTCGACACTATGAGAGGATGATTGACACTACACTTGACACGACGTAGACAATGTCTACGGGTCAATGTCTACAAATGGGATTCGAGCCCGTTGGTCGGCACGCCCCGTAGGCACCGCCCGTAGGCCGACGATTGACACTACGACAGTTGACCGGATGCTTGACACGACGCAGACACGACACGGTGAGTTAGACACTACAGTTGACCGGATGCTTGACACGACGCAGACACGACACGGTGAGTTAGACATTAGGTTTAAAGATACATCGCATGGATGCAACTGGGACGTATCCTCAGTGATGTATCCCAAGGTCATCGGGGTTTCGGGTCTCGCAACATCATACCCTCACTCAGGCGACCCAGCCGGGGTTGATCAAGTCCCGACTTACGTCCCAGTAGCTACTCTCGGTCAGTCCACTAGGGAAAGACCCAAGGCCATACAATCCACTGCTCCAGAACTATTCCGCCAGTACTGGGAGGCACTATACTCTGGCACATGGAAGGACTAGGCTCTGTGGGATGACTCCTGTCCAGACCCCCCTACGTCTCACCAGGTCTGCTCCTGCTCTCACCAGGTTCAGGTTGGCACAGGACCTGTGCGTTGCACCAGACTCCCAGCACCGGCATTTCATTCAGGAGCAGTGAATCACAATGGCCCTCCTAACGGCCTCACCAAGGGTTGTTGGGCTTCCTCCTCACGGAGGACACAGGCTGGGGCGCTAACCCATACTGCTCACCGAGTGCCGTCTACATTCGGCTGTCACCCGTCTCTCCGGTGGTCACCAAGTCTTTCCCTGGTTGTCACATAGTCTATTCCTATGAGCCACTATAAATAGAAACTAAAGGTTTAAAGATACATCGCATGGATGCAACTGGGACGTATCCTCAGTGATGTATCCCAAGGTCATCGGGGTTTCGGGTCTCGCAACATCATACCCTCACTCAGGCGACCCAGCGGGGTTGATCAAGTCCCGACTTACGTCCCAGTAGCTACTCTCGGTCAGTCCACTAGGGAAAGACCCAAGGCCATACAATCCACTGCTCCAGAACTATTCCGCCAGTACTGGGAGGCACTATACTCTGGCACATGGAAGGACTAGGCTCTGTGGGATGACTCCTGTCCAGACCCCTCCTACGTCTCACCAGGTCTGCTCCTGCTCTCACCAGGTTCAGGTTGGCACAGGACCTGTGCGTTGCACCAGACTCCCAGCACCGGCATTTCATTCAGGAGCAGTGAATCACAATGGCCCTCCTAACGGCCTCACCAAGGGTTGTTGGGCTTCCTCCTCACGAGAGGACACAGGCTGGGGCGCTAACCCATACTGCTCACCCGAGTGCCGTCTACATTCCGGCTGTCACCGTCTCTCCGGTGGTCACCAAGTCTTTCCCTGGTTGTCACATAGTCTATTCCTATGAGCCACTATAAATAGAAACTAAAGGTTTAAAGATACATCGCATGGATGCAACTGGGACGTATCCTCAGTGATGTATCCCAAGGTCATCGGGGTTTCGGGTCTCGCAACATCATACCCCTCACTCAGGCGACCCAGCCGGGGTTGATCAAGTCCCGACTTACGTCCCAGTAGCTACTCTCGGTCAGTCCACTAGGGAAAGACCCAAGGCCATACAATCCACTGCTCCAGAACTATTCCGCCAGTACTGGGAGGCACTATACTCTGGCACATGGAAGGACTAGGCTCTGTGGGATGACTCCTGTCCAGACCCCTCCTACGTCTCACCAGGTCTGCTCCTGCTCTCACCAGGTTCAGGTTGGCACAGGACCTGTGCGTTGCACCAGACTCCCAGCACCGGCATTTCATTCAGGAGCAGTGAATCACAATGGCCCTCCTAACGGCCTCACCAAGGGTTGTTGGGCTTCCTCCTCACGGAGGACACAGGCTGGGGCGCTAACCCATACTGCTCACCCGAGTGCCGTCTACATTCCGGCTGTCACCCGTCTCTCCGGTGGTCACCAAGTCTTTCCCTGGTTGTCACATAGTCTATTCCTATGAGCCACTATAAATAGAAACTAAAGGTTTTAAAGATACATCGCATGGATGCAACTGGGACGTATCCTCAGTGATGTATCCCAAGGTCATCGGGGTTTCGGGTCTCGCAACATCATACCCCTCACTCAGGCGACCCAGCGGGGTTGATCAAGTCCCGACTTACGTCCCAGTAGCTACTCTCGGTCAGTCCACTAGGGAAAGACCCAAGGCCATACAATCCACTGCTCCAGAACTATTCCGCCAGTACTGGGAGGCACTATACTCTGGCACATGGAAGGACTAGGCTCTGTGGGATGACTCCTGTCCAGACCCCTCCTACGTCTCACCAGGTCTGCTCCTGCTCTCACCAGGTTCAGGTTGGCACAGGACCTGTGCGTTGCACCAGACTCCCAGCACCGGCATTTCATTCAGGAGCAGTGAATCACAATGGCCCTCCTAACGGCCTCACCAAGGGTTGTTGGGCTTCCTCCTCACGGAGGACACAGGCTGGGGCGCTAACCCATACTGCTCACCCGAGTGCCGTCTACATTCCGGCTGTCACCCGTCTCTCCGGTGGTCACCAAGTCTTTCCCTGGTTGTCACATAGTCTATTCCTATGAGCCACTATAAATAGAAACTAAAGGTTTAAAGATACATCGATGGATGCAACTGGGACGTTATCCTCAGTGATGTATCCCAAGGTCATCGGGGTTTCGGGTCTCGCAACATCATACCCCTCACTCAGGCGACCCAGCCGGGGTTGATCAAGTCCCGACTTACGTCCAGTAGCTACTCTCGGTCAGTCCACTAGGGAAAGACCCTTGACACGACGTAGACAATGTCTACGGGTCAATGTCTACAAATGGGATTCGAGCCCGTTGGTCGGCACGCCCCGTAGGCACCGCCCGTAGGCCGACGATTGACACTACGACAGTTGACGGATGCTTGACACGACGCAGACACGACACGGTGAGTTAGACACTACAGTTGACCGGATGCTTGACACGACGCAGACACGACACGGTGAGTTAGACACTACAGTTGACCGGATGCTTGACACGACGCAGACACGACACGGTGAGTTAGACACTACAGTTGAGCCGCCTGCACTCCCGCCGACTCAGTGGCCTTTGTGGTTAGAGTGTCCGCCCTGAGACGGAAGGTCGGGTTCGATTCCCGGCCGCGTCATACCAGTGACTCTAAAATTGGTACTCAATTCCTCCCTCCTAGGCACTCGGGATCCAGGGTTGAATTGGGGGTAAGTAAGCCCAAGGCTTACTTATTTTAGCTTACTCCCATATTTTACCAGTTACTCTGACAATGTCATATTTAAAGGGATAGTTCAGATTTTTTGGAACTTAAGTTGGAGGAAATACTGTCCATTAATTTAGTGGTGTCAACTGTATTAATTGATGTCCAGAGTCCCGTGGTGGGATTTTTTGACCCTCCCTGACATGGAATTCTTTTTTTGTTAACTAATGCTATAATCCTACAGTAAGTAATGTTAATAATGCTAATTGATGCTAATAATACTCAGTAAGTAATGCTGCTAATGGTAAGTATTGGTCATGCTAAGTCAGAAAGGCTAATAATGCTAAGTAATACTAATTATGCTAAGAAATTCTAATTATGCTAATAATGCTTAAAACACCAAAGCGTACCCACCCAATATGGGTTATGACGTCATAACCGAACGCTCCGCAGTAGAAGTAATGAAATGCATCAAACAACTACATATTTTGTCCACCTAATAGTTTGTTTTACAGTCCCTTATTTTACCAGCAGGGGTCGCCATTTACATTACAAACAGAGCAGTGTATATACATTGATGTTTTACATTGCAATGCTGGGTAATCATGGAACGTTCCATAGCTGGACTAACTACAGATCTCCTGTGACGTCATCCCTATGACAGGTCATGTGACAGGCACAGTAAAATGGCGGCCCCCATGGGATAAAAACATGAACAATTTTTAAACTACAGAGCTTATTCTATGCGTTTTAAATGTTCAATTCTAGTTATAGAGGGCATGTATCATGTATTTATCCATATTTGCCTGATTAGCCAGGGTTCCTTTTAACCAACTGACCACCTGTGGAGGAACAATGGTGAAAAACGAGGGTTTCATCTCTGGCGCCTGTCAGACGATTTTGCCCCCACTCACCAGCAAAAAAGCACTAGATTTTCCACCAGTTTTCCACTAATTTCGGCACTAGGAGGGTCTGGAAAAAAAAGCTAAATATAGTGACAAATGTGCCAAGTAGGCAACACTGCCCTAACGTGATCTAATAACAGGCGGGCTGTGAGGTCAGCCGTCTGTATCGACTACGTCTGCATATTCGGGCGTGGCTTCAATCCTGTCTGGCCTCTGTTGAGATTTTAAATACCTAAAATGAATAGCGATATTGTCGGGGTGCAGGTAGCCTAACGGATAGTGTTGCGCTCTCCGAAGACGGAGGTCCCCGGTTCAAATCACGTGAGAGGACAATAGATTTGACACAGCGTAGACAATGTCTACGGGGGTTTCTACATATGGGCACGCCAGTGAGCACGCTCGTAGGCACGACCCGTAGTCACGCCCGTAGGCCGACGATTGACACTTCGACACTATGAGAGGATGATTGACACTACACTTGACACGACGTAGACAATGTCTACGGGTCAATGTCTACAAATGGGATTCGAGCCCGTTGGTCGGCACGCCCCGTAGGCACCGCCCGTAGGCCGACGATTGACACTACGACAGTTGACCGGATGCTTGACACGACGCAGACACGACACGGTGAGTTAGACACTACAGTTGACCGGATGCTTGACACGACGCAGACACGACACGGTGAGTTAGACACTACAGTTGACCGGATGCTTGACACGACGCAGACACGACACGGTGAGTTAGACACTACAGTTGAGCCGCCTGCACTCCCGCCGACTCAGTGGCCTTTGTGGTTAGAGTGTCCGCCCTGAGACGGAAGGTCGGGTTCGATTCCCGGCCGCGTCATACCAGTGACTCTAAAATTGGTACTCAATTCCTCCCTCCTAGGCACTCGGGATCCAGGGTTGAATTGGGGGTAAGTAAGCCCAAGGCTTACTTATTTTAGCTTACTCCCATATTTTACCAGTTACTCTGACAATGTCATATTTAAAGGGATAGTTCAGATTTTTTGGAACTTAAGTTGGAGGAAATACTGTCCATTAATTTAGTGGTGTCAACTGTATTAATTGATGTCCAGAGTCCCGTGGTGGGATTTTTTGACCCTCCCCTGACATGGAATTCTTTTTTTGTTAACTAATGCTATAATCCTACAGTAAGTAATGTTAATAATGCTAATTGATGCTAATAATACTCAGTAAGTAATGCTGCTAATGGTAAGTATTGGTCATGCTAAGTCAGAAAGGCTAATAATGCTAAGTAATACTAATTATGCTAAGAAATTCTAATTATGCTAATAATGCTTAAAACACCAAAGCGTACCCACCCAATATGGGTTATGACGTCATAACCGAACGCTCCGCAGTAGAAGTAATGAAATGCATCAAACAACTACATATTTTGTCCACCTAATAGTTTGTTTTACAGTCCCTTATTTTACCAGCAGGGGTCGCCATTTACATTACAAACAGAGCAGTGTATATACATTGATGTTTTACATTGCAATGCTGGGTAATCATGGAACGTTCCATAGCTGGACTAACTACAGATCTCCTGTGACGTCATCCCTATGACAGGTCATGTGACAGGCACAGTAAAATGGCGGCCCCCTTGGGATAAAAACATGAACTATTTTTAAACTACAGAGCTTATTCTATGCGTTTTAAATGTTCAATTCTAGTTATAGAGGGCATGTATCATGTATTTATCCATATTTGCCTGATTAGCCAGGGTTCCTTTTAACCAACTGACCACCTGTGGAGGAACAATGGTGAAAAACGAGGGTTTCATCTCTGGCGCCTGTCAGACGATTTTGCCCCCACTCACCAGCAAAAAAGCACTAGATTTTCCACCAGTTTTCCACTAATTTCGGCACTAGGAGGGTCTGGAAAAAAAAGCTAAATATAGTGACAAATGCGCCAAGTAGGCAACACTGCCCTAACGTGATCTAATAACAGGCGGGCTGTGAGGTCAGCCGTCTGTATCGACTACGTCTGCATATTCGGGCGTGGCTTCAATCCTGTCTGGCCTCTGTTGAGATTTTAAATACCTAAAATGAATAGCGATATTGTCGGGGTGCAGGTAGCCTAACGGATAGTGTTGCGCTCTCCGAAGACGGAGGTCCCGGGTTCAAATCACGTGAGAGGACAATAGATTTGACACAGCGTAGACAATGTCTACGGGGGTTTCTACATATGGGCACGCCAGTGAGCACGCTCGTAGGCACGACCCGTAGTCACGCCCGTAGGCCGACGATTGACACTTCGACACTATGAGAGGATGATTGACACTACACTTGACACGACGTAGACAATGTCTACGGGTCAATGTCTACAAATGGGATTCGAGCCCGTTGGTCGGCACGCCCCGTAGGCACCGCCCGTAGGCCGACGATTGACACTACGACAGTTGACCGGATGCTTGACACGACGCAGACACGACACGGTGAGTTAGACACTACAGTTGAGCTGCCTGCACTCCCGCCGACTCAGTGGCCTTTGTGGTTAGAGTGTCCGCCCTGAGACGGAAGGTCGGGTTCGATTCCCGGCCGCGTCATACCAGTGACTCTAAAATTGGTACTCAATTCCTCCCTCCTAGGCACTCGGGATCCAGGGTTGAATTGGGGGTAAGTAAGCCCAAGGCTTACTTATTTTAGCTTACTCCCATATTTTACCAGTTACTCTGACAATGTCATATTTAAAGGGATAGTTCAGATTTTTTGGAACTTAAGTTGGAGGAAATACTGTCCATTAATTTAGTGGTGTCAACTGTATTAATTGATGTCCAGAGTCCCGTGGTGGGATTTTTTGACCCCCCCTGACATGGAATTCTTTTTTTGTTAACTAATGCTATAATCCTACAGTAAGTAATGTTAATAATGCTAATTGATGCTAATAATACTCAGTAAGTAATGCTGCTAATGGTAAGTATTGGTCATGCTAAGTCAGAAAGGCTAATAATGCTAAGAAATACTAATTATGCTAAGAAATTCTAATTATGCTAATAATGCTTAAAACACCAAAGCGTACCAACCCAATATGGGTTATGACGTCATAACCGAACGCTCCGCAGTAGAAGTAATGAAATGCATCAAACAACTACATATTTTGTCCACCTAATAGTTTGTTTTACAGTCCCTTATTTTACCAGCAGGGGTCGCCATTTACATTACAAACAGAGCAGTGTATATACATTGATGTTTTACATTGCAATGCTGGGTAATCATGGAACGTTCCATAGCTGGACTAACTACAGATCTCCTGTGACGTCATCCCTATGACAGGTCATGTGACAGGCACAGTAAAATGGCGGCCCCCATGGGATAAAAACATGAACAATTTTTAAACTACAGAGCTTATTCTATGCGTTTTAAATGTTCAATTCTAGTTATAGAGGGCATGTATCATGTATTTATCCATATTTGCCTGATTAGCCAGGGTTCCTTTTAACCAACTGACCACCTGTGGAGGAACAATGGTGAAAAACGAGGGTTTCATCTCTGGCGCCTGTCAGACGATTTTGCCCCCACTCACCAGCAAAAAAGCACTAGATTTTCCACCAGTTTTCCACTAATTTCGGCACTAGGAGGGTCTGGAAAAAAAAGCTAAATAGTGACAAATGTGCCAAGTAGGCAACACTGCCCTAACGTGATCTAATAACAGGCGGGCTGTGAGGTCAGCCGTCTGTATCGACTACGTCTGCATATTCGGGCGTGGCTTCAATCCTGTCTGGCCTCTGTTGAGATTTTAAATACCTAAAATGAATAGCGATATTGTCGGGGTGCAGGTAGCCTAACGGATAGTGTTGCGCTCTCCGAAGACGGAGGTCCCCGGTTCAAATCACGTGAGAGGACAATAGATTTGACACAGCGTAGACAATGTCTACGGGGGTTTCTACATATGGGCACGCCAGTGAGCACGCTCGTAGGCACGACCCGTAGTCACGCCCGTAGGCCGACGATTGACACTTCGACACTATGAGAGGATGATTGACACTACACTTGACACGACGTAGACAATGTCTACGGGTCAATGTCTACAAATGGGATTCGAGCCCGTTGGTCGGCACGCCCCGTAGGCACCGCCCGTAGGCCGACGATTGACACTACGACAGTTGACCGGATGCTTGACACGACGCAGACACGACACGGTGAGTTAGACACTACAGTTGACCGGATGCTTGACACGACGCAGACACGACACGGTGAGTTAGACACTACAGTTGACCGGATGCTTGACACGACGCAGACACGACACGGTGAGTTAGACACTACAGTTGAGCCGCCTGCACTCCCGCCGACTCAGTGGCCTTTGTGGTTAGAGTGTCCGCCCTGAGACGGAAGGTCGGGTTCGATTCCCGGCCGCGTCATACCAGTGACTCTAAAATTGGTACTCAATTCCTCCCTCCTAGGCACTCGGGATCCAGGGTTGAATTGGGGGTAAGTAAGCCCAAGGCTTACTTATTTTAGCTTACTCCCATATTTTACCAGTTACTCTGACAATGTCATATTTAAAGGGATAGTTCAGATTTTTTGGAACTTAAGTTGGAGGAAATACTGTCCATTAATTTAGTGGTGTCAACTGTATTAATTGATGTCCAGAGTCCCGTGGTGGGATTTTTTGACCCCTCCCTGACATGGAATTCTTTTTTTGTTAACTAATGCTATAATCCTACAGTAAGTAATGTTAATAATGCTAATTGATGCTAATAATACTCAGTAAGTAATGCTGCTAATGGTAAGTATTGGTCATGCTAAGTCAGAAAGGCTAATAATGCTAAGTAATACTAATTATGCTAAGAAATTCTAATTATGCTAATAATGCTTAAAACACCAAAGCGTACCCACCCAATATGGGTTATGACGTCATAACCGAACGCTCCGCAGTAGAAGTAATGAAATGCATCAAACAACTACATATTTTGTCCACCTAATAGTTTGTTTTACAGTCCCTTATTTTACCAGCAGGGGTCGCCATTTACATTACAAACAGAGCAGTGTATATACATTGATGTTTTACATTGCAATGCTGGGTAATCATGGAACGTTCCATAGCTGGACTAACTACAGATCTCCTGTGACGTCATCCCTATGACAGGTCATGTGACAGGCACAGTAAAATGGCGGCCCCCTTGGGATAAAAACATGAACTATTTTTAAACTACAGAGCTTATTCTATGCGTTTTAAATGTTCAATTCTAGTTATAGAGGGCATGTATCATGTATTTATCCATATTTGCCTGATTAGCCAGGGTTCCTTTTAACCAACTGACCACCTGTGGAGGAACAATGGTGAAAAACGAGGGTTTCATCTCTGGCGCCTGTCAGACGATTTTGCCCCCACTCACCAGCAAAAAAGCACTAGATTTTCCACCAGTTTTCCACTAATTTCGGCACTAGGAGGGTCTGGAAAAAAAAAGCTAAATATAGTGACAAATGCGCCAAGTAGGCAACACTGCCCTGACGTGATCTAATAACAGGCGGGCTGTGAGGTCAGCCGTCTGTATCGACTACGTCTGCATATTCGGGCGTGGCTTCAATCCTGTCTGGCCTCTGTTGAGATTTTAAATACCTAAAATGAATAGCGATATTGTCGGGGTGCAGGTAGCCTAACGGATAGTGTTGCGCTCTCCGAAGACGGAGGTCCCGGTTCAAATCACGTGAGAGGACAATAGATTTGACACAGCGTAGACAATGTCTACGGGGTTTCTACATATGGGCACGCCAGTGAGCACGCTCGTAGGCACGACCCGTAGTCACGCCCGTAGGCCGACGATTGACACTTCGACACTATGAGAGGATGATTGACACTACACTTGACACGACGTAGACAATGTCTACGGGTCAATGTCTACAAATGGGATTCGAGCCCGTTGGTCGGCACGCCCCGTAGGCACCGCCCGTAGGCCGACGATTGACACTACGACAGTTGACCGGATGCTTGACACGACGCAGACACGACACGGTGAGTTAGACACTACAGTTGAGCTGCCTGCACTCCCGCCGACTCAGTGGCCTTTGTGGTTAGAGTGTCCGCCCTGAGACGGAAGGTCGGGTTCGATTCCCGGCCGCGTCATACCAGTGACTCTAAAATTGGTACTCAATTCCTCCCTCCTAGGCACTCGGGATCCAGGGTTGAATTGGGGGTAAGTAAGCCCAAGGCTTACTTATTTTAGCTTACTCCCATATTTTACCAGTTACTCTGACAATGTCATATTTAAAGGGATAGTTCAGATTTTTTGGAACTTAAGTTGGAGGAAATACTGTCCATTAATTTAGTGGTGTCAACTGTATTAATTGATGTCCAGAGTCCCGTGGTGGGATTTTTTGACCCCCCCTGACATGGAATTCTTTTTTTGTTAACTAATGCTATAATCCTACAGTAAGTAATGTTAATAATGCTAATTGATGCTAATAATACTCAGTAAGTAATGCTGCTAATGGTAAGTATTGGTCATGCTAAGTCAGAAAGGCTAATAATGCTAAGAAATACTAATTATGCTAAGAAATTCTAATTATGCTAATAATGCTTAAAACACCAAAGCGTACCCACCCAATATGGGTTATGACGTCATAACCGAACGCTCCGCAGTAGAAGTAATGAAATGCATCAAACAACTACATATTTTGTCCACCTAATAGTTTGTTTTACAGTCCCTTATTTTACCAGCAGGGGTCGCCATTTACATTACAAACAGAGCAGTGTATATACATTGATGTTTTACATTGCAATGCTGGGTAATCATGGAACGTTCCATAGCTGGACTAACTACAGATCTCCTGTGACGTCATCCCTATGACAGGTCATGTGACAGGCACAGTAAAATGGCGGCCCCCATGGGATAAAAACATGAACAATTTTTAAACTACAGAGCTTATTCTATGCGTTTTAAATGTTCAATTCTAGTTATAGAGGGCATGTATCATGTATTTATCCATATTTGCCTGATTAGCCAGGGTTCCTTTTAACCAACTGACCACCTGTGGAGGAACAATGGTGAAAAACGAGGGTTTCATCTCTGGCGCCTGTCAGACGATTTTGCCCCCACTCACCAGCAAAAAAGCACTAGATTTTCCACCAGTTTTCCACTAATTTCGGCACTAGGAGGGTCTGGAAAAAAAAAGCTAAATAGTGACAAATGTGCCAAGTAGGCAACACTGCCCTAACGTGATCTAATAACAGGCGGGCTGTGAGGTCAGCCGTCTGTATCGACTACGTCTGCATATTCGGGCGTGGCTTCAATCCTGTCTGGCCTCTGTTGAGATTTTAAATACCTAAAATGAATAGCGATATTGTCGGGGTGCAGGTAGCCTAACGGATAGTGTTGCGCTCTCCGAAGACGGAGGTCCCCGGTTCAAATCACGTGAGAGGACAATAGATTTGACACAGCGTAGACAATGTCTACGGGGGTTTCTACATATGGGCACGCCAGTGAGCACGCTCGTAGGCACGACCCGTAGTCACGCCCGTAGCCGACGATTGACACTTCGACACTATGAGAGGATGATTGACACTACACTTGACACGACGTAGACAATGTCTACGGGTCAATGTCTACAAATGGGATTCGAGCCCGTTGGTCGGCACGCCGTAGGCAGCCCGTAGGCGACGATTGACACTACGACAGTTGACGGATGCTTGACGGACGCAGACACGACACGGTGAGTTAGACACTAGTTGACCGGATGCTTGACACGACGCAGACACGACACGGTGAGTTAGACACTACAGTTGACGGAGCTTGAGACGCAGACACGACACGGTGAGTTAGACACTACAGTTGAGCCGCCTGCACTCCGCGACTCAGTGGCCTTTGTGGTTAGAGTGTCCGCCTGAGACGGAAGGTCGGGTTCGATTCCGGCGCGTCATACCAGTGACTCTAAAATTGGTACTCAATTCCTCCCTCCTAGGCACTCGGGATCCAGGGTTGAATTGGGGGGGGTAAGTAAGCCCAAGGCTTACTTATTTTAGCTTACTCCCATATTTTACCAGTTACTCTGACAATGTCATATTTAAAGGGATAGTTCAGATTTTTTGGAACTTAAGTTGGAGGAAATACTGTCCATTAATTTAGTGGTGTCAACTGTATTAATTGATGTCCAGAGTCCCGTGGTGGGATTTTTTGACCCCCCCCTGACATGGAATTCTTTTTTTGTTAACTAATGCTATAATCCTACAGTAAGTAATGTTAATAATGCTAATTGATGCTAATAATACTCAGTAAGTAATGCTGCTAATGGTAAGTATTGGTCATGCTAAGTCAGAAAGGCTAATAATGCTAAGTAATACTAATTATGCTAAGAAATTCTAATTATGCTAATAATGCTTAAAACACCAAAGCGTACCCACCCAATATGGGTTATGACGTCATAACCGAACGCTCCGCAGTAGAAGTAATGAAATGCATCAAACAACTACATATTTTGTCCACCTAATAGTTTGTTTTACAGTCCTTATTTTACCAGCAGGGGTCGCCATTTACATTACAAACAGAGCAGTGTATATACATTGATGTTTTACATTGCAATGCTGGGTAATCATGGAACGTTCCATAGCTGGACTAACTACAGATCTCCTGTGACGTCATCCCTATGACAGGTCATGTGACAGGCACAGTAAAATGGCGGCCCCATTGGGATAAAAACATGAACAATTTTTAAACTACAGAGCTTATTCTATGCGTTTTAAATGTTCAATTCTAGTTATAGAGGGCATGTATCATGTATTTATCCATATTTGCCTGATTAGCCAGGGTTCCTTTTAACCAACTGACCACCTGTGGAGGAACAATGGTGAAAAACGAGGGTTTCATCTCTGGCGCTGTCAGACGATTTTGCCCCCACTCACCAGCAAAAAAGCACTAGATTTTCCACCAGTTTTCCACTAATTTCGGCACTAGGAGGTCTGAAAAAAAAAGCTAAATATAGTGACAAATGCGCCAAGTAGGCAACACTGCCCTAACGTGATCTAATAAAGGCGGGTGTGAGGTCAGGTCTGTATCGATACGTCTGCATATTGGCGTGGCTTCAATCCTGTTGGCCTCTGTTGAGATTTTAAATACCCAAAATGAATAGCGATATTGTCGGGGTGCAGGTAGCTAACGGATAGTGTTGCGCTCTTCGAAGAGGAGGGCGGGTTCAAATCTGTGAGGAGGACAATAGATTTGAACAGCGTAGACAATGTCTACGGGGGTTTTAGC
>CM076967.1:50534401-50613811 GCA_039105355.1 Benthosema pterotum
GTATTGTGTAAGTGGGAAGCGAGGATGCTGGCGTTGACTTGTTCGCCGCTTCACCTCCCAATGTTCATTGAATCATTGTAAAGTGCTTTGAGTATACACGATTTCTGGATTATGATCAGCGATGGACATACAGACCGCGTGCGCGCGTGCACGTAGGAGCGTGCACCAGGCGATATCGATCATTTCTGAGTGAGTACAGCCTGCCGTTACGCGATCGTGCAAAAAAATGGTGATCGTCTTAAACTATGTTTTATTGTAGACCAAGGGTTGTCAACAGGTGGTCCGGGGACCACCAGTGCTCCTTGAGAAGGTTCCAGGTGGTCCCCAGGCTAAATGATGGAAAGTTGGTTAACCAGATGTAACTATTGAGAGTGTAAAAATGAAACCAAATGGACCCTTGCGGGTCCATTTGGTTTCATGTTTACACTCTCAAGAATTAAAATATTCATCATCATGAATTAGCACCACTTAATTAAAACGTTTACACTGTTTTGGATGGCAAAATACAACCTGGAATTGTGGACAAAACCAAATAATTCTTAATTGTAGCCGGTCTTTGGTGTGAAAATGTAATCAAATCGTGGTCCATGGCTCGAATGCTGAAAAAATGGTGGTCCCTGGAGGTATGAAAACCCATGTTGTAGACCAATCAATTTACACGTCATTATATCAATTGACATGTCACTGGGTGGCTCGCCAAAAAAACAAAACAATAAAACAATCCGAAGCGAAACACTTTAATAAAGCTTGAATCAATGCTTGAATCGCCTTGCAACAACGACCATCAACATGCTCCGACGTGCGTCAGGACATACAGGGGTTGACACTGAGGTCTCCGAGGCACTTGCCCATCGGGCAAGTGGCAAGTCAGGTTCTACTTGCCCTCAGGTCATGTCACTTGCCCCCCCAAAAAATATATTGTAAATTTTGCATTTTTAATTTTACTTCCTACTTGGGTGCTTTAAACCAGGGTTTTCACAGGTGGTCCCGGGGACCACAGTGGTCCCTGAGAGGGTTCCAGGTGGTCCCCAGTCAAGTTGGTTAACCAATGTAACTCTTGAGAACGTAAAAATGAAACCAAATGGACCCTTGCGGGTCCATTTGGTTTCATTTTTACACTCTCAAGAGTAAAAATCATCATATCAGCCCAGGTCTACACAACTAGAAGATTGTAGAAGATTAATGGTCATTTTGATGTGTATGTTAATTTGCCTGTTTTGTTTCCCAAATCCAGCCTGGAATTGTGGATAGCTAGAAAGCAGGGAAAGACACAGAGGTCTTGCCCGATCAGGCAACCAGCAGTCTTCACTTGCCCCACCATTTCTTTACTTGCCCCTTGCAAGCGGGCAAGTGTTAGTGTCAAGCCCTGACATATCAGACCGAAGGAACATGCGTCAAGACCGCCTTGACGCGTTGGTGTAGAAAGGGCATGAGTCACACCTGGGATGTGTCACGCGTTTAACCCACGGCGGGCGGGTGCACGCTTCGCTGTATCTAAGTGTTATTAGCATTATTAGCATTATTGACAATACTTAGATTTAGCATTACTTAGCATTTTTAGCCTTACTTACTTAGCATTAGAATACTTAGCATCAGCAGCATTACTTACATCAATTACCATTATTAGCATCAATTAGCAGTATTAGCAGGAATTAGCATTATTAACACTACTTAGCATGATCATCACTTAGCACCATTAGCATTAGTTAACATTATCTACCATTACTTGCCAACATCACCATTACTTTAGTTATTGAAAATATCAGACCTACAAGCTCATAGCGTGCCACGGAGTGGCGCGATATGAGCTTGTAGTCTGATATTTGTGAAAATGTTGGGGAAAATATATATATATAAATATATATATATATATATATATATATATATATATAATAATATAATACTGTATATATATATACTGTATATATATATATATATATATATATATATATTTTTTTTTTTTTCAGTTCAGAAGCGGTTAAGTGTATTGATTGATATTTCCACAGTCATAGGTGCACTGGATGCATATTTTTATGAATATTTCTCTCTGTAATGCTGTCATGTATTAAGACTCAGGATGACTCAATTACTGCTTGATGGCTTGCAGACCTGGCTAAAACTATATACCAATGCTTTGTACTTGAGTGGAGCTTCAAGTGTACATTTTTTTTAAATGCCTGCTGTACTCTCTAGTGGCGTTCATTGGTTCCATTTGGACGCCCTCAGACAAAAAAAGAAGCATCTAAACAAATCCAATAACATGGTGAAACATCTTGATGATGTCATCAAGATGTTTCACCACGTTAGTGTTTTTTTTCTTCAGACCTCCATTTATTGGGAACACAGAATGGGGGAACTTTTTATCATGTCCAGGGGTTGACACTAAGGTCTCTGAGGCACTTGCCCATCGGGCAAGTGCAAGTCAGGTTCTACTTGCCCTCAGGTCATGATCACTTGCCCCACAAAAATATATTGTAAATTTTGCATTTAAGTTTACTTCCTACTTGGGTGCTTTAAACCAGGGGTTTTCAACACGTGGTCCCTGAGAGGGTTCCAGGTGGTCCCCAGCTAAGTTGGTTGACCAAATGTAACTCCTGAGAACGTAAAAATGAAACCAAATGGACCCCTTGCGGTCCATTTGGTTTCATTTTTACACTCCCAAGAGTTAAAATTCATCATCTTCATTAGCCCAGTCTACACAATGACTGCCTTTCAAGACAAATTTTTATCTTGTGTTGTGTTATAATGTATGTTGCACACTTGCCCTATCGGGCAACCAGGTAGCAGTCTTCACTTGCCCCACCATTTTTTTTTTACTTGCCCCGGGCAAGCGGGCGATTGTTAGTGTCAAGCCCTGATGTCCACCCAACACCTCTAGGGTATACTAATGACATATTAGAATGTTGAAAATGGCAACACTGGGCCTTCTAGGTTTAAGCAAAAAAAAAAAGCTGGTTAGTTGCCAGAAACCAACAGTGCACTCTCGTGGGGTGTGAGCTTGATGGATGCATGGATGGGTGGGATGGGTTCCAGGCATAGACTTCTGCAGGACCCAGTTAGTCCTATAATGTGGACCCCTCAGTGACAGAATAAATTTCTCGTTTGTGTCCTGGGCTTAAAAGTGTTTAAAAACACTTTGCCCGGCGATATCCGCGCCCACATGGAGAATGAGAGGACATTTCAGTGAGCGAATGAGCGTAGAGCCACTCTACCCCTGACAGCTGGCTGATGCCAGCATCAAAGCAGGCGCGGATGTAACATCTCCCAATGAGGGGGGAGTGGGGGGAGGTATGTGGGTGATTTCATCGCGAGGTTACAGGACTTTTATTAGTCAAGTAAGCATTAATAGTCAGTTGTTGTTGTTGGAGTTGCAACAGACACGGAGCATGCATAAAGCTAAAGGTCCGACTCGGAGAGTTTTCTGTTTTCAATGATGAAATGCTGTTGGTTCAGTGGTGACACAGCTGTAGTTAGTTAGTAGCAGTAGTAGTGTTTCACATCATTTTAATCATAAGCACTCTCATTTGAAATATCTTTGGAATTTGGGTTGTTTTGCATGCCATCATGTTTGGTGCCCCCCCCCCCCCCCCATGCCCATGCCTAGATCCGGCCCTGCATCAAAGAGACCATTGATGGAAGAAGTACTGACATTGTTTACTTAAGTGAAAGGGTCAATACTGCGATGTAGAAGTAGAAATGTTGCAAGTAAAAGTCCAGAATGAACGTTTTCAAACGTATAAACACCTTGCGGAATACAGTACACATTGTGAGACATAGATCACCTATTTTCAAACAGCCAAAATGTAGGTGCTGACTGGTTAACCTTAGTGTACTGAATGCGTTTGGTGTTCAAGCATTATGTTTTACTATTGAAAAATAGCAGATCTACAACTCATGTCGCGCCAGGAGTGGCGCGCCATGAGCTTGTATCTCTCTATTTTGAAAAATCGTGAAAACGTGTTGCAATCTTTGAATATTATGTTATTCAGAAATAGGACACAATGGGTTAATGTATGTAGTTTTCATAGAGTAAAAGTAGAAAAAAAAAGTGCTTAGTACAGTAGACTACCTGAGTGAATCTACCGTACATATTCTCGTCTTTATTATGGCAGTTTTTTTGTGAATGCGTCAATCCTGCTGCGAGAGCGAAAGGCAGGCAGGTACAATTCACTGCTGTGTGTGTATGTGTGTGTGTTGTGTGTGTGTGTGTGTGTTGTGTGTGTGTGTGTGTGTGTGTGTGTGTGTGTGCGCGCCCGCATGCGCACGCGTGCGTGCATGTGTGTGTAATATGATCATGTAAGGGTCAGCCTATCAGTCAGTCTCATTTCTCTCTGTTTATGTACAACCACAAGACTAGACATTTTGTGTGTGTGTGTGCGTGTGCGTGTGCTTGTGCGTGTGCGTGTGCGTGTGCGTGTGCGTGTGTGTGTGTGTGTGTGTGTGTGCGCGCGTGCGCGTGCGCGCGTGTGTGTGTGTGGATTTGAACCCAATACCGTTTTCCTGTGCGGCTGTCTCTCATTAAGTCTCTACAGAACAAACACAGCACAACCCATCTGGAAAAGCCATCTTAGTGCTACTTAATGCACACACGCATGCACACGTGCGCACTCACACACAGGCAGGCACGCATGCATGCACATAGTAACAGACACCTACCACCACAGCCTGCACCTTCCTGGTCATGGGTTACAAGGGAAAAACCGACAGAAAGCAAACTGTGGGGTGGAGGTACCTTAATGGAGTGATCTACATAGCTACAGGCAACAAAATGTGGATGCTAATGCATATCAGACAATTGGACTTGAGTCTTATTTACCGACTCGACTCCGAGTCGGACTCGACGCATTTTTGCCGCGACTCGACTTGACTTGGACTTGACGGTAAAATAATTGAGACCCGGCTTGACTTGAGACAACCGGACTCGGCGACTCGTCCGAGTCATCGTCCGAGTCACCATTGCCGGGGCAACGGTGTGTAAATGAAACCAAATGAACCAGTCAGAGCTAACGTAACGCGATATAACTTCTCCAAGCTGTAACCTGTGACTTGACTTGACTTGAAAACCTGTGACTTGACTCGACTCGACTTGAAAACATTGTGACTCGACGCGACTCGAAACAACCATGCGACTTGACTCGACTTGACTCGCCCAACTGTGTGGACTCGACTCGACTTGACTCGCCCACAACCTAAAAAAAAACTTGACTTGCTTGAGACTTGGGACCAAATGACTTGCCTTGCTTGAGACTCGGCTCGGAGGGACTCGTGCAATTGTCTGATGCATATGAAGGGGTTTCAACCAGGACAGGATCTAGGCAGTTGAACCATAGCTAGAAAGTCCTGGGTATAGTGCTGTTGCCTCACAGCTAGAATGTCCTGGGTTCAATTCTCCCCCAGCGATGCAGAAGCCTAGAGGCATCACCAGTGGCAGTGTTGGCGAAAGTGTGGAGTTTGCATATTCTCCCCTGTGTTCTCTATAGCGTAGGTATACCCAAACAAAAACATTAAGTCATCCTGGTCTCTAGGCTGTGGTGTTGCTACACGTCCCGGATTTTCCTGATTGTCCCGGATTTTCATGGTCTGTCCAGGAAAAAAATAAAATAAATCCTGGACACTTGAATGTCCCGGATTTTTATACATGGTCGAAAGTTTTTTTTTTTTTTTTTTAGGACTATCAGTATGATAGTCCTATTAAATTGTAGCCTGCCTGTACGTACCAGTGTTGCCCACTTGGCACATTTGTTTTGCTATATTTACCTCTTTTCCCCTACTGCCAAAATCTGTGAAAAACTCCTGAATCTAAATCTGTTTATCTAAAGATAACTGAGATGAGAAAAATGAAAACTGGACTGCTCCAGAAAGAGTTGGAAATTAATGGTTTAAGTAGCCTAATTATTAATCTGATATGTAGAAGAGAATAAAATAATGAGAGCAGTAACATTTCAGTGTAAAAGTGTGATATATTTCTGGGTTAGATGTTTAAAGAGGTGCGTTGCTTCCGACCAAAAGGCCGATAATTGCCGCCGATAATCGGCCGCCGATTGGATGGTCAAAATGTCCAGGATTTTTGTCAGACACATGAGGCAACCCTACTAGGCTGCCTTCCCCAAGCCAGCCGGATGGAAGAGAAGTCAGTTTGGACTCCTCATGCATTGACGAAAGCATTAGGCCAGTCTGCTGCTTCCCCAGGTTGTCAATTGTCATGGTGTATAGAGTCCAGGATCTCATTAGAAAATTGGTGCTGGGTGAAAAAAAGGGGTTCCAAAATCATGGGAAAGAATTTTAGAAAAAAAAAAGAAAGAAAGAAATATGTTTTGTTCATGCAACAAAGTTAAAAATCAGCCATTACAATCGCAAGGCCTTTAGCACATGAGTTCAATCATAATGCCAAGGGGAAACATTTCGCTATAGGTTCACATAGCATCCTGACATTAAAGGGGCAAAAGATTATCTAATATTAAACGGTAACTACAGAGAACTATCAGTGAATCACATCAACCGTGGGATTATATGGCCAGTCAACTATATATATATATAGAATGCCGCGTCCCTTCCCCACACTACAAAGTCACCCAACCATTAGGCCTAGCTGCTATATAAAAAGCCTTCCTTATTATTATTTTCTCGGAAACCCCCGTGAAGTCAAAATAAAGCCACAAAGAAATGTGTTGTTGTTGCGCCACTGGTCTCTCTGATGATAGCTTGTCTGCATGCTGCAGAGGGGTCCTTTAATGATGGGACGAGATTGTACACACAAAACAGCACACACACACACACACACACACACACACACACACACACACACACACACACACACACACAACACAACACACACACACAACACACACCTACACACACACCTACACACACACACACACACACACACACACACACACACACACACACACACACACACACACACACACACACACACACAGCATCAGTGCGCACTGCCCACAGATATAACATATGCTCACAACCCCCCCAATGGTGTAGTGCTCTATAGCCAAGGGATTGACATTCATAGCCATTAACAAAAAGATAATAGGGACGGGCAGGGCGGATCTAGGCATGGGCATGAGGGGGCAATGCCGCCCTAAATGCCCAGTCTGCCCCCCACCAAACATGGTGGCATGCAACACGACCCAAGATATTTCAAATCAAAGTGCTTATTTTTGAAAATGATCTGAAACACAATATCACAGGAAAAACTGGGGAGTAATTTACTCAGAGTAATTATTTTAGAGTTATTTTATTCCTCCCCAGTAGTTTTAATGTACTCAGTTGGAGTCATAAACATCTCCTGTGACCAATAGAGTGAGAGCAATTTTCCAGAAGATTTTCTATTGAGTAATACAGCAAGGCCACGCCTACTAATAGGCGTGGCCTACTCTTGAGATTTTGAATTCCAGCAAGGCGCCTAATCCGCCGCCATGTTCTCAGCCCCCACACTCAGTACAGTACAGAACAGTAGAGACACAGACTGTCGCAGGCGAAACCGACAATATTAACAATTGGATTATTTTTCTTCACTTTGATGGATCATAAACCAGCAGGTAAGACTATTATATATCTCAGCAAACGGCAATCTTTGCAACTGATGTTCAACATTACAGCTGGCCCAAGCTGCTTATCCACTGTTTGTTTAGCATGTCAGCTAACTCAACAACGACGGGAACGAACTCGGTCCATCTTTGTTGTATTAATCATACAAAACCCGACATTAATGCCGGATGTAACAATACACGTCATGTAGACACATTACAGGAGACTAAACAATTGTTATATGTATTAATAGTGGCTTGAGGCTGCACTCGCCGGCCGTAACACGTAGCCTATATTTGACTCTGAACAGAGTTATTGTGTTCGTTTGTTTCTCTATATTTTCCCGGCCGTGCATACATAAACGCTCAGTTTTGAATTTATACATGCTTAGGCCACACCATGGATCATGTTACAATACTATTGGTCAACAGAATCATCCGTTAATCCGTATTGTTTGATAAACGGCAATTTAATCCAACCGCTCGCCATTTTTTTCCCAACTTTGCCGCGTATTCAACTACCGTCACCCTATCGGTCATGATGTGTACTACGCCACCCTGATACATTATAACTATATTAGACAATGGCCACTGGTTGAATGAAATGTTTGTTTTATTGAATAATAAGAAGATATCTTTATTTATGTGGGTTCTAATAGCATTTTAACATCCGTGGCTATGGGATAAGAAGCACTTTACATCGATATATCTTTTATACTGTGTTTGTGGATCGAATCTTAATGTCGCACCAAGTCCAGCAAAGGTTTTAGCGTTTTTTCCATCAACCGTTAGCACACTATGCTAGCAAAACAAACATCTAGTAGAAGCGTTGCGACATTGAGGGTCAGAAACTGAGTGCTCGAGCGCGGTTCAATGCAGCCTGGACAGGCTTGTTTTCCAATGAGCGTGGCCCATAGCCGCCATTAGACTGGCCAGATCAGAGCCTTGGAAATGGACAGAGTTACGCCAACTCCGTTTCACTTCATGAGGCCAGTCCATCTAGATAGACTTCTGATGGATAGTGACATGAATAGTGATCGCCGGAAGTTACTGAATGCATTGGAATCTATAGGCTCGCGGCGAGTACATGAACGACGTGACCAGGCTGTTTTCTGACCCCTCAATGGCGCAACTCTTCTACTAGATGGCTCTGGCCAGATGAAGTGAACGTAGTTTGCGTAACTCCCGTCTATACTCTAGCCCTGCACTGGCTGGCTGGGCAGGCTGCACAACAAATAGGCTGGCTGACGGCATTGTGTTCTGCTGGTGGAAAGCTTCGGTGAATGGATTATGGATATTACGTTAGCAGTAGGGAAATCCGGGACCATCAATGGTCCCTGAGGTGGTTCCAGGTGGTCCCCAGGCTGAATGATGGAAAGTTGGTTAACCAGATGTAACTCTTTTAGTTAGCCCTTTGACTTGGGCTAATTCACACGATGAATATTTTAACTCATGAGAGGGTAAACATGCAACCAACCAAATAGACCCGCAAGGGTCCATTTCGTTTCATGCTTACCATATCAGGAGTTAAAATATGTTTGACTGGTTTGTTTTATCTGAAATCCAGCCATGAAACCAAATGGACCCGCAAGGGTCCATTTGGTTTCATGTTTACACTCTCAAGAGTTAAAATATTCTTGTGAATTAGCAAAAACAAAACATTCAAAACATACAGATCAAAATGACCATTAATCTTACATTCTCTAGTTGTGTAGACGGGCTAATTCACATGAATAATATTCTAACTCTTTTACGTAAACATGAAACCAAATGGACCCGCAAGGGACCATTTGGTTTCATGTTTATGCTCTCAAAAGTTAAAATGTTTTTTTTTTTTTTTTTTTTTTTTGTTTTCTCTGAAATCCAGCTGGAATTGTGGCCAAAAGTAAAATAATCTCTAGTTTTGTATCTGTGGGGTTAAAATGTCATAAAATGGGTGCCCGACTGCCCTGGCTCAAATTCTGAATAAATGGTGGGCTCTGGTATCAAAAAGGTTGAAAACCACTCTTTCAGTGCAAGAGTTCAATTGTTGTCTTACTATGTCTTTATTTGACTTTGATTTGAAGGATGCCTGCTGTAAGGGTGAAGTGTCTCGACAGACAGAAGTACATTTGCTATGAAGGGCAACTGACGTTCAATTCATTTTTGAAATGTGGTGAGTGAAACGAATTGCAAAAGGATATATGTTTATATATATATATATATATATATATATATATATATATATATATATATATATATATATATATATATATATATATATATATATTTGTGCAATTTTTTTTCTTCTAAAATGTCTGTTCTACAAGCTCACAGCACTCAGTAGTGCACTACAAGCTTGTATGAGCTTGTATACCTGCTAATAATCTAATCTTGAAAACTTTAATTTAATAGTTAAGTGTAAAATAAAGTAGTTCAAATCTAGAGTGACACATTGCAGACATTTTTATAAATGTTGTGCAATCTTGTTTTGTCTGCAGTTTCCAAGAAATTTGAAATTCCAAACCTGGATTTAAAAGTCTATGACGATTTGAATACTGAGGTTGATGAGGAGGCGTTTGAGTTCCTTGTAAAGAAACCAGACCTGGGTGTGCTGGAGGTGCGTTTACCTCAAGGCCCAGAACCTGAAGGTATGGCACTCATTTGGAATCTTATAATATACACAGCCTTGGCTAACCTAAAATGTTACACGTTTTTGTACTTCAGTGTGTTTTTGTTTCAAAAGACCCATTGTAATGCAACATGGATCCATCCCAATCAAACTTATTTTCTCTTGCTGATATTATAACACCTGTTATGTCAACAGGACAGCTAGATTCAGCAAGTCCGGCCTCAAGCCACTCCACTGCCAGCTCCAGAAGGTCCTTTCTCAGCTCCAGTGTAGAATACGAGGCAGACTCTGATGACAACCATCATTTTGCAGCCGAGTCCGGTCCAAAGGAACAAAGCTGACCAGACTCGTCTCGCTCAGGTAAGCCTTGATGACTGTTTGAAATCGAGATGGGTGATTCTCATGAGGGGGGGAACAATTTTTGAAGTTTTGCTGTGGCAACTGGCATAAGAAAAACCTTGGTGGCCTGTGGGGGCTTTGCTTAAAATGTTGCTATATATCCCACTTAGATGATTGAAAGGATTCTGAAGGACAAACCCGGAGGAGAGAGGATCATGAACGAATATGCTCGAACAAAAAGTCTCACAGATTCTCGAAGACGCGACATGGTGAAGATACTGGTGGCACACATGGCGAGTGAACATGGTATGACAACATGACACCCAATGTACACTTTTTGTTTTAGTTGTTGCAGACTGATAGCCTTTTTTGCAGAAGGCAATGGTAAACAATATTTTTGTTTGTATCGTGCTGTAGGACAAGTCCTTCAAGGCGTGTCAAAGAGGAATATGCAATGGGTATCACTGCCTTGTTCCCTTATCTGGCAGACCCCCAGGGCAATTTGGGCTATGTAAGTACATAGAAAGCAGACATCAGACCTTTGACCTTTTTTTTTTTTTTTTTTTTTTTTTTTTTTTGGAATTCCTTATGAAGTGTGTGTGTGTGTTTTAACTTTTAAGAAGAACAAACTAAACCACCTTCTTATTTTTAGGAGCAATATTACAATCCAGTAGATGGAGTGGATTTCTGGCATGGAGAGTGAAAACACTTCAAAAAGAGGCATCAGAGGGCCAGAAGAGAACCAGAACCAGTGACCTCTGACAGGTATGTGATTATGTTGTAGTTAAGAACTTAATGTAAAATCCATTGTGTGAACAGTGTAAAGAATGAAGAATTCTTTGCTGCAGTGGTGACAAATAAACAAGAGTGGGGCCTCTGCCATGCTTTAAGTAATTCACTTAAAAACATAAACCTAAAGAATTCCTTGAATTAGAAAATAAGTTTTTAAAAAGTGGTGCCATGCGTTGTGAACTTGTAGCTCTTATGTTTTCTCTGGTTCTGGATAAACATCTATAAGGATGACAAAACATAATGCTTAGTAAATTTCACTAGAAACTATTGCAGCACCATGTGTGGTTTCCACATTGTTACAGGTGGTCCAGATGCTGGTGACAGAACCCCTTTCAGTGAAGAGAACCAGCTAACCACAGAAACACAGTGTCGTGAGGCCATCGCACTGATGAAGCATACAACTGATCAAGCAATCATCAAGGAGAAGATGAAACAGACATTCACCCATCGCCAAGCAATGGTTCATGATCCAGTGAAGTCCTCTGAAGTATTCACCACCTTTCCAAGATTTCTGGACGTTGCAGGAATGGTATGTGGCTCTTGAAATGAAAATTAATTTATAGCTGAAGCCCATTCTAAAAGAAAATCTAAATCCTGTTTTGTTTTGTCTATGAAAAAAAAAAAACTTTTTGTCAGTGGTTCTCAAACTATTTCATGTCAAGGACTGAAAGTCATATGTAATTCAAAATGTTGTTTCAGGCCCTCCAGAAGAAACCCCTTGTAGATCAGCTATTTTTTTTTACCAGCTATAATATTGCATAATGCTTAAAATACCGAAGGTTGTTCCTTTCCTGAATGAGTCAAACGGATCACATCCCTAGTGATAGGGTGCACCTATTTATTTATGCCAAGCCAATCGCAATTTAAACACTGTCATCTGAATTCCACCTGTAGATGGAGCAGGATTTCAGTCTGATGTTTGGTGATGACACCTCTGCAAAGTTCCTGGAGAAATGCCTACGTTCTACAAGCAGAAAATCCTGAGAGAATGCCGTGGCCTCACCCAGACACCCGACCTTGAAGATCTCCTGCATAACGCTGAATCAACTACGGAACAACTGGAAAATGGTACGCTGGAATTAAAAGAATAATAAGAGTTCTTTTTGTTTTACTGAAACAGATGAGTAAAAATGTATTTCTGAATGTTCTTACTGTACTTTCAGGATGGGACAGTGAGATGTCTGCCATCTTGCTCATGATCCACCTCATGCCACCGTCACCACAAGGCCGGAATAAGCGACCTGGAAAGCTGTCAGCCAGACAGGCCATTGACCACCTGGTGAAGTTCATCAAGGTGAGGTTGCAGTTATAAGAAGGCTCATTGTTTTGACCCTTTAAAACTGTACTTTTGTGAAATCATGCCAAGACCATGCTCATCTTTAATAAACTAGTGCTCCCTTTCTCTGATTTGCCCCATACAGATCTATAGCCTACATTTTAAAACAAAAACCTTTAATCCTGTGGTCTGAAGATTCGCCTTTTTAGACTCTACCTTAGCCTGAGGCACTTGCCTATCCTCATTGATTGATGTAATTTAGATTTATTTTCCCTTAAAAACATACTGTAGTCTACCTAGTTTTAATTTAAAAAAAAATAGGTAGGTAATACATCTATCATGTTGATGTATTACCGTATTAGACTCTAAACTGTTTGCAAACCGCAACTTTTTAATAGACTAATTAAGTTCTCTTGTCACAGACTGGGACCAGTGTCGAGAGTCATCTGGACGGTATCACTGAGAGGCTTCAACCCTATCTACTTGCTGTGGGGACCCAGAAGAGTGCGATACACAAGTACTTCATTGTGATTGACAAACATGCAATCCCTTGTAAGTCACCAGATTCTATTGCCTCCTTCGATGAGCTTTTTAAAGCTCATTTTGTCTTTGCCACCTCGTACGACAGGGATCTGGCCAATGTGACAACTTTGTGCAAACCGCTGTTTACCAATTGATGTTGCGACCACCAAGGCCAATCCCAGGGTCAAAGAGATGAGGGCTCGTATGTTGCACTGATTTTGTTTTCATACTTTTGGGATGCTTTTGGTGTGAGGGCTCTAATGCCACACTCTTATTTGTTTGAGGGCTCTAATGTCATATTGAGAAGTTGTTATATTTTGAGGATTCTGATTTTATACTGAGATGCTTTGTTTTATTTGCAAAGGCCCTCAGGCGAATGCCAATTCCCTAATTAAGCACTTTAAGGTGATCCATGGACTTTGCTCAGGAAAGCGTCTTCGTCTTAAATGTGGTCAGCCTGGTTGTTCTCATTTCTTTGGCACCTTTTCTGGGTTTCGAAAGCATCTTAATAAAGTACATGAACCTTGTGTGATCCTGGTGAAGGCCCCTCTACACCTGAGGATTTGGCTGAAAGTTTGGTGATGACTTTCTAACAGACAGTGCCCCTTCTGACCCACTCCTTGTCCATAAGAGTCTTGTAGACAGCTGTGCAACAACAGTGGCTGAACTTAAAGTGGCAGGTGTAGGTGAAACAATCATTAACTCTTTGGTTACTTCAATGGAAGAGATTGTTGATGATATCCATAACCAAGCAAAAGAATCTGTAAAGCAGTGTCTATCTTTGGTGGAACCTCTCAAAAGTGAAGTTGAGTGTAAAATTGATCAGTGCTTTGAGAAAATAGAAAATCCTTTGGTGTCTTGAATTCTGAAACTAAGCGAAGGCAGTATTTCACAGAAAAGTGGGGAAAGGTAGACCCAGTTGAATATGTTCTTGGTACAAGATTTGATACACGGCGCAATAGAGCTACTGGCACTTATGATCCAGCTGTTGTTACAGATAGATTTGTTTATATCCCAATTTTGAAAACATTAGACTTCATTTACAAACACCCTAATATAAAAGACATGATGCAGACTGATTCTAGTTCAAGAGAACTTAGTGACTTTTGTGATGGAGATCTTTTCAAGAGTCATCCTTTATTTTCTAAACAGAAGCATGCAATTCAGTTGCAACTGTTCTACGATGATTTTGAATGTGCAAATCCATTGGGGAGTAAAAAGGAATACATAAATTGGGAGGAATCTATTTCACCTTGCGTAATCTTTCGCCAAAGTACAACTCGACTCTACTCAATATTCATTTGGTTGCTTTATTCCATGCGCAAGACATCAAAACATATGGGTTTTCTAAAAAATACTTGATCCAATTGTGCAAGACATTAAAGAACTGGAGACAAAAGGAATTAAAGTCCCATTGTATGATGAAAATGTGTATGGAACTATTGTCCAAGTTACTGGTGACAACCTTGGTCTTCACTGTTTGTTTGGTTTCGTAGAATCATTCAGTGCCAGATATTGTTGCCGCTTTTGTCTTGCTGAGAAAGAGGACTTTTCAGACAGAATTCAAAGAAGATTCACCCAAGATAGTTATGCGAACTAAAGCACTCCATGCAGAACACTGCCAAAAAATGAGACAACTCCTAGTCTTCCCTATGTAATGGGTGTCAAGCGTTCTTGCATTCTAAATTCCTTGCAGTACTTCAATACATGTGAAAACTTCGCTGTTATTATGCACGATATCTTGGAGGGTGTGGCACAATATGAGATGAAACTGCTAATTCAACACTTGATTAAAAACTACACAACATCAAAGGAAATAGACAGGAGAATTAAGAACTTTAACTATGGTTACATGGAGCAAAACAACAAGCCACCTGCATTAAAGTTAGTCGAGGACTCAAATGACTTGGGTTTAAATGCAATCCAATCCTGGTGCTTGCTTCGCAATTTACCACTTATCTTTGGAGACTTGGTTTGTCCAAATGATCAACACTGGTATTTGCTTCTGCTGTTGCTTCAAATAGCAGATATAGTGTTTTCACCAAGGTTATCAACTGGCATTACCATTTATTTAAAACATTTGATTGCAGAGCATCATGGGCTATTCAAACATTTATTTCCCACCAAGAAGCTACTTCCAAAGCATCATTTTATGGTGCATTACCCAACATGTATCCGTAAAATTGGACCACTTGTGCATGTTTGGTGCATGCGCTATGAAGCAAAACATAATTTCTTTAAAAAACAACTAAAGAGCTTCAAAAACATAACCAAAACATTGGCAAATAAACACCAAGGTCAAGTAGCTTACAGTTGCAGACATTTGACCCCAACAGACTGGTGCTTGGTCCAAGTAAAATGTAGCTTTAAATGTGATGGACAGGGCTGTGAGATTGCAGAGACTCTTCAGGTACCAATTGACACTAAGGTGTTAGATGTTAGATGGGCCAAACACCATGGAAATGTATATCGTCCAGGTTTAGTTGTTTGTCCTAAAGTCCTGTGTGACATGCCAGTTTTCCACAAAATCCACCGTGTTGTTCTTAAAGGTGACCAGTTACTGCTGTTCACATTTGCACTAGAAACTCTGTTTGGATGAGCATTTGTATGCCTTTAAAGTTGTGTGCACTGCAGATGGTCCTCATATAGTTGATGTCAAAGAGCTGTTGTGTTACAAAGCATTTGATATAAAGATGTCATACAGTAATGACAATACAAGCACATTTATTGTTCCATATTGTTTCCTGTGAGAGAAATACTTTTGTTTTGTTGTGATTAGGGATGGGTCGCCCTCTGACGAATACTCATCCCATGAAGCCTTGAATTCATGAGATGTGTTGCATGTTTCCCCCCAATATTGATAAAAAAAAAAAAGAAGAATCTCATCACCCTCAATGATATAAGACAAAAAATGCAAAGACACACAGAAGTCATTAAAAATCAATTTATCCCCTCTGGATCAGCTGTTGTTCATCCAACAATTTCTGAGCCAATAATTTGATAACAGAAGAGTAAGAGCTCATTGTATCTTCCCTACTTCATACAACAGGGATCTGGACAATGTATACAAATTCTTGCCAATCCTCTGTTTACATGATTGATGCTGTTACCATGGCTACCACTCGGTAAAGAGATTTGGTCTCAAATGCTTGTTTTTATTTATTTATTTATTTTACCATTCAGCTCTCCTACCGGTTAAGTCCGTGGAGACTCCACCAGTCATCCATTATTGGCTCAGGAATGCAACACTGTAATGATTTCAAGGCTCCATGATATATAATGTTTTATAAATTCTGTGAACAGTTGCTGCTATTTACAGAGGCAAAACTTTTATTTGTTATAACAAATGCTGCCAAATATTTTATTGTGTTTTTGTTTTGATGGCATAGTTTGTATGTTGTCACCATCAATTGCTGCTCAATTAATGTTTTGCACATCAGGAAAAATAAAAAAATCAATTTGAAATACTCATTTCTTTGGCATTTATTTTAAATATTCTAGTCAGGAGTTAATTTAATTCTGTATTGAGTAAAATATTACACTGTATTGAGTGAAATATAGCTCTATATTGAGTGAGATATTACACTGTAATGAGTGAGATATAGCTCTATATTGAGTGAGATATTACATTACACTGTATTGAGTGAAATATAGCTCTATATGAGTGAGATATTACACTGTATTGAGTGAAATATAGCTCTATATTGAGTGAGATATTACACTGTATTGAGTGAAATATAGCTCTATATTGAGTGAGATATTACACTGTATTGAGTGAAATATAGCTCTATATTGAGTGAGATATTACACTGTAATGAGTGAAATATAGCTCTATATTGAGTGAAATATAGCTCTATATTGAGTGAAATATGGCTCTATATTGAGTGAAATATAGCTCTATATTGAGTGAGATATTACACTGTATTGAGTAAAATATTACAATGTATTGATGGAAATAAGACTCAATATTGAGGAATTATGACTCCCATCCAGAGTAAAATGATGATGGAGTTATTTCAGTTTATGCTAAATGGAGTAATTTTTCATCTTGTGGAGTTGAATGTAAACTCTAAATAGAGTAGAAATAACTCTGGAAATATAACTCGGGGCCAGAGTAAATTTTACTCTATTTGGACTGGGACCAAATACTGTCTTTTTGGGAGTAAAATTTTACTCAAATGAGTAAAATTTACTCTGCAAAATTTCCTGTGTACTACTGCTACTAACTAACTACAGCTGTGTCACCACTAAACCAACAGCATTTCGTCGTTGAAAAACAGAAAACTCTCTGAGTCAGACCTTTAGCTTTATGCATGCTGCTGCGTGTCTGTTGCAACTTCAACGACATGGTGTTTATTATTGATCCTGTAACCAAAAAATGGTATGGGGTGCGGGTTCATGAAGGGCCGCACCCACACCATTTTCTCTTGCCCCCCCCCCCCCCCCCCCCCCCCCCCCCCCCCCCCCCATTGGAAATGTTACATCCGCCCCTGCGGACAGGGCTGCAAAATGGAACGCATGCGGTCATGGGGAGGCGTACATAGAGAGAAAATGGGGGTGGAGGGTAAATTAAAACGACGAGTGCAGAGAAAACATTTATGATGTCGGGGTAGATAGATTGGACTCGAATTCATTGATTGCGATTCTCTCTCTCTCACACACACACACACACACACATACAACACACACACACACACACACACACACACAGACATACGCACACACAGACACATGTGACGTGTGGGTCTTTGTGTGCGGTGCGCATGCATGTGCGCGCGTGCCTGTGTGTGAGCCGAACCATAATGTGGGCCAGAGTCTGAAGCATCATCAAACACTTTATTATGCTGTTATTGGTGCGTGTCTCCTTATATACTTCATCATGCCACGGGCGATGAAGCCGCACCCATACCATTTTCGGTTACAGGACTTTTATTAGGCAATTAAGCATCAATAATAATAACATCAGTTGTTGTTGAAGTTGCAACAGACACGCGGCATGCATAAAGCTAAAGGTCTGACTCAGAGAGTTTTCCGTTTTCAATGATGAAATGCTGTTGGTTTAGTGGTCTTGGGTTGTGTTGCATGCCACCATGTTTGGCACTCGCACAGACAGACAGACAGACAGACAGACAGACAGACAGACAGACAGACAGAAACAGGAAAAATACTAAATTGGTCATAATTGGATGGTGGAAGAAGGATAAAGAAAAAGGATAGTTGAGCAATTACTGAGTAGCAACACACACACACACACACACACACACACACACACACACACACACACACACACACACACACACACACACACACACACACACAGCTCCGTCCAGCTCTGTGCTCTTCTTCTCTTCCACCAGGAGTTATCTCAGTCAGTGAGGAGGTCAGCCATTTATCCTGTCCCATTACTGTGGATACTGCTGTGAAATAGTCCAATAAATCTCTGTCTCTGAGAAGTACAGCTTTTCCCCTTACTGGCTGGCCGGCAATACTTCCACGCGCCTAATTGGCCGGATGGCTGACTGGCTGGCTAGCTGGTACACTGGCCCGGTGGTCCCCACACACTCCCCATGCAGCACCAACACGCCAAACCAACCATAGGTCACTTGTACTGTATCCACTATCCATCACATCAAAGGTCTATGAATCACAATGTAGGCGACCTGAGGTGGTACCATGTATAGACTAGGGGTGTGGAGATTAATCGATATAAATCGATACATCGTACCCACGTGCGAGATGCGAGTGCATCGGTTCCGTCACTCTGTATCGATGCAATTGACGGATGAAATCTAGATGCGTCGGGATGCATTTGCTTGAATCGGTAAAAATCGATGTTGAGCGGGTTTTCACGATTTATTTCGCCCTATTCTATGTTTTCTAATCTGTGTTGAACGCACCATTATTGGGAAGGAAAAAGGCTCTGCCATTCGGCACCGACAGTTACGACAACTCGGCTTACTTCCTGTACAGTCCAATCGAGACCCTTCTACATAGACATCTATTGAATAGGGACAACGTGACGAGGCCCGTCAATGTCGCAGCTCTGTCTATAGTCCCCCCCCTCCCCTCCTACGCTCTGCAACAGCGGGGCAGCAGCCAGTCAGCTGTAGTAGTCTGGGATCAATACATGCTACCGACGTGGAGACTAATACCCGCGACTATAAACCCCACGGATTAAACAAGAGAACTAGTGAACGAAGCACCATATTTAGCTTCATAAAATCTCTGTTGTGTCCGTGGTTGAGCTGTGTCGCTCAGTCCGTTGTTCACTGTAGCACCGACAGGTAATGATCCACACAGTATTCTTCTCGTCTGATTCTCGAACGCAGTTGCAAATCTGCGCGATCATTGTGTGTTGTTAAATAAATCTTCTGCACACGTTTTTAAAAGTGGTTTTCAACCCCCTTCGTTTTACAACTTTCCACTGTGCAGCTTTTCCTTGGAGCCTCATTTACTGTATATTCTGCAACACGATGGTGTTGCACACCGAGTCAGCGACAGTAAAAGTGCACATCCACAAGCTCTCAGTGACTCAGTCTCAGCGTGGTGTGGATGCAACGTGTTGTGATCTTGTAGAAGAGTGGTTTTCATCCTTTTTCATTTCAGGACCCACTATTTATTCAGCATTTGAGCCTCAGACCACCATTTGATGATATTTTAGCCCCCCAGACCCAAAACTAAAGTTTTCTTTTGTTTTTGTCCACAATACCAGACTGGATTTGAGAAACAGTCCAACATACAGATCAAAAATGACCATTAATCTTTTACATTTTCTAGTTGTGTTTCATTTTACACCAATAATTGCATAATGATTGATTATATTTTTATAATTGCAATAATAGGTCTTTCAGGTTAAGCCAAGGGCCCCTTAGGCTTAGCTGAGAGTGAGTCAGTGAGAACCAGGGACCCCCCATATATACAGTATAGTATTATCTATGTTTGATTAAGATACACATAGACTTGTTTGACAGTACTCTGTCTGCAGTGATCTGTAAATGCATGTTTTATATTGGTTTATTTTCTATTTGTATGTACATACATACATGATGAGTACATGCTTAGTATACGCTAATCCAACAATAACACAATAACCAGCAGAGAGCAGAGCACAGCAGGCCCTTTATTTGTTGTTGTTTTTTTGTTAAGTTGGGAAGTTAGAGATACAGTAGGCCTACTAACCTACAGTAAAACAATACATTGTTTTGAAATTTAATATGTATTGCATTTTGGCATTTTTTTTGGAAAATTAATAAACCTTGAATATAAATCCTTTTATTATGTTAAATTGCCACCAGATCGCATCATATCGCATTGTTCAGAATAAAATTCAATGGTATTGTTAAAGTATCGGTTAAGTATCGGTATATAGGGGGTGTATCGTATCGTGTCGGGGTGAATCGCATCGCATCATATCGCCAGGTAATTCCAAATAAATCGCTATAGTATCGAATCGCTGGCAGTGCATCGAGATGCGTATCGAATCGCCCTCAGTGCTGAGATTCACATCCCTAGTATAGACCTCGCAGTGACATCGCAGCTCCTGTTCCAGAAACGGATTCCCCATTCATTTTTCTCATAGACTTTTCGAAAATGATTTATACGAAGACGATTACGCCGCGGACAAAGCCAACTCGAGTCGTGACGAATCATGACGGCACACACAAACTTTTGGGACAATCAAAAAATTTCTAAGATGAAAAACGAAACAAAAAGTCTCGTATCATGCCGTTTTCTACTTCTTGCTAATTAGATATTATATGACAATATTGTTTTTGTTGTCATGATTTGTCACGACCAATTGTAAAGACGAAAACAGAAATTGCTCTGTGTGAACGGATGCACGCTCACCATGCAGCTCGAGGTTTTCAGAGTGGGAAACACACGCACATGCACACAGTGTTGCCAACATGGCGCATTTGTCACTATATTTAGCTATTTTCCAGACCCCCCTAGCGCCAAAATTAGTGAAAAACTCCTGGCAGAAAATCTAGTGCTTTTTTGCTGGTGAGTTGGGGTGAAATTGGTTGACAGGCGCCAGAGATAAAACCCTCGTTTTTCACCATTTTTCCTCCTATGATAGAGTCCTCCTTTCTATAGATCTGTAACTCTTGAGATCGTAAAATGAAACTACGCTCTCAAGAGTTAAATTATGTTTAAACATCTGAATTACCAATTTTTCAAGAATCTGCAGTCTGAGACATGAAACTCAAGATCGAAAATGGTGGTGGCTAAAATGCAGAATAAATAGTGGGCCCTGGTATGAAAATGGTTGAAAACCACGTTCTAGCACACACTCTGTAGCCTATACATACACAGTGGGGGTGATACGCATGTGTGTTTGTGATGTGTGACTGGGGTCCTCTCTCTCTCTATCTCCCACCATTTGTTCACCTCCTAACCCACCCACCACACTACTCTCCTGAGCTCCCGCCGGCGTCTTTCTTTCTGCCTGACTGGAGGCACAAACGTCCTCCCCGCCATGCGTGATGATAAGCTCCCTGAAGGGATGGAAGCTCTGGATGACTGGGAGGGAGAGAGAGAGAGATTGAAGTGGAAGAAATGGTGAAATGGAAGGTAGTGGAAAGAGTGAAGTAAAGGTGATTATTGCCCACCAGCCATGCCTCAGGGCCCGATTTAGCCAGCCCTACTAGGGTGGGCAGGAAGAATGGCAGGGTGCATGCGGGCAACGCCAAAGTTCAGTGTTTTTCAACCTTTTTTTTTTTTTTTTACACCAGGGCCCACTATTTAATCGGAATTTGAGCACACGTACGCAGGACCACCATTTGAGGACATTTTAGCCACACAGACCCCCAAACTATAAAGATTTCTTTTGCTTTTGTCCACAATTCCAGGCTGGATTTTGGGAAACAAAACAGGCAACCATACAGAGCAAAATGACCATTAATCTTCTACATTCTCTAGTTGTGCAGACTTGGGGCTAACTCTTGAGAGCGTAAACATGAAACCAAATGGACCCGCAAGGGTCCATTTGGTTTCATGTTTACGCTCTCAAAGAGTTACATCTGGTCTCGAAGAATTACATCTGGTCTCAAAGAGTTACATCTGGTTAACCAACGTTCCATCGTTTAGCCTGCATGGGGACCACCTGGAACTCTCTCAAGGACCACTGGTGGTCCCCCGACCACTGGTTGAATTGAAAACCACTGATATTACCATTCATTGGGTGCAGGGCATACAGGATGCATGTTTGGGTGGGCTCTGCCCACCCCTGCCCTTGCCCTCCCTCTAGATCCGGCCCTGGCATGCCTCGGGCCATAATAAATGTCCCTGTGACGGGAAGATGACAGGTAAAGGGGTTTGAAGTGAGAGAGTGCATACATGGGTAACAGGCAGTGTTGTTTGTTTGAGAATATTTTGACTTAGTCTAAGTCTTAGTCTTTTGAGTAACACACATTTAGTCTTTTAGTCTCATTTAGTCTTCTGAAATTCATTTTGTATAGTCTTAGTCGACTAAATGTCAAAAACCTTAGTTGACTTAGTCTTTAGTCTTAGTCTTAGTCGACAAAAACAACACAGGTAACAGGGAAGGGATGGCACAATAGACAGTGTCAGAAACAAGCTGCATTCCACACATACTGTAACTCCACCAGACCTGCCCTGGAGACTAGGGGTGGGAAGAAAACAAAATCGATATTCCAATATATCGCAATTCTTAATGCTATGATATCCATATTGAATCGCCAGGTTCAAATCCGATTTTTTTCTATATTTATGTAGGTCCTATTCATTAAAGGTAGGGAAGTGATTTCACTTTTGTCAGATATCACCCAATATTTTTTTTTCTGTTAAAATGCTCTATTATAAGGTGTGCATGGAGTTTCCCCCTCCCCCTCCCCCACGTTAGCAGAGGAGCTAATAAAAGTTCCCCAGTGGTGGCGATTCTCCTCCAATCAGGATCGAGCAGCAGGTTCACATAGTGTAGCTACTGTTGGACGCCCCTAGTGCACCAGGCTGGTTACACACCATGAATTTCAAATCACTTACCCTACCTTTAAAACGCTGCCTCTCAACTCACAACCCCCCCCCCCCCCAGCCTCACAAATTAGCACCGCCTTTTTCTGAGCCAGACGACATACATTTTTGTTTCCACGATTTATTTGACGACAGCAACAAAGTTCTGGACCGTCTGCAGGACGAAGCAAGTGTCTGTCTGCAGGGAAACAGCTGCGGCATCAAAGTAGAAGTGACGTCGACGGAGGGAAAATGCAATAAATAAATATTGCTTATAACTGTATATATCTATTTTGATTTTGGGCTAAAAAGTTGCCTCTATCACCTTTTAATGACCAACTAGTTAGAAAAAAAGCACAGGAAAAAGGCACAACATTCAGTCCAATTTTGGGCGACTGCAGAGACATTGGAGGAGAGAGAGAGAGAGAGAGAGAGATGGAGAGAGAGCTGGAGAGAGAGGAGGAGAGGAAAGAGAGGGAAAGAGAGAGGGAAAGAGAGAGGGAAAGAGAGAGAGAGAGAGAGAAGAGAGAGAGAGAGAGGGAAAGAGAGAGAGAGAGAGAGGGGGGAGGGGGGGAGAGGGGGGGGGGGGAGGAGAAGAGAGAGAGGGAGAGCGAAAAGAGGGGGAGGGAGAGTGAAAGAGGGAGAGAGAGAGAGAGAGAGAGGAAAGAGAGAGGGAAAGAGGGAGAGAGGGAGAGAGGGAGAGAGAGAGGAGGAGAGAGAGAGAGAAGGGGGAGAGGGGAGAGGAGGGAGAGGAGAGGAAGAGAGCGAAAGAGGGAGAGGGAGAGCGAAAGAGGGAGAGAGAGAAAGAGAGAAGGGAGAGAGAGAGAGAGAGAGAGAGAGGGGGAGAGAGGGGAGAGAGAGAGAACACCGACAGTGAATACGTTGAGCTGTGGCTTTACATCGATCCGCTCGACAGCACCGGCGGTTTGATTTGGCTGTCCAATTATTCAGTCATTTGTCTGATGTTGTTTCCCTCTGCCAGGCTCTCTGTGCCTTGGCTTTCAGTCACATTCAACATGTATACAACTGACTGACTGGGGAGAGGCCTGAACCGCACAAACAGAAAAAGCATGGCACCACGGGAGGCAACCACATGAGCCTCAGGTGTGGGGGAAAAAAACAGGGAGAGTTTTGCAGCTTTAGATAATATGCCTTTTATAAAAACGTGTCCCGACTCACAACAATTTAGACGGCTTTTTCATGTTGATAAATTTTTCAGGTTTTTATGAAAAACGAGGCGAATGCGACATGCATGCGAACGTGACGGCCGGGCAGCTCTGCTGAGAGTTGTTCAGGCACGAATCAGGCATTGTTTTGTTCATTTATTCACGGTGGTTTGTTAATTAGTTAGTTGGACTGCATAAAACAGTAGTGGTTTTCAATCAATGGTTCGGAGACCACCAGTGGTGCTTGAGAGGGTTCCAGGTGGTCTCCAGCTAAATGGTGGACAGTTGGTTAACCAGATGTAGTGTAACTCTTTGAGAGCGTAAAACATGAAGCCCAAATGGACCCGCAAGGGTCCATTTGGTTTTATGTTTCAAGAGTTAAAAAGAAATCTCAAGAGTTAAAATTTCCACCATCTGAATTAGCTGCAAGTCTACACAAGAGGATTAATGGTCTTTTTTTTTTTATCTACAAGAGGATTAATGGTCTTTTTTTTTTATCTATGTTTTTTTTATCTGTTTTTGTTTCCCAAACCTTGGTATTGTGGATAAAAGCAAAATACATCTTTAGTTTTTGGGGTCTGTGGGGCTAAAATGTCCTCATATGGTCATTTGTGGGATAAAAGATTTGTCCCTAACATTTTGGTACATATACATATACAATATGATATTAAGATTTAAAAACAGTTTTAGGAATCCATGTTATTTGTGCTTTAAGATGATGTACTGTACTGGGTGACTGTATCACAGTGGTTTTTAACCAGTGGTCCGGGGACCACTAGTGGTCCTTGAGAGGGTTCCAGGTGGTCTCCAGGTAAATGATGGAAAGTTGGTTAACAAAATGTAACTCTTGAGAGTGTAAACATGACGCTCCATTTGGTTTCATGTTTACACTCTCAAGAGTTTAAAATACTAGTCCTATACCCGTTGTGTCTGGAAATTATGTGCAGATCACATTGATTGGGAGGGAATTGTTGATGTTGAAGTTGGGTGGAAGTTGGATCAGAAAATGAATGTCATATGGTTACTGTTAATGTTAGACTTTAGTCGTTGTGAATGTAAGTGTAAGAAACCCAGAGGGTCGTTACAATGTGTATGGATGAGGTGACACCTAGTTTGTAGCCTATGCTCTGTCACACAGCCTGGTAGTCACACTTTACACAGACGCACACGCGTAAATGTGGCGTTTGAATAATGATTTTGGAGAGGAGTTGGTGGCGTGGGCTGCCGCGCATTAATATCCAGATGTTGCAGTGGTAGCAGATACTGTATAAGCTGTAGGCGACCCGGACCGTCGCACGTACACAGACACACACGCGTAAATGTGGCGTTTGAATAATAACTTTGGAGAGGACTGGACGCCGTGGGCTGGCATGCGTTAATATCCAGACGTTGCAGTGTAGTGGTAGTAGAAAGAAGTCGTAGGCGACCCGGACCGTAATAGCGCGTATGTCACCGCGCCGTGCCGAGAGTATAACCTATTGCCTGTGTTGATCAGTCGCCTGGCAGGCGGAACAGCGACAACACCGCGCCGTGGCGAGAGAACGTTGCCTGTGTGGATCAGTCGGCAGTCGCCTGGAAGGCGAAACAGCGAGAGCAGAGAACACTGTAGCCCACGGCCCGCGCCAATGGCTGTACCCTTAAGAGGGGAGGTGATACGGCAAACTACAGAGAACACTGTACCCCGCGGCCCGCGCCAATGGCTGTACCCGTAAGAGGGGAGGTGATACGGCAAACTACAGAGAACGCTGTACCCCGCGGCCCGCGCCAATGGCTGTACCCGTAAGAGGGGAGGTGATACGGCAAACTACAGAGAACACTGTACCCTGCGGCCCGCGCCAATGGCTGTACCCGTAAGAGGGGAGGTGATACGGCAAACTGTGACCACAATAAATGTGTCTCCGTGACACGTGATGTTTTTTTTTTTATCTGTATCCGGTGACACGTCATGTGCGCGAAGATTCTTTTTTAACACAAATGTATTAAAATTAAAATGATGGGTATAATGTTTGGTGCTTATGAGCTGCGCATATTGGTGCTGGATGACAGGGCTGTGTGACTGGAGGTTCATTGAGGCTGTCCGTGCGCCGTGGCGTTATGCAAATGGAGACAAATGACACAGTACAGTTGTACAGGAAGTGTACAGACAGACACGCTTGCTTGAATTATATAGAGAGATTCATCATCTGAATTAGAACCATTAATTAAGAAGTCCACACTGTTTTGTTTGCGAAATCCATCCTGGAGTTGTGGTCAAAAGCATGAAGAAATCTTTAGTTTTGCGATCTGTGGGGGGCTAAAGAGCCATCAAATGGTGGTCCGTGGCTCAAATTCTGAATGAATAGTGGGCCCTGCTATCCGAAAAGGTTGAAAACGCAGTGGTCTAATCACAAACAAACGTGAAGTAGACCATTATGAATGGGGCGGGGTTTAGTCAGTGGGCATTTTTGCCCAGTGCCCAATCCAAATAGTTCAGCAACTGTTGCTAGGTCAAGCTCAAGCTTTCCTCTACTAACGTGCCTATTGGACAAGGACGGATTGGGGGGTGGGTCTTAGTGAAGCTAGGGGCTCAAGGGAGGGGGGGGGGGGGGTCTGTGGCTTTTATATTGATCTGCTCAACAGCACAGGTGGTTTAATTTGGCTGTCCAATTATTCAGTCATTTGTCTGATGTCGTTCCCCCCTGCCAGTTTTCTGTGCCTTTCAGCTTTCAGTCGTGTTGAATGTACTGCCGAACGGGGAGCAAAAAAAAAAAAAAACCTGCACAACAACAGAAAAGTGAATGACTACAGCGCCATGGGAGGAAACCGCATGAGGCTCAGGTGTGGAAGAAAAGGACCGTTTGGATGCCTTTTATATAGAAACTGTGTTCCGAATCTCACCAATTTCGAGGGCTTTTTTATGTTGATAATTCTTCAGTCACACAGAGTTTTTCAGGCACACCTATTGTATTTTTTTTTCCAGGGTCGGATTTGGGTGGGGGGTGGGAGGTGGGGGGCTGCAACTGAGTGTACAAATGTGAACCAAATGGACCCTATAGTGGGTCCAGTTGGTTCCATGTGTGCACTCTCAGAAAAAAAAGCATTTCATCATTGAAAACAGAAAACTCTCTCAGTCAGACCTTTAGCTTTATGCATGCTGCGTGTCTCTGTTGCAACTATCAAACAACAACGAATGTTATTATTGATGCTTTACTTGACTAATATAAGGCCTGTAACTGAAAATGGTATGGGTGCGGCTTCATCGCCCGTGGTGCGAAGCGCCACGGGCGATGAAGCCGCCCATGGTTAGGTTAGTTATGGGTTATGTTAGGTGTAGACATACAGCTTTTTTACTGAGTGGGTTAGGCTATAGGGAAAAAATTTCGACTGTTACGCGAAACAATTGTGATTGTCCTGTAAAACGTCCGCGGCTGTTATGCAAGACGGTCGACTGTTCTGGTTACAAAACCGTCGCAAGTTAGGAGCTTTATGTTTGTTGATGTCCTTCTCCATAAACAAAAGATTACCATAAATATCCTAATATTGGTCCATCATGGCATGATGTCACCAGCCCACTACAGCAGAGGTTTTCAACCGGTGGTCCGGGGACCACCAGTGGTCCTTGAGAGGGTTGGTCCCCAGCTAAGTTGGTTAACCAGATGTACTGTAACTCTTGAGAACGTAAAAATGAAACCAAATGGGTCCAATTGGTTTCATTTTTACGTTCTCATTTACATTCATTTTTACGTTCTCTTTTACGACCCTTGCGGGTCCATTTGGTTTCATTTTTCTACTCTCAATAGTTAAAGGTAGGGGAAGTGATTTGAAATTCATGGTGTAGTACCAGCCTGGTGCACTAGGGGCCCCCCAAAAGTAGCTACACTATGTGAACCTGCTGCTCTCTCCTGATTGGAGGAGAATTGTGGTGACCTGGGGAACTTTTATTAGCTCCTCTGCTAACGTGGGGGAGGGGGAAACTCCATATGTGGTTTCCATACCTTATAATAGAGCATTTTAACAGAAAAAAAATATTTTTTGGGTGATATCTGACAAAAGTGAAATCACTTCCCCTACCTTTAAAATATTCATCATTTTAAAATCCAGCCTGGTATTGTAGACAAAGGCAAAAAAAAAAAAAAAACTTTATTTTTGGGGTCTGTGTGGCTAAAATGTCATCAAATGGTGGTCTGTGGCTCAAATGCTGAATAAATGGTGGTCCCTGGTATTAAAAAGGTTGAAAACCACTGCACTACAGGACAGCCTCTCTTGCACAGGACCGCTACCTCAATTAGGCACTACAGGCCTGTTTTTTTGTTATCCCCCTCCCAAAATCTTTGCTCTGACCAGGGGCGGATGTAACATTTCCCAATTGGTGGGGCAGGAGGAAATGGTATGGGTGCGGCTTCCGCACCCATACCATTTTCAGTTACATAACTTTTATTAGGCAAAGTAAAGCATCAATAATAACATCAGTTGTTGTTGAAGTTGCAACAGACACGCAGCATGCATAAAGCTAAAGGTCTGACTCAGAGAGTTTTCTGTTTTCAATGATGAAATGCTGTTGGTTTCAGTGTTGCCAACTGCCAAAATCCAAAATGCACTAGTGGCACTTCCAAAAGGCACTAGAATGCGCTAGATGCTCGCCTGGAATGGAATATGACCATTAAATGACCATTAATCTTCTACATTCTCTAGTTGTGTAGACTTGGGCTAATTCACATGATGAATATTTTAACTCTTGAGAGCGTAAAAACCCTTGCGGGTCCATTTGGTTTCATTTTTACGCTCTCAAAGAGTTACATCTGGTTAACCAGCTGTCCATTGGTTGAAAACCACTGTCATAGGAGGAGAAATGGTGAAAAATTAGGGTTTTATCTCTGGCACCTGTCAATCAATTTCACCCCAACTCACCAGCAAAAAAGCACTAGGTTTTCCGCCAGGAGTTTTTCACTAATTTTGGCGCTAGGGAGGTCTCAAAAGGCGCCAAATATAGCGACAAATGCGCCATGTTGGCAACACTGGTTGGTTTAGTGGTGAGACGAATGTAGGTAGTTAGTAGCAGTAGTAGTGTTTCACATAATTTTAAATATACAGTAGACACTTTAATTTGAAATATCTAGAGTTGTTTTGCATGCCATCATGTTTGGTGGTGGGGCAGTCTGGCGATTTAGGGGGCATTGCCCCCCCCCCCCCCCCCCCCCCCCTCCCCCATGCCCATGCCTAGATCCGCCCCATGTCTCTGACGCGTCTGACCTTGGAGCCCTTCAGCGTTAGAATGATGGTTACTTTAGCTGGATCCTGTTGTCATATGCCATTAGCGTCACTTTAGCTCCTGGAGGTGTGTGGACTGACCTCTCATCTAACCATTTACTTCAATGAATCAATTTAGCCAGACACACCGCAGTATATATTAATCAGCTGCCTTGGTTGTTTTAATGGCTCAATCACAGGCAAATCGAGGGATAGATAGGTAGTCTGGTGGTCAGAGAGAGGGGCAGATCTAGGCATGGGCATGGGGGGGCAATGCCCCCCCTAAATGCCCAGTCTGCCCCACCAAACATGATGGCATGCAAAACACAAAACAAAAAAACAAACAAACAAGATATTTCAAATTAAATTAAAGAGCATATATTTAAAATGATTTGAAAAACTACTACTACTACTACTACTACTACTACTACTACTACTAACTACAGCTGTGTCGCCACGAAACCAACAGCATTTCATCATTGAAAACAGAAAACTCTGAGTCAGACCTTTAGCTTTATGCATGCTGCGTGTCTGTTGCAACGTCAACAACAACTGATGTTATTATTGATGCTTATACTTGCCTAATAAAATCCTGTAACTGAGAATGGTATGGGTGCGACTTCATGAAGCCGCCCCCATACCATTTTCTCCCCCCCCCCCCCCCCCCCCCCCCCCCCCCCCCCATGTTATATCCGCCCCGAGAGAGAGAGAGAGAGAGAGAGAGAGAGAGAGAGAGAGAGAGAGAGAGAGAGAGAGAGAGAGAGAGAGAGAGAGAGAGAGAGAGAGAGAGAGAGGGGAGGAGAGAGAGGGAGAGATAGATGTGCGGATGGAAAAATACTCTCCTCAGGTAACCTTACACAAGTCTGTCAGATTTGATTGTCTTTCGGTGCGGCTGACATGGAGCAAATTTAGCTTTCTAGAAGTGAGACGGCTACCTTAACAAAAACGCACACACAGAGGATGCTTTAGGCGTTTTGTTCACACAGGTAAAGCACTGTCTGCATCTCAGAGCACTGTTCCAAAACACATACCGTTCTATTTTAGGACTAGGAGTCAGAACATCCATGTGATCAGTGTTGTAGTGGTACTTTTAGAAGTAGGGGGACGCCTCTTAAAGGGAAATTCCACCCATTTTATTTATTTATTTTCTGAGAGTGTACAAATGTGAACCAAATGGACCCTAGCGGGTCCATTTGGTTCCATTTGTACACTCTCAGAAAAAAGGAAACTCATTAACATGGTGAAACACATCTTGATGATATCATTAATATGTATTTCACCATGCTAATGTTTTTTTTTATTCCTTTTGCCCCATAAATATTTTAGAGAAGTGGGGGGACGCCGTCCCCCCGCGTCCCCGCTCCACTACACCCCTGCATGTGATGTCCTACGGCCCCTGATGATATGATGTGGTACTAAATGATGGAGAAATCTCACCTAGAACCCCTCCCTCTCAGTCTGCTTGGTTTGATTGGGTTCCGCACAGGGGCGGATCTAGGCGTGGGCATGGGGAGGGGGCAATGCCCTGACTGCCCCACCAAACATGATGGCATGCAAAACAACCCAAATTTCTAAGATATTTCAAATTAAGTTAAAGCTTTTATATTTAAAATGATTTGAAACACTACTACTAACTAACTACAGTTGTGGCACCACTAAACCAACCAACATTGGGAAATGTTATCCCAATATAATATAATATAATATAATATAATATAATATAATATAATATAATCAACCAAGATTCATGTTTTAGGTTGATGAGTGTTAATTATTTTACATTTGGTGCTTTGTTTAGTTTTAGGGATTTTAACTACGGGAGAGGGCATTTGAACATGGTACATGTTTATTTACAACCTTTTTTAAGTTATTTATTTTTTTAGTACTAATAAAACCCCAGGAAATTAGATCTGGCCATGAAAGTTCACAGGATCTACTGAATGTGTGAATGTGAAGGCAGCACATTGAACTTTACCCACTCGATATCTGGTTTATGTCTGTCACATTCAATAGATCATTAGTGGCCAGATGTAATTTCCTGGGGTTTAGGTTTGTGGTATAAGACTTATCTATGTCTGTCTATGTCTGAGATAACTAATCTAACTTATCTTTCATAGCGGTTTAAGCCCTGTGGAAATGTAGTATTGAGTTTTATTATTTTTTTTATATATTTTTATCCCACGATTTTGTAACCCATTTTTTCACCCAGTGCCAATTCCTAATGTGATCCCGGGCTCTACACACGCTCCACCAACCTGGGGAGGCAGCAGACTGGCCTCATGCTTCCTTCAAGGCATGAGGAGTCGCGCCGCCTTTTTTCACCTGACAGGGGGGAGTTTCCCTGGTTGGACGTAGCGCGTGGAAGGAACACGTTATTCCAACCAGTTCCTGTCCCCTCCATCAGGCGCCCCGGCTGGCCAGGGGGAGGCAGTTTAGAGCCCAGGATTACAGCATGTTTTTGTGAGGGTATCTACCCTAGGGGACACGGGGAGAACATGCAAACTCCACACAGAAAGGCCCTTTCACCAACCCCGCCTCAGGTATGGGCACTGATGACGCCGAGGAGCAGACACGCCGCCAGCACCCACAGCAGCGCCCCTAGCGGGAATCGAACCCAGGACCTTCTAGCTGTGAGGCGACAGCACTAACCACTGTTCCACCGTGCCCCCTACCCCCTGCGGAAATGTAGTATTGAGTTTTAAAATCCATTATTTTTCTGCTTCCTCTCTCCCTCTGTCCACGTTTTGTCGCATTCTAGTCCACACACTTCCCTTGCCCCAATTCCATGTCCCATAAAATGCTGTACTATTAGCGACATCTCCTTGGCATTTTTTATGTTATATCTGTGCTGGTTAACTCTGTCTGCTATAGAGATGCGCAGTGGCGTCACCGCCCCTGTTCCGGAAGTCTTTTCCCCATTCATTTTTCTCATAGACTTTTCGAAAATAATTTATATCAAGACGATTACGCCGCGGACAAAGCCAACTCGAGTCGTGACAAATCATGATGACACACACAAACTTTTGGGACAATAAAATAATTTCTAAGATGAAAAACGAAACAAAAAGTCTTGTATCATGCCGTTTTCTACTTCTTCCTAATTATATATTATATGACGATATTGTGTTTGTTGTCATGATTTGTCACGACCCGAGTTGGCTTTGGCCGCGGCGCAATCATGTTTTTATTAACCATTTTCGAAAAGTCTATGAGAAAAATGAATGAGGAAAAGACTTCCGGAACAGGGGCGGTGACGTCACTGCGCATCTCTATTGTTAGGTTTCTGGTTTCCCCTACATATTGTAGATTATATTTGTTATGTGATTAGATAGACACAGTTTTTTGTGGTCAATGTTATATTTTGTTTTATCTCTATATGATGGTGTTCGTTGGTCTATTTTACTAGTAGTCTGGGTGTAGAGCAGTGGTTTTCAACAGGTGGTCCGGGGACCACCAGTGGTCCTTGAGAGGGTTCCAGGTGGTTCCCAGCTAAGTTGGTTAACCAGATGTAACTCTTGAGAACGTAAAAATGAAACCAAATGGACCCTGGCGGGTCCATTTGGTTTCATTTTTACGCTCTCAAGAGTTAAAAAAATATCCATCATCATGTTGATCTGTGTGTTTGACTGTTTTGTTTCCCCAAATCCAGCCTGGAATTGAGGTATAAAAGAAAAAGAAATCTTTGGTTTTCGGGTTTCTGTGGTGCTTAATGTCCTCAAATGGTGGTCCGTGGCTCAAATGCTGAATAAATATTGGTCCCTGGTATCAAAAAGGTTGAAATTCCCTGGTGTAGAGTAATCCGGTCTTTTAGGGAGGGTTCTGTCTGTACTTTATTTCATCACGAACATTAGTGAGGGCCAATTATATGGAGGTAGTTTAAAAGTAAACAATAATTATAAGGAGAAAGAATTATTGCAAAATAGTGCAAAGTATTTGTTTGTTTTTTTCCCCACTGTGTGGATATTTCCCAGAGCAATGGTTAAAAAAGAAAAAAAAAAAGAAAGGAAACAGAAGTTTACCGATGTTGGATCATCCAGGGCAATTTGTATAGAATAGAATAGAATAGAATAGAATAGAATAGAATAGAATAGAATAGAATAGAATAGAATAGAATAGAATAGAATAGAATAGTCTTTATTTGTCATTGCACACAAAAGTTCACACAATTGCACACAACGAAATTGCTAGGGAGCTCCCATTGTACCCGTAGACCACACAGAAACATACAACGACATCGACACAGAGTAAAGTGCAAGGTGATATTTTAAAGTGCATGATGACTGGGAAACAGAAAACCAGTATATTATCACAGACCGGTTAGAGTGCATATGAGGGGGGGACAGTCAATGTTCATTTAGCAGTCTGACTGCGAACGGAAAAAAGCTGTTTTTGAGTGTTGAGGTTCTAGCACCGATGGACTGGTATCTCCTCCCCGAGGACCCTGGCATTGTTTGAATACACTTTTGAAAAACAAACGGGTGAAGCAAAGGTCAGAACTGGAACGGTGAGCTTATACTTGTCCATGCCTCCAGAACATTGACATTCAATATCATTTTTGTCCAGCCGCTGAATGCAAAATATCAAACCAAGCAGCAGATGCTGTTCTGTTCCTAGAAGGTAGAATTATAATAATAATTAGCATAATGTATGATCTTTAAAAAAGAAAAAAGAAAAAACAACATTTTCTTTCATTTCATTTGTATATCTTTGTTTATATCCTTTGCCCTTGCTGTTGGCTGAGGCGCAAATTGACCTTGGTGATTCAAAGGGTATGAAACCCCAAACCAGCTTTTACTTAGATTGTAATAAGTATTAATTGCTTCCCTCTCCTAGAAATGGTACGTTTTGCCCAGGGGCTTGTATTTTTTAGAGCTTTGGGCGTTTTTGGGGCAATTTTGGTGTATTTCCCTTTCCACAATTGTATGTTGAGTTTAGTCTCTTGGACTAATTTAGGAGAATTAACTGGCCAAATGTTGGTCAAAATAGCAATTCTTCTAGAAATGTGTAGATTCTTGAAAATGAGTTAATTCAAATGTTTAAATGTAATTTACAGTAACTCTTGAGAGCGTGAGACCCGTAAGGGTCCTTTTGGTTTCATTTTACAATCTCAAGAGTTACATATTTCTATAAGGGTCCATTTGGTTACTAGGGAGGAGGGAGGACTAATTGGAGGACAAATGATGAAAAACGAGCGTTTTTTCTGGCACCTGTCAACCAATTTCTCCCCAACTCACCAGCAAAAAAGCACTAGATTTTCCGCCACCGTTTCCCCACTAATTCTGACGCCTAATTCTGACACTAGGGGGATCTGGAAAAAAATAACTAAATATAGCGACAAATGTAACAAGTTGGCAACACTGCCAGGACAGCAAGTGTGTGAAGAAGATGATATACAGGTATGTATTGCCTTGACAATTTGCGACTCATAAAGTGTTGCCAAAATAATTACTAACCAACAACATGCTTCTCTTCTCATCTATTCCTCCTCTTTCCAGGGGCGGATATAACATTTCCCAGTTGTTGGGGGGGGGTGCTATGGGGCCACACCCATACCATTTTCAGTTAAAATACTTCTATTAGTCAAGTAAAGCATCAATAATAACATCAGTTGTTGTTGAAGTTGCAACAGACAACGCAGCATGCATAAAGCTAAAGGTCTGACTCAGAGAGTTTTCTGTTTTCAATGATGAAATGCTGTTGGTTTAGTGGTGCCACAGCTGTAGTTAGTTAGTAGCAGTAGTAGTGTTTCAAATTAAATTAAATATAAGCAATTTGAATTATCTTGGGTTGTTTTGCATGCCATTGTGTTTGGTTCCCAGTCAGGGCATTTAGGGGGCATCCCCCCCACCCCCCCCCCATGCCCATGCCTACATCCGCCCCTGCCTCTTTCCATATGTTGTTCCCACATTCCTGTCTCTCTCGCTCTCTATTTTTCTCATTTGGTCTCTCCGTCCCGGTTTTGTCCAGGCGTGCCGTTCGCACGTAGAGAGCCGCTTGTGTTTGGCATCTGTCTGTGTGTGTTGTTTGGCATCTAACCGCCGTGTTGTTTGGCATCATCTATCTGTTGTGTTTGGCGTGTGTGTGTGTGCGCGTGCTGCTGCTCTCTCCGTGTCCTCATTGTGTTGGGTGTACAGCAGGGGTGTAAAACCCAAATACAGAGTGGGCCAAAATAGAAAAATTGGTACAAGTCGAGGGCCGGAGACACCGTCTTGTCTGTGTTTCAACACCGGTTTACGATGACATAAACTGCTATTTTATTTTTTTTTTTTCAATAAAACTTAAAACTTGAAAAATAGCAGGCGTTCACGTCTCATAGCGCGCCACATTTTTCGGGAAAAATGTAAAAAAAAAAAAAAAAAAAAAAAAAAAACACTGCGTAAATTTGAATATTATATGTTCTTTTGGAGTGAACATTTTGTACAATCAGGTCAAAATATGTTAAAGCTAAATAAGACTGAGTTGAGGAAGTAAAACAGTTAGTTGCATTAATTTCTTATCATGGTGTGTGCAATATACCAGAGGGCCAGTACCAATACTAATTCAATATCATCCCGCGGGCCGAAGATAATTCATTCACGGGCCTGATTTGGCCCCCGGGCCTTGAGTTTGACATATGTGCTGTGTACAGCCTCCGCTGTGTTAATCCCTGGCTCTTGTCACCGTAGGGCCCCGTCAACAACACGCATCACTGCTGGGAGATACAATGGCTTTGAATAGGGACGATTACCATTCCACATTAGCACTGCTGGGCTACCTTTCTGGCTGGCTGTCTCTATACCCACCGAGTGTGAGTGGCTTAACTCTCCTGTGGCTGTCAAAAGTGCCTTTGTCCTAGAAGTGCTTCGTCTCGGCGCTAGTGGACGTGAGTACACTACTTAAAGAACTATCACTACCCTTACCAAAAAGCAGTATATAAAAGTATACTATAAGTATGCTTAGTTTATACTTAAAATGAAAAAGCATACTTTAAGTTTACTTTTTATATACTCGACAGATATATACTTAAGACTAGTATGCTTTAAGTTTACTTTTTTATATACTCAACAGATATACTTAAGATTAGTATGTTTAAGTTTACTTTTTTATATGCTCAAGAGATATATACTTAAGACTAGTATACTTAAGTACTATTAAGCCTATACTTTTCCCCCCCACACATAGCCTATAGCTTCTTTGTTTTATGTTATACATGTTATACACCATGTTCAAGTTTTATAATAAAAAGTATGAGATTTTATGAGACTAATCACTGGTGGTGGCTTCCAGAGCCTTAGAATTCATGGGGCCATGACTGAGGATGCTCTTTGTCGCTTTGTCGGCATTAACTTTGCAGCCTGCGAGGCGTTTATTAGGTTTTTAACCCTTTGGGCGCGATTTTCATTCCCCCCCTTGTCCCTAACGTTACCCGATACCCGCAGCGAATTCCCTTATTGCTATTTTGGTCACCTTTTCTCTTCCCTTAGCCACTATTCTTTATGCCGACACCGTTATTTGTGGCTGGAGGTGTGGTCATGGGCGTGTTTGTTGCGCAGTCCCTTAAGTTGCTAATTTCGTCAGATAGATTAGGGAACTAGATAACGCCATCAGAGACCACCCCTTAACCGATAAGAGAAGGCAGAGCCACGTGCGCACAGTGCGTGTGTCTGTGCGCCTTTGGAGATGTCCACGACTCCACGTGGAAACTCTGGAATTCGCGGCAAAAAGTCGTTTTTTTCATCATTGATTTCTCGGTCAATTCTGGACCATTTTTTACATTTAAAAGTGCAGCGTGACGGCAAAGACCTCCTCTCTCAGATGCTGTATAGTATATGTGGGTAGGTCTTCTCTACGATGCGGGATCTAGCAAAATGTAAGTGTCGGGGATTTGGTGGACCGTTTCCACCAAAATCCCGACACTTACATTTTGCTAGATCCCGCATCGTAGAGAAGACCTACCCACATATACTATACAGCATCTGAGAGAGGTCACGCTGCACTTTGAAATGTGAAAAATGGTCCAGAATTGACCGAGAAATCAATGATCAAAAAAAACGTTTTCTGCCGCGAATTGCCGACTTTTTTTGCAATTTACTTTATAACATTTCGCAGACTTGGGATAAATGCACGCCACATACAGCAAAAAAACATGGAACATGTTTTTTCAACATAACATGTTGAATGGTAAGAAATGATTGAGAATTGACCGAGCAATTGTTTGAAAACGAGAGCATGATCTTTGAGAATAGGCGTCTGTCCAAAGCCCGCAGCCAGGCTGCGTGCTTCGGAGGGTCAGACATAGCAGTAGGGATAAGGGAAATAGATAAGGGATGAATTAAAGGGAATGGCAAGACCAACACGGATTGGATGAAAGCTAAAAACGCCCAAACCACACCTATGCATAATTTAACGGGTAAAGGAGGTATTTAAGGGAGATGGCATGGTACGAAATTAGCGACTTTAGTGGGGAACGCCTCTTCCCCAATGCTATGTGCGTTAATTGCGCATAAGGGCTAATGTAACCAAAATCGGGCCCTATGTGTCCTGAACGCGTTTTGGTGTTTTACCTATTGAAAAATAGCAGATCAACAAGCTCATGTCGCGCCACCGAGTGGCGCGACAATAATAACATCATAATAACATAATAACATAACAACATGGGTCCTGGTATGGAAAAGGTTGAAAACCCCTGCTTTAAAGTTGTGTTTATTCTATTCAGAGGCTCAGAGAATGCTGTCATACTCTACAGCATACATACAGTATACCAGGCCTGGCCAACCTGTGGCTCTTGAGCCACATGAGGCTCTTTGGCTGGTTTCATGCGGCTCTTAAGGGCCTTTCACATGACAAGTGTCAAAATTGCTGGGCCTGGCACAGCCATTCATTCCCTATATTATGATTATAAAATCGATTTTGTTTGTGTGAGCTCACAATGTTATATTTTTGTTTGTGGAACTGGTTTAACAGAGTTTGTGTGTGAGACAGTGCACACAATGTTAATTATTGAAAATAACTGGCCTACATAATCCATCCATTTTAAACCGGTTATCCGAAGTCGGGTCATGGGGGCTAGGAGTCATTATCATGTTGGTGTGTGACGTTTACAATAAATCTGGCTGAGCAGAGGTCTGTGTGTGAGAGAGAGGAAGGGATGGAGTGATGTTCATGTGTGTCCATCTGTATGATGTGGCTCTTTGCAGCAACATGGTAAAAAAAAAAGTGCCTCTTAGTCTCTGACTGGTTGGCCACCCCTGCAGTATACAGTATGTGAAGGCCAGAAAATGTTGGAATGGTTTTATGTCCTGTGGAGATTGAATCCACAGATGTGGACCCAGAACCATAAAACTACATTTAAAGGAGAATTCCACACCAAAACACATTGGGCATCATTCTACTTGTGACATGATACATAACGTCATTCATTTTTGTCACAGATGCCACATTTTCTACATTCCACTTTTGAGGTCTGATTCAGAAAATGTGCACTTATATTACACACAATGGGAAATAAATGAAGGAGAATTTGTCTGGTCTTAGGTGGTCTTAGGTGGTCTTTATTAAGCAGAATGATCTATTAAAATATCGTGCACGATAAGTGATGAATATTGCAACAGACGACAGTTACAAGACACAAAGAAAATCAAGAAAAGCGTAGTTAATACAGTATAACTTCTGTGAGAGAGAAAGACAGCCCATTGGGGAGGGGATACACTGGTGTGATGTTAATACAAGTTTACTATGGCTGCTCGCCTGTCAGTCAGATACAAGTCAGACCCAGACACGTGGGTCAGCCTCTAACCTTGAGAAATTCACGTGGCAGAGGAGGTGAGGCACAAACCGGTAAAAACTGGATTACATAGTGATAAACCACTTGATCTGTCACAAAGTAACACTTGTTAATCCTGAAAAAAACACACATTGCACTAAAAGAGAGTGAGAACATAGAGCTAAATTTAAAATTTCCTTAACATTCCTAAATGTAAAATTTCCCCTTCCAACGTCGCCGCAACGTCGGCGTTCCAACAGTTAACATAGCCGCAGGTTGTCCTTATTCTACTGCGGCTATTTCTGTCACTCCAAACTTGTTTTTTCACATTTAATAGTATACTGGTACCCACGCTTGAATTTTACGTCACTCTGGGGCAGCCTTTATGTAATCCCAGAGGTAATCTATTCCTCCTCCTCTCCTCCCCTCCCTTTTGCCACTCTCCTCTCCAATCACTCCGGTTGAAACTCCTCTCCCACGGGTGCCATCTGGGGCATCTGTGACAAAAATCAAGGACGTTATGAATCATCTCACAGGAATCAAGGTAGATTGATGCCCACTGTGTTTTGGTGTGGGAATCTCCTTTAACAAACACTATCATCACAGTCTGACAGATCTCTCTGACTCCATCCAGTCCTCCCTCAGCTCTTTCTGTAATCGCTTCAATGTTTGTGTTTTCTCCACAACAACAAGGGATTAAAGGGGAATTCCACCCATTTTCAACATTTTTTCTGAGAGTGTACAAACACAACCAAATGAACCATAACGGGTTCATTTGGTTCCATTTGTACGCTCTCAGAAAAAAAGAAGTGTCTAAAGAAATCCATTAACATGGTGAAAATACATCTTGATGATGACATCAAGCTGTTTCACCATGTTAGTGGTTTTCTTCAGACCTCCATTTATTGGGAACACAGAATGGGGGGACTTTTTCATCATGTCCACACAACACCTCTACTACGTACTTTGCGCTTCTAGATCTGATTTTTTTTTTTTCAATAGCCAATGATGCCACATAATGCCAAGTGATGCTAATGCTGATTATTGTTGATAATGCTAAGTAATGCTAATTACGCTAATTGATGCTAATAATGCTAAGTAATGCTAATCATGCAAGTGTTTTTATACTAATAATGATACTTAAAGTAAATAATTCTAATACTGTTAAGTATTGTTTATGATGCTAATAATGCTAACAACGCTAAGAACGCAATGCTAATAATTCTAAATATTGTTAATAATGCTAAGTAATGCTAAGTATTGTTAATAATGCTAAATAATGCTAACAATGCTAAGTAATGCTAATAACACCAAAACGTGATCCCACCAAAAATAGCTTAAAGGGTAATTCCACCCATTTTCAAAAAAATCCTGAGAGGATACAAATGAGAACCAAATGGACCCGCTAGGGTCCATTTGGTTCCATTCTTACCCTCTCAGGAAAAAGGGGTCTGAAAGAAAAATCATTAACATGGTGAAATACATCTTGATGATGTCATCAGATGTATTTCACCATGTTAATGATTTTTTCAGACCTCCATTTTCAGGAAATACAAAATTGGGGGAACTTTTCATCATGTCCACACAACATCTCTAAGGTATATTAATGACATATTAAAATGTTGAAAATGGGTGGAGTTCCCTTTAAGCCAGAATGCAACGGTGTGTAATTCACTGTAAGCAGGCATCATTGGGATCGCAAAAATAAATGGCACCCAGCAGCACAGTTTCACCACACTCGGTTATCCCCCTTCTCTCTCTCTCTCTCCATCCATCCCTCTCTTTCTCCCACTATACTCTCTCCGAAAACTGCCCGTACGCGGACGGTCCCCCTTCCATCCATCCATCCATCCATCCATCCATCCATCCATCCATCCATCCATCCATCCATCCATCCATCCATCCATCCATCCATCCATCCATCCATCCCTCACTTTCTCCCACTCCATCCATTCCCACACAGAATTGGCCTGTTTGTCTTCCAGCTGACATCTGGCCAGTCAGCCAGTTGGTCACAGCCAGGGCCGGATCTATAGGCATGGGCATGGGGGGACGGCAATGCCCTCCTAAATGCCCAGTCTGCCCCACCAAACATGATGGCATGCAAAACAACCCAAAGATATTTCAAATTAAAGTGCTCATATTGAAAATGATTTGAAACACTACTACTGCTACTAACTAACTACAGCTGTGGCACCACTAAACCAACAGCATTTCATCAGTGAAAACAGAAAACTCTCTGAGTCAGACCTTTAGCTTTATGCTAAATTCTCAGATGATACTGCTATCCTAGCCCTGCTGGATAAGGATGGGGATTTAGATGGCTACTTCTCGGAGGTACAGGACTTTGTTAAGTGGTGTGACGACAACCACCTTGTCCTTAATGTCAATAAGACACAGGAGATGGTATTTGACCCCAGGAGCATTGGTGACCACAGGCCTGTGGTCATCCATAACTCAACCATCTCACAGGTTTCCTCATATAAGTATTTGGGCATCTGGATTGACAATTCACTAACCTGGAACACTCATGTAGACAACCTGTGCAGTAAACTACAGCAAAGGCTGCATTTCCTGCGACCCCTCAGAGTCCACGGTGTTTGACCAAAAGTTTATGTTGGTGTTCTATCGTGCAGTCTTAGAAAGCCTGATCAGATTTGGCATCACAGTTTGGTTCGGTAACCTCTCAGTGCAACTGAGGTCCAAACTGTTCAGATTGGTGCAAACAGCAGGGAAGATCATGGGGGTTAGACAACTCCCGTCCCTGCAGTCTATTTATGAGCAGGCCACACTAAAACAGGCCCAAAAAATTGTCACTGACACCACCCATGTTTTAAATGGAGAGTTTGTACTCCTGCCCTCAGGGAGAAGGTAATAAAGAACCTAAGTGGAAGTATATCAGGTTCAAAAAATCATTTGTACCAGCATCAACTAAAATGTTGAATGATGCTTTGAAACAGCAGTGATTGTGGCTGGCCAGATTTTCACACTGTGTTCACTGTGTAATGTTGTCTCCCTCTGTTTTGTATTTTGTGTGTCATGTATGTGTCATGTGTGGCTGAAGCAGGGGTGTTAGCCCAAGACAAATTTCCCTTGTGGACAATAAAGTTTACCTTGACCCTTGACCCATGCTGCGTGTCTGTTGCAACTTCAACAACAACTAGCAAGTAAAGCATCAAAAATGTTATTTTTGATGCTTTACTTGCCTAATATAAACTCTGTAACCGAAAATGGTATGGGTGCGACTTCATCGCCCGTGACGCGAAGCGCCATGGGCGATGAAGCCGCACCCCATACCATTTTCTCTTGCCCCACCAATTGGGAAATGTTATATCCGGGCCTGGTTGGTCACTGGGTCCCAGTCCCCGTCAGTGAGCCAGAATATAGAGGAGACGAGAGGAAGGAGAGGATGCTGCAGGGCGAAAGGCGTACAAAAGAGCACCGCTCCATAATTTGTGTGATGTTCTCTTTTTTCGTACAGTTGGATCGGTTTCCGTTTGCAAAACTGCAGGTAGTGTGTCACTGTCTCTCTGTCTGTTGTAGTCATCGCTATATAGTGACAGGTGGGGGAGTGCTGATAAGTGAAGAGTGGCCAGACGCACATATGTCAAACTCAAGGCCCGGGGGCCAAATCAGGCCCGTGAATGAATTATCTTCGGCCCGCGGGATGATATTGAATTATTAGAACTGGCCCCTCTGGTATATTGCACACACCATGATAAGAAATGAATGCAACTAATTGTTTTACTTCCTCAACTCAGTCAGACGTGAACACCTGCTATTTTTCATTAAAACTTAAAACAGTTTTTAATGCAGGCAGTGATTTTTGAAGGGGAATTACTTTTTTGCTGTTTGACAGTGACGTCATACATCGTAAACCGGTGTTGAAACACAGACCGGTATCTCCGGCCCTGGACTTGTACCAATTTTTCTATTTTTGGCCCACTCTGTGTTTGGGTTTGACACCCCTGAGCCAGAGAGTTTTTGTATAAGTGCTCCGAGAGAGAGAGAGAGAGAGGAGAGAGAGAGAGAGAGAGAGAGAGAGAGAGAGAGAGAGAGAGAGAGAGAGAGAGAGAGAGTGGTTACATTATGAAATGACCAAACGTGACCCATGGTAAGAGAAGACGTCCCCTCCCCCCTTCCCTCTATCCAATCCATCCCTCCTTTACATAATCCTTTTGATCAGGATGTTTTCTTCAAAGAACTGTCCTCCTATTTCGGGAAAGATCAGGAGAGAGAGAGAGAGAGAGAGAGAGAGTTCTAAACATGGTGCGTTTAGAAGTGCTGTGCTCACTGTGGCTTCATCCCAATCGGTCACACACTCACTCTCCATCTCCTCTCTCTCTCTCTTCTCTCTCTCTCTCCAGGGCGGATCTAGAGGGGGGAGGGGGCAGGGGTGGGCCCACGCAAACGTGCATCTTGCCCATCCAATGAAAGGTATTATCAGTGGATTTCAACCAGTGGTCCAGGGACCACTATTCAGTGGTGAGAGAGGTCTAGGTGGTCCCAGCTAAATTGGTGGAAAGTTGGTGTAACTCATTGATGTAACTCATTGAGAGCGTTAAAAATGAAACCAATTTTTACACTCAAGATAAAATATTCATCATGTGAATTAGCCCAAGTCTACTCAACTAGAGATGTAGATTACAGTCATTTGATCTGTATGTTTGACTGTTTCGTCTTGCCAATTCCAGCCTGGTATTGTGGACAAAAAAACAAAACAAAAAAATCTTTAGTTTTGGGGTCTGTGGCTCAAATGCGAATAAACAGTGGACCCTAGAATGTGAAAAGATTGAAACCCCTGCTTCATATGAAAAACATTGATGTTTCCCACCCTGCCATACTTCCAGCCCACCTTAGGGTTGGCTAAATCCGGCCTCTTCTCTCTCTCTCTCTCTCTCTCTCTCTCTCTCTCTCTCTTCTCTCTCTCTCTCTTCTCTCTCTCCTCTCTCTCTCTCTCAGTCGTTCACCCTGTGTCCTTCCTTAGAACAAGTCTATCCCTCCCTAACCTCTCTTTACACTTTCAATCCATCAGGCCTTAAGAAATTACATCCCCCCCCCCCCCACCCCCCCCCCCCCCCCCCCCCCCCCCCCCCCCCCCCCCACACACACACACACACACCACCCACCAACTATGGGTGATCCTATCCTTCCCCTCTCTCTCTCCTTCACTCTCTCCTTTCCCCCACCCGATTTTTTCCCCCCATTTTCCAGCAATTTCCTGTAATTTCTCAGCATTCGCTCTCTCTACCAAACCATAAGAAGACTCTACTTACCCTACCCCCATGCACTCGCTGTCCCTCTCAGGGCGGGATCTAGGCATGGGCATGGGGGGGGGGGGGGGGGGGGGGGGGGCGTGCAAAACACGATGGCAAAACACGATGGCGTGCAAAACACCGAAGATATTCCAGTGCTTATATTTAAAAGTATTTGAAACACTACTACTGCTACTAACTGACAGCTGTGTCGCCACTACACCACAGCATTTCACCATTGAAAACAGAAAACTCTCTGAGTCAGACCTTTACCTTTATGCATGCTGCGTGTCTATTGCAACTTCAACAACAACTGTTATTATTGATGCTCCCATATCATTTTCTCCTGCCCCACCCCCCCCCCCCATTGCGAAATGTTACATCCGCCCCTGCCTCTCTCTCTCCCTCTTCTGTGCTGTGTGATTTAATGTCTCCTATCTGCAGAGTTGGTTCCGAGGTCCGGCAGCCAAATAAGATTTGAGAGGCCGAGGCCTGCATGCTCGTCTCCCCTCTTCATATTGAAGTCAATTTTTTGAATGCATGCAGGTATAAACCGTTTACCCACCGTGGTGGTGGTGGTGGTGGTGCAGAGAGAGGGAGGGGGGGGGGGGGGGGGGGGGGGGGGGGGGGGAGGGAAAGGGGGGGGAAAGGAGAGCCTTTTTTTGGTTCGGTTTCAATTTACTGTTTCTTGTGGAATTTTCCCACGTTGGTTACAGTTGTAGCCGTTTCTTTTCCTTTTTATATCCGTGGTGCTGGTCAATCAAACCGGTTTCATAGGCCTACATCAGTGGTTTTCAACAATTTTTGATACCATGGTCCACTATTTATTCAGAATTTGAGCCACGGGACCACCATTTGATGACATTTTCACACCACAGACCCACAAGGGTCCATTTGGGTCCAAGGGCCACACTCTCTGTTTGGGTAACTTGGGTAAATTTTACCCGGACAATTGTATTTTTGCATTTGTCAGTATTGTTGCTGATGCCTGAGGTGGGCGGGTGTTTCAGTAGTTTCATGATGCTCAGTGACATCATAGGTTTGTTTCCCTGCACACGCCCCTAGTTTTTTTTCTCCAGGAAGGTTTTGGGTAAATTTTACCCATGTTTAGTGATAGGAAAAAAATCACATTCACTCACAACTTTTTTTTTTCAGTGGACCAATCTCAAAGGTCTTAGGAATGTATGGACCAAAGGAGAGGTTTTTTGAAGAATTTATTTAAAATCTTTTTTCACTTTCTTCTCCAATCCCCCCACCCCCCCACCCCCAATAGCCCCTCCCATGCTATATTTTTTAGTTTTTCTTTGGTGAAAAGTCATGATGAAATATGACAGAAGAGTACCCCAAGTTGCCATGTATTGGTGTACGTCCATGCATTCTGATAAGAAATGTTTGTTATTAAATAGTTTACATCGGGGTAAAATATACCAGTGTTTAGTGATGGAGTAACAAAAATAAGTTCAGTCTCATGTTGCTACGTAGTTCATGGATCCTCCATGGAGACTCCCATCACCTGCAACAACGAGGAAATGAGGAGATTAACCCAATTGTGTCCTGTCTAGATTTCTAGATTCTGAATAATTTAATGTTCAAAAAATTTGCATCACGTTTTCACGATTTTTCAAAAATAGCAGATCTACAAGCTCATAGCGCGCCACCGAGTGGCGCGCTATGAGCTTGTAGATCTGCTATTTTTCAATAGTTAAAACATAATGCTTAGAACACCAAAACGCGTTCAGTACACTCGGGGAGGTATAACATGAACAACCTCCCCTCCTCTCCTTCGATCCGTCTCCCTTTCATGCAAGGCTTGTTTTTTTTTTTTTTTTTTTTTTTTTGCTGACAGTCAAGATGGCCGCCTGTCCTCTCCTTCAGCATGAATTCTTCATAGTCATATGTTTTCTTCCTATAGCAGGGGTTTTCAACAGGTGGTCCGGGGACCACCAGTGGTCCCTGAGAGGGTTCCAGGTGGTCCCCAGCTAAGTTAGTGAACCAGATGTAACTCTTGAGAACGTAAAAATGAAACCAAATGGACCCTGGCGGGTCCATTTGGTTTCATTTTTACGCTCTCAAGAGTTAAAATATTCATCATGTGAATTATCCCAAGTCTACACAACTAGAAGATGGACAAAAGCAAAAATAAATCTTTAGTTTTTGGGTCGGTGGGGCTAAAACGTCCCAAGTGGTGGTCCGTGGCTCAAATTCTGAATAAACGGTGGTCCCTGGTCCAGACAATTGGACTCGACTCGTATTGACTCGACTCGACTCGAGTCCAAGTCGCATTTTTCAGTGACTTGACTCGCTTGGGACTTGTAGGTAAAATACTTGAGACTCGGACTTGACTTGAGACAACCTGACTCGGCGACTCGTCCGAGTCACCATTGCCGGGAGACAACGGTGTGCAAATGAAACCAAATGAACCAGTCAGGGAGCTAACGCGACCACCTATTTGCGGGGGTCCCGACCCACGGTCTGAACCACTGACGGGAGCGGAGCGGTGGTGAACGCCATTGCCATCTAGATCTAGTAGAAGACTTGCGACATTGAGGGGTCAGAAAACAGCCTAGTCACGTGATTCATGTGCATTTTGGATTTTGGCAGTTGGCAACACTGCGTGTAGTAGGCTACACGAGTAGGTAGCTAACTTAGTGCCTGATGAAAAATGAACACTATGTTAAATTAATGATCCGTGTGTGTGCAGGTATGGCTGCTCTACAAAATGCTACACCTATGTGCTACACAAGCACAATTGTACTGTAACTCTCATCTCTATTAATACATTTTTTCTTTCATTCATATAATTCAAGTTACACACTGCAACAAAACTGATATTTTTTTTTACATTTTGACCGTTAGGAACCTTGTAACTGTGACTTGACTGAAAACAGTGACTCGACTTGAAAACATTGTGACTCGACGCGACTCGAAACAACCATGCGACTTGACTCGACTTGCCCAACTGTGTGGACTCGACTCGACTTGACTCGCCCACAACCTAACTTGCTTGAGACTTGGGACCAAATGACTTGCGCTTGCTTGAGACTCGGCTCGGAGGGACTCGTGCAATTGTCTGGCCCTGGCATCAAAAGGGTTGAAAACCCTGTCCTATAGGCATACTTATTGGATTGCATATCAAGCAGGGTCAGAGGTTAACTAGTACTTACAGAGCGGAGAGAGGTCCCTGGAGAATTCCATCAAGCCTGTGTGTGTGTATACCCTATAGCCAGGGGCTATGCTAACGTAAGCACACAGCGCTACAGTATACTATAGCTCCCTGAATGGGTCATCTATATCAGGGGTTTTCAACAGGTGGCCCGGGGACCACCAGTGGTCCTTGAGAGGGTTCCAGGTGGTCCCCAGGCTAAATTATGGAAAGTTGGTTAACCAGATGTAACTCTTGAGAACGTAAAAATGAAACCAAATGGACCCTTGCGGGTCCATTTGGTTTCATTTTTACACTCTCAAGAGTTAAAATATTCACCATCTTAACACAACTAGAAGATTTTGGTCAGTACGTTTGCCTGTTGTTTTCCTCAAATCCAGCCAAAAGCAAAATAAATCGTATGATTTGGGGTCTGTGGGGCTAAAATGTCCTCGAATGGTGGTCCGTGGCTCAAATGCTGAATAAATGGTGGTCCCTGGTGTCAAAAAGGTTGAAAACCCTTGATCTATACAGTAAGTGGCCCTTCGTACTGAGGCTCCGGTTAAAACTGTACTGTTTCTGGCTGTTGATGTTTAACCATGGGTGACAGGTTCAGTATATGGAGGGCAGAACGCAGGCGAGGAAAAAGGTGGTCAGGGGCGGATGTAACATTTCCCAATTGGGGGGTGGGGGGGGGGGGGGGGGCAGGAGAAAATGGCATGGGTGCAGCATGCACCCATGCCATTTTTGGTTACAGGACTTTTATTAGGCAATTAAGCATGAAGTTGTAACAGGCACACTGCATAAAGATAAAGGTCTGACTCAGAGCTGTTTTCTGTTTTTAATGATGAAATGTTGTTTCAGTGCTGACACAAGTATAGTTAGTTAGTTGCAGATTTTTGAAATATCTTGTGTGGTTTTGCATGCCATCGTGTTTGGTGGGGTAGATTGGGCATTTAGGGGGGCATTGTCTCCCCCCCATGCGTAGATCCGCCCCTGGAGGTGATGCAGGGATGCAGAGTTTTCTGTAACTGAAATGGGACAGTGTGTTTGGACTGTAAGCTGCTGTAACGGCGGGACTTCACTGGAAGCGTCGTGCAGCGGCGCCTGCACCTCGTAGTCACCCTCTGGGAATGTTTCCATTTTAATCACTGAAGAGCTAGGGGCACGGTGGCACAGTGGTTAGTGCTGTCGCCTCACAGCTAGAAGGTCCTGGGTTCGACTCCCGCTAGGGGCGCTGCTGTGGGTGCTGGTGGCGTGTCTGCTCCTCCGCGTCATCAGTGCCCATACCCGAGGTGGGGTTGGTGAAAGGGCCTTTCTGTGTGGAGTTTGCATGTTCTCCCCGTGTCCCCTAGGGTAGATACCCTCACAAAAACATGCAGTAATCATGGACTCTAAACTGCCTCCCCCTGGCCAGCCGGGGCGCCTGATGGAGGGGACAGGAACTGGTTGGAATAACGTGTTCCTTCCACGCGCTACGTCCAACCAGGGAAACTCCCCCCTGTCAGGTGAAAAGAAGGTGGCGCGACTCCTCATGCCTTGAAGGAAGCATGAGCCCAGTCTGCTGCCTCCCCAGGTTGGTGGAGGGTGTGTAGAGCCCAGGATCACATTAGGAATTGGCACTGGGTGAAAAAATGGGTTGCAAAATCGTGGGATAAAAATTATTTAAAAAAAAAAAAATAATAATCACTGAAGAGTGGCGCCATTTTGTCCTCCATTTGTCCAGTCGTGCTGTATAGTGAAGCATTCAATAGATTAGGCTATTGAATTATATTTATTATTGATGGAAAGGGAGTGGGAGCAATAAGCAATGCTTTTTTTGTCACATATTGTTATTTTATTTATTAACCTAATTGCCTTTTCAAATAAACGTATCAATCTATCAATCATTAGCTTACTAGCTCAGCTGTTTCGAAGTTAAAGGGACTTAATAGTTGAGTGGAGAGAGAGAGAGAGAGAGAGAGAGAGAGAGAGAGGGAGAGAGGGAGAGAGGGAGAGGAGAGAGAGAGAGAGAGAGAGAGAGAGAGAGAGAGAGAGAGAGAGAGAGAGAGAGAGAGAGAGTCGCTGTCCATGGTGCTGAGTGGGTGTTTGCAGAAAAATTCCATTTTGAGGCGGGGGAATACCAATTTCATATCACACTACACAGAAATTTAACAGTTGGGTGTGGAGTTGTGGTGTGAAGAACATATCAGACAAAATTGGAACTGTGACGCGGCACAATTGATGACAAATTGGACTGGCCTTTCTCCTGATTGGCTTAAGATTGAAAGTGTATTTTCTGTTAGAGAGGGTTTTTTTCTTTTTCCCCACCCAATGATATCACTTCCTTTACCTTCAAAGAGAGAACGCAAGGAACACAAAGGGGGAAATGGTGCACCACTGTGTGGCACACTATGAAAGAAGAAAAAAGTTTCGACTTTAGTTAAAAAAATTATAGGCGCATTCAGTGATTTGGGTGATCACCCAGTAAGGCCCGCCCCGCTCGCTCATGATTGGAGGAAGGCCTCCTCTCATCCTGATTGGGCAAATGACTTTTCTCCCAGTCCAAACTGAAACTATTTTTTTTTTACCCCATGGGCTCACTGGGGACAGGGAATAACTCCTTCTATGGTCACCACACTCTAATAGGGAGGATTAGCCCACAAAAAAAGAAGACAAAAAAAATATTTGTATTAAGTAAAATCACTTGCTATACCTTTAATTATGAACTATGAATTGAATGTATTCCTTTTTAAATGTGTGAACTGAGATTTGAACTAGTTCATGCTGTAGAAAGTGAACTTTTCCCAACACTTGGGACTGCAGGGGCGGATGTAACATGTCCCATTTGGGGGTGGGGTGGGGGGGCAAGAGAACATGTTGGAGGGGCACGAGAAATGGGCGGCTTCATGAAGCCGCCCCCATTTTCGGTTACAGGACTTTTATTAGTCAAGTAAAGCATCAATAATAACATCAGTTGTTCTTGAAGTTGCAACAGACACGCAGCATGCATAAAGCTAAAGGTCTGACTCAGAGAGTTTTCTGTTTTCAATGATGAAATGCTGTTGGTTTAGTGGTGACACAGCTCTAGTTAATTAGTAGAAGTAGTTGTGTTTCACATCATTTTAAATATAAGCACTTTATTTGAAATATCTTGGGTTGTTTTGCATGGCATCGTGTTTGGGGGGGGCAGACTGGGTATTTAGGGGGACATTGCCCCCCCAATGCCCATGCCTAGATCTGCCCCTGTGTGACTGCAGAGTGAATAGAAATTAGCTAGATGTATGTAGAACAGAGACGACTGGAGACGCCGTGGAGGCCTGAGAGAGAGAGAGAGAGTTAAAGAGAGAGAGAGAGTTAAAGAGAGAGAGAGAGAGTTAAAGAGAGAGAGAAAGTTAAAGAGAGAGAGAGAGAGAGAGAGAGAGTTAAAGAGAGAGAGAGAGAGTTAAAGAGAGAGAGAAAGTTAAAGAGAGAGAGAGAGAGAGAGAGAGAGTTAAAGAGAGAGAGAGAGTTAAAGAGAGAGAGAGAGAGTTAAAGAGAGAGAGAGAGAGTTAAAGAGAGAGGAGAGAGAGAGAGAGAGAGAGAGGAGAGAGAGAGAGAGAGAGACAGAGAGAGAGAGAGAGAGAGAGAGAGAGAGAAGGCAAAGCTGATGAAGATGAAGGCTCAGTCAGAGAGATGAGATCAGTTAAATGGCGTGTAATGAGAGTTTAGATGGATAAGACAGACAGACAGACAGACAGACAGACAGACAGACAGACAGACAGACAGACAGACAGACAGACAGACAGACAGATGGACAGCAGAAGGAACACACCAGAGACAAAGAGATGGAGTAACTGAGAGGGAGAGATGAAGAGAAAATTCAAATGTGTAGAGAGACGATATAGACTCAGAACCAAAAAAAAGGTTTTGGAAAGTTAACTTGAATGTGCAGAGGGTAAAGAAAAAGTTTGGAAACGTAAAATAGTTGGTTATTCCTTTGGTTGGTTATTACTAACAGTAAGCTAATATACGCTTGTTTCCCATAACTAGTGGCGTGACTAGTTTCACATTTTGAGTAACAATATTTACGACCTTTTTTGTCTAGGAATGTCTCGATGCTGCACTGGTATCGGATCGTCCCTTTTTGTCATATTGGTTCACATTGGTATCGGAAGAGCATCAGTATCAGCCTTTATTTGTGATCATCAGGTCATCATATTATATCGGTATTGGCAAGTATATGCCGGTCTAAGCAAAGATCTGACACATTGGTAAGGGGTTGAAACACGATGGCGGTTCATAAAATCTTGGGGCATGTGGAATTTGGAGTTGCCTATAGTGCACCTTACAGGAACAGTCAGCAGTCATCAGCAAACATGCAGAAATTTGATATCGGGTTCAGATCGGAAATGAACCAGGAAATGTAGTTCTGATATTTTTCTCTAAGTCATGCTCAGTTTCATGGTAATGATAATTATTAAGGCCGGGACTTTAGCGCGTTAATTGAGACTAATTAATTACAGAAAATATAGCGCGTTATAAAAAATAACGCATTTATTCGCACCTTTTCTTTATCCACCATTGGAACGGAACGTTTGTCACTGATGGCCCATTCACACCATTGAAGTGGAACGTTTCTCACTGTATCACCGTTTCACACCTACCCAATATGCTAACGCACACGGAAGCGGCAGTCCACCCGGAGTCACGACATTGAGGAGTCAGAAACTGAGCGCTTGAGCGCTGTTCAAATGGCCTGAATAGGGACAAACTGCAGTTGAAGTCAACGTAGAAGAATCGCCATTGGTCTACTAGCTCTATGGAGAAAACGTAACTCAGTCTATACTCTAAAGCTCCGTCCGCCTCCGCCTCCTCGTCCTCTTCCCCCGCAGCAAAAACAAAACAAAACAACTCACAACATGAACGACAAACCAGATGAGCAAGCATTACTCGGCCCCGTTGATGGCAAATTTAGATTTAAGCAAAGAACGGATGGAAGCGTGGACAAAAAGGCAGTTTATGCAACAAAGAATGTGCATACCATCGCAGCAGTTCGAGCCTCAAATCACATCCAACATGTTGGAGCTAGTGTATTTACTGTCCCCGTTTCGTAGAAATCTATGTAGAAGAGCCACCATTGGACTAACCCCGTGAAGAGAAGGGAGCTTGGGTAAGTCTTTCTGCATTCTGGCTAGTACCAGAGCGACGTTGAGGTGTCCGACATTCAATGGCTTGAATAGGGACAAACTGGAGTTGGCGACCCGGCGCTCATCAGTGCAGCTGGAGTCGAGTTCATATTGGCTGTAGCCGTGTGTGTGTGTGTGTGTGTGTGTGTGTGTGTGTGTGTGTGTGTGTGTGTGTGTGTGTGTGTGTGTGTGTGTGTGTGTGGCCTAGTTCAGAGTAGTTCACTTCACTGTGTTTATCTGACGCTAAATTGCATGATAATAATGACTGCTAAATGTACGCAAATGTATGCTCCAGAACAATCAGCGCTGTTTGTGTGGCACTGCCTTTCTTACCAGCTAGTCTTCCAAGTACCAGTATTTTATTTATTTTGCCCAGAGTCAATTATTGTACTGGACTGACTGAGAAATGCTAACGTTTGTACTTGAATTTGGTAAATAAGAAGAAGAAAAAAAGAAAAGAGGAAAGCTTTGGAATTGGGGAATCTTTTGAATCGAGAATTAAAAAAAAAATCTAGAAATCTAGTTTTTGGATCGAATCGTGACCCAGAAAATTGATACTGAATTGTATCGTGGGACACCCACAGATTCACAGGCCTAGTATTCAGTTCATTGCTTCACTCATTCAGTTCATTGCTTCACTCATAATATAATAATAAATAATAATAATAATATAAAATTCAGTTCAAAAATGTGCTTTCTCACTTTTCTCAGGTAAATAATAATATGCGATTAAAATGAGATTAATTGAGATTAATTAATTATTGAGCCTCTAATAATTAGATCAAAATTTTTAATCGAGTCCCACCCCTACTAATTATCGTTCATAATGCCAACAATGCTAAGTGATGCTAATAATGCTAATACTGCCAAGTAAGTAATGCTAATTATTAATGTTAATAATGCAAGTAATGCTAAGTATTGTCAATAATGCTAATGATAATGGTAAGTAATGCTAATGTCAGCAGTATCCGCAAACATCTATCAGTTCAGTGAAATGAACTGAAACAGTGTATCTCTACTTTCCAAAAGTAACAGTAACAAATATCACAAGCCATGGTTGAACTGTGGATTGAAAGGGGAATTCCAGGCTGCAGTAGATACGGAAACACACCCACTACACACATACAGTACGCACACACAAAGTTTTGCCATATTTCCTAGCAGTGCAGTGCAATTATCTATTTTTACGGCAGTCATTACTAAAGGCAAGGCACTGGGCTGCTATGTAACTACAACTACTCTCTCTCTCTCTCTCTCTCTCTCTCTCTCTCTCTCTCTCTCTCTCTCTCTCTCTCTCTCTCTCTCTCTCTCTCTCTCTCTCTCTCTCTCGGGGCCAAAGCGTGGGTTGAGGCTTGCTGTGAAGCTACATCAATTAAATGGCCATTTGTGTCCCTACATTGACCAGTATATTAAACACACCTCCTACTGGGCAAACGGACACACACACACACACACACACACACAACACACACACACACACACACACACCACACACACACACACACACACACACACACACACACACACACAGTGCATGTTTTAGCAGTCCGTCCTACCAGTGGCTGTTTACTGCGGCTACATCGGGACAGAGCAGGGGCGGATCTAGGCATGGGCATGGGGGGGGGGGGGGGGCAATGCCCCCCTAGATCCCCAGTCTGCCCCCACCAAACACGATGGCATGCAAAATAACCCAAGATATTTCAAATTAAAGTGCTTCTATTTAAAATGATGTGAAACGCTACTACTGCTACTAACTGAACTACAGCTGTGTCACCACTAAACCAACAGCATTTCACTTCATCATTGTGTCATGTTCTAGGGTTAACATGGCAAAGGGAGTCCACACACAAGGCAAAGGTTTAAATATTTATTCTAAAAATCAAATAAATTAAGCACTAAACAAAATAAACAAGTATGAGATGTGATAACGTCAGTAATCAGTCATGTATGCAGTGTGTGGATGTATGGAGTGTGCTGTGTGCAAGTGTTGTAAAAGTGTGAAACTACAAACAAAGGAAGGGCAGACAGCTAGCTAGAGAGCATGTAGGAGAGTGCTTTATACACTCCAAGCCACAGGTGTACCCTGTTGGCCTGACGGCCTGCCCCGCTCCGCCCCAATCACCCAGACTGCTGGCTAGCCTACAGTGAGGCAGAGAGGGCAGGGCCGTCACAATTGAAAACAGAAAACTCTCTGAGTCAGACCTTTAGCTTTGTGCATGCTGCGTGTCTGTTGCAACTTCAACAACAACTGATGTTATTATTGATGCTTATACTTGCCTAATAAAAGTCCCGTAACCGAAAATGGTATGGGTGCGACCATAGCATTTTCTCCCCCCCCCCCCCCCCCCCCCCCCCCATGCGAAATGTTACATCCGCCCCTGGGACAGAGAGGATACAAGGTAAAGACCACACCTGTGTGTCTGTGTGTGCGTGTATTTGTGTGTCTGTGTGTGTGCGTGCATGTGTGTGTGCGTGTACGCCGCGCTGGTGACAGGTGAACTGCACAGTGTGGTTTTAATTTTAATGATGAACTCAGTGGAGTAGAGATGGCTGTAATTTGCTGTGGCCTTCCTCAGTGACCCAGAATAATGGACTCAAAATGAGCTGCAAATGAAAAACTGGCTACTTTCTAAACACTAGACACTCGCTCACGCACACACACGCGCAGGCGCGTGCATGTATACCAGTAGATCATTGTGTGTGTGTGTGTGTGTGTGTGTGTGTGTGTGTGTGTGTGGTGTGTGTGTGTGTGTGTGTGTGTGTGTGTGTGTGTGTGTGTGTGTGTGTGTGTGTGTGTGTGTGTGTGTGTGTGTGTGTGTGTGTGTGTGTGTGTGTCTAAAGAACAACAGACAGCCAAGACACTTCCCACTTTTGTGTGCAGACTGAAGTCCCTCCTTTTTTTAACAACGTTTCTCCCAGGCAAATGCATTCCATGCACTCAAACGCACACACACACACACACGCGCACACACACACACACACACACACACACACACACACACACACACACACACACGCACACGCACACGCACACGCACACACACACACACATTTTAATGGATTCACTAATTCATTAATTAAAAAATAGGGATAATTTAGGAAAGAACTTCCGAAGGAGAAACAGCAATTTGTTGATGCTATGAAGACACAGTGGTGTATAGAGGCAGGGTTATATAGATACAATAATGGACACGGTTCAGTATAATAGGAAGTGTGTTCTTTAGACTAGTTGTCAGAATAATGGGCCTCATGCATGCGCCAGCCGTCCCGAAGGAGGAAATTTGTTCTTATAGTACCAGTTAAGGCGTTTTAAGGACATTTTGGGATGCTTCTCAATGTTTTCTGTGATTCGCATGAGGTCAGCCTGCAGGTTCCTATAGGCTGATTATCTATGCCAGGGGTCAGCAACCTGCGGCTCAGGAGCCACATGCGGCTCCAGAACACAGCCCTGATGGCTCCCTGGCTGTAGCATTATTACATACACACACTGGGGTGATCCGCATCAACAGAATATAAACATTTCAGTCACTGACAGCAGCCAAAACGCGTTGCGCTGTCTGACAGTTGCCAGTTAAAGTAGCACTTGTTGGCCATGCCAAAAAAAAAAAGCCCAGCAGTTATCAGAGGTGGAGCTTTCAATCTGAACGACCCATTTTCAACAGTTTACTATGTCATTAATATACCTGAGAGATGTTGTGTGGACTAGAAATGGGGTTCTGGGAAAAAAAAAAAAAAAAAAAACTTTTTTTTTTTCCAGAAAGTTTTCTTTTCGGACCTTTCTTTCTGAGAGTGTACAAATGGAACCAAATGGACCCGTCAGGGTCCATTTGGTTCACATTTGTACACTCTCAGGAAAAAAAAGGGTGGAATTCACCATTAAGCACTTATTAGGCTTTCATTTTTGCGTCTCCAGACAGATTTTGAATTTAATTTTTGGTCGAAAATGGCTCTTTCAACATCTTGGGTTGCCGACCCCTGATCTATGCTTTTAGCAACGTCCAGTTGTCACTCTTCCTTCAACTTACGTTGAAGAAGCGCCATTGGGCTGGCCCCACAAAGTGAACAGAGTTTGCATAATTTCTAAGGTGCTGAGAGGATACAAATGTGAACCATTTGTATCCTGTGGTTCCATTTGTACCCTCTCAGAAAAAAAAGGCGTCTGAAAGAAAAGTCATTAACATGGTGAAATACATCTTGATGATGTCATCAGTTGTATTTCACCATGTTAATGATTTTTTCAAACCTTCATTTTTTTTAGGAAATACAGAATTGGGGAGAATTTTTTTATCATGTCCATACAGCATCTCAAAGGTATATTAATGACATATTAAAATGTTGGGTGGAGTTCCCCTTCAAGAAATACTGCGCCCCTTTTACATTTTTATTTTATTTTATGTTTTTTTAAGATCAATTAATCAATGGAATGTCTCACTCACTTACATACTTACTTACTTACTTAGTTTTTGTGAGTGGTCATGGTAATGCTTATTAACTCCTGATTTGCCATTGAAATAGATCTACGTCTCCCGTTATCATTATGAAATATAGTTATGACCGATGCCTCTTACGTTGAGCTACGTCTCTCTACGTTACTTACCGGCGCCGGTTTGATACGATCCCCATGCTAACAGCAGCGTGCAGCGACCGCATATTCCATTGACGGACCATAATAAGGGACGGACCAACCCGGAAACCGGAAGTGTGTGTCCGCCAACTAACTTGTCCGTCGGGAAACATGGACCGGAATATGAAATATGACTTTTAGATGAAAATCGCAGGCACTGGCTACCTCAAAAAATATGAAAAAGGGCTGGCACTGGGAGTGTTAAGCTTGCATTGGTTTGCGATCTAGCATGCTATGTACAGAGACACACTAATCTTGAATGTGGCTGGATAGGAGCAGCAGTGTAATTACAGTTGAATTAAACTATCAAATTGAGCAAGAGAGTCAGAGCTGGGGCTGACATATTTAACCTGCATTAAAACGTTTTTCCCATTAGAGGCAGCATCGTGGTACGTTGAAGAGTGAAATCCAATGAAGATAGAATGTGATTTTACAATACAGTAGAAGGCCAGGGGTTTCTGGGAGAAGTGCGTTTTGCAGCCATGTTTTAACTCATGCCTGGGCATTATGCGGCCCGGGGGGCCAAATGCGGCCCTTTGGCTGACTCTGACCGGCCCGGGGACCACCAGTGGTCCTTGAGAGAGTTCCAAGTTAAATATGGAAAGTTGGTTAAGCAGATGTAACTCTTTGAGAGCGTAAAAATGACACTCTCAAGAGTTAAAATATTCATCATCTGAATTAGCCCAAAGTCTACACATTCAATCAGAGAATGTAAGAGAATGGTCATTTTTGTTATCCTGTTTTGTTTTCCCAAAATCCAGCCTGGAATTGTGGACAAAAACAAAATAAATCTTGAAGAAATTTTGAGATCTGTGGGGCTAAAATGTCATCAAATGGCGGTCCTCTGTGGCTCAAATACTGAATAAATTGAGGGCCCTGGTGGCATAATGGTTGGTCTTACTCTTACTTTTATCTTGCTATTGAAATTAATATTACGCAGACTTTAGTTCGTTAGCCTTTAGTCTTGGCCCTTCACAATATTTTATGTATCTCATTTGGCCCCTTGGGAAAAATAATTGCCCACCTGTTTTAACTAATGTAGTAGCTAAAACACTGTTTCACAAGCCTGTGTACAGGAGCTTTGTGAGGGAAAAAAATTAACCATCAATCAGCAACATTCAAACAATCAATATGTTTTTGCAAATTCCCTTTCATAGTGTGTGTGAGTGTGTGAGTGTATGTGTGTGTGTGTCTGTCATTTTTATGATTCCATCCTACCAGTTCATTAAGTATGCCTGGTTTGCCTGGTGGGTGGTGATGGGTGGAGATCCACCTGAACTGAAGCCACGCCCACAGCTTTAGTTGCATGATAAAGTTTTTTTTCATTAGGCACATTTGACTGGAAAGGTTCAGCCCCCAGGAAGAAACCCTAAATACAAAGGGAAGACACATAAAAAACACACCAAGGGGTCTATTTACATACTGTCACCTCTTAAACATGTACAAAATTGGAAAAAAAATGCAAAAATCACAGCACTTCCTCTTTAAGACCATAGACGTTGGGCATACAAAATGGAAACATACGTAGCTATTACACTCCATTTTCAAGATGATACTATAGGCATTTAACTTTGCTTCAACCTCCTGCTATATCATCTTTCTTTTGCTAAATGCAAAGTGCCTTGAATCGCCTTCTCGTTGAACCGTGTTATATACAAACACTTGCCTTGCCTTGGATTCTAACAGGGGCGGATTGGCACATATTTTCCCACCGGGACAATTTTGCCTTTGCCAGGCCACCTGGTTAACCAGATGTAACTCTTTGAGAGCGTAAAAATGAAACCAAATGGACCCTTGCGGGTCCATTTGGTTTCATTTTTACACCCTCAAGAGTTAAAATATTCATCATGTGAATTAGCCCCCCTTAGTCTACACAACTAGAGAATGTAGAAGATTAATGGTCATTTATGATCTGTATGTTCCAGGCGAGCGTCTAGCGCATTCTAGTGCATTTTGGAAGTGCCACTAGTGCATTTTGGATCTTGTCCAGCAGGCCACTAGGTGGCGCAGGCCACCGGGAAAACTCCCTGTAATGGATTGCATTTTTATAGCGCTTTTCCAAGTGCTCAAAGCGCTTTACAATGGTCCATTCATTCATACATTGGGAACTCCAAATGGCCAATCCGCCCCTGGATTCTAATGTGACACGAGATTGCATGCATTTCTGAGTCAATGCCGAACGTACGCACCGAAGGCCCAGAGATGACAAAACCAAACAAACAAACAAACAAAAAAAAGTCCAGCTAAACTGTTATTCTCTGCAGCATCGATGATTTATGAAAACAATCAAGTTTTCACCTCAGAGAATAACAACATAGAGGCCTCCACTTCTGACAGATGTGTAGGATGAGAAATAAATCTGCTCCTCTGACTGTGAAATCAAGACTGGGACGATGCAAACAAAACATGTCTGCAGAATCGCTAGCCTATAGTGCAGGGGCGGATCTAGGCATGGGCATGGGGGGCGGGGGATGCCCAGTCTGCCCCACCAAACGCGATGGCATGGAAAACAACCCAGGATATTTCAAATTGCTTATATTTAAAATGGTTTGAAACACTACTACTGCTACTGACTAACTACACTTGTGTCACCACTAAACCAACAGCATTTCATCATTGAAAACAGAAAACTCTCTGAGTCAGACCTTTAGCTTTATGCATGCTGCGTGTCTGTTGCAACTTCAACAACAACTGATGTTATTATTGATGCTCTACTTGCCTAATAAATGTCCTGTAACTGAAATTGGTATGGGTGCGACACTGAGGCTTCATCGCCGGGTGCGGCGATGAAGCCGCACCCATACCACCCCCCCATTGGGAAATGCTACATCCGCCCCTGCTATAGTGTTTTTTTTATGAGCGAAGGGAACGTATCCATGCGGCAGTCATAGACCAGACAAAACGTACTCGCAACATTTCATCCAGTATATGCTGAGATGCCACTCGAAGCATCAATCACACACACACAGAAGCACACGCACACACACCACACACACACACACACACACACACACACACACACACACACACAAACACGAGTACGTCCTCACAGCATGGCTTCACTGAGCATAACACATGCGCACTCACGTCCCTGCAAACACACACACCCGACAATTCATGGCACACATATGCTTACATGCACACGCACGCACGCACGCACGCACACACACACACACGCGCGCGCACACACACACACACACACACACACACACACACACACACACACACACACACACACACACGCATGCACTTATGAGACTGTAAAACGGCACTAGTATTTGGGACCATGTTTACTAAGATCAGGTCACTTGAACGGAGGAGAGTCAGGGGAAATAGCGATATAGCAGCACAAGAGAGAACACTTTTTTAAATAGTGCCACATAGTTGTGTGAGCCTTCAGTACATGAAGGCTCGGCCCAAATAATACTCGGACCAGCCGAAAGGTTGCGGCATTGAGGGGTCAGAAAACTGAGTTCCCGGGAGGGCTGTTGCAGCTTGAAAGAGGGACAAAAGAGGGACATTTAGCGGGTCCATTTGGTTCATATTTGTACATTCTCAGGAGAAAAAGGTACCTTTTTTTTTTACACATAAAAAAAGCTCCTGAAAGAAAAATCATTAACATGGAGAAAAATGATGTCTATTCTCAGGGGCCGAGTATTATTTGGGCCGAGCCTTCCTGTTACCCTGGTGAGTAATGCTTGTCATGTGATTTGTCATGTGAGAGAGAGAGAGAGAGAGAGAGAGAGAGAGAGAGAGAGAGAGAGAGAGAGAGTATTGTTTCGTAGTCATCAATCGTCCGTAACATACTTTTGAATAAAAGAAATCTCAATAAAATCTGCAGCCTATATGAGAACCTTTACATACAAACAAAAACTACTGTACAACATGACATCAGGGGCGGATGTAACATTTCCCAATCGGGGGGGCAGGAGAAAATGGTATGAGGGTGGCTTCATTGCCTGAGGCACGAAGTGACACGGGTGATGAAGCCGCACCCATACCATTTTCGGTTATAGGACTTACAGTATATAAGACAAGTAAGCATCAGTAATAACATCAATTGTTGTTGAAGTTACGACAGACACGCAGCATGCATAAAGCTAAAGGTCTGACTCAGAGAGTTTTCTGTTTTCAATGATGAAATGCTGTTGGTTTAGTGGTAGCCTCGACACCAGGCTTTCATTTTCGTTCGCCTTGCGCGAAAACGGAAAGCCTGGACTAACGCACGCTCTAAATAATGTGATGTAGAACAGCAGTGGACGGGCGCGGGAGGGGCCGGAGATGACGACACGTTAGTGAGATCAAATCAGAGCGCAGCACTTCCGCCGTGTGGATCCCACGACACCCCCGCCCCCCAAGGCCAAAATCATTGAGGGCTAGACCAGGCTAGTTTAGTGGTGACACAGCTGTAGTTAGTTAGTAGCAGTAGTAGTGTTTCAAATCATTTTAAATATAAGCACTTTAATTTGAAATATCTTGGGTTGTTTTGCATGCCATCATGTTTGGTGGGGCAGTCTGGGCATTTAGGGCGGGGGCATTGGCCCCCCATACCCATGCCTAGATCCGCTCCTGCATGACATAACGATATCATCCGATCCAGATCTGTTCACATAGCAGTTGTATAACGCAGACCCCTGGTGATGCAAGCTTACTCCATAGTGTCTTTGGAAGTCATGAACACCCACCTATATTATTTCCTCCTATTGATGCCTTCCAGACAATCAGGAAAGAGGCTGCTGGCACTAAAATATGGCGCCGGAGCTCGTGAATTAATTATCGGCATTTTGGAGCTTAATTAATTATAGTCAGCGGGGGAGATTTTGATCTTGTGGGTTAGACGCTTCACCCTGCTGGTGGATGGTGATGGGAGCCGACCGAATCAACACACACAGCGGGAGGGAAGCCAGTAGATAAGCAGGGAGTTAGTGATGGCTATGCTCTCCATTTCACCCCATGTGAACTAGCTGGTCCAATACTATAATTATAACAATAATAATAATCTGGCAAACTAACAGGCCAGAACATGAAATCTGGTTGGTACCGTAGCGATGCATCAAATGCGGAAGTATTTCCTCCATGAACGCACCCGAAGCAAGGGGTCATGGGAAGGGAAAGGATTCATGAACGAGCGCTGTTGAGAACGAGCAAAGAAAAAAAACAACTAAACAGCATCAAAAAGCGATGAAGCCGCCCCCATACCATTTTCGGTTACAGGACTTTTATTAGGCAAGTAAAACACCAATAATAACATCAGTTGTTGTTGAAGTTGCAACAGACACACAGCGTAGTTATAGCAGTAGTAGTGTTTCAAGTGATTTTAAATATAAGCATCGCCCCTGAGTTAAATACATGGAAAAAGTTGACGTTTTAACTTCTATCAACTTTGATTCATGTGACCTTGGCTCCTCCGGCGGTGCCTCCTACCTGGTAATGTCTCGGCAGTCAGTGGGGGGAATTATAGAGATGGGAAATAATTGAGTCTTAACTAACTTTTGGCGGAAAGCTTTATTAGCATACTTAGCATTACGTAGCATTATTTAGCATTGTTAGCATGACTTGGCATTATTAACACTATTGACAATACTTAGCCTTAGCATTACTTAGCATTGCCATTAGCATTACTTAGCATTAGCATTGCTTAGCATTAATTACTTAGCATTATTAGCATCACCTAGCGGTATTAGCATTATTAGCATGACTTAGCATTATTAACATTATTGACAATACTTAGCATTAGCATTACCTACTTAGCATTAGTAGTATCAATTAGCAGTGTTAGCGTTACTTAGCATTAATAACAGTACTTAGCATAAGCATTACTTCATTATTAGCATTACCTAGCATCGTCAGCATTACTTTAGTTATGGAAAAATATCAGCCCCACAAGCTCATAGCGCCACTCCGTGGCGCGCTATGAGCTTGTGGGTCTGATATTTTTGAAAATGGCAAAGACGTGGAGCAAATCTTGGAATTGTTTTTTCAGCTCTGAATGGCTTAAAGGTGGTTTTGTCATTATCCAAAAGGCAATTACAATCCAGCGTAATTATGGCAACAACAATGTGCAATAACTATATGTCAGCTCATTACGAGTAATAATCAAATTCGCATCAGTGTCACTCTCTCAAATGCCAACGGCAGGAGCCAGGCAAGAAACTGTCGCAGTGTTACTTGACTAGCTGACGTGACTCGAGTTTTACGCCAGGATCAGGTGTACACATAGTTTTGTGTTTCACAACTTTGTCCGACATCCTAAGGCCTAGATTTTTGTCACCGCTAAACCCCTTATCCCTTAACTTCTTTGCCTTTTTAAACTATTAAAAAAACAACATTTTGAATAGTTAAAATGGCCAGTCTGCAAGCTCACAACGTCAATAGATTGGCATGTTGAACTATTCCAAAAAGTGTATCGAAATATAAAAAAGTATAGCCTAAGGCAGGGGTTCTCAACGTTTTTGACACCAGGGACCACCATTTATTCAGCATTTGAGCCACGGACCAACATTTGAGGACATTTTAGCCCCAAAGACCTAAAAGTAAAGAATTATTTTGTCCACAATTCCAGGCTGGATTTGGGGAAACAAAACTGGCAAATTAACATACAGATAAAAATGACCATTAATCTTCTAGTTGTGTAGACATGGGCTCATTAAGATGATGAACTTTAACTCTTGAGAGTGTAAAAATGAAACCAAATGGACCCGCAAGGGTCCATTTGGTTTCATTTTTACATCTGGTTAACCAACTTAGCTGGGGACCACCTGGAACCCTCTCAGGGACCACTGGTGGTCCCCGGACCACCTGTTGAAAACCCCTGGCTTAAGGGGTTTGGGATACAGGGTTTAGGCCTAGACTTTCGTCACCGCTAAACCCCATAATAACATCAGATGCTGTTGAAGTTGCAACAGACACGCAGCATGCATAAAGCTAAAGGTCTGACTCAGAGAGTTTTCTGTTTTCAATGATGAAATGCTGTTGCGGTGCCACAGCTGTAGCAGTAGTAGTGTTTCAAATCATTTTAAATATAAGCACCTTGATTTGAAATATCTTGGGTTGTTTTGCATGCCATCATGTTTGGTGGGGCAGACTGGGCATTTAGGGGGGCATTGCCTGCCCATGCCTAGATCTGCTCCTGCATGACATAACGATATCCTTTCCTCCTATTGATGCCTTCCAGACAATCAGGAAAGAGGATGCTGGCACTAAAATATGGAGGTAGCTAGCATAACACGACAAAACGTCTCCCACTCCCCCCTTAACTCTGACAGTGCACTGTGCACAGATGGAACCAAACGGACCCGATAGAGTCCCGTTTGGTTTACGTTCAGAAGTTTGTCGTGTTATGCTAGCTACTGTAGCTACACTTCTGGCCGCGGGCGTTGACACGGGGGACCAGGGGGACAGTTGTAGGGGGGCCCGAAGCCAGGGGGGCCCACTAAAAGCTTGGATTAATAAGGTTTTATTTGTATTGATTATTATAAAAATATATTTGAATCACTTTATTACCTGAATAAACCGAATGAGTGGCGCAACAAAACATAATAATGAGTTTTGGATTTCAAGGACTTAATACATGACTTTGCTAGCAAGAAGACCCGTCGGTGGGCATTGTAATAATGTCCCTTTCTGAGTGTGACAGTCCCTCATTTCCAGGACTTTTAAAGTGTCCCACAAATTGAGACTCCCACATTGTGACTGGCACTAGTGTTCAAAATACCCTCATACTTTGTAGCCTCATCAGACAGATTCTCTGTTTAGTCCAGTTCCTTATGTAATTTTGTAGGATGAAGACGAAGATTTTTAAAACTATATATTTTTGGAAACCTTACGGCCTACTGAATCAGAAAATGTTTGATTCCATTTTTTTCAAGGTCATTATAGCAGCCATCTTGGATCTTTAAAAATGGCTACTTTTAATAACGAATTTCTCATTATCTTGCCTCCAAGATGACCTAAAATCATGATTGCAGTGGTTAAATCTACATTTTTGAGGGCAAGGAATACAATGGAAATGGTTTTCATTGTAAATGAGGGATGTATGGTTAGGAATTTTGCATTTATACATGACTAAATGGTATTATTCTGGTAATCTGGGCACATAATGCAATATCTCATAAACATTTCTCAAATCTATCAAAAGACAAAAACGTATAGTATAGTAAGTGATTTGGGTGATTTGGAAAACCCTCCAGTCCCCCCCAAGTAGCAAGATGTGCACATGCACACACTCTACAGTGAGGAGGAGTGCAACAGGCGAACATCATATACTGTACACCAAGGCCGGTCCTCACTCAATCCGGATTGAGTGGGGCCCCTCTCATCCTGAATGGACAAAAAGCTTTTATCCCAAAGCTCAAACTGAAACTAGGGTTTTATGACCACAGGGGCTCACTGTGGGACCATATAAGCATCTCCTTATATGGTCACCACACTCTATAGTAGCGAGGATTAGCCAAAAAAGAAGAAAAAAACTAACAATATTTAAAAACTAACAATATTAAGTGAAATCACTTACTATACCTTTAATCAAGAACTGCACAGCTTTGACCCAGACCCAGAGAATGGGAAGAATGGAAGAACAGAGAAAGAATGTCTACACTGCTGCTGCTCGGTTTTGTCAAAAGGAAGCAGAGAGATTGACGAGAATGATCCTGAGATCCACATCCTAATCAAGACTCCCACCAACATCTTGATTATTGCGCTTTCAGCCAGAAAAAAGAGCAATACCAACAGGACAAGCAAAAGCTGCAGCGGAGGACATGGCAGATGGAAAACAACCTGTGGATAAAGATTGCATAAGATCTTAGATGGTTGCTACATGAAGGACTTTGGGTCTTTCCATGCAGGCCTACATCTCTTCATGTGCCTAAAACCACTGGCTCAACTCCAGTCTGCTCCTCTAACAAATACGTCCTTCTCACTGACAAGTGTGACATCTTAGCTTGCTGGGCAGAGTGAGATCTTGAACAGAGTCCTCAATTTCCAATTACCACAATACCTGAACTGCCATTCAAAGATGAACTGGCTGGCCACATCACCAGTGCAGACAGTGAAAGCACTCCAACAGGCTACTTCTGGAAAGGCACCAGGATGTGATTGGTTGCCTGCAAACATCTATAAGAATGGAGGCACCTCTACCAGGAGGAGAAGAAGATCCCTCAAGGATCCCAACAAGGATGAATATATGCATGTTTACAAGAGGAAAGGGAGAGGGCATCCTACAATAACCATCATGGTATAGCCCACCTGAACATCATAGGAAAAAAAATAGCAAGAATCAATATAACCCGGCTCATCAGCCATGTAGCTGAGAATGTTGTCCCTGGGTTTATTGGGATAAATGTGGTTTTCACACAGGCAGAGGTACTTGACACATTATCTTTGCCATCAAGACAAGTGCAGAGAGCAGAACAAGGTCTCTATGGAGTTTGTCTACCTCAATAAGAGGGCCTATGGTAAATTCTGGGCAAGCTTGGCTGTCAAGGTAAATTGAACTTTCTCATAGTGTAATTCATGATGGAAAGTCAGATAGAGTCTGAGGCACTACCAGACAGGAATGGAGTGAAGCTACTGATGCATCTTGTATCTAATCCCTGGCATTTGAACAGATATTTTGTCAGCCTTCAATACAGCTACATGATATTGCCTTGTTCATTAACATACTGTATACTGTAAGTCTGGCTCTGTAGATGAACAGGTGACTGCATTCCCATCATCGAGAGACCATCCATCCAGCAAAAAAGTGAATTTGTCATTGACCAACCTGTTAAGTTTTGTGGAAATACCCCTCAGTTATAGGCTAATGGGGACCAGTATTGTGGCAGACATATTTACAATATAAACAAACAAATACATAAATAAATAAATAAATAATACCGGTGTCTCCATATAGCTAGTTGTGATTCTTTTGGATAATACAATGTAAATTATGTCATGGACAACCTTTGATTTTATGGCAAATGGAGGTATCCAATGATGCAGTTTGCGCCCTGGGTAACGGGATTTGACAAAAATGTCTCTTTTTCATTTGCAGACATTTATCAATCAATATGCAAACTCAATTCAACAAACTCAAGTCAACAATTCTTGTACAAATCATGATAAATCACCATTTTGGGTAGCCACCAATACACAATAAGGGTCCAGAAGCACCCTATAATAAAAAATATGTACCGGTATTCCATTGAGACTCTCATGCAGTAACTATGAAATAGACACCAAGTTTATGTTTCTAGATCATCTGGTTCAGAAGTTCAACCTAAACCATGGGGGCTAATATTGGATATTGGATTTCATGGAAACTTGCAATACAAAAAATGTTCTTATTCATATCATTAATCAACCTGTGATGTTTCGTGGAAATATCAAAAGTAAAAAAAACACCCGCACATTGTCTCCAACTTTCATAAGGGAGCAGCAACGTTGCGGCCTATGTGGCCATCATCAGGCTAAAAAATATATATATATATATATACCGTCTGATGATGGCCGCATAGGCCGAAATTAAAGGCCTTATTAAAGTTCACTGCCATTGGAGTCAGTGTGCAGGTGTTTTTTCATTTGGATGTTGGGATTTTCTATCCTCTCCTACACACCTGTCACAGTAGGTGTGCAACTGTGCATAGGTCTTTTTCCTAGTGTTGTTTCGTGGAAATATGCTTAGTTTAAAAATTTTCCTATTTGTTTTTTCCTAGTCATTTTTGGCATTTAAAGTTGTTTAAAAACAAGAGATTTTTAATTGGTGGTTTTTTGCCAAATGCTTTAAAATTAGTCTAATTACTATAAATGTAAAGGATATAATTGCCACAATTGTTTAATTTTTCAGAATTCTATCTTACCTATAGGAAAAAGGTATCTTACCTTTAGGAAAAAAAATAGCCTTTAGTAAATCTAAATTTCTGGGCACCCTTTCTGAGATGGTGAGAGACACCACCCTGAAGAGTATGTTTGCCAAATGTAGTGCTTTTTTTCCCACTTCTTAACGATTAGAACTATGTTATGATGATAATTCTCCCTACTATACCTAAAGGGCCATGCAAGGTGCACCCCATTGGGCAATTACCAAACCCCAACCACTCCTAAGTGGATTGATCTACCCCAACTGTGAGTCCAAAAAGTGGAGTCTGAATCAGCAAAGATTGATTTTCTACAATAAGCTCAACATTAACAACATAACAGATAAAGAAACTTTCCCATATACCTGGATTCATCTGAGATGTTTTCGGCACCATAGGATTTTTCACGTTTTTCATGGTTTGAAAAAACGCTAACCTAAGAGTTGAGCTATGACTAAAACCATTCATCAAGATATTTTAGGGACCTTTAGGCCTATATTACCTTGAAATGAAGAATGCCATTTTTTATTTGTTATTTTTCCATGTTTTGTTTCGTTTTATGACACAAAATATGATAAAAATGGAAAATACACACTTGTGCATCTTTCATTTACAATGTAATCGACTCCTTTGGATTCCTTGCCCCCAAAAATGTAGATTTAACCACTGCAATCCTGATTTTAGGCCATCTAAGAGGCCAGATATTGAGAAATTCGTTTTTGAGAGTAGCCATTTTTAAAGATCCAAGATGGCTGCCATAACAACCTCGAAAAAAATGGAATCAAACATTTTCTGATTCCTTAGGCTATAAGGTTTCCAAAAATATATAGTTTTAAAAATCTTCGTCTTCATCCTACAAACTCATGTGGATGAACATAGTGCCTGGACTAATTGTTTGTTTTCCTGTTGTAGTTGTGTTTTAAAAAATAATAATACTATATTTCCACACATTGTATATAACGTGTCCCCCCCGCACCTCCAGGAAGGGGGGCCCATGTCAAAAAGCTGTGCAGGGGGCCCAGAATTGCCCCTGCTTCTGGCTTGCCTTCGCTTTGACAATGAAGAAGCTGTTCACTTGTCTGTACTTTTATAGCGACGCCTTCATCTTGGCAGCGGTGTAGTATGGGGACGGATTCGCCACCAGATATATAACCAAACTTGAGTTCCGGCTAATGGTATGGGGCCGGCTTCATCGCCTGTGTCACTTCGCGCCACAATTGTAGTTAGAAGCAGTAGTAGTGTTTCAAATCATTTGAATTATAAGCACTTGAATTTGAAATATCTCTGAAATTTGCGTGTTTGCAATTGCATGCATAACTTGCCAGGAATGCATGTCCAACAAGAACACAAGAGTTTAAGAGTTAAAGCTTGTCTTATATAATTATTCTAAACAGCTCCAGTGTGCTCCACTGTTTGTATGTAATTTACACCTTAGGTGGTAGAAGAAATTAATTGCAATTTTGATTTGCAGTTTGTATAATGGGTGCAAAAAAAAAAAAAAAAAAAAAAACATCCAAGATAAAGGCATGACAACGATTCAAAGCAGCAGCATCCCTGGTAGTCCAGCTGTGCAGGGGAACTATGATAGTCATACTTTGATTTACTAAAGGGGATGTTGATGCCGAGCTTGGGAGACCTTGGCAGGGGTGTTTTTGCCATTAGCCAGACTAGGCAGTTGCCTCTAGGCCGCCATCGGGGGGGGGGGGGGGGGGGGGGGGGGGTGGGGCATGCTTTAAAACAGGGGTTTTCAACCTTTTGACACCAGGGGACCACCGTTTATTCAGCATTTGAGCCACGGACCACCATTCCATGACATTTTAGCCCCAAAGACCTAAAACTAAAGAATTATTTTGGTTTTGTTCACAATTCCTGGCTGGATTTTGCAAACCAAACAGTGTAGACTTAAATAGTGCTAATTCAGATGAATATTTTAACTCTTGAGAGTGTGAAATTAAGCCCAATTGACCCGCAAGGGTCCATTTGGTTTAATTTTTACATTCTCAAGAGTTACATCTGGTTAACCAACTTTCCATCATTTAGCCTGGGGACCACCTGGAACCCTCTCAAGGACCACTGGTGGTCCCCGGACCACTGTTGAAAACCCCTGCTTTAAAAGGATACCAGGCTAATAAGCCTAAGGAATCTTTGTAAATAAAAACTCCATGAATGTATCCATTATACCGTCAATAAAACCCAATAGAAGATAAGCTGACCTGTTTTTGTCCCATTTTAAACATTTGAATATGTCATTAATATACCTTATAGACAGGGGTGCACATAACTATTTTGGTCCAGTACTCAGAGGAGCACCTGGGGATGTTACTTGGTGCTCCCAAAATGCGGCGACCCGCATCGCCAGGCCCTGGGACCCCTTTTTGCCACTCCGTACAGCCTGATCAATGTACAGTATTACAGCACAGGGCAATAGTTTGGGCGTTGCAATAGTGGCTAGCCTAGTAGTAGTACTACTACCTGCATTCTACATCCATTAAAAATACTAGTAGTATTTTAGACTTAGTCAGAACTAGTTAGAATTATTTCATTTTCAAGGCTTTTTTTACTGGCCAGTCAGGCAGTCATTATGAGCCCCAGCTGTGTGGTGCTCAAAGGAGCTTTCCACCCCTGGATTGACAGCTCATTGTAGGATTTTTGGTGCTCCTGAGCACCGGAGCACCACTTATGTGCACCCTGCTTATAGATGTTGTGTGGACATAATTAAAAAAAGCTCCCCCAATTCTGTATTTCCTAAAAATGGAGGTCTGAAAAAAAAACATTAGCATGTTGGAATACATCTGATGACATCATCAAGATGTATTTCACCATGTTAATGATTTTTCTTTCTGAGAGGGTACAAATGGAACGAGAGAGAGAGAGAGAACCGAGAGAGAGAGATTTCCTCTTGAAAGTGATGTTTTATGGTTCACTCTGTACGCAGAAGGCTGGGACAAACAAATTAAAACATTATTATGTTTTCATTTCACACTTTTTTGTGGCCTGACAGAAGCCAGAGAGAGAGAGAGAGAGCGTAGTTAATTCCTTTCTCTCCTATACGTGTTCTCTCACTAGCTCTCACCCACAGTCATAAAGACAGTACGGATAATATAGTATATAGATAATATAGACATTAAGCGCACAGAGCCGTGCACTATACCCACTCACACCTTCTATTAACATAACGTACAACTGGACCCTCATCAGGGGCGGATGTAACATTTCCCAATGGGTGGGGGGCAGGAAAAAATGGTATGGGGGCGGTTTTCGGTTACAGGACTTTTATTAGGCAAGTAAAGCATCAATAATAACATCAGTTGTTGTTGAAGTTGCAACAGACACGCAGCATGCATAAAGCTAAAGGTCTGACTCAGAGAGTTTTCTGTTTTCAATGATGAAATGCTGTTGGTTTAGTGGTGACACAGCTGTAGTTAGCAGTGGTAGTAGTGTTTCAAATCATCTTAAATATAAGCACTTTATCTTATCTACAGTATAGATCTTGGGTTGCTTTTGCATGCCATCGTGTTTGGTGGGGCAGACTGGGCATTTAAGGGGGCATTGCCCGACCCCCATGCCGATGCCTAGATCCGCCCCTGACCCTCATACATGCATGCATGCACGCTCGCTCGCGCGCGCGCGAGCACACACACACCACACACACACACACACACACACACACACACACACACACACACACACACACACACACACACACACACACACACCACCACACACGCCTCTATGTGATGAGTGATTGATCGTTTATGTCTACAAGGGACACAGCACAAACAATTAGTTCACCTCCGATCATCTCGTTTGTAGACCCGAGGGAGGCCACCTCGCTCACACCACACACACACACAACACACACACACCACACACACACACACACACACACACACACCACACACACACACACACAGACACATCTCAGTCCTTGTCTTTCTTGTTGCATTTCATCTTTCCCTACCATTCTTTTCAATCACGAATATCTCACTTTTGGCTCCCCACCACCTCTCTCTCTCTCTCTCTCTCTCTCTCTCTCTCTCTCTCTCTCACACACACACGCACACACGCACACACGCACACACGCACATGCACACAGGCACGTGCGCTCCGTGCACCAATCAATCACCAGCAGCACCTCTGCCTTGACGCCTCTCTCTCTCTCTCTCTCTCTCTCTCTCTCTCTCTCTCTCTCTCTCTCTCTTCTCTCTCTCTCTCTCTCTCTCTCTCTCTCTCCACTGCTGTGTCCATTTTAACACTTTTAATTACGCAGAGTAGAAACCACCAAGCCGGAACGCCGAGTCACTACACCACCGGCAGCAGCAGAAGCAGGGTGGTTTTAATTATGTTTTAATTCTGGACAAAGGAGAAGACAAGTTACTTAAATGAGAGAGAGAGAGAGAGAGAGAGAGAGAGAAGAGAGAGAGAGAGAGAGAGAGAGAGTGAGAAGAGAGAAGTTGTGAGAGAGAGAGAGAGAGGAGAGGAGAGAGAGAGAGAGAGAGAGAAACTTTCAAATGACCTCCATAATCAATGGACAGCCAATAGCATAGTGGTTCCAAGCGGGGGCGGATCTAGGCATGGGCATGGTGACTTCCATTTCTTGGGAATACAGAATGGGGGAACTTTTTTATCATGAATGTTGAAAATAGGTGGAATTCCCCATTAAATGCTGCCAACTGGATTGCCTCGCATTCTAAGTGCACACCACTGTCTGGTTGGAGAGCCTCGCAGAAGCCTTTAGAATCTCGGTCAGAGACATCAACCACGTGCTACTAGTAGAGTAGAGATTTAGGGCTCGATTTTCTCTCCACGCGATGTCCCTAACGTTACCCGAAACCCGCAGTGAATTCCCTTATTGGTATTTTCGTCACCTTTCCTCTTCCCTTAGCCACTATTCTTTATGCCGACACCGTTATTTGTGACTGGAGGTGTGGTCATAGGCGTGTTTGTCGCGCAGTCCCTTAAGTTGCTAATTTCGTCAAATAGATTTGGGAACTAGATAACGCCATTTCAAAGCACCCGCTAACCCATATGAGAAGGCAGAGCCACGTGCGCACGGTGCGGGTGTCTGTGCGCCTTGGAGATGTCCACGACTCCACGTGGAAAGGCGCCAGTTCATTCATGTCCATACACTATATAATATAATTAAATACATTAATTAACTTGTGACGCAATGCTGTAAATTGCAAAAAAAAAAAGTCGTGATTTTTCGGCGAAAAAAGACATCTTTTTGATAATTCATTTATTGGTCAATTCTGGACCATTTTTTTACATTTTTTACATCGAGCAACATGTTAACTGTAGGGGGTTCGGTGGAAACGGTCCACCGAATCCCCAACAGTTACATTTTGCTCGATCCCGCATCGTAGAGAAGACCTACCCACATATTCTATACAGCATCTGAGAGAGTGGCGTTTGCCCGTCACGCTGCATTTTGAAATGTAAAAAATGGTCCAGAATTGACCGAGAAATGAATGATCAAAAAGACTTCTTTTTGCCGCGAATTCCGACTTTTTTTGCAATTTACTTCATAACATTTCGCAGACTTGGGATAAATGCACGCCACATACAGCAAATGGTAAGAATGCTAAGAAATGCTTGAGACTTGACCGAGCTATAATTGTTTGAAAATGAGAGCTCTAATCTTTGAGAATAGGCTACTCATGCATGTGTCTGTCCTAAGCCCGCAGAACAGGCTGCGTGCTTAGGAGGGTCAGGCTTAGCAGTACGGATAAGGGAAATAGATATGGGATGAATTAAAGGGAATGGCAAGACCAACACGGATTGGATGAAAGCTAAAAACGCCCAAACCACACCTATGCATAATGTAACGGGTATAGGAGGTGTTTAAGGGAGATGGCATGGTAACGAAATTACCAACTTTAGTGTGGGAACGCCTCTTCCCCAATGCTAAGTGCGTTAATTGCGTATAAGGGCCAATGTAACCAAAATCGAGCCCTTACTGTCATCAGATTAATCACAGCTTCAAAATTAATTTAATCATGCTTAATTACCATTCGATCTATATGTCCAACATATGCCAAGTTTTCCTGTACAGCATGGACATAGTTTGTCTGGAAATATTTGTTTGGCAATTGTTTGGAAATATGTTTTATTAAAATATCGTAAAATATCGTAAAAAAATCATATCGTGAACTCATATCGTGATATCGTGAGTTTTAGTGTATCGTTACATGCCTAGTAGACATGATGAATATTTTAACTCTTGAGAGTGTAAACATGTTTACGCTCAAAGAGTTACATCTGGCTAACCAACTTTCCATCATTTAGCCTGGGGATCACCTGGAATCCTCTTTGATGTGGCTCTTTACAGTAGGCTAACACAGTGAAAATGTGGCTCTTAGTCTGTGACTGGTTGGCCACCCCTGCTGTACAGGATTTGAACATTTAAAAAAAGAAACAGAATCTGGAGGGAAAAAAAGACCTGTCTGTCGTTTAAATATTCATTAAAATAGGTGATCTACAAGCCCTCATCCCTTAAGCTACGTATACTCTATGGCTCTGGCTCTATAGCTACCTGTATACTGTATGTCTCAGTAAAACTGTGCTCTAGCCATTTCCCTCTTCTTTTTTTTTATCGGTGAGAAAATGATCAGCGGGTTGAGTTCATTGCGTTTAAATTTTTAATCAGAATAATCAACACAATTATTTTAATCCTATTAAGTCGTTCCCCCACACACAAATCAAGTTAACTCACTCACAAAAATAAACGAGAAACAGTATTCCCACCCAGCAAACAGATAAAGTAGCGAATATTCAGTAAATATTCTGCCCCATTTATGCCCCAAATAGGCCGAAAATATCCACCCCACCGTCTCGCAGAGTAGTACATGTATGCAATTATCAAATTAAAAACCCTGCCTCCTACAGATACAATAATAGCGCGCCTGCATTATACAATATTTCTGTACCTGCGGCATACGTCGACTATGGCAGTGGTTTTCAACCAGTGGTCCGGGGACCACCAGTGCTCTTTGAGAGAGGGTTCCAAGTGGTCTCCAGGCTAAATGATGGAAGGTTGGTTAACCAGCTATACTGTACCTCTTTGAGAGTGTAAACATGTTTATGTTCCCAAAGAGTTAAAATATGCATCATGTGAATTATTAAGTCTACACAACTAGAGAATGTAGAAGATTAACTCTCCCAGTGCAGCCTTTTTCATATTTTTGGAGGTAGCAGTGCCAGCGTTTTTCATCAAAAAGTCATATTTCATATTTCGGTCCATGTTTCCCACGGATAAGTTAGTTGGCGGACACACACTTCCGTTTCCGGTTTGGTCCGTCCCTTATTATGGTCTATTCAATGGTCGCTGCGGTCGCTGCACGCTGCTGTTAGCATGGGGATCGTATTAAACGGCGCCGTAAGTAACGACCAAACGCGTAGCTCTACTGCAGCGCATCAGTCGTTACTGTTATGAATATGAAGGATACGTGAGCATTGTCTACGGCAAAGAACTCATTTGGTCGGTTTCTGTTTTGTCTCCAAATCCAATGGGTATTGTGGATCAATAGCGACGTCGGTGAGAGAGAGTTGTCAGCTAGAGTGGGCATCGATGTCAAAGTTAACAGGCATCGAAAAGAATAACGTGAGTGTACTTTGTTGTGTGATCCTTTGTTCCGATGCAATGTGGTTGATATTGTATTTAATGGGTCAATTGAATTGTTGGGTCTTATCTGTTTTGGTTTCGAGCCTAGAAATCATTTGTGTTGATTGTGAGATAAGATGTAGATCAAAGAGTGTGGTCCAGGCCCTCAAATTCAAAAATAGTGATCCCATGTATCCGCATATATACTTAGAAACACCCTATCCTGGTATCAAACTATCTATTGGTATCATCCTGTCCTTGTGTGTGCAGGGTACTTCAGTGAGAGTGGGCAGGCAGGTTGAGACGTGTGTGTGGTGTGTGTGTGTGTGTGTGTGTGTGTCTGTGTGTGTGTGTGTGTGTGTGTGTGTGTGTGTGTGTGTGTGTGTGTGTGTGTGTGTGTGTGTGTGTGTGTGCTGTGTGTTGTCGGCGGTGCGTGTGTGTGTGTGTGTGTGTGGTGTGCGTGCGCGTGTGCGTGTGTTGTGTGTGTGTGTGTGGTGTGTGTGTGGTGTGTGTTCCTGCCCTGCCGTTCATCCACAGCACACCACATGCATATGTAAACACCTCTTCTCTTCATCAGATCGCTGTTTTCAGCTTTCAGTGGCAGTGACACGTGTCAGAGTCCTTTTCCACTGCATTTTAGCGAGTATACGGTAGGTGTGTGTGTGTGGTGTGTGTGTGTGTGTGTGTGTGTGTGTGTGTGTGTGTGTGTGTGTGTGTGTGTGTGTGTGTGTGTGTGTCTGCTTTATACAGCTAATCTGCTGGCCTTCCCCTGCCAGTCCATCTGCCATAAGCATTCAACCACCCACCCTTCTCAACTCCCTGCAGGCATGCCATTCACTATACAGGGGGTGAGCAACCTGCGGCTCAGGAGCCACATGCGGGCTCTACAACACAGCCCTAGAGTGGCTCAGTGGCTGTAGCCATTATTACATACACACTGGGCTCTAGAACACAGCCCTAGTGGCTCAGTGGCTGTAGCATTATTACATACACACTGCTCTAGAACACAGCCCTAGTGGCTCAGTGGCTGTCAGCATTATTACATACACACTGGGCTCTAGAACACAGCCCTAGTGGCTCAGTGGCTGTAGCATTATTACATACACACTGGGCTCTAGAACACAGCCCTAGTGGCTCAGTGGCTGTAGCATTATTACATACACACTGGGCTCTAGAACACAGCCCTAGTGGCTCAGTGGCTGTAGCATTATTAACATAACACACTGGGCTCTAGAACACAGCCCTAGTGGCTCAGTGTGGCGTAGTATTATTTCATACACACTGGGCTCTAGAACACAGCCCTAGTGGCTCAGTGGCTGTAGCATTATTACATACACACTGCGGCTCTAGAACACAGCCCTAGTGGCTCCAGTGGCTGTAGTATTATTACATACACACTGGGCTCTAGAACACAGCCTAGTGGCTCAGTGGCTGTAGCATTATTACATACACACTGGGCTCTAGAACACAGCCCTAGTGGCTCAGTGGTTGTAGCTTTATTACATACACACTGGGCTCTAGAACACAGCCCTTATGGTCAGTGGCTGTAGCATTATTACATACACACACTGGGCTCTAGAACAACAGCCCTAGTGGCTCAGTGGATGTTAGCATTATTATCATACCACTGGGCTCTAGAACACAGCCCTAGTGGCTCAGTGGCTGTAGCATATACATACACACACTGGGCTCTAGAACACAGCCTAGTGGCTCTCAGTGGATGTAGCATTATTACATACACACTGGGCTCTAGAACACAGCCCTAGTGGCTCAGTGGCTGTAGCATTATTACATACACACTGGGCTCTAGAACACAGCCCTAGTGGCTCAGTGGCTGTAGCATTATTACATACACACTGGGCTCTTAGAACACAGCCCTAGTGGCTCACAGTGGCTGTGTAGCATTATTACATACACACTGGCTCTAGAACACAGCCTAGTGGCTCAGTGGCTGTAGCATTATTACATACACACTGGGCTCTAGAACACAGCCTAGTGGCTCCTCTGGCTGTAGCATTTTTACATACACACTGGGCTCTAGAAACACAGCCCTAGTGGCTCAGTGGCTGTAGCATTATTACATACACACTGGGCTCTAGAACACAGCCCTAGTGGCTCAGTGGCTGTAGCATTATTACATACTGACACAAAATAATATAAACATTTCAGTCACCCAAAACGCGTTGCGCTGTCTGACAGTTGCCGTTATAGTAGCGCTTGGCCATGTCAAGTCCAGCAGTTATCAGAGGTGGAGCTTTCATCTGAACCACCATGTTCAAAGGGTGTTACTCAGTTTACTATGTCATTAATATACCTTAGAGATGTTGTGTGGACTAGAATTGGAGTTCTGAAAAACTTTATTTTAGAAACTCCATTTCTGAAGAAAGGTTGTGTTTCAACTTGTTAATGATTTTTTTCTTTGAGGACCTTTTTTTCTGAGAGTGTGCAAATGGAACCAAATGGACCCGCCAGGGTCCATTTGGTTCACATTTGCACACTCTCAGGAAAAAATAAAATAAAATGCGGCTCCAGACAGATTTTGAATTTTATTTTGGGTCGAAAATGGCTCTTTCAACATCTTGGGTTGCCGACCCCTGCACTATACACTTCACAAATAAGAGCTAAATAACAGGAATGCTTGCCTTAAAGGTAATAGAAGCAACTTCAGTGTGTGCAAGCACTGTGTTCTTCCATCGTCGCTTCCAGTCGTCCCGGTTCCCATACATCCAGCCAGCTCCCTGGTGCTCCGCGCTCCTGCGTCTTTCTTGAGTACATCCACATTAAGTTAATGTGGGGCCACTCGCGACCGGTGCCCGTGTTTTGCTGGCTGGCAGCTCTTGGTGTCTCTGGCAGTGTCTGCAAGCCGCAGGTGGGAAAATGGTCGCACCCATCACTATTTTCAGCTACACGTGTCATATAGTCAAGTAAAGCATCAATAATAACATCAGTTGTTGTTGATGTTGCAACAGACACGCAGCACGCATAAAGCTAAAGGTCTGACTCAGAGAGTTTTCTGTTTTCAATGATGAAATGCTGTTGGTTTAGTGGTGACACAACTGTAGTTAGTTAGTAGCAGTAGTAGTGTTTCAAATCATTTTAATTACTTATTTTAAGTACTTTAATTTGAAATATATTTGAAATTTGGGTTTGTTTGTATGCCATCATGTTTGGTGGGGCAGTCAAGACATTTATGGGGGCATCCCCCGCCCCACCCCAATGCCCATGCCTAGATCCGCCCCTGGTTACTGTGCTGTGAGGCTTTATACTGCCATGTCTGTTTTGTGCTTTCGGTTTCCGATTTGAACTTCACAACAATGTCGCTATTTGTCCTTCATGGATCTCCAGAGTGTGTGTGCTGTGCTGTGCTGTGCTGCGCTGCGCGTGTGTGTGAAGTGAAGTCTACTTTCGCGGCGCGATCGAGGCCCTTTGTTATTAATACATAAATAAATCCTCTATACAACAGCCTTCGCTTATAGTGGTGTGTGCGGCTCACTGGAGGTCTGCTGCTCACTAATCATAATGAAAGCTCAGCGGACCGCAGCGTTCGCTCAGTGGCACGGGCACTTTACCAAACCCACTGTGCACGCCCCACACACACACACATACACACACACACA
>CM076967.1:50614311-50621811 GCA_039105355.1 Benthosema pterotum
CTCCTCTCCTCTCATATCTGGCTCCAGCTCCATCAGACCTCATAAGTAATATAAAAGGAGCTGCTTGGACACAAGGCTTCGTAATAGACCTGCGCAGTGACGTCACCGCCCCGGTTCCAGAAGTGTTTTCCCCATTCATTTTTCTCATAGACTTTTCGAAAATGATTTATATAAAGAGTAAAGACGATTATGCCGCGGACGAAGTCAACTCGGGTCTTGACAAATCATGAAGACACACACAATATTTTTGCGACGATCAAATAATTTCTAAGATGAAAAACGAAACAAAAAGTGTTGTATCCTGCCGTTTTATACTTCTTGCTGATTAGATATTATATGGTGATATTGTGCGTGTCATCATGATTTGTCACGACCCGAGTTGGCTTTGTCCACGGCGAAATCGTCTTTATATAAATTATTTCCGAAAAGTCTATGAGAAAAATGAATGGGGAAAACACTAGTGGAACCGGGGCGGTGACGTCACTGCCCTAACCATAAGAAAAACAATGGATTTTAAAACTTAATACATTTCCACAGGGCTTAAACCACTATGAAAGATAATTAAGATTAGTTATCTCAGACATAAATATACTCTTCTTCAACAAAGATGGCGAATGCAAACATTCTCTGTATTGTACTCATACATAATGCTGTAAGACAGTGGTTTTCAACCTTTTTGATACAGGGACCACCATTTATTCAGTATTTGAGCCACGGACCACAATTTGAGGATATTTTCAGCCCCACAGACCCCCAAAACCAAAGATTTATTTTGCTTTTGTCCACAATTCCAGGCTGGATTTGGGGAAACAAAAACAAGCAAAACATACATTCCAAAATGGCTAATACAGATGAATCTTTTTAACTCTTGAGAGTGTAAAAATGAAAACCAAATGGACCGCAAGGGGTCCATTTGGTTTCATTTTTACATTCTCACGAGTTACATCTGGTTAAACCAACTTAGCTGGGGACCACCTGGACCCTCTCAGGGACCACTGGTGGTCCCCGGACACCTGTTGAAAACCCCTGCTGTAGGATACAAAACATTGAAGTCTTTTACACAAAGGTAACCTCAGTAAAACTATGCCTAACCCTAACCCTAACCCTAAAGTGTAGCTTACTACATTTTACATTTTTTTCAAGAGTAACAAGTAGTGTAGCTTACTACATTTCCCCACCCACATTGTCGAATTACCACCCATTTTCAACGGGTAGAATTTATTTGTATAGCACCTGTCATGACAAAATGCAGCTCAAAGTGCTTTACAGACCAGAGGATGAAAAAGAAGGGAAAAAAGCAAGACAAAACAAACATAATATTATGTTGAGAAAGTTGTACATTAAGTTTAGTTATATGTTTATACATATATGTAGTGTTGATGTAGCAAGCTACTTTTGTTGTGTAGCTTGTAGTGTAGCTTACTAAAATTTTCTGGGGATAGCTTGTAGTGTAGGTTAGCTACATTTTTTCGAGTAGCAAGTGGTGTAGCTTACAACAATTTCCTGGGGATAGCTTGTAGTGTAGCTTACTACATTTTTCTGAGGATAGCTTGTAGTGTAGCTTACTACATTTTTTCTGGGGATAGCTTGTAGTGTATAGGTTAGCTACATTTTTTCGAGAGTAAGGAGTAAATGTAGCTTACTACATTTTCCCAGTAACTTGCCATATCACTGCCATAACCTCAGTAAAACTTCCTTCAGTACAGTAGCGGCAGCTGGTTTGCAGTTGGTTAACGAGCATCGGGGGCGGGGTTTTCCGCTCGTTTTGCCCAGAGCTGGAGTGGGGGGAGAAAAACAAGCCGCAGCTACAGAACCACCATGCCAGCCAGTGACATGAAGATGCAAGGACACATGGGCTACCGATCACAAACAAAGCTACAGCAAAGCTACAACTACAGTGGGGGTGGGCAATTATTTTTCCCAAGGGGCCAAATGAGATTGTGAAGGGCCAAGACTAAAGGCTGCTGCGCAGTCTGCGTAATATTAATTTAGTTTCAAGATAAAAGAAGACCAACCATTTTGACACCAGGGTCCTCAATTTATTCAGTAGTTGAACCACAGAGGACCACCATTTGATGATATTTTAGCCCCACAGATCCCAAAACTAAAGATTTATTTTGCTTTTGTCCACAATTCCAGGCTATATTTTACAAATAAAACAGGCAAACATAGATTAAAAAAATGACCATTCTTTTACATTCTATGCCTAAGTCAGGTGAATATTTTAACTCTTGAGAGTGTAAACATGAAACCAAATGGACCCACAAGGGTCCATTTGGTTTCAAAGAGTTACATTAGAGTTACATCTGGTTAACTGGAACTCTCTGAAGAAACACTGGTGGTCCCCGGACCACTGTTGAAAACCACAGCCCCCTTTCACGGCCGCCGATCATAATGCCCTGGTATGAACTACAGCAGGGTTTTCAACAGGTGGTCCGGGGACCACCAGTGGTCCCTGAGAGGGTTCCAGGTGGTCCCCAGGCTAGGTTGGTTAACCAGATGTAACTCTTGAGAACGTAAAAATGAAACCAAATGGACCCTTGCGGGTCCATTTGGTTTCATTTTTACACTCTCAAGAGTTAAAATATTCATCATCTGAATTGATCTGGGGTCTGTGGGGCTAAAATATCCTCAAATGGTGGTCCGTGGCTCAAATCCTGAATAAATGCTGGTCCCTGGGATGAAAAAGGTTGAAAACCCCTGAACTACAGGATGCCATTTGTTTTCAATGCATACCAGCGACATTGACGATACAAGTTTAGGAGTCAAGTCAGCATGAAGATAAAGTGACAGTTTTACTCACAATATGCCCAAATCCAAAATGCACTAGTGTCACTTCCAAAATGCAGTAGAATGCGCCAGAGCGGTGTGGGTTTTCAACCATTTTCATACCAAGGCCCACTATTTATTCTGCATTTTAGCCACTGACCACCATTTGATGTTGAGTTTATTCTCGGACTAATTTAGGACAGATAACTGGAAAAATGATAGTAAAAATAGCAATTCTTCTACATGTTCTAAATGTGTAAAATGTTGAAAATTAGGTCATTCAGAATTAATTAATTAATTAATTAATGATATTTTAATTAAATTAAATGAATTGAAATAAACAGATCTATAAGGGTCCATTTGGTTACCAATGGTCCTTTCTAGGAAGGAAGGAGGGCTTCATCTCTGGCGCCTGGCTAAACAATTTTGCCCCAAATCACCAGCAAAAAAAGCACTAGATTTTCCGCCAGGTGTTTTTCACTAATTTTGACATTAGGGGTCTGGAAAAAAGCTAAATATAGCGACAAATGCGCCAAATTGGCAACACTGACACACACACACACACACACACACACACACACACACACACACACACACACACACACACACACACACACACACACAACACACACACACACTCTAATCCTACTTGTGTTTTGAGTTAACTGACTTCAGCTTTGTCTTGCCGTGCTCATGCTGGTACATACAAACGTGCAAACACACAAAGTCACTGGTGGAAGTGGCCTGCACGCTTAAAACACACACACACACACACACACACACACACACACACCCACACACACACACACACACACACACACACACACACACACACACACACACACACACACACACACACACACACAGGGTTGGATTGATCACTGGGCGCACAGGGAGGTCTCCCGGTGGGCCACAGTATGAATAAAAGCACTGGTTTTCAACCTTTTTGATCCTAGGGCCCACTATTCATTCAGAATTTTGAGCCACGGACCACCATTTGATGACATTTTTACCCCAACGGACCCCAAAAACTTCTCTACATTTCTACATTCTCTACATTGACTTGGGCCAATTTAGATTTAGATGAACATTTTAACCCTTGAGAGTGTAAACATGAAACCAAATGGAACCACAAGGGTCCATTTGGTTTCATGTTTACACTCTCAAAGAGTTACATCTGGTTAACCAACTATACCAGGTAGAACAGGTCCATCACACGCTGGTTGTGGTGGGCGGTCTAGGCCAAATCACGCTAAAAATGTCCACCACTGCGCACGCGCACGCACGCACACACGCACACACGCACACGCAATATTTTTTCCCCTTCTATCATGAGCTTCACCCAACACCGCAGCTGTCCTGCATGTTGCATCTGTGTTCATTCAAATGACACTTCCAAGACCAAGACAAATTAGGAAACCTTCCCAAGTTGTTTCTCCTTATAAATAGACTGTCAGTCCTCCCCATCCATCCGCCCTCCTCTCCCTCCCTCTCTCCCTCTCCCTCTCCCTCTCTCTCTCTCTCTCTCTCTCCCCCCCCTCTCTCTCTCCAGGAGTTAATTTAAACATTCCTTAAGATTAATGAAAGTGGTTTTTGGTGCTTCATGCAGCCCTGGCTTCTATTTATGGCATGCTCTGCTATCCATCATCGGCATTATCCCGTGGATTTTCGGACAGCCGGTTTCCTGTTGTGTCACTGCGAATGTGAGCCCTGCCAAGGCACAGAGTCACTCTCCACCACTGCATCCATATACCAACGGAACAAAATACAATCACTTTAATATAGCCAGTTGTGGGAAGAAGTAGCTATTTCGTTTTACTTGTATGGGTATGGGTGCTACTTCATCGCCCATGTCGCTTCGCGATGAAGTTGCGCCCATACCATTTTCTCCCGCCCCTGATATCATCTCCATTGTCGTATAGGGCCGTAACCACACATGTAAAAAACAGTTACTTTTTCAGGAAATCCAACAGTAGCAGATCGTATAATAGGAGGTTTCCTGCCCAGGACGCTGACGGTATCCCTGCATGCATTGCTGCCCATGTGACCTTGATCGTTTTACCTTTACAGAGCTGACTGCGCTTCAGGCATGTGCACGGCTGCACACACACCTAGACATCAAAGGGGGGGGGGGCTTCTTCACCCCCCTGCCGTGTAAAACAACTAGCCCTTTCCAGGCCACGAATATACAGTATAGTAGTACTACTATGGTGAACGAAATGCAAATGCCACTCCCATCCATGCCGCCTAGCTGGTATACCTTAGACCAGGGGTGGGCAATTATTTTTCCCCAAGTGGCCAAATGAGATCCATAAAATATTGTGGAGGGGCCAAGACTAAAGGCTGAACTAAAGTCTGTGTAGTATTAATCTAATTTCAAGATAAAAGTAAGAGTAAGACCAACCATTTTGACACCAGGGCCCTCTACGTATTCAGTATTTGATCCATGGAGGACCACCTTTTGATGACATTTTAGCCCCACAGACCCAAAACTAAAAGATTTCTTTTTCATCGTCACGATGCAGCCGGGAACGAGGCGCGTTCGAGTTCCACAAGTTCTGCAAGCATCATACAGATAAGTATGGTCAATGCATCTTTAGTGTTTTCCTCTCTGATAGAGATTTAATTAATTTAAATATATAACTCAACTTAGCTGTTGAAAAATAGCAGATCAACAAGCTCATGTCGCGCCACCGAGTGGCGCGACATGAGCTTGTTGTTCTGCTATTTTTGAAAAAATGTGAAAATGTGCTGCAAATCTAAATGTTATTTTGGAAGCAAACATTTTTAACTCAATTTTTTTGCATCTGGGGTATCCTTAGAACAACGTGTTTTCAGATGGGGGGGTCTGCAGCCAAATATGGATAACACTGACACAGGAACACAGATTTTTCAGAAAAACTAGAATCTAGTGTCAAAAACTATAGAATCTTGTGTCAAAAACTATAGAATCGTGTGTCAAAAACTATAGAATCTTGTGTCAAAAACTCGATTCTAGGGTCAGAAACTAGATTCTAGTGTCAAAAAGTAGATCCTAGCATCAGAAACTATAATTTAGTGTCAATAACTAGAATCTAGTGTGGGAAACTACTGTAGAATCTAGCGTCAAAAGCTAGAATGTTGCTGCAGCTATAATCTGGTGTCAGGAACTACTGTATAATCTGGTGTCAGAAACTCCAATTGAGGGTCATGACACAATGGGTTAAGCCATCACTGGAAAGAGACCACGTCATGTTATCTCACATCTGTAAAGGATCGAACGAGGATGCATGATTGTTTTTTTTTTTTTCTGAAATGGCTTGCAGCCTAGATTTCTGCTGTGGGCGCATATTTAACTGAGAGCATGCAGCTAATGGGCCTTAGGTCGGTCTCTCGGTCTCTCTCTCTCCCCCTCTTTCTCTCTCTCTCCCTCTCCCCCTCTCTCCCTCTCTCCCTCCCTCCCTCAAAGAAGGGGAGAGCAATGCGCCCCCGTGTGGACGTAAATGCAAGCGCAGGCCATGACAGCCGCTTTAAGAAGCTAACAAGGGATTCACAGCATGCATAAAGATAAAGGTCTGACTCAGAGTGTCTGATTTCAATCAATTCAATGAAATGCTATTGGTTTAGTGGTGCCACAGCTGTAGTTAGTTAGTAGCAGCAGTAGTGTTCCAAATCATTTGAAATATAAGCACTTTAATTTTAAATACATTTGAAATTTGGGTTTGTTTGTATGCCATCATGTTTGGTGGGGCAGTCAGCGCATTTAAGGAGGCATTGCCCCCCCCCCCCCCCCTCCCCATGTCCATGGTGTGTGCTATGTACCATACTGTATAGTGTACACACGTATGTATTTATGTAAGTATGTCACCAGCATACTGATTACAACACAAACAGAAACAATCAGCGGAGCAGTCACACACACGTGACTAAAAACAAACACACACGGTCGCCAGGGGCGGATCTAGGCATGGGCATGGGGGTGCAATGCCCCCCTAAATGCCGAGTCTGCCCCAACAAACACCATGGCATGCAAAACAACCCAAGATATTTCAAATTAAAGTGCTTATATTTAAAATGATGTGAAGCACTACTACTGCTACTAACTAACTCCAGCTGTGTCACCACTAAACCAACAGCAAAACTCTCTGAGTCAGACCTTTAGCTTTATGCATGCGGCGTGTCTGTTGCAACTTCAACAAATGATGTTGTTATCGATGGATATTTGCCAAATATAAGTCCTGTACCGGAAAATGCTCGCTTCGCGCCACGGGCGATGAAGTCGCACCCATACCATTTTATCCTGCCCCCCCCCAATTGGGAAATGGTACGAGTATCTGTGTCTGTGTCCGTCACGGGCCTCTGGGGGGGGTCCACGGGCCGGCCCTCTAAACGCAGGGGGGCCTTGACATTCGCTAAGAGGAGCCATCTCTTTTTTATGTTTGGTTTAAATAGATGTTTTTCACCTGCGTTGCCCTGCCAAAAGAAAACTCAAAGCTAAAAGCCTCTTATGCAGCCACACAATAAAACAGCAAGCGATGCAGCTTTTATATACTTCTGCAGGTAAACAATTCATTTAAAAACTAAAAACAATGGCAGTAAAACAATCCTGAACAGCCCTACATTAAAACATTAATACAGTAAAACAATCCTGAACAGCCCTACATTTGCTTATTTCAAACCCCCTCTCACAAAAGCAATTACAAAAAAATAGCAGCAGCTTCCAAGACGAGGCTGTAGTGACACACGTGCAAC
>CM076967.1:50626811-50684311 GCA_039105355.1 Benthosema pterotum
GAACCTTGCATGAATAGGACAAAAAAAAAAAAAAAAAAAAAAGCAGCACTGCCTTGGAGCATTTTTCAGAGAAAACTGCAGGCAACAAAGAAACTACTTTGAATGGATTCCACTGACATCCCTGTGCACTGTGTGGTCCTTGTGCTGGGACTGGAGTGACGGAGGCATCGCCTAGCAACCATGTGCGTTTACATTGGTGCTCTTTTAAACCACTCTGTGCTGTACTTGGTGGTGTTTCACTGAAAAATAGCAGGCGTTCACGGCTCATAGCTCAGAGCCGTGAACGCCTGCTATTTTTGGGTGAAATTGTGTGTGTTTACATTTAAATTAGTGCCAACCTGCTGTGCGCGCACGCACTCACGCACGCACACACGCACACGCACACACACGCACACGCACACACACACACACACACACACACACACACACCACTTCTTGACACCAGGATCAGTTTAACTTGCGCAGAAAGGCGTCAGCCTTTGCTGTGTGACAGCTAGATGTCATCACTAGATGTTTTCCATGTACTGGAGCAGGGGTTTTCAACCTTTTTCATCTCAGGGACCACCATTTATTCAGGATTTGAGCCACGGACCACCATTTGAGGATATTTTAGCCCCACAGACCCCAAAACTAAAGATTTCTTTTGCTTTTGTCCACAATTCCAGGCTGGATTTGGGAAACAAAACAGGCAACGATTGTGTAGACTTGGGCTAATTAACATGATGAATATTTTAACTCTTGAGAGTGTGAAAATGAAACCAAATGGACCCGCAAGGGTCCATTTGGTTTCATTTTTACGTTCTCAAGAGTTACATCTGGTTAACCAACTTAGCTGGGGACCACCTGGAACCCTCTCAGGGCCCACTGGTGGTCCCCGGACCACCTGTTGAAAACCCCTGTACTAGAGTATCTCTACAGCCTATGCACCACACCAGGGGGTATGGGCAACTCACAAGCGGGCGCCGGGGGCGGATGTAACATTTCGCAATTGAGGGGGCAAGTGAAAATGGTATGGGTGCGGCCTCCTGTAACCGAGAAAGGTATGGGGGCGACTTCATCGCCCGTGTCGCTTCGCGCCACGGGCGATGAAGTCGCCCCCATACCATTTTTGGTTACAGGATTTATTAGTCAAGTAAAACATCAATAATAGCATCAGTTGTTGTTGAAGTTGCAACAGACACGCAGCATGCATAAAGCTAAAGGTCTGACTTTAGCTCTAGGCTGTTGGTTTAGTGGTGACAGCTGTAGTTGGTTAGTAGTAGTAGTAATGTTTCGTTTAAATAGAAGCACTACTGTATAATTTGAAATACCTTGGGTTGTTTTGCATGTCATCATGTTTGGTGGGGCAGACTGGGCATTTAGGGGGGCATTGCTCCCCCCATGCCCATGCCTAGATCCGGCACAGGGGAGGGTGATTGGCGAACTGGAGTAAGTGAGAGAGAGAGAGAGGTCCCTGTATAGAAATTGCATTCTGCGCATATTTCTACTTTCATTCAGACTCGACCTTATCTCTGACTGGGGGGAAAAAAGAAAGAAAATATAGTAGAATAAAGTTTGTAGGCGTATAGCCTCTGGAAATTCAGTTGGAAGTACTGTATGTGTTTCACAAGTGGTTTAAAAAATAAAACGTCATGATGATAGGTCATACTGGCATGAAAATATGGCACTCTGGGCTCCATTTTCGTTACCATCTAAACCCCTTATCATTTTTTTTACTATTTTGAAAAACGTTTTGGAATAGTTCAACGTTTAAACTTTTGAAAAATGTTTTTTAATAGTTTAAAAAGGCAAAGAAGTTAAGGGATAAGGGGTTTAGCAGTAACGAAAAATGGAACCCTGCGTCAAAAAAAGCTCTGCCAACTCCTGCCGGTTTACACATTGGACTTCGCGAAGCATTCCGACACAAAATGGACCACAAAAGGTCCCTGGAGCTGTGCGGACCTGACACATTTTTACCCTCCGTCGAGCGATATGAAAGCTGGTTTTTATTCCCCCAAATAAGTAGAGCATGCTAATGTTGTACAGCCTATTTAGTTGTTGTCAAAAAAAAGACCATTCTGAAGTCACAGAACTCTCTTCATGACGTCATGATTTCACTCCCTTTCTCTCATTCCGTTTTCTCTCTCTCTGTAAATTCCTGCGGTCTGTTGGGACTGTAGTACAAAGGTTTTCAACAGGTGGTCCAGGGACCACCTGTGGTCCCTGAGAGGATTCCAGGTGGTCCCCAGGCTACTGTGTAAATTATGGAAAGTTGGTTAACCAGGTGTAACTCTTTGAGAACGTAAAAATGAAACCAAATGGACACTTGCGGGTCCATTTGGTTTCATTTTGCACTATCAAAAGTTAGGCGTAAAGATACATCGCATGGATGCAACTGGGACGTATCCTCAGTGATGTATCCCAAGGTCATCGGGGTTTCGGGTCTCGCAACATCATACCCCTCACTCAGGCGACCCAGCCGGGGTTGATCAAGTCCCGACTTACGTCCCAGTAGCTACTCTCGGTCAGTCCACTAGGGAAAGACCCAAGGCCATACAATCCACCGCTCCAGAACTATTCTGCCGGTACTGGGAGGCACTATACTCTGGCACATGGAGGGACTAGGCTCTGTGGGTTGACTCCTGTCCAGACCCCTCCTACGTCTCACCAGGTCTGCTCCTGCTCTCACCAGGTTGGCACAGGACCTGTGCGTTGCACCAGACTCCCAGCACCAGACATTTCATTCAGGAGCAGTGAATCATAATGGCCCTCCTAACGGCCTCACCAAGGTTTATGGGCTTCTCCTCACGGAGGACACAGGCTGGGGCGCTAACCCATACTGCTAACCCGGGTGCCGTCTACATTCCGGCTGTCACCCGTCTCTCCGGTGGTCACCAAGTCTTTCCCTGGTTGTCACATAGTCTATTCCTATGAGCCACTATAAATAGAAACTAAAGGCATAAAGATACATCGCATGGATGCAACTGGGACGTATCCTCAGTGATGTATCCCAAGGTCATCGGGGTTTCGGGTCTCGCAACATCATACCCCTCACTCAGGCGACCCAGCCAGTTAAAATATTCATCATGTGAATTAGCCCCAAGTCTACACAGCTAGAGAATGTAGAAGATTAATGGTCATTTTGATCTGTTTGTTTCACTGTTTTGTTTCCTTCGAAATCCAACCTGGAATTGTGGACAAAAAGAGAAGAAATCTTGGGGTTTTAGGGGTCTGTGGAGCTGAAATGTCCTCAAACGATGGTCCATGGCTCAAATGATGAATGAATAGTGGGCCCTGGTATCAAAAAGGTTGAAAACCACTACTGTAGTAGATAATAATGAAAAAAAAAAAACTAAGAAATCGCTTTATCGCAATTTTGTAAAGATATAGCTGTACTGTATTTTGTTCAAATGCCCCGCCTCCTGACAAAAACTAAAATCCCTAAAACAAAACAAAGCAGAAAACTAACCCTCATCCTTTACTTTCTCCATTATATCAGTGGTTTTCAACTTTTTGACTCCAGGGACCACCATTTATTCAGCATTTGAGTCATAGACCACCATTTGAGGATATTTTTGATTGTGTCCACAATTCCAGGCTGGATTTGGGAAACAACAAAGTGTAAACTTCTTAATTAAGTGGTGCTAATTCAGATGATGAATATTTTAACTCTTGAGTGTACATCTGAAACCAAATGGACCCGCAAGGGTCCATTTGGTTTCATATTTATATTCTCAAGAGTTACATCTGGTTAACCAACTTTCTTTCATTTAGCCTGGGGACAGCCTGGAACCTTCTCAAGGACCACTGGTGGTCCCCGGACCACCGGTTGAAAACCCCTGCATTACATAACAACCTAAAACATGAACCTTGGTTGAAAAAACAACAACAACGTTGTCTTCTAACACCTTGTGTTTTTTTTTGTGAATGAATTCCCTACTACTTGCTCAAAGACATCCAAAATAACAGATGTCTCAAGTCTTCTACTGTCTGTGTTTCTGTCCCCAGAGTCCAAACTAACAATGGAGAAGAAGCAGCATTCAGTTTATTTCATGTAGCGTACGATCTGGGACAAACTCACAAGAAGATGTTATTTGTTATATTATGTTTTATGAAACACTTTTAATTGCCTTGTTTAAATGTGCTCTACAAATAAACTTGCTTTGCCCTCTAAAATAAGGCAGACGTAGTGTCCTTTATTGAAAACACTGTAGGCTAGCTTAGAGTTGGTTATAGTGCAAAGCCAGCTCCTTATGCATAGACCAACTCCTGATCAGCCCAGGCCCATACAGTACGTCAGCACTGACCTACATATTTACTAGCCCTCGCAAGTGCAATTAACATAAGAGTCAGTGCCTGCACAGTTCTCCGATCTGCCAATAATAATTAGCCGGGTTCCCATCCGGCCTGTAGCCTGCTCAGTGCTCACGCCTCGTCCTTCTATCTCATCGGTGCATACCTAGTGGCACATAAGTATTCAAAAAATAAAAAAATAGGCCTGGCTGCCATCAATAGTGGAGGAAATACACATATTACAAGAATTACAAGTAATGGGAATGTAAGTAGTGCAATCATGAAGGATATTTTTGCTTAAAGTAGAATTCCACACCAAAACACATTGGGCATTTTGTGCATTGGGCATTTTAGTACGTACACTTAGTTTAGTACAGTACATTCAGTTCATTGTCAAAGCGAAGTTGAGTAACGTTACGTTATCCATAAGTGTAGCTACAGTAGCTAGCATAACACGACAAAACGTGTCCCACTCCCCCCACTCTGTCCCACTCTGACAGTGCACTGTGCACAGATGGAACCAAACGTACCCGTTAGAGTCCCGTTTGGTTTACAATTAGAAGTTTGTCGTGTTATGCTAGCTACTGTAGCTACACTTCTGGCTAACGCAACGTTACTCACCTTCGCTTTGACAATGAAGAAGCTCTTCACTTGTCTGTACTTTTATATTGACGCCTTCATCTTGGCAGCGGTGTAGTATGGGGACGGATTCTTCACCAGATATATGAAAACATCACAAAACTCGAGTTCAGGCAGCAACGTACTTGTATTTGAAGGCTCAAAAACAGCCGTGGGAGCTAAATACGGATCACAAGTGCCCAACACTTGTAGTTTCTCCATATATCTGTGTTGTTCTTCATGACTGAGATGATCTAAATAGTTCTTGCTACTTAAAACAGCTAGGAAACTGTGTGTGTTATGTTTACAGCGACGTCCTTCCTGCCCGTCAGGGGGTCGGAGAAACCATGTGACTGAAAGCTATGAATACTGATAGTTTACTCTGGGGTAGCCTTTACATGTCATCATAGAGGTAATCTATTCCTCCTCCTCTCCTCCCCTCCCTTCTGCCACTCTCCTCCCCAATCACTCTGGTTGAAACTCTTGTTTTTTTTTCTTCTTCTTCTTTTTTCTTTTTTCCTAAAATAAACTGTCTGGATTATCCTGTAGTGTGTGGTTCAATGTGATGTGTGGGGAGGAAAAAAAGGTTTGGAGCTACTAAAATACCTGTTTTAGAATGACGACAACCACAGGAATCAAGGTAGCTGGATGCCCAATAAGCGTTTCTGACGTGGTGGAAACAATGAAGACTCACACACCGAAAATTGAATTTCATTCTGCTCTCCTTTCTGAATGAACCACCTGGCCTCCATTTCAGCCCTCCATTGCATTAACAGAATGCATAGTAAGCAGACCCTAGCATTACCACAATAACAAAATGCACAGAAGAAAACTAGGTTTTAATTCACATCAACACTAGTAGTCAGAAAGTTTTAGAACATCCCTACTCACATATTTTGCCACTCAAGAGGCTTGTAGAAGGCTGAAGGCATTCGGATCATGCAACACTCTCTGAAGTGATCCTTTTTATAACTTTACTGTAGAAAAAGGACTATCTAATAAGGACAGGACGCCAAGACATGGCTTCCTGTCCTCATGGGAGGAAACAGACATGCGCAGTACAGACAAGGAAGTTTGACGCTTGGCAAACCACCCAAGAGACCAATGGCATGCATAGTTTCAAGAGTCAAACTTCCTGGAATGCACTGCGCATGTCTGTTTCCTCCCATGAGGACAGGAAGCCATGTCTTGGCGTCCTGTCCTTTTCTAGATAGTCCTTGTGTAGAAAAAGGAAGTTCAGAGTTCAGACCACTTCTTCTCACATGAGTAGCAAATACAACAAGCTATAGTACAAACAGAACAGCGCCCCCTGGGGACAGGGAGGTGCTAATGCAATAACACTGAACAAGAGTGCCCTCAAGTGGCAGAAAGTAAGTAAGGAAAATGTTCCAATACACGAGCATATACTCAGCATACACTAGTGCAGGGGTGGGCAATTATTTTTCCCAAGGGGCCAAGTGAGATACATAAAATATTGTGGAGGGCCAAGACTAAAGGCTGAACTAAAGTCTGTGTGATATTAATTTGATTTCAAGATAAAAGCAAGAACCATTTTGACACCAGGGCCCGCTATTTATTCAACATTTGATCCACGGAGGACCACCATTTGATGACATTTTAGTCCCACAGACCCCAAAACTAAAGATTTATTTTGCTTTTGTCCACAATTCCAGGCTGGATTTTGGACATTCTCTAGTTGTGTAGACTTGGGCTAATTCACATGATGAGTATTTTAACTCTTGAGAGCGTAAAAATGAAACCAAATGGACCCGCAAGGGTCCATTTGGTTTCATTTTTACGCTCCCAAAGAGTTACAAAATCACAATTGCTGCAACAACTTAACATCTGCTCAAAGATTGTTGGACAACCACTTCAGAGACTCTATACATCCACGTATGATAACAGCATCCTTAGGTTATCAAGGAATATCACTTCCAATCCTTGCCATGTCTTGTATGGAGAGTATAGGTTACTGCCCTCAGGAAGGAGATATGCTGTTCCAGCATACAATAAGGTCAGACTGAAGAGGTCTTTTGTCCATCAGTCAACGTTGAGGCTAAATCAGGACTTTGTCCAGGACTAAAGTGAGCTGTGAACTCTGCTCTGTGCCCTTAGATGTTTCTATGTATGTAACTGTTTTTCCTTTCTGTTCCTGTTTTGCGTCCTGTCAATGTGTGTATATGTGTTGCATACAAGGCTGCTGTGTCGCAAGACAAATTTCAGTGCAAACTGACAATAAAGTAATATATCATATCATTATCATATCATTACATCTGCTTAACCAACTTTCCATATTTACCTGTGGCCCGGGGACCACTGATGGTCCCCGGGCCGCTCAGACTCAGCCAAAGGGCCTCATTTGGCCCCCAGGCCGCATAATGCCCAGGTATGCACTAGAGAGTGGCAAGCTACAGTATCTCTACATCTAAATTACACAAGTTGAGGCTTTGCATACAACGTACATGGAATCATACATAGCATGTGATCGGACCATGACTATTGTTCATATACTTTTAGGTCATATACACAGTTTATGGCGAAGTATAGGGCTCAAAGTAGCTTTAACATTGGAACCGGTGGAACCTCTCTAAAGGTCTTGGGATCTATCCCGAAACATCTGTTCTTCCTTCCCTCCAAAAACACTGGGGATCCAGCGGCCCACGACTAAACATACATCGGTTTGAGGCCATCGTCGGAAACTCTGGGTTATTACAACGTAGAAATAGGGCAAACTGTGCCTGTATGGGACCAGTCTGGTCAACTGAACAACTTGGAAGGCATTGTTTGGCTGTCATGTTTCTCTGAAATAATGACCGCAACGTTGTTGGTGTGGTGAGAAGAACATCCCTATAATAGTCTCTCACTCACAAGAGAGCCATAGTATGAGTCCTGTTGTTGTTGTTGTTGTTGTTGTTGTTGTTGTTGCCTCTGAGGTCCTCACTGGTGTCATGGTGGATGTAATAAAGTTATACTCACAGTTTGGACTTAGATAAGTAAGACTATAAAAAAGTCAAAGTTCTTTTAAAGCATGTCTGGTGGTCGCCCCGGTGCCTCCCCTCCCCTCATGGCGCCCCAGGCAACTGCCTAGTCTGCCTAATGGGACAAAAAAAAATCCCTGACTGATATGTCCATATAAGGGGCACATTGAGGACACAGACGGGTACTCTGGACCAAGAAGACCCTCGCGAAACGACACCGACAGAGACAGACAGACAGACAGACAGATGGACAGACAAATCGGTCGGATTGTCAGCGCGTGGAAAACCTTTCACTTCAAATTCTGCTATAAACGTATGGGGCTCACACGTATAGTAGCACCAGTATGCACAAACGCACGCACGCACGCGTGCACACACGCACACCCCACAGACTAAGCAGCAGTGATGGGCAGAGGTACAGTATATGTTGACTGCAACCATTCTCCCTCAACATATCTCTCTCTCTCTCTCTCTCTCTCTCTGTCTCTCTCTGTCTCTCTCTGTCTCTCTCTCTCTCTCTCTCTCTCTCTCTCTCTCTCTCTCTCTCTCTCTCTCTCTCTCTCTCTCTCTCTCTCTCTCTATGGCTGAATGCGGGTGGTGGTGGAATGGGGGGGTCTGCATGCGGTGGTGGTGGTGGTGGTGGGGTGGAATGGGGCGGGTGGTGGTGGTGTAATGGAGGGTTCTGCATGCGGTGGTGGTGGTGGTGGTGGTGGTGGTGGTGGTGGGGTGGAATGGGGCGGGTGGTGGTAGTGTAATGGAGGGTTCTGCATGCGGTGGTGGTGGTGGTGGTGGAATGGGGGGGTGGTGGTGGTGTAATGGAGGGTTCTGCATGCGGTGGTGGTGGTGGTGGTGGTGGTGGTGGTGGAATGGGGCGGGTGGTGGTGGTGTAATGGAGGGTTCTTCATGCGGTGGTGGTGGTGGTGGGGGGGGGGGGGTATGGGGGGGGGGGGTTGCATGCGGTGGTGGTGGATTGGGGGTGGTGGTGGTGGTGGTGGTGGTGGTATGGGGGGTTGCATGCGGTGGTGGTGGATTGGGGGTGGTGGTGGTGGTGGTGGTGGTGGTGGTGGTGGAATGGGGCGGGTGGTGGTGGTGTAATGGAGGGTTCTTCATGCGGTGGTGGTGGTGGTGGGGGGGGTGATGGTATGGGGGGGTTGCATGCGGTGGTGGTGGATTGGGGGTGGTGGTGCTGGTGGTGGTGGTGGAATGGGGTTTCTGCATGCGGCCCTCAGGCTGGGCCATTTCTCCCTGTGTTTGCACATTTCATACTCATTGAACCTGCAGTCCAAAAATAGAACAATCTAAGAACCTCGCGTGACCACGCGCCGCGGATGGCAGGAAGATGTATATCGCTCTGGTAAAATGCGCTATACGGTGCATAGCACTGCATACGCACAGCGTAGAGGCGACCTACTGGATCCATCGGATCGCAGTCGCCTTTTTGACACTCCCGGGACGTACTTAGGCACTGTTTTGAGAGTGGAAATACCTGATCTACAAGCTCACATCATGGCACGTTTTCTTCCTTTTCCCCTACATCTTTTGTAATAGAAAATCAAACTTGTGTGAAGTCAGTGACTGCTATAGGTAGCCTGTTACTGAGTCAATACAGAAACACTGCTATATAGACTGTTACTGAGTCAATACAGTAACACTGCTATTAGACTGTTACTGAGTCAATACAGAAACACTGCTATATAGACTGTTACTGAGTCAATACAGTAACACTGCTATTAGACTGTTACTGAGTCAATACAGAAACACTGCTATATAGACTGTTACTGAGTCAATACAGTAACACTGCTATAGTAGCCTGTTACTGAGTCAATACAGAAACACTGCTATAGTATAGCCTGTTACTGAGTCAATACAGAAACACTGCTATAGGTATAGACTGTTACTGAGTCAATACAGTAACACTGCTATAGGTAGAGCCTGTTACTGAGTCAATACAGAAACACTGCTATAGGTATAGCCTGTTACTGAGTCAATACAGAAACACTGCTATAGGTATAGCCTGTTACTGAGTCAATACAGTAACACTATATAGGTATAGACTGTTACTGAGTCAATACAGAAACACTGCTATAGTAGCCTGTTACTGAGTCAATACAGTAACACTGTATAGAATAGACTATTACTGAGTCAATACAGTAACACTGCGATAGGTATCTATAGCCTGTTACTGAGTCAATACAGTAACACTGCTAATAGACTGTTACTGAGTCAATACAGTAACACTGCTATAGGTATAGCCTGTTACTGAGTCATGGCACTAATACAATATGAGAAACAAACACAGCAGGACCCAATTGGATCAATAAATAATTTCCTTTCCAATAGCTTTTCTGCAGACGACGCACATCTCTCAATGATACCCGTAATCATAAGAATCTCTCTTAAAAATGACTGTGTATGGACTGAGGGAGAAAGGGGAGATAGTGTGTGTGTGGGAGGTCTATCGGTGGGCCACGACCCGTAGGGGGCCGCTGGTATCACAGTATGAATACAGTAAAAGCACTTGTTTTCAACCTTTTTGATCCCAGGGCCCACTATTCATTCAGAAGTGGCCAACCTGTGGCTCGCGAGCCACATGTGGCTCTTCAGCTGGTTACATGTGGCTCTTAAGGAGCTTCCACATGAAAGCGTCAAAAACGCTCGTGTGGCGCAGTCATGCATTCCCTATAACAGTGGTTTTCAACCTTTTTTATACCAGGGCACACCATTTATTCAGAATTTGAGCCACGGACCACCATTTGATGACATTTTAACTCCACAGACCCCAAAACTAAAGATTTTGTTTACTTTTGTCAACAATTCCAGGCTGGATTTCAGAGAAAACAAATCAGTCCAACATACAGATCAAAATGACCATTACTCTTCTCTAGTTGTGTAGACTTGGGCTAATTGACGTGATGCATATTTTAACTCTTGAGAGTGTAAACATGAAACCAAATGGACCCGCAAGGGTCCATTTGGTTTCATGTTTACGCTCTCAAAGAGTTACATCCGGCAAACCAGGTTTTATAACCGTTGTGACCGTTTGATGTGGCTCTTTGCACTAACACAGTGAAAAATGTGGCTCTTAGTCTGTGACCAGTTGGCCACCCCTGGGCCCACTATTCATTCAGAATTTTGAGCCACGGACCACCATTTCATGACATTTTAGCCCCAACAGACCCCCAAAACTAAATATTTATTTTGCTTTTTGGTCCACATTTCCGGGCTGGATTTGGGAAACAAAACAGTCAAACATACAGATCAAAATGAGCAATCTACATTTTCTAGTCAGACTTGGGCCAATTTAGATGAATATTTTAACTCTAGAGAGTGTTAACATGAATGTTTACATGAATGTTTAACATGTTTACGCGCTCAAAGAGTTAAAATATTCCCTCTGCGCGAGGGTGTGTGTGAATTACTACACTTGTGAGGGCACACATTTAAGAATGCGAATAGTAGGATTTGAGATACTAAACAAAAGCACACATTTTACGGCTGGTTTAGGGTTGAGGTTAGAATCGATACCTGATGTATATACGATCCCCAAGCATTCCCACATTGTGAGCTTGTAGATCGGTTGTAGATCGGCGGATGAGCTGTTATGTACAACATTTAGCCTTAACTGTACACTTTGTACTGTACAGTACATGTTTGCCCCAAGGAGCTGCATTAACATTCTGCTATATGACACACACACACACACACACACACACACACACACGCACACGCACACGCACACACACCTAGAGCCAGGACGCTACTACAGTGGCTTTTGCTCTAAACCAGAGGACCAGTGGTCCTTGAGAGGGTTCCAGGTGGTCCCCAGCTGAGTTGGTTAACCAGATGTAACTCTTGAGAGTGTAAAAATGAAACCAAATGGACCCGCAAGGGTCCATTTGGTTTCATTTTTACACTCTCAAGAGTTAAAGTGTCCATCATGTGAATTATCCCAAGTCTACACAACTAGAGAATGTTAGAAGATTAATGGTCATTTTGATCTGTATGTTTTGCCTGTTTTGTTTCCCAATTTAAATCCAGCCTGGAATTGTGGACAAAAGCAAAATAAGTCTTTAGTTCTGGGGTCTGTGGGGCTAAAATGTCATCAAATGGCGATCCGTGGCTCAAATAAATGCTGAATAAATGGTGGGCCCTGGTATCAGAAAGGTGTAAAGCAGGCCCACAGTGCCCTCGTGTGGCCGCCGAGCAGCACTGCAGCGTTACTTAACACAGACGCTGCATGGGGCTGAGTGAGTGAATCAGCAGGATTGCAGCTGACCACAGCTTGTTTAAATAGGAGCCAAACGCCCAGGGTCAAACATAATGGATGTCATCCACATTTTTTACCCTTTTAGCAGTAAAATAAAAAAGAGGTGACAACGCAAGCCCTTTGGAATCCAGATTCTGATGCTACTCTGGAAAAACAAAACAAAACGAAAAACAAAAACAAGTGCAAAGCCCAAATCATCAAAAAACATTTACCAATGAACAAATCATGGAATGGTTGGTAAGCCTAGAGCAGGCTGGGCAATTATTTTTCCCAAGGGGCCACATGAGATACATAAAATATTGTGGAGGGCCAAGACTAAAGGCTGAACTAAAGTCTCCATATTCTCCAATTTAATATTAAGACGGAAGTACGAGTAAGACCAAAATTTTTGATACTGGGGCCCTCAATTTCTTCAGAATTTGAGCCACCAAGGACCACCATTTGATGACATTTTAGCCCCACAGACCCTTCTTCACAATTCCTGGCAGGATTTGGGAAACAAAACAGGCAAACATAGATCAAAAATTACTTTTCTTTTACATTATCTGATTGTGTAGATTTTAGGTAATTCAGATGATGAATATTTTAACTCTTGAGAGCGTAAACATGAAACCAAATGGACCCGCAAGGGTCCATTTGGTTTCATTTTTACGCTCTCAAAGAGTTACATCTGGTTAACCAACTCTCCATATTTAACTGGAACTCTCTCAAGGACCACTGGTGGTCCCCGGGCCGGTCAGAGTCAGCCAAAGGGCCGCATTTGGCCCCCGGGCCGCATAATGCCCAGGTATGGCCTAGAGCATACCTGGGCATTATGCGGCCCGGGGGCCAAATGCGGCCCTTTGGCTGACCCTGACCGGCCCGGGGACCACCAGTGGTCCATGACAGAGTTCCAGTTAAGCAGATGTAACTCTTTGAGCAGATGTAACTCTACGCTCTCAAGAGTTAAAATACTCATTATGTGAATTAGCCCAATTCTACACAACTATAGAATGTCCAAAATCCAGCCTGGAATTGTGAACAAAAGCAAAATAAATCTTTAGTTTTGGGGTCTGTGGGACTAAAATGTCATCAAATGGTGGTCCGTGACTCAAATGCTGAATAAATAGAGGGCCCTGGTGTCAAAATGGCTATTACTTTTATCTTAAAATTAAATTAATTTTACGCAGACTTTAGTTTAGTCTTTATTCTTGGCCCTCCACAATGTTTTATGCATCTCATTTGGCCCCTTGGGAAAAATAATTGCCCACCCCTGGCCTAGAGGTTTACGATGTTTGGGTTGAAGGCTCCTTAGACTGTATAAAGCTGTAACTCTGTGTTAGGTGTTTTCTCCCCAAAACAGAGAATTTACACAATGAGGCAGCGGTTTTCCTTTTCAAACACTGGTACATTTGGTCTCATTTTACACGCTCAAGAAGTTTGTTGATAAATGCCTGCGTTACTGCGTTACCCAATTAGAGAATGCCAATTAGAAGAATTGCCATTTTGATTGAACATTATTTGCCTGTTTGTTTTTTTTACTCCGAACATCATTACAGCACTGGACACAAAATCCAACACAACCTCATCAAACGGTGGATCGTGATTCAAACGCTCAGTATATAAATGTTTTTTTTTTTAAATAATGGCCATTTATTTACTGTTTCTAAAAAAGAGAATAAATGGGTAAAGGGGGTGAAATATTGATGCTGGTGGTAAATGAGCTGACATACTGTAGGTATCACATTGCCACGGTTGTACTTGTGTCTGAAACAGAAAGGGGCCGAAGCACTCGGACCCCCTGATCGCTACATCATGGGATGCCTACCAAGTTCATTGTTTCTTTTTTGGGGGGAGCAGATCTCTGGGACCCGTACCAACTTCTTTGTTTTGGGGAGGAGAAGGTGTGTTCTCTGATCCCTGGTGACCCGTGCCAAGTTTATTGTTTTTTCGGGGGAAAGAGAGGTGTGTTCTTCGATCCCTGGAACCCGTACCCAAGCTGGACCCTGCTCCAGCTGAAAACATGGATCTATAGAGATGCTGGTTCTCAATCAGGGTTGGATTGACCATAGGGGGGGAAAGGGAGGTCTCCCGGTGGGCCACGACCCGTAGGGGGCCGCTGGTATCACGGTATGATTAAAAGCACTACCTTTTTGATCCCAGGGCCCACTATTAATTCACAATTTCGAGCCACGGACCACCATTTGATGACATTTTAGCCACAACAGACCCCCAAAACTAAAGTTTTATTTTGCTTTTCTGGTCCACAATCCCAGGCTGGATTTGGGAAAGAAAACAGTCAAACATCCAGATCAAAATGAACATTAATCTTCTACATTTTGTAAGTAGACTTGGGCCAATTTAGATGAATATTTTAACTCTTGAGAGTGTTAACATGATTGCGGGTCCATTTGGTTTCATGTTTTCACTCTCAAAGAGTTACATCTGGTTAACCAACTATACTACGTAGAATTGCGGTGGGCCAAATCATGCTAAAGATGCCCGGGCCGATTTTTTCGCCCAATCCACCACTGTTCTCAATGCCTGGTTTGGAGGGGTCCGTATAGTCAGATCCAAATCAGACCATTTAAGGGTGAGTGTGTGCATATACAGTACAGTATATACTGTATATATAGCGTATTAACGGAGGTTTTCATGGCTGATTCCTGAGCACAGAGGATCAGGGTTTTCAGCATAGTTTCGTGTGGTGAGTTGAGTACGAACCTTTTTGTGTAGCGGCGCCGGATAATACGCATCAGACCGCGGCGGATACCACGTTTTTATCAGCGACGGTATAGAAGGAGTACAGGCAGACAGACAGACAGACAGACAGACAGGCAGACAGGCAGACAGGCAGACAGACCAACCGACAGACACTGGTGTGCGGATCGTATCCAAAAGCACTCCCGGGCAGGCCTGCGGCCAGCGTGTATGTGTGTGTGTGTGTGTGTGTGTGTGTGTGTGTGTGTGTGTGTGTGTGTGTGTGTGTGTGTGTGTGTGTGTGTGTGTGTGTGTGTGTGTGTGTGTGTGTGTGTGTGTGTGTGTGTGTGTGTGTGTGTGTGCGTGTGTGCATGTGTGAGAGAGTGCCATAACAGAGTGAACCATGGCTTACTGTATGTAGGGCAATGAATTATGCATTATTGGGGAACAGGTGAACTACACTGGATCTGACACACAGGGTGTGAAAATTATTCTTATCACTATTTTATTCACAGGCAAAGACGTTTATTTCACCATTTTTGTTGCGCACATGTGCCTGCAATATTTTTGAGATTTTTTTTTTTTTTTTTTTTTTTTTTTGAGAGAGGGTTCCGGGTGGTCCCCAGCTAAGTTGGTTAACCAGATGTGTAAAAATGAAACCAGATGGACCCGAAAGGGTCCATTTGGTTTCATTTTTACGCTCTCAAGAGTTAAAATTCATCATCTTAATTATAGCCCAGGTCTACACAACTAGAAGATTTAATGGTCATTTTTTATCTGTATGTTAATTTACCTGTTTTGTTTCCCCAAAAAAATCCACCCTGGAATTTGTGGACAAAAGCAAGAGAAATCTTTAGTTTTGGGGGTCTGTGGGGCTAAAATGTCCTCAAATTGTGGTCCTCTGTGGCTCAAATGCTGAATAAATGGTGGGCCCTGGTAACAAAAAGGTTGAAAACCCCTGCTATACGCCTACAGCCCCACGCAACTTCACACTATCTGCGATTCAATTCATCACGTGATATGCTGATGAAAGCGCAGGGAGGGGAGCCTCTATATACATATCCTCACGTGTGTTCCAACAGGGCCAATTACATTTTAATGAGCGTCTAATTTTAGCACACATGCATGGCCGCAGCAATGCTAATAACAATAATAATAATAACAGTAATAACGACAGAAACGGCATGCATATGCATGGCCTTTTTTCATTTGAAGTTCAGAAGCATGGCTCCTCCGGCATCATGGAATACTTAACATGCCTTCAAGCCGAGATCAGCATATGTCTACCCAGACCCCCCTGGCCTTTGCACAGATTACACACGCCGGGACACGGTGACGAACACAAGCTATTTTCAGTCACATTAAGGACATCAGGAGACAATATTTAGTTCTGGCAAACCTGGAGATTTATTTTTTGTTGGTCTGATACGACCAACGAACGATCGGCTGCCACCCGCGCATGTGAGGAAAAGGAAAAACTGAACAGAAACAGCTGTCACACATGCAGGGGCGCAGAGGAGGCACGCTCAGACAGACACCAGAGTCATCGTTAAGGCAAAGATAAGAAACGACACGATTAGGACAGGATTAGGACACCAAACGTGGCATCGCGTCAAAAACCCACAACGCAGCCTGATCACACAACAAACACCAGAAAAGAAAGAAACGATGCGCTGCTCTGACACAAAAAAAAACAAACAATAAAACAGTTTCCGGAGCTCAACGACAGCTTACCCATAACGGTGCCTGTCGTCAGAGAAAACATATCGTGCCGTTCTTGCGTGAGACGAAAGAGCCGTCCTTTTTTTGTTAATCCATGTACAGTATATATTTTTCTTGGGGAAAAAGAAAAACCTCTGCAATCTGGTGTGTCTACCTCTCTCTCTTCCCCTCCCTCTCTCTCGGTCGCTCTCAGAGGGGTACGGAGAGCTCTCTCCGACCTTCAGCACCACGGACAGTGACAGCTACCCTGGACAGCTCCCTCTGTGTCTCCACACACACCTCCTGGTCCTGACAACAGGCTGTGGAGCTGCTGCTGCTTGTACTGCTGCTCGTACTGCTGCTCGTACTGCTGCCGTACTGCTGCGCCAGAGAGATACTGCTGCTCGTACTGCTGCCGTACCGCGGCGGAGCCAGAGAGAGACCGCCTGACAACGCCGTGAAGGTTACACCATGCTGACTGTGTGTGTGTGTGTGTGCGTGTGTGTGCGTGTGTGTGTGTGTGTGTGTGAGTAATTTGACCAAGCAAAAACGACACAGCCTCCTCCCTCCCTCCCTCTCTCTCCCTCCTTCCCTCCCTCCACCAGCCACACACACACACACACACACACACACACACACACACACACACACACACACACACACACACACACACACACACACACACACACACACACACACACACACACACACACACACACACACACACACACACACACACACTCTGCTTCCTCTCTCTTCCCTCCCTGAGGAAACCAATCAGGTTATAGAGCTACTGACAAAAAACACATTTCCAATTCCGGAGCTTAAAGCAAAAAAACAGGATTGTCACAGGAGGGAGGGATTGTATAGCTGGAGACTGTCATCAGTCACAGTCCCGCCAGTACGTTCCCCTACATGCCCGGACCCCCCTGCGGACCCCCCTGCCAAAAGATTTGCGGTGTCGAAACTAGACGTGATCAGCTATAGCGCTCTGCACGTCGAACTAAGACAAAGTCCCCAAAATCATGCGCCGAGCGTTGCAGAACATCTTGCCTCACTTCGCAGCCGGCTCCGTCGAGCATCGCTACACGTGCCGTCGTGAAGCAACACCACATTTTCAGCGTTCCTTTCCGCGAACGCGTGCCCTAGTTTGTCACGGACAAGACACAAAAAGTACCGGGCGATAACATGGAATAAACAGCCTATACCACCTATAACTATGGAACATGGAATAAACAGCCTATACCACCTATAGTATACCTATGGAACATGGAATGAACAGCCTATACCACCTATAGTATACCTATGGAACATGGAATGATGAGCCTATACCACCTATAGTATACCTATGGAAGATGGAATAAACAGCCTATACCACCTATAACTACGGAACATGGAATAAACAGCCTATACCACCTATATCTATGGAACATGGAATAAACAGCCTATACCACCTATAACTATGGAACATGGAATAAACAGCCTATACCACCTATAGTATACCTATGGAAGATGGAATAAACAGCCTATACCACCTATATCTATGGAACATGGAATAAACAGCCTATACCACCTATATCTATGGAACATGGAATAAACAGCCTATACCACCTATATCTATGGAACATGGAATAAACAGCCTATACCACCTATAACTACGGAACATGGAATAAACAGCCTATACCACCTATAACTATGGAACATGGAATAAACAGCCTATACCACCTATATCTACGGAACATGGAATAAACAGCCTATACCACCTATACCTATGGAACATGGAATAAACAGCCTATACCACCAGGTTGCGACGGCTTTGCGGATCGTCTGTTTCGAATCTCTTAAACGATCACGACAGGAACATCGACGGCAACGGTTGAGTTTTGGACGTACTGTGCAAAGGTTTCCCAGTCCGCGGCTGTGGCGGCGGCAGTGACGACAGGCAGCGGTGCTTCCTGCGTCCCCACCCGGTGCCGGTGCGGTGCGGTGCGGTGTGGGGGGAGGAGGCCGCGCCTAAACAACTGCGATTCTCACAGATCCTGGAAGACTCCTATTCCCATCCATATATGCTCATTTTCTGTGCTCCGTCGTCAAGCAAGTCCTGCTCTGAGATAAGGCTGTGTGTATACAGTACAGCAGCAGCAGCAGCAGGGAGGAAGTGAGTGTATGGAAAGATACAGCACATCACCATCATCATCGTCGTTGTCGTGAACCCCGTTTTACCTTTGCGGAGCCGAGGGGGTGGGGTGTGGGGTGGGAGGGAAGCAGCATGCCAGCGGAGCCAGAAGCAGAATGGCCCAGTTGAGAAGGAGGAGGAAGGAAAAAAAAAACGGCATGACAGAATATCACCGTGTCTCAGGATTGTCGGAGGGGAGAGAGAGAGACTTCAGAAGATTTGGCTTTACAGTTAAATGCATCAAAGTCTGGGGGGTGGGGGGGAGGATGGTGGGGGTGTAAGGGGGTGGGTTGGGGTCGGGGGGCACTCTTTGCCAGGGTGGGTCGGCTACCCACGGAACGATCCGGCCAAAACTTTCAGGAATTCAGTCAAGAGGAGGAGAGAATGGGATTTATACGACAAAGTCGGACTGATGCGACTCATGCAGACTGTAAATGAAATTCCACAGCCCTCTCACGTATTAGCAGGACAATATCAGTCAGTCACCAGAAAAAAGATGGGTTGTTTTTGAATAATCTGTCATGGGTAAAATGGAGTTTTAAGTTATAATGGATTTGTATAGGAAGGAGACGGGGCATCTAAAATGAACATCAAATATCTAAATAGTGAATGGAGTAACTTATAAATTGTCTGGTGTGTTCACATGAGACAGAGTACACCATAAAATGACCAAAAGTTGTTTTAAAATCCCTCTCTTGGCACTCTTTTGTTAATTTCAGGGGTCTGGCGCTTCAAAACAACAGTTACAACAGGGAAACCTTGGCACAGAACTATATTCAGCAGGGTGGTGCATGGGCGGGTTAATATTTGTGTTCAGACTTCAGACTTCAGAATCTCCACCACAGCTGTTTAGAGAAATCTGCTCCAATGGCAGAAATCCGCAGTCACGAATCGTAATGCCAGAAGGCTTAGTCTAACCCAGCAGGACAACGTGAATGCAGTGCCTTCATCTTGTCCAGAAATATTGGCTTGTACTCTCCAACGCTGTGTAGCCAGTTGTGGTGTAAGTTAGTGGTGGTGCCCACACCTTTTTTTTTTACTTGAGAGCTACTTTCAAAATGACCGTTTCAACAAGATTCACACATTTTTTTTAAAAACATTTAAAGCCCCCTAAGAAAGTTTGACTGAAAGAGTGGTGACGGTGCTACTTACTGTTATAGTGTTTAAAAGGATCCCTGCATAATGAGATAAATATGGATATAACATTATACTTGCCCTCTATAACTACAATTGAACATTTAAAACACATAGAATAATCTCTTCAGTTTAAAGGTAGGGGAATTGATGTTTTTATCCCATGGAGGCCGCCATTTTACTAGCCTGTCACATGACCTGTCACAGTGATGACGTCACAGATAGGGTGACCAGATCCCAACTCACCAGATGTGGGACAAACAGTGTGTTTGTGTGGGACAATGTGGGACACATGCGGGGTCGTGTTGGACTGTCGCACAAATGAATGAATAGTACCCAATTTAGGTGTTTCTACTCTTCCCTTCACATACCATCACTATAGTTTGCCATCTGTTTCATCCACTAATAAGAGGCACTTAACAGAAAAGTTTATAAATTAAGCATTTAGTGAACATTTACCTACAAACTATACACCTGGACAATATAATATCTGAACCAGGGCCAAAGCAACCAATAACAAACGAATAAAGAAATGTTATCAATGTATCTTCCTCCTAACAAAGACAACTACTGCAAGTCTGAAATTGTAGAGGCACACAATGAATGAAATAAATCACCAGAAACATAAATAAAAGTTTGGTTAGCATTGGAGCCATCAAATTGTAAATGTGTCTGTCATAGCAGCATGAACAGGCTATGCACTTTTAGGTTTTGTCCATCACAAACCAAATGGACCCTTACGGGTTCATTCTGGTTTCATTTTACCCTCTCAAGGAGATACAGATATACAAGGGTCCATTTGGTTGCCAATAGTCCTTTCTAGGAAGGAAGGAGGACTCTATCATAGGAGGAAAAATGGTGAAAAACATCATCAACATTTTATCTCTGGCGCCTGTCAACCAATATCACCCCAACTCACCACTTTCACTAATTTTGGCGCTAGGGGGGTCTGGAAAAAAGCTAAATATAGCGACAAATGCGTCAAGTTGGCAACACTGGTAAACAGAAGATAGTTTAGCTGCTGTTACCTTATCTGTGTTCGAATCTTGTTTTGGTCGAGCAAGACGTTGCTTGTGAGTCTCACATTGTATTCACCCCCCTGTCACTGCAGACATCACAGTAAACTCTGTCAGAATCGCAATTCACTGGTTTCACCCAGGAATACATGGTCTCCCAGTCCTTATTACTATATTTCCTTTTTTAGTTTCGTTCAGCTCCTCCTTGTTTCTTTTCTTTCATGTATTCATTCATTGCAACGCACGCAGCTAACACGTTGTGAGACAGTGCTGTTGTGTTGTGGTGGACGTTTACTTTACTAGTAGGCGCATTGATTTCCCAACACGGAGTATTCAAACTCCAGTTTGTCCCTATACAGGCCATTCAAACCTCAATGTCGCACCGCTTTAACCGAAAATACAAACAGAGTTACCCAAACTCCGTTCACTTCATGGCGTCAGTCCAATGGCGGCTGTTCTACATAGACTTCTATGGGAACAGGGACAGCAAATAAATCCGTCTCTCTCACACAAACACACACACGGCCCGCCCCTTTCCCATTTGGACAGGCTTCACTGCTCACATGCAGGCTGCCGCGAATCAGTGTTGACACAATATTTTGCGAATTTGCGCACATTATGAAAACTACAGCTTGTCAATCAAAATGCGGGACAAAGTCTCAATCGGCGGGACGCCTTAAAAGACAGTGAAATGCGGGACGATCCCACACAAAGCGGGACATCTGGTCACGCTAGACACAGCTGAAGTTAGCTACGCAGTAGAAGTGAATGGATTGGAATGTAAACAACTATACATTTTCTGTTCCTATGGTTCAATTACAGTTCTTTATTTCACCAGTGGGGGTCGCCAATCGCCATTGTCATCACAAACAGAACAGTTTGATGTTTTACGTTTTAATACTGGAAAGAGAACTGGTAAAACGTTGGTCAAAATAACAACTATTCTCCATTTTCTAATTGTGTGGACTCACATTTTGGAGCCTCGTACCTCCTACCTGACGGCAGTAACCTATACTCAGGGTACAGTATATGTGAGGAATCAGACACAGTTTTCTTTGCCTGCCCTAGTGTGGCTTGCTCAAAAATGGTCTCTGGCATGTTGGGAGGTGTTGACATTCCCATAATTTTTCCGGCCACCTTTACCAGTCTCAAGATCTCTGATTTAAACTTAACCGGCAGTCATGTGTTATTATGCTATTTTTTTTTTCAGTGGTTGATTTCATTACTGCTCTACCGCATGCACCCAGTATATCCCATTGAGTCCTGACCCTCGATTCGAGTTTCGTTCACTACAGTAATTTCCGACACTAGATTCTAGTTAGTTATTGACACTAAATGATATAGTTTCTGATGCTAGGATCTCCTTTTTGACACTAGAATCTACTTTCTGATGCTAGAATCAAGTTTTGGACACTAGATTCTATAGTTTCTGATGCTAGAATCAAGTTTTGGACACTAGATTCTATAGTTTCTGACACTAGATTCTAGTTTTTTCTGAAAAATCTGTGCTCCTGTGTCAGTGATGCTAACATATTTCAAGCCAAGGACCGCCAGAATTATCCATATTTGGCTGCAGACCCCCCCCCCCCCCCCCCCCCCCCCCCCCATCTGAAAACATGTTGTTCTAGGGGGTTCCCCAGAAGCGAAAAATTGAGATAAAATGTTTGCTTCCAAAATAATGTATTGAGAGATTTGCAGCACATTGTCACAATTTTTCAAAAATAGCAGAACAACAAGCTCGTGTCGCGCCACTCGGTGGCGCGACATGAGCTTGTTGATCTGCTATTTTTCAACAGATAAAACACCAAAACGCGTTCAGGACATGAGGACACTAGAGGATATAGTATACTGTTGTATACTGTAGATTGCTCTTCCACCTTGGTCTGATAAACGCCGGCAATTGCTTTGTCTGTCGCTGTAACCTCAGCTGAACACCCGATTCAGCAAGAAAAGCGCAGGGCATCACCAAAGGCACCCAGCGGAGCGACGCGTGGGACCTGGCTTTTTACCACGATTGTATCTTAAAACTCTCGCCGGTCTCTCGCTCCAAGTAGATCGTGTTCCGCCCGTGGTACGTAACGTATACACTGTAGCCTCGCTGCTAGCTGCTCCCCCGCACCCTACCCTAGACACGGAGACGTGTAAATATTGATGGCGTTTTCAAACACAACAAGATCTCTCTCGCCACCACCGCTGTCACCGCTTGTGTAAGAGAGAGAAAGAGACAGAGATAGAGAGACAGGGGCGGATGTAACATTTCCCAATTGGCGGGGGCGGGCGGCCATACCATTTTCAGTTACATAGCTTTTATTAGGGAATTAAGCATCAATAATAACATCAGTTGTTGTTGAAGTTGCAACAGACACGCAGCATGCATAAAGCTAAAGGTCTGACTCAGAGAGTTTTCTGTTTTCAATGATGAAATGCTGTTGGTTTAGTGGTGACACAGCTGTAGTTAGTTAGTAGCAGTAGTTGTGTTTCAAATCATTTTAAATATGTGCAATTTAACTTGAAATATCTTGGGTTGTTTTGCATGCCATCGTGTTTTGTGGGGCGGACTGGGCATTTAGGGGGCATTGCCCCTCCCCCCCTGCCCATGCCTACATCTGCCCCTGGAGAGAGAAAGAGAAGATGGATGGAAAAAAGAAAAAGGAGTACTGATTTCACCAACCGGCCACCTCTTTTCACTGACACACAACGCTTTGCAGAGGGACGCGTTGGCGGTACCGGCAAGCGATGTGCTAAATGCGGCAAAATATTTGCGAACGTTTGGATTACTTTGAAACGAGTGCACCGTCAGGGGGGGCGCCTCATAGGCTGCCGAGCCGGCCTGACGGCGCGCCGCGGGTTCGAATCCCGCCAAATTCAGACGGAATACAGTGCGTGTCCTGCATCTCTCTCACTCTCTCCCCATGTCACCCTAGTCAAAAAATCCTATAGGATTCCAATAGAAAAGTCCTATCAGATTTTGGAACAATCCTATTAGATTTCCAATAGGATTCCAATAGAATCCTATAGGATTTTCCCCAAAATCCTATAAGAATCCTATAAGAAAATCCTATAGGATTTTCTTATAGGATTCCTATAAGATCCTATAGGATTCCTATTGGAAATCCAATAGGATTTGTTCCAAAATCTGATAGGATTTTTCTATTGAACTTTTCCAAAATCCTAAAAAATCCTAAAAGGATTTTTTGACTAGGGCAGTCTACTTTGAACATATCAAAAAGCCCAAAAGATATCTTTATAAAATTCTTAAAATAATTATTTAAATAAATAAATGGAAGGCGTCGAAAAAATATGTGTCTGTGTACGAAAAATTTGGGAACCGTCACTAGTCTACAGAGCAAACAGTGTGCGTACCTGTGTCTGTGTGTAACACGGATGAGCAATTTCCGTTTTTCTGTTTTTGGTTAGTCTGACGAACAACAGCGTTGGCCTGCAAACCTATAGTGAAAAATAACTGATCTACAACCTCACACAGAGTTGGATCGCGTGCGTCGTGAGCTTAAAGATCTGGTCGCTATTTATAAAAAATGATCATTGTTAATTCATCGGGCTAAGCCTTCCTTTTACGGTAAGTCATTAACGGGTAATTTATCCAGTAATAGTAGGTAATTAGTCACCATTACCTGGCATTATTACCCGGTGGTTACCTGCTAATTTAACGGTGCGTGTGTGTGTGTCACTCCAGCGTGACCCAAATTAGCTGACCGTTCAGGGTGGATGACCCCGAATAAGATCTTACTTAGTCTTGACTAGATTCTAGTTTCAAACTAGTTTCACTAATGCCCTAGATTCTTTTCTGACACTAGAGCGTTATTGCACGCTGATTCTAGTTTCAAAAAAGGACGAAATATGAATAATTATTTATATTTGGCTAATTATAACTTAAAATGTAACAGCAATCGTACATCGTGCTGGAAGGTAGGATTGCGAAGGCAAGCGGTTTGTCACCGGCCACGTCCGTCCAGCCCCCGCGGGGCACGAATCACGATACGGCCGTATCGGATGCTGCCGCTGGTTGGATAATACGACAAACGGCACCAACAAATGCCCGCTGATCATTTATTTACAGGCTAAATGATCACATACCCGTAGTGTTACTTATTTACGTCCGTCGCGGCGCGCGGTGCCAGGTGGTGAGAGCAGGCGGCCGGTCGCTGGCAATTTAGCATTTCCTGCGGCTTGATCCGTTCTGGACTGAAAAAATGATTCAAAGATTTGCTGTGAAAGAATATAGATTTAAAAACGCTGTTTGTTCGTCGAATCGGAGGTATCCCATCTCCCAGTGGCGTTTCTAAGCGATTTGGAGCCCCAGGCAGGATGTATATGTATTTATCCATATGAGGCTTATTAGCCTGGGATCCTTTTAACGCAGGGGTTTTCAACAGGTGGTCTGGGGACCACCAGTGGTCCTTGAGAAGGCTGCAGGTGGTCCCCAGGCTAAATGATGGAAAGTTGCTTAACCAGATGTAACTCTTGAGAGTGTAAAAATGAAAACAAATGGACCCACAAGAGTCCATTTTGGTTTCATTTTTACACTCTCAAGAGTTAAAATATTCATCATCTGAATTCGCACCACTTAATTAAGAAGTCTAAACTGTTTTGTTTGCAAAATCCAGCCTGGAATTGTGGACAAAACCAAAATAATTCTTTAGTTTTAAGTATTGGGGGTGAGATTGTCATCAAATGGTGGTCCGTGGCTCAAATGCTGAAAAAATGGTGGTCCCTGGTGTCAAAAAGGTTGAAAACCCATGGTCTAGATTTAAGATCACAAGACTCGCTTAGTTCAGAGTTTTGTGCAGTGCAACCCTATAACCCCAGCCGTGTTCCACTCCACCAAAAACTCCTGTTTGTTAGAACAGGACCTGAAAAGAGAAACCACTTATCCGGTCTGACCCTGGGAACCCAAAGCCCTGACCCCATGAGCCAGGCACTGACCTCTGCTGGCAGCGTGAGTCAGGCTCTGAGAAACCAGCAACCAGACACACACACACACACACACCACACACACACACACACACACACACACACACACACACACACACACACACACACACACACACACACACACACACACACACACACACACACACACACACACACACACACATTCTAGTTTTGGATGCTAGATTCTAGTTTCTGACACTAGATTCTAGTTTCTGGAGCTATATTTTAGTTCCTGACGCTAGATTCTAGTTTCTGACACTAGATTCTAGTTTCTGACACTAGATTCTAGTTTCTGGAGCTATATTTTAGTTCCTGATGCTAGATTCTAGTTTCTGACACTAGAGTCCAGTTTTTGACGCCACAGTCTAGTTTCTGACAGTGTTTCTAGTTTTTCTGGGGAAAAAAAATCTATGTTCCTGTGTCAGTGATGCTCAACATATTTCATGCCAAGAATTACCACCAGAATTACCTATATTTGGCTGCATACCGCCATCTGAAAACATGCTCTCGGGTTCGCCCAGAAGCAAAGATTTGAGTTAAAAATGCCCAGACTGCCCCACCAAACATGATGGCATGCAAAACAACTACTCACTAACTACAGCTGTGTCACCACTAAACCAACAGCATTTCATCATTGAAAACAGAAAACTCTCTGAGTCAGACCTTTAGCTTTATGCATGCTGCGTGTCTGTTGCAACTTCAACAACAACTGACGTTATTTTAGCCCCACAGACCCCAAAACTAAAGATTCCTTTTACTTTTGTCCACAATTCCAGGCTGTTTTTCAGAAAAACAGTCAATCATACAGATCAAAAACCCCACACAGCGGAGCATTTTTCTTCCTGGTGCGGCACTTCAGCATTTCAGCAGGATTTACAGCACGGAATTGCTTGACAATAATAAACACAGAAAATAACTAAGCCAAATAAATGCAAAATGTTTAAACACTTGCAGTCATTTACTGTATCATCATGGTTTAAGACTTATTATTTTATGGACACAAAGTGAATAAACCCATTGTAAATAACAGTGAAAAGGACCATGTGTGCCACTTTTATACCCTGTTACCCCTTTTTTGGGGGGGCCCTGAGCCTCTTAGCGGTCACGTGGGCACTCAAGCTCCGGGGACCCCCTAGCTCAGGGACCCCTGGGCCTGGGCCCAACGTGCCTGTTGGATAATCCTTCCCTGCATAGGGGCGGCCCTACAACGGTGCCATGCCATTATTCCGACCTCCCATTGTTGCGACCTCCTGTTGTTTCGAAACTACGAGACGCAAAACCCTGTACCCTTCTCCAACCGTAACAAAAGCCTAAACCCCCGACCCTCAACCACCTCACAGACCGGTGGTTGAGAGTCGGGGATTTAGGCTCTTACGGTTGGAGAAGGGTACAGGGTTTTGCTACAAACATGCCTAAACCCTTCTCCAACCCTCATCCTCACCATAACCACATCAAGCACGTTGCAGCTGATAGTGGATTTCCAGTGCATGTTCGGACTAATGGAGTTCTGATCTATGGGCAGGGGTTGACACTAAGGCCTCCAAGGCACTTGCCCATAGGGCAAGTGCAAGCCAGGTTCAACTTGCCCTCAGGTCATGGACACTTGCCCCCCCAAAAATATATTGGAAATATTGCATTTAAGTTTACTTCCTACTTGGGTGCTTTCCCTGAGAGGGTTCCAGGTGGTCCCCAGCTAAGTTGGTTAACCAGATGTAACTCTTGAGAACGTAAAAATGAAACCAAATGGACCCTTGCGGGTCCATTTGGTTTCATTTTTACGCTCTCAAGAGTTAAAATTCATCATCTTAATTAGCCCATAGTGGTCACAGACCCAGTGGTCCCTGACCCCAGCAAAATGATAGTTTGGAACCAAATGGACCTGGGAGAGAGATAGGTAGAGATACTGTATAGCTAGAAAGCAGGGAAAGACACAGAGGCAGAGTGCAATGACTGCCTTCAAGACAAATATATCTTGTGTTGTGTCTTAGTGCACCAAGTTGCACAGTTGCCCGATCGGGCAACCAGGTAGCAGTCTTCACTTGCCCCACCATTTTTTTTTACTTGCCCCGGGCAAGCGGGCAAGTGTTAGTGTCAAGCCCTGCTATGGGACTTCGGTACTTAGATCAGTCCCCCCTACAACACAGCCAGAGCCCAGAACTGTTGGTCTTTATGCGTGTAGGAGGGCTTGGGAAGTTGGGATGAAACCAAATGGACCCTTGCTGGATCCATTTGGTTTCATGTTGTTTACACTCTCAAGAGTGTAAACAACATGAAATAAATTATTCATCATCTGAAAACAGCCCACAACTAGAGAAAGTAGATGATTATGGTCATGTTAATTTTCCTGTTTTGTTTCACCAAATCCAGCCTGGAAATGTGGACAAAAGCAAAAATAAATCTTTAGTTTTGGGGTCTGTGGGGCAAAATGTCATCAGATGGTGGTCCTCTGTGGCTCAAATTCTGAATAGATAGTGGGCCCTGGTATGAAAAAGATTGAAAACCCCTGCTGATCTACCATCATCCACTAAGAGTCAACAGAGGGCAGCTTGTACCTCCATGCTAGCTACGTGTATAGTACGTCCACCAGCAGTGGGGTGAACAGGGGTGGATGTAGCATTTCCCAATTGGGGGGCAAGAGAAAAGCATCAATAATAACATCAGTTGTTGTTGAAGTTGCAACAGACACGCATCATGCATAAAGCTAAAGGTCTGACTCAGAGAGTTTTCTGTTTTCAATGATGAAATGCTGTTGGTTTAATGGTCAGACAATTGTAGCAGTAATAGTGGTTCAAATCATTTTAAATACATGCACTTTAATTTGAAATATCTTGGGTTGTTTTGCATGGTATCGTGTTTGGTGGGGCAGTCTGGGCATTTAGGGGGGCATTGCCTCCCCCCCATGCCTATGTCTAGATCGGCCCCTGGGCCAGGGTGGGGGCACGTCACAGGGCATGTCTGCCAACACTCAGGCCGTTCTGCCCATCGCAGACCTGCTGCCACTACTGTCATCCATTCAGCCACCATCTGTAGGACATGGTAAAGCGATCCCCCGCGGCCCATTGTTTTATACATGCAGGGGCAACAACAATGGGGCAGCCCCCCCTGACCAATTAACCTGCAGGGCCTGTCCTGGGGGGGGGGGGGTCACACCAGGACAGCAGAGGCGGATGTAACATTTCCCACATGGGGGGTTGGGGGGGCACTATAAAATGGCATGGGGGCGATTCAGCGCCGCAGCCGATGCAGCCGCAGCCGATGAAGCCGCAGCCGCACCCATACCCATTTTTGGTTACAGGACTTTTATTAGGCAATTAAGCATCAATAATAACATCAGTTGTTGTTGAAGTTGCAACAGACTAAAAGCTAAAGGTCTGACTCAGAGAGTTTTCTGTTTTCAATGATGAAATGCTGTTGGTTTAGTGGTGACACAAGTTAGTAGCAGTAGTAGTGTTTCGAATCATTTTAATTATAAGCACTTTAATTTTAAATATCTTGGGTTGTTTTGCTTAAACCACACCTCAGAGTTTGGACTCGAGACATAAGACTGATACTTACAATAAACATAAACAAGGTACTGTATGTGTGTATACATCGGCTTTTCACTTTGTCCTCGTGTTGCAATTCCATGAGAGCAGGAATGCAGCAGTAAAGAAAGGAGACAGAGGAATGTAACAACAATAGCAGCAAAAAAGAGACAAAAGAAATACAAATAGGTGAGTGGCATTAGTATGCAGCATCGTACACACAGTTAAAGGGGAACTCCACCCATTTTCAATATTTTTATATGTCATTAATATACCTTAGAGGTGGTGGGTGGACATGATGAAAACGTGTCCCCATTCTGTGTTCCCAAGAAATGGAGGTCTGAAGAAAACCACTAACATGGAGAAACATCTTGATGACATCATCAAGATGTATTTTCACCATGTTAATGGATTTCTTTAGACGCTTCTTTTTTTTTTTCTGAGAGCGTACAAATGCAACCAAATGAACCCGTTAGGGTTCATTTGGTTGCATTTGTACGTTCTCCGAAAAAAATGTTGAAAATGGGTGGAATTCCCCTTTAAAGGAGAGGAGTATGGCATCATCTCTCGAACACACAGCAGCAGCGTGTGCGTGTGCGTGCGTGTGTGTGTGTGTGTGTGTGTGTGTGTGTGTGTGTGTGTGTGTGTGTGTGTGTGTGTGTGTGTGTGTGTTCCTTGAATGGACCAAACCATTGAAAGGTGGTCAAACAGCTCCCTCCAGTGGGTGAGATGAAACATGGCAGCTAGTGGTTTTCAAAGTTTCTGTGGCCAAGCCAAGGCACACCATCCCTACCCAATAGGCAGTGATGGGCAAGTTACTGGGAAAATGTAGTACGCTACACTACAAGTTACATGACAAAAGTAGCTTGCTACATCAACACTACATATATTGTATATAAATATATATCTCAACTTAATGTGCAACTTTCTAAATAATAATCTTAATAAAAATCATAATAATAATGATCTAGGGGTAGGTTTGAACCTAGGATGGTGGCATGTCTAAGTTTTGGGATGTACTGTATATTAGAGGTTTTCTACCCATTAAAATGGTCTGAATTCAAAAACGTGTGTATGAAAATGTAGTACACAAAACAAGTAGTGTAGCTTCACTACAAGCTATTCCCAGAAAAATGTAGTAAGTTACACTACAAGCTACGGGAAAATGTAGTTAAGTTATGTAGCTTAGCTACTAAATTACTGCCCATCACTGCCAATAGGTTGAGTCAAAACGTCATCAAGGCGCGCCTGTGTTTGGTTTTGCACCACACCAGGCAGTGCCAGGGATGAAAATGTTGAACCTACCGATGTTTTGAGAGTCAAAAAAGAGCCTTTGTGGTTCTTTGACTCAGACTTTCCACAGTTTTACTACTGTGTTATCGTAGGTCTGTATGTAATTCTCAGAGTGGGGTCCATTTGGTTCAACCCAAGATATTTTAAATTAAAGTCCTTATATTTAAAATGGTTTGAAAGACTACTACTGCTACTAACTAACTACAGCTGTGTCACCACTAAACCAACAGCATTTCATCATTGAAAACAGAAAACTCTCTGAGTCAGACCTTTAGCTTTATGCATGCTGTGTGTCTGTTATTATTGATGCTTAATTGGCTAATAAAAGTCCTGTAACCGAAAATGTTACGAAGCCGCACCCATACCATTTTGTGTCCGTAGTGGGGGTCCCCCGTGGTGGTTCCCTGAGTGGGGGCGGGGATCAAAATGGTGCCACTACGATGCGCAGTGCTCATGTAAAAGACACACATTGCTAGGCTACGCATCTATGGCAAGGAGAGCCAACCATAAAAACTCATAACATTATCATTACACAGCACAAGTTAGACGCAACAGAAGACATGCTCGTTCTAACAGAGCAGCACATCATCAGAATACGATCGATTCAGCCTACAAGTAACCGATTCCTCCTCCGATTCCTCCTCCTCCTCTTCCTCCTCGGCAAATACCATACACAGCAGCCCACACATCTTGACGACAGAGTACAACATCTCGCAATGGGTTTGGTCCACAAGATACGATACTCTGTCAATGAGGTCCACTCCCACAACACCAGAGGGAGTGCTACTAACCATGTCCAACCCAGATTTGGCACAAACAAGGGTCTTAATTCCGTCCGCTCATATGCCACCAAAATGTGGAATGCCCTACCAACAGTCATAAAGGCATGTGAATCCCTTGACTCCTTCAAAACCGCTCTCAAAGGGCACCTACAGATGGCTGCAATTCGAAACTGGCCTCTGTAAAACAAAAATGTATATAAAATCCCCCCACCCACCCTGTCTCTCCTCATTGTACATTTCTCTTTTCCCTTTTTACCTCCACTATGATTTTACCTCCATGATTTGAGGCTTCTGATTTTACTGAAGTAGTTGTTATGTATGTACGGTATTTGAATGCCTTAATGAAATGAACAAGTTGGCCACTATTGTAAACAAGTGTATGCTAGTCTGTCCAATCAGCTTTTTCAGATTTGATGCAGTTGTACTTGAATTGTACTGCAATTCTCCAAGCTGTTACCAGTTTTGTTGCAGTGTGTACTTGACTTGTACTGTAAATCTCATCTCTGTTAATAAAAATTTCATTCATTCATTCATTCATTCACACGTTAGAACGCAACAGGAGACATGATCGTTGACATAGCAGGCACATTATCAGAATACGAGCCATTTACATGTAGCCTATATCTCCTCCTCCCCCAATTCGGCAACACCACCATATCGAACAGCTTTTTTTCTGAGCCATTCAGTAAACGAGAATGCCGCGGACAGAAGCATGCTTCCCGTACGTAGCCTAATGCGAAACAAGGAGAAACGCAGCGCCGAGAGTCATAGTCAGAGCCCATGGAGCTGCAGTAACATTGGTAAATTAAGGCTGAACTCTGATAGACTTCTGTCCGTGAGTGACAATAACCAATATTACAGTTGAATTATATGCACACGCGTTGCACACAGAGAAAGAAAAAGGGAAAACAAAGGTAAATGTTTAATTCCCCCTCCTTACTCCTTTCCCTTGGAGGAAGGAAAAAAAACAACTTTTCGACTGAGGCTTTTGGGAGTCGACTTGTGTTATGCAAATCGACTTATCGATGTACCGACTTTTTGGTTAATGCCCTTGCGCACGTGGTGCGGCTGTCGCACGATATCACCACAGAAGACCCAGAAAAACAAACAAACAAAAAAAAAGACGCCCAAAAGCTGCTCCTTACCTTATTGGAGCGCAGAGACACACGTCCCCCGCAGCGTGCGCAGAATTTGCTTTGGCAATACGAACAGAGGTGGCCACAGCCGTCGGCAAACTTGGTTTTGTGGCATATTCCGCAAATGGGGGCTTCGCTCTTCTGCTCCGCGCTCTGCTTGGACTCCTCACCCATCTTCTTCACCTGGTCCTTGTACGACTCAAACTGCTGGTGCAACTTCCTGTGAGAGGGGAGGGGAGAAGACATTTTAGAGAACTCTGTTTTAGAGAAATCCTGTTACTGCATACATAACTAGCCTCGATCACGGCGCCCCAAAACGACTGAAAAAGTCAGGACTTCCGGGGGGAACGGCGGGGGGGGCTCCGTACTAAGGCCTGTCCTGTTTTCTGTCATTGCAGACAATAGCAAATATTGACAAAAGTCTTTCCACCGGACGTTTAAGGTGAAAAGAATGCAGTAGCACTTAAAAAAAAGATACACAAAGATAGCACAGAGCATAAAAAACAACCCAGGAAAGCCTGAAGGCTTGATTCCATTGTGGTCATTTTGTAACTACATAAACTACCAGCCAACATAGAACAACAACAACATAGAAGTATAAGCCCTGTGAAAACAGACAGAGCAAAACACACACAAAACAAACACCGTTTAGCAGCACAAAGCAGTAGCAGCAGCTTTTCAGATACTATACCCCACCGCCACCACCGCTGTATCTGAAAAAAACTGAATACCAGAGGCCGCTGTGTACTATAAGAGAACATATCTGTAGTTCCAAGAAGTACGTTGCTATTTGGATATTTTACTAAATCATTCAAATCTGGGACTAGAACATAACATCGTTACACTTTGCTTCTTCTGAAACAGGGAGTTCCTGATGAGTTTAATTCATTTATTACTACAATGTGCATGGTGGCCTTGTGGTTAGAGTGTCCGCCCTGAGACAGGGAGGTCGGGGTTCGATTCCCGGCCGGGTCATACCAGAGAATCTAAAAATTGCAGTAGCACCGAGATCGAAAAGTGGTATATGGTATGCCGCTAGTGCCTCAGCGGCATATGCCGGTGGCCCAGCGGCATATGCCGGTGGCTCAGCGGCATATGCCGGTGGCATATGCCGGTGGCCCAGCGGCATATGCCAGTGGCATATGCCGGTGGCCCAGCGGCATATGCCGGTGGCATATGCCGGTGGCTCAGCGGCATATGCCGGTGGCTCAGCGGCATATGCCGGTTCTAGAGTGGTATGCCGCTCGTGTTCCACCGGTACATACCATTTCCCAACGGCAAATGCCGCTCGTTTTAGGGTTAGGGTTAGGGTTAGGTTAGGGTTAGGGTTAGGGTTAGGGTTAGGGTTAGGTTAGGGTTAGGCATATGCCGCTAGGCCACCGGCATATGCCGCTGAGCCACCGCATATGCCACCGGCATATGCCGCTGAGCCACCGGCATATGCCACCGGCATATGCCGCTGGGCCACCGGCATATGCCACCGGCATATGCCGCTGGGCCACCGGCATATGCCACCGGCATATGCCGCTGGGCCACCGGCATATGCCACCGGCATATGCCGCTGGGCCACCGGCATATGCCACCGGCATATGCCGCTGAGCCACCGGCATATGCCGCTGGGCCACCGCATATGCCGCTGAGGCACTAGCGGCATACCATATACCACTTTTCGATCTCGGTGTCACTCAAAAATTGGGCCCAATGCCTCCCTGCTAGGCAATCAGCAGCACCAAGGGTTAGGTTGGCGGTATTTCCCTGCGACATACTAGAGCATACCTGGGCATTATGCGGCCCGGGGGCCAAATGCGGCCCTTTGGCTGACTCTGACCGGCCCGGGGACCACCAGTGGTCCTTGAGAGGGTTCCAAGTTAAATATGGAAAGTTGGTTAACCAGATGTAACTCTTTGAGAGCGTATAAATGAAACCAAATGGACCCTTGCGGGTCCATTTGGTTTCATTTTTACACTCTCAAGAGTTAAAATATTCATCATCTGAATTAGCCCACATTCAATCAGAGAATGTAAGAGATTTTTTTGTTATCCTGTTTTGTTTCCCAAATCCAGCCTGGAATTGTGGACAAAAACAAAAGAAATCTTGAAGAAAGTTTTGGGATCTATGGGGCTAAAATGTCATCAAATAGTGTTCTGTGGCTCAAATACTGAATAAATAGTGGGCCCTGGTGTCAAAATGGTTGGTCTTACTCTTACTTTTATCATGAAATTAAATTAATATTACGCAGATATTAGTTCAGCCTTTAGTCTTGGCCCTCCACAATATTTTATGTATCTCATTTGGCCCCTTGGGAAAAATAATTGCCCACCCCTGTACTAGTATCATGTCGCCCCTGCTACAGCAGGGGCGTTTTTGCCAATAGGCAGACTAGGCAGTTGTCTAGGGCGCCATGAGGGGAAGGGGGCGACCATGAGAGAGAGAGAGTGCCATTTTACAGGAGATTTTCCCTGAAGCACCCCTTGCCAAATGGACCCTTGTGGGTCCATTTGGTAGAGGGGGCTCCAGGGAAAATCTTACCTAGGGCTCCAAGTTGCTTAGAAACACCACTGCGCTACAGAAACAGGAGATAGGCTCCCTGACATATGTGTGGGCCTCATGGCTCAACTGGGCCTCATGACATCATGGTCTGGCAAGGCTACTTACTTACACACTAAGAATAGTGTGTGTGCGTGCGTGTGCGTGCAAGAGAGAGAGAGAGAGATGGAGATTTTGAAAGGGACACTTAAAAAGCCTGCACCTCATGACCTCTTGCTCTTGTGACACAGGTATCCCGTCGGCTTTACAACTTTAAGACACTTTAAGACACATCGTTTAATTCCACGGTCTCAGGTTGTCTGGCCGTTTAATGAATCATTCGCAAGCCGTGTTTCTCTTAACAGGGCTCAGTTGTATGACAAGACCGCGTACAACCGAACCTGTCTTGGTAGTAGAAACTAAAGTTGTGTTTCGCAATGTTAATGATTCCTCTTTTAGGACCTATCTTTCTGAGAGTGTACAAATGGAACCAATGGTTCACATTTGTACACTCTGAGGAAAATGTCTCTCTTTTGTCCCTCTTACAGGCTGCAACAGCCCTCCTGGGTTACATAAAAATCGCCATCCAAAATTGCAGCGAAAATAAAATAATAAACATTTTCAGATACTGCCTAATGTCTAATGTTCTTTCCAAACTAACAGTTGCACCCTTTAAAGTTCCTGACTGTTCGTCCCCTGGGTGGTCAGTGGTCACAAAGTGGACTTACCCTTAAAGATAGAGCACCATGTTATTTTTTTCCAACTTAAATCATGATCATCAGGTATTATTGTTATATGAAGAGAAAGAATTTTCGCAAAAAGGTGTACAGTATTTGTTAAAATGTTGTTTTTATGTGGACTCCACCACCAGCTCATTAAGTATGCCTGGTTTGCCTGGTGGGTGGTGATGGCTGGTGACTGAAGCCACACCCACAGCTTTAGTTGTATAATAAAGGGGGAGGAGCTGATGTGTGATATCACTACATTACAGCCTTTGTCATTGGCACATTTGACTGGAAAGGTTTTAGCCTCCAGGAAGAAACCCTAAATACAAAGCATACAACCCTAAATACAAAACATCAATGCACATAAAAAACAGACCAAGGGTTCAAATGAGGTACCATCACCTCTTAAACATATACAAAATTGGAAAAAAAATAAACAACAAAAAATCACGGCACCCCCTCTTTAAAAAAAAAAAAAACTACAAACAGGGAAAACCCTTTCACTACACCCTGGAGTAGTATGCATGACACGTGGTCCAGCGTGACAGAGAGAGAATGACACTACAGCAAGGGGCGGGACGGGGCTACCTGGAAAACCTGCCACGGACCCCTTGTCATCCTCGCTCCGCTCCGGGGCCGGCCCGTGTCATGCATTTTGTATGACACGTGTCAATCGAACCGTCTCCCTGGAAACTAAACACTAGCCCCGCTAGTGACTTCATAACACGACCATTAGAATTGGTTTTCGGCCCCAGCATATCCAACCCCCAGCCCCCCCACCCCCAACCCCAACCCCCCCCACCCCCCCCCGCAACATTCATTAGAACCCATGCATTATTCAGCAGCAGAATATCTGTTTACCGCGCAGCGTTGGAGATAAACACGCTTCCTTTACCCCCACAAACAGGGGCGGATCTAGGCATGGGCATGGGGGGGGGTGCCCCCTAAATGCCCAGTCTGCTCCCCAAAACACGATGCCATGCAAAACAACCCAAGATATTTCAAATCAAAGTGATTATATTTAAAATGATTTGAAACACTACTGCTATACTAACTACAATTTTGGCACTGAAAACAGAAAACTCTCTGAGTCAGACCTTTAGCTTTATGTCTGCATGTCTGTTGCAACTTCAACAACAACTGATGTTATTATTGATGCTATACTTGACTAATAAAAGTTTTGTAACCCAAAATGGTATGAGTGCGGCTTCATCGCCCGTGGCGCGAAGCGTCACGGGCGACGAAGCCGCCCCCATACCATTTTCTCTTGCCCCTCCAACATGTTCTCTTGCCCCCCCCCCCCCCCCCCCCCCCCCCCCCAAATGGGACATGTTACATCCGCCCCTGCCTGCAAACACAACCGTTAGAGCACCAAATGTAATTGCGGCGCAAGAACCTCTGATGGCTATCTGTAGCAAGGGTTTTCAACCGGTGGTCCGGGGACCACCAGTGGTCCTTGAGAGGGTTCCAGGTGGTCCCCAGGCTAAATGGCGGAAAGTTGGTTAACCAGATGTAACTCGGAAAGTTGGTTAACCAGGTGTAACTCTTTGACAGCGTAAACATGAAACCACTGACACTTACTCACATGTAAGTGTCAAATGCATTTTGGAGTGATGGAAATAGGTGAATTTGAACAATATTCTATAGGCCCATTCTAAGCTTATGTTGGGGCAGGGGAAACAGCCATAAAGGATTTTTTTCCTTCACAAAACAACAACTGGACCACTTTTTGTAAATAAATAAAACAACTCTAAACAAACGTAAAAAAAAAAAAAAAAAAAAAAAAAAAAGCCTTCTGGGATGAGATTCTCCCTTTTTTCCCCAGTTCTGTAAATGACATGTCGTCATTAGTTCCCTTGGTGTGTTTTTGTATGTTCAATGATGTCTTCCTTCTGTATTTAGGGTTTGTTCCGGAGGACCAAAACCTTTCCAGTCAAACGTGCCAATGAAAAAAATAACTGTGATTTAGTGACATCACACTATCAGCGCCTCCCCTGACTCATCCTCCTATCATAGTAAGTAGTAAGTAAGTAGCCTTGCCATGATGTCAGGAGGCGCAGCTGAGCCATTGAGGCCCATATAGGTCAGGAGCCTATCTCCTGTTTCTGTAGCGTGAGGCAGCTTGATGTACAAGTACGCCCTCTGGACATGACGCTAGTATATCGCAGGGACTTACCCCCAATCCATCCCTTGATGCTGAGTGCCAAGCAGGGAGGCATTGGGTCCCATTTTTTTAGAGTCTTTGGTATGACCCGGCCGGGAATCGAACCCCGACCTCCCAATCTCAGGGCGGACACTCTAACCACAAGGCCACTGAGCTGGTTATCCTCCTATCATACAAAAACTAAATATGTGGGTGTGGCTTCAGTTCAGGTGGAATACTTAATGAACTGGTGGGGGTGTCAAACATAAAAACATTTTACTTTTACACTTAAAAAAAAACTTACTCATGTACCTAATGGTTATATAGTATGGGGAAAAAATCATTGCGTTCCAATCATGTACAGCTCTGCTCCTTTTTCTACTTTTGGAATTTTATCCCAATAAGTACCGGACGTGTTTTTTGGGACATGAGAGCTTTCCATGCGGACAGAGAGACAGATCAGTGGCCATGTACCGCCGCTGCCACAGACATCAGACCCATTGAGGGATTAAAGGGCTAATTGTGCGACAGTCCTTTGGTCCATTTAGGCCCCGACAGAGATTAGTATGTTAGTCTTGTTTAACAGACCCACCAAATCTCATTTAGTGACACAGGACCTGATAACAGACCGGGGGCAGGCAGGTAAAGCCTGGGGGGGAATTATCAATGTGTTATTCGCTCATAATAACGCCCTTCCCATCAGCCCCTATAAAACCGCGACGCGGCCAACGGCGTAAAAGTATTTTTTGGACAAATAAAGCCGTACAGTAATCTACTGTAATCTACGCTACTGTTAGCCTTTTTGATACCTGGGGCCCACTAATTATTCAGCATTTGAACCACGGAGGACCACCATTTGAGGACATTTTACATTTTATATATATATATATATATATATATATATATATATATATATATATATATATATATATATATATATATATATATATATATATATATATATATATATATATATATATATATGCCTGGAAACAAAACAGTCAGACATGCATATCAAAAATGACCAATAATCTAATTGAGATTGAGTGAATATTTTAACTCTTGAGAGTGTAAACATGAAGTTGAAGGTTAACAGAGTGTACCTCTTTCAGAGCGTAAACATGAAACCAAATGGATCCTTGCAGGTCCACTTGGTTTCATGTTTACTCTCTGAATGAGCGTAAACCACCTGGAACCCTCTCAAGGACCACTGGAGTTCCCCGGATCACTGGTTGAAAACCACTGATCTACGGTAATATAATATAACTATAGATGACTTAACAAACAAACGTAACCCTAGTTTTCACTAGGCCCCAGAGTGCTGGATGCACAATCCAGCACTCTGCACATCCTGGATCTACCGTCTTTGTCCAAAAAAGTTACGGAGATTTTTAGCCCCCACCCCCTGCCTCCCTAAATCTCTCTGCATGTCTGTCTGTCGCCGTGCTCCTCTTACCTTGGCCTCCCTTCTATAACGTTGACTTCGTCGACGAAAAACATGAGTCGACCGCCCATATTCATCGAGGAAAACAAAGTGACGAGGACTAAAATCTATTGATAATTTTAGAAAACTAGACTTGATTTTTTTTTGCGAGAAGAGAGATTCAAAACACACATCATTTGCCAAAACTAGCAGCTATCTATGCGGCACGCGGCCGACTCTAAAAGTCGGTCATTTCGACAGCCATCGAGGCCTGCAGCGTTCACACAGAGTAGTGGTTTTCAACCAGTGGTCCGGGGACCACCAGTGGTCCTTGAGAGGGTTCCAGGTGGTCCCCAGCTAAGTTGTTTAACCAGAAGTAACTCTTGAGAATGTAAAAATGAAACCAAATGGACCCTGGCGGGTCCATTTGGTTTCATTTCTACACCCTCAAGAGTTAAAATATTCATCACGTGAATTAGTCCAAGTTAGTCCAAGCTACCACTATAGCCCACTATAAATCTTTAGTTTTGGGGTCTGTGCGGCTAAAATGTCCTCAAATGGTGGTCTGTGGCTCAAATCCCCCCCCCCCTGCCTCCCTAAATCTGTCTGTCTGTCTGTCTGTCTGTCTGTCTGTCTGTCTGTCTGTCTGTCTGTCTGTCTGTCTGTCTGTCTGTCAGTCAGTCAATCTTCCTCCCTTCCCTTCCCCTCCTCTCCTCTCGATATCGGGTCACTTATGCCACGATACACGGTCCTCGTTCTGTCTGTCCCTCTGTCACCCAAGACACGGCGCCCAAAGGTTATGTCATCAAAACATGACCTGCATATCGCCGCCGCTGACGGTATACAGAAGCCTTACGTGTGTGTGTGTGTCACGCTAAAGTCGGGCAAAAACATCACAGCAGATCCGTGAGCTCGTCTTTTTTTCCAGCTCACAGATCCGTCCCAGAGGAAAGCAGAATCCATCTGAGACACCAAATCTATTTCTCAGGAGAAAACAATGAGAAACATACTGTAGCTTTGAGATACAACATTTGAGCAATATTTAACCCATTGTGCCATGACTAGATTGTAGATCTAAGCTCATGGCTCTCTGTTTCTCATCGTTTTCAGATAGATCCTCTGATGAGCTATACAGGAGCTCTCAAAAATAGCTTAATTATCACTCAATCGTTGTATCTCAAAGCTACAGTTCTGTTTCTCGTTGTTTTCTCCCGAGAAATAGATTTTGTATGTCTCAGATAGAGCTGTACAGGAGATCTCAAACTTGGATTGTGCTTTCCTCTGGGGCCGTACCTTCCAACACCTGTGTGTCAGGGGTTTTCCACCCTTTTCATCCCAGGGACCAGCATTTATTCAGGATTTGAGCCACAGACCACCATTTGAGGACATTTTAGCCGCACAGACCCCAAAACTAAAGATTTATAGTGGTGGCTATAGTGGTAGCTTGGACTAACTTGGACTAATTCACATGATGAATATTTTAACTCTTGAGGGTGTAGAAATGAAACCAAATGGACCCGCCAGGGTCCATTTGGTTTCATTTTTACGTTCTCAAGAGTTACTTCTGGTTAAACAACTTAGCTGGGGACCACCTGGAACCCTCTCAAGGACCACTGGTGGTCCCCGGACCACTGGTTGAAAACCACTACTCTGTGTGAACGCTGCAGGCCTCGATGGCTGTCGAAATGACCGACTTTTAGAGTCGGCCGCGTGCCGCATAGATAGCTGCTAGTTTTGGCAAATGATTGTGTTTTGAATCTCTCTTCTCGCAAAAAAAAAAAAATCAAGTCTAGTTTTCTAAAATTATCAATAGATTTTAGTCCTCGTCACTTTGTTTTCCTCGATGAATATGGGCGGTCGACTCATGTTTTTCGTCGACGAAGTCAACGTTATAGAAGGGAGGCCAAGGTAAGAGGAGCACGGCGACAGACAGCTGGTGTACGCGCTGGCGGGACCAACCATCCATCCATCCTCCACTCGGGCAAAACGCGGTCAAACGTAGGTGACACTGCCGTCTGGTAATCATACCGCGGATCATTGTCCCGCCTGCCGCCCGCCAAACATATCATCCAAACCCCGTTACCTCTGGGGTTTGCACACACGCAAACACACACCCACACAGACACAGACACACACACACATGCTCAGAAACATGAGCCCACTCCCTCTGCCAGCGGCTGTATGACGGTCCAGACATATCACCCACATCGAGGCCCCTGCCCAACCGCACGCCCTCAGACGAGTCGACATCTGTCACGCGTCGAGACATGCCACGCTCTGGTCTACGCGGTTGGTGCACCAGTGGGCCTGACATACAGAATATATATGCGTTGACACAAAGTATGTGGTCTCGTTTTGTCATCTGAAATCGGTCCTCCTATAGAGATGCGCAGTCCTGCCCCCTCGTGCTGTTGCCCCTGTTCCAGAAATGGATTCCCCATTCATTTTTCTCATAGACCTTTCGGAAATGATTCATATAAAGATGAAGCCCAACTCGGGTCGTGACAAATCATGATGACACACACAATCTTTTGGCACAATCAAATGATGAAAAACGAAACAAAAAGTGTCGTATCCTGCTTATAACTTCTGGCTAATTAAATATTGCATGATAATCTTGTGTGTGTTGTCATGATTTCTCACAACCTGAGTTGGCTTCGTCCGCAGGGTAATCGTGTTGCACCACCTTCCTCATAGAAAAGTCTGTGAGGAAAATGAATGAGGATTCCATTCTGGAACACGGGCGGCATCCTTTCCAGGGGTTGACACTAAGGTCTCCGAGGCACTTGTCCATCGGGCAAGTGCAAGTCAGGTTCTACTTGCCCTCAGGTCATGGTCACTTAAATGGTAAATGGTAAATGGTGCATTTATATAGCGCCTTTATCCAAGGCGCTTTACATAGATTGTGCATCACATTCACCCATTCACACACTGATGGCAGTGGAAACCATGCAAGGTACCTACTAGCACATCAGGAGCAATTAGGGCTTAAGTGTCTTGCTCAGGGACACATCGACACTAACTCTGCGGGAGCCCGGGATCGAACCGGCAACCTTGTGGTTACCATCCGGTTACTCTACCTCTGAGCCACTGCCGCCCGCACTTGTTCCCCAGGTCCCAGGTGGTCCCCAGTTAAGTTGTTTAACCAGATGTAACTCTTGAGAACGTAAAAATGAAACCAAATGGACCCTTGCGGGTCCATTTGGTTTCATTTTTACACTCTCAAGAGTTAAAATTCATCATCTTAATTAGCCCAGGTCTACACTGTAGAAGATTAATTGTCATTTTGATGTGTATGTTAATTTGCCTGTTTTGTTTCCCAAATCCAGCCTGGAATTGTGGATAGCTAGAAAGCAGGGAAAGACACAGAGGCAGAGTGCAATGACTGCCTTCAAGACAAATTTATCTTGTGTTGTGTTATAGTGCACTAAGTCGCACACTTGCCCGATCGGGCAACCAGGTAACAGTCTTCACTTGCCCCACCATTTTTTTTTACTTGCCCCGGGCAAGTGGGCAAGTGTTAGTGTCAAGCCCTGCTTTTGACCTCGAACTAAACGTAAAAGTAACAAAACTCAGCTGATGTTGTCTTCAAAATGTCCTGATTGACACAAAACAAGTTGCCTGGAATTGTCCAAGTTCTGACTACACTGCTCTCTCAGAAATCTGCCAGCCAATCACGCTGTTGCCGCTATGGCAGGTTTGATCCTTTGAAATGATATTAGAAACGTTGGCTTCAACTTGGGCTGTTGAATGATTAAAAATTGTAATCAAATTAATCACAGCTTCACAATTAATTTAATCATGATTAATCACCATTCGAACTATGTCCAAAATATGCATGTTTTCCTGTACAGGATTTCAGCATTTAAAAAAAGAAACAGAATCTGTGAAAAAATAACCATTTATCTTTAAAATATTTATCAAAATAGGTGATCTACAAGCCCTCAATGCTTGTAGATCCAGCTATACTCTATGACTCTGGCTATAGAGAGACACACAGCGATATGTCTCTGTAAAACCCTGCTCTACCCATTTCTTTCAATGAGAAAATATCAGTGTGCACATGAGTTAATTGCGTTAAAACTTTTAATCAGATTAATCAACAAAATTAATTTAATCCCATTAATTAACTATTTTCAACAGCCTTATAGAAAACGTTGGCTTCAACAACGCCTTCTATCCCGGTATCTCTTATTAGCTTTGACTAATCCCCATCCAGTATAGCCTGGATCCAGGCATCGTTTCGGTGGTTCACGCATCTCATCACCAAAAACTGGACTAAATAATGCACTAAAGATGAATTTTGAGCTTGCGGATCTACTACTACTAAGCCATTTTGGATCCTCTGGATCCTGAAGAGTTTGTGAAAGTCACGTCGTTGTTGACGTGCATACAGTACATTACATGGCTGTGTGTAGAAGTTTTCTTGCGCTGTAGGCCAGGGCTGCCCACACTTTTTTTGACTTAAGAGCTACTTTCAAAATGACCGGCTCAACAAGATCTACACATCAAAAATATGATTGTTCCATTACTGAAAATCCATTTCAAGCCCCCTAGAAAGTTTGAGCTTTGAAAAAGTTGGTGATGGTATTACTTATTATTATAGTGTTTAAGAATAATGCAGTTATAATGAAAAATAGAGGGAGAGAATTGGAAGGTTTTCCTGTATATGCTATTACTGACGTTTGAAAACAGTATTTGAAGTTTGAGTTGACAGTTCGTGAACTAAGAACTTTCACGTTTTTGTCCACAATTGGGAAAGAGAACTGGCAAAACGTTGGTCAAAATAACAATTATTCTCCATTTTCTAATTGTGTGGACTCTTGCGTAATTAGGTAATTCAGATGTTTAAACATAATTTAACTCTTGAGACCATTAAAATGAAACCAAATGGACCCTTACGGGTCCATTTGGTTCCATTTTACCGCTCTCAAGAGTTACAGATCTATAATGGTCCAAGTGCTGGGGGGGACTGTCATGTGATCTACCTGTACGATCTGCATGATCTACTGGTAGATCACCTAGACAAGGCCTGGCCAACCTGTGGCTCTTGAGCCTCATGCGGCTCTTTGGCTGGTGTCATGTGGCTCTTAAGGGGCTTTCACGTGTGTGTGTGAGTGTGTGTGTGTGTGTGTGTGTGTGAGGAAGGGATGGGGTGATCTTCACGTGTGTCCATGTGTATGATGTGGCTCTTTGCACTAACACGGTAAAAAAGTGGCTCTTAGTCTCTGACTGGTTGGCCACCCCTGACCTAGATCTACCTTTTGGGCAGCCCTGCTGTAGAGAGTTGGATTAGATTATAGGACACAGGGGGGGAGTGTTGGTGTTGGTGTTGGGATCAGGGGACGGACGTTGCTCCGTTGTTTACTTACGCGGCGTCGTCAAGCGCGGGCTCCTTGGTGTGATTTGAGGACTTTTGCTGGGGCTGGAGAACGTTATTTACCAGCTCAGTGATCCCACTAAACGCAAACCACCTGTTCAGAATCATAAGCATAACGATGACAGCGGTGACTTGCAGGGATTAATGCATCATTATTGGAAGAATCATAATCACGGAGGGGCAGGAGAAAAGAAAGGCTATATAGAGGAGGGGGTTTTCGGAGAGTTTTAAGAGGCGGTTCAGTGTTGGGAGTATGTGTATATATAGGAGGCAGCGGCAGGGGCATTCACTAGAAGACCAGAGGGCGTGCGTACGTACGCGCGCAGACACACGCAGACAGAAAGAGACAGTTAGAACAACGCGATCTCACAGAAATAGCGAAGTATGTATGCGTGACACATACACAGATAGAACAGAAATGAAATCGCCGCATCCTCCTCAAGTTCGTTGGTGGAGCAGCAGCAGGGGCGGATTTAGGCATGGGTATGGGGGGGCTATGCGCCCCTAAACTGAAAATGGTATGGGTGTGGCTTCATCGCCCGTTGCGCGAAGCGACACGGGCGATGAAGCTGCAACCATACCATGGGTACACGTTATGCATTTACATGCATAACGTGTACATAGACATTCCGTTTTCAAACATATTTCTACGGGTGTTAGACACTTATTGCGCCCGAAATTAGGATTGCAGCATGTCGCATTGTTAAATAAATATCATTTTTATCCGAGCTTTTCTTCCGCCATTGGCTTTCAATTGTATGCGACCCCTATCGGTGGGGAGGAGCGTGGCACTCTGAACACTGGGTGTGTTCCATATATTCAGTCTGACTGCACTGCCAATACAAACTAATAGGGGGATGTGCTCTCGGTGTGCATCTGTGTGATTACCAAACTTACCCCAACCCAGAACAGTAGCACGGGGAGCTCTTGTAAAAATGCTTTTCATTAAACAGCGCGGCACGCAGCTATCCTAATTTCGGGCGCAATAAGTGTCTAACACCCGTACTCACATGTTTGAGTAGTTTATATTTGAAAACAGAATGTTTATGTACACGCTATTGATGTAAATGTAGCGATCTGCCAAAAACTCTTTTAAGACGCTGCATGACTGTCATGATAATGACAGTCATGTTTAAAGGCTAGGTCAAAGTGAGCCCTAGTCGGCCTGCTGTGTCTTTTGTTTTTTTGTGTTTCTAGTCGTGTATGTATGTATGGGACTGCAATTCTGTCGCAGATTTGCGCAATTCTGTGAGATCAGGTTGGAGAAAGAAAGAGAGAGGAAAGAAAAGGAAAGGCTGCTACAGGATTTCGGCAGGACAGTCAGTGATTGGAGGTATCAGCCACAACATCAGACAGAGAGAGAGAGAGAGAGAGAGAGAGAGAGAGAGAGAGAGAGAGAGAGAGAGAGAGAGAGAGAGAGAGAGAGAGAGAGAGAGAGAGAGAGAGATAGACAGAAGGTATAGCTAGAGAAGCGTGTTAAAAGCTCTATACAGCCAATGGAAATGATAGTTGCATCAAACATTCAGCTACAGGTTCATTTCAAGGATTGAAGTTAAATGGTGTAATAATAGGTCTGCTGCTAGCAACACTATAAATGGGAAGCTTCCCCTCTTTTGGAAACAAAGCTTCTTTTTAACATGTGTGCAATATCTGTTTTTTAGATATTTTAGTTATGATGAAGGGATTCAGAGGTCATGAACATCCAGGAAGTTGCTTCCTGGACTACAAAGTCAAAGTCACACCTCCAGTGCACTTCCCCTACTTTTGTTCGTGACCTCATGAACATCCCTTCATAATTAAAACATCTAAATTAAGGCTGTCAGCATTAACTAGTTAATCGCGAGCCGTGAGTTAACTCGATTAATTTTTTTAGTGCGAGATTAAGTAAAACTAAAGGCCAAGTGGTTCTATTTGGTTAAATTTCGCCAAATGCAGGTGAATAATTGTTAAATATCTGCATCAGTTAAGCTGCTTTAAAATAAGTCTACACAATTAGAGAATCTAGAAAGCTTTCTACAAAATGTGCATGTTCGCTCCTAATGATACCAACATCAAATTGTTAACAATAATTTAGGTCTGGAAGTCTAAATAAATGTCATCAAATGCTGGTCTGTGGCTCAAAGGAAGAATAAATAATTGACCTTGATATGAATATTCTTGAAAAACACTCATTTAAGGTATATTTAGAACTAATAAAAATATGCGATTAAATTGCGATTAATCAAAGATTAACTATGGGCAATCATGAGATTAATCGCGATTAAAATTTTTAATCGATTGACAGCTCTAATCTAAATATATTACACAAATAAAAACCCTAAAAAGGTGTTCCTTTGGTTCTAAACTTAAAATAAGCATGTGGTTGCAAAAGGGATGCAGTGGCCCTTTATAATAGCCATCCTTAATTCCATTGATTGCATTTTTTTTTTATCAAAAAGTGCTGTTTCTGTTTGTTTGTTTGTTTGTTTGTTTGTATTTACAATCTGTAGGCTATAAACTGTAGACAAATTGATGAAAATCTAAATTCTAGTTGAATATTTTATATCTGACTAAATCGATTGATTAACCTGACAGTAAATAACTATCTACAAGCTCACACTAATGCAAAGATCAATAATAATACTAATAATAATAACAATATGCTGTTGCATCCAACTGGACAGCCTAACAGGACACGGTTATACAGCCAAAAAACAAACGTTGATAAACAGCAGGGAGACATACTGTACCACAGATGCAACCTATAGGACCACAATAAGAGGCAGCGCTTATAGCCAATCAGAATGCAAGAGGACAGAACTAGAGGAGGGGAAAAGGAAGGACAGCCAGTTAAAAAAGACCAGGGACAGGGGAAGGAGGCGGGGCCTGGTTTTACTGTATATACAGAGAGAGAGAGATGGAAGGATTTCAGGAACAGACACGGTCGGTCATTATTAATAAGGACCATTCAATACATTTTCAACCTGATGTCCAAACTTCTGTTCCTCACTAATGTTCATTGTAAAAAAAAAAAAAAAAAAAAAAGCACCATTTCTGTCATACCCGCGTCATACCCAGAGGAAAAATTTGCTGCCAATGGAGAGACTTCAGCTTTTCCTCATTTATGGATCCTAGAATTCATCTTAGGAGCCATAAAGAGGCATAGGTGATCTTCAGGTGATCTTAAAAATGAGAAATAAACTTTGTTGCTCAAGAGACGCTTCTGACGCTTTTCTCTCTGGGTAGGTCGGAACCCTAAGGCCACGTACATACATTTACATCAAGACAGCCGTCTAGCCGTCTCCAAAGTCAACACTGCCCCGCCCCCTCAATTCATTTCCAATGGGAGTCACATGGTTGGAAGCAGCAGACGTGATCCTTGCGGGGGAGGGGAGGCAGCGAAGGAGCAGAGCTCCAGCAAGGATCATGGCCTAGATTTCTCATTACCGCTAAACCCCTTATCCCTTAACTTCTTTGCCTTTTTAAACTATTAAAAACACATTTTTCAATTGTAAAGTAGGTTCACAACATCACAGACAATTGGCATGTTGAACTATTCCAAAAGGTTTTTCAAAATAGAAAAAAAAAGCCAAATAATTTAGGGATAAGGACCGAAATGGAGCCCTAAGTCTGCTGCTTCCAACCATGTGACTCCCATTTTAATTAAGTGACTAGGTGGGGCAGTGTTGAGAGTGCTGGGAGACAGCTAGACAGCCAGATGCACTGCTGCATTGATGTAAAGGTCTGTATGGGGCTCTCAGAAGCCTATAGCAGGGACATCATTGGTAGGCAGGAGTTAAGCATCTCAAACAAGATGTTTTACACTTTCAATTGTTTCTTTTTTCTTTTGTTCAGAGTTGAATAGACAGAAATCGTTCCATCTGACAATGAGCATTAGCGAGGACAAACTATAAAGCGAACGAATAAGGTTGAAAATGGGCCAAGTGTTCCTTAGCTTTGATGTCAAAGAAAACCGCTATCTGCATGCAACAACATCGCAGCGATCGATCCACCGCTCAGCAATTCCGGTGAGATGTCGATCAAATCGACAAGTTTTGAGGAGATGCGGTGTACATTGCGACAAATACAACAAATAGCAGCTTACCATGACATCAATGACCCCCCCACCCCCCCCAGACAAACAGGAGAGGATTAAGCCACATTGAAGCAACACAGCACCCACCACCAAAACAGGAAGAAGTGTCAAAGCCCTAGAGCACTCTGGGTAGTGTGGTTTTTTACTTACTGTGCGGGCTGAGGCTTTGGTTCTTCTTTGATCCTAAAACATAAACGAAATAAAAAAAAGTGTGCACAAGCTATCAGTGCATGTGGAACACAAGGAGATGAGGAAAACAGTCTAAACAAAAACGTAAATATATCGACTTAACTGGTAGGAATGGAGACTATAGGGATGTAACAATATCATCATCGAAAACAAATAGTCTATGACTTAATCGTTTAAATGTAGTATAATTGATTATTTTTCATCTTTTTGCTTGAAATGAGTGTTAAAGGTAGGGGAAGTGATTTAACTTTTGTCAGATATCACCCAATTTTTTTTCTGTTAAAATGCTCTATTATAAGGTGTGCAGACCATATATGGAGTTTCCCCCTCCCCCACGTTAGCAGAGGAGCTAATAAAAGTTCCCCAGGTGGAGGGTGAATTCTCCTCCAATCAGGATCGAGCAGCAGGTTCACATAGTGTAGCTACTCTTGGGCGCCCCTAGTGCACCAGGCTGGTACTACACCATGAATTTCAAATCACTTACCCTACCTTTAAGACTTATGACCTGATACTTAAGACAATCAAAATATGGCCCAGAGTCCCCTAGTTAGCGGACTCTGGAGCCAGCACACCCCCTAGCCTTGCCCTATAGCTTAGCTTTAGTCAAACAGTGCTGCCTGCCAACTGTACCAAGAGAGACACACGTGGCACGAGGCTTTAAACAAGCTTAGTGCGTCTCCTTAAAGGGAAATTCCACCCATGTTCAACATGTTACTATGTCATTAAAGGTACCTTTGTGATGTTGTGTGGACATAATAAAAAGGTTCCCCCATTATGTGTTTCCTAGAAATGGAGGTCTGAAAAAAAATCATCAACAACTTGATTGACAACAACTTGATCACAACTTGATGACGTCGTCAAGTTGTGTTTCACCATGTTAGTGATTTTTCTTTTAGGGCCTTTTTTTTCTTTAGGACCTTTTTTGTACACTCGGGAAAAATCTTGAAAATGGGTGACATTCCCTTTAATCACATGAATATCATATAACATTTGTAACATTGCACAGTGTATTTACTTATTTTGTTTTGTTGGTATTGTTACATCTCTGGTGAAAACAGAATCAGCATGAATATGACATCTCTACTAATAATACCAATTAAATGGTGATGGCAGTATGGTATTAACGCTTAAAACATATTAGAAACAATACAATGGGTGGAAAATGACAATAATGAGACTTTAACTTTTAACTTAATGCTACAGAAAATATATATGTAAAATAAAGATAAAAGGCTATTGCTTCATGTTAGCAAGATCCTAAACCGTACAGGCCTATACCAAGACCAAGTAGCGTTCCGTTCATTTACCCCATCAAAAAAGTTATAATATGGAGATAGGAGGTTTCTGTCCAACAGCAGGGATTTGTTTAGTTTTGACCCTTTATTTATCAAGCGAAGGTTCACTGACGTGCACGCGCACGTGCACGCACACACGCACACACACACACACACACACACACACACACACACACACACACACACACACACACACACACACACACACACACACACACACACACACACACACACACACACACACACACACACACAAAGCCAAAGCAACAGATACTTAGTGGGCTCCATTTTCGTTACCGCTATACCCCTTATCCCTTAACTTCTTTGCCTTTTTAAACTATTAAAAAAAAAACATTTCTCAGTAGTTCAAATGGCCAGTCTACTAGCTCACAACGTGTTAATAGATTGACATGTTGAAATAGTCCAAAAAAGTTTTTCAAAATAGTGAAAATGAAATAAGGGGTATGGCATAAGGGGTTTAGCATGTAACGAAAATCTCACCCACTATATCAACAACACACCAAGTCAACAGCAGATCTCGCTGATGATGTTGTTGTTGTTGTGTGATTCTTTTGTTGTGATGCATTTTGTGAAAATGGCGCCTATAGTATACAACCAGCCTGGCAACTGACTGACTGACTGACTGACTGACTGAGTAGTTAAGGCCTCAGTGCCTTGCTCGAGGGTGCTTCAACCGTGCTTGTAAGAGCTCAGCATTCAGCCCTGCGCTGTCCGGCGGTGCACGTGTTAAGTACTGTACTTGAACTAGGACAGCATTTATAACAGATCTACAGGTATACATACAGATATACATTTCCACGATGATCAACAAATTTTGCATCGCCCCCAAAAAATTCTGCATTCAAGTACATTTTGATGCCAATACAGTACCTTTGCACTTTTTGCCTCATAAAAGTGCTTCTATATTGACATTAAAAACAAAAAAGTGGACTGCAAAACCCACTTCACTCCCCCAAACACGAGCTGAAGAAGATGGAGTCACACATCAGGAATAAACACCTTATTACTGCTTCAGACCAGACGCTATACATAGGCCCTGTCTGTGAAAGCATGTTAATGTGCTAATTGAAACGGTTACACCATTAGACTGATCCCAGCGTGATCGGGTGGAGGTAGACACAGTGGCGGATCTAAGCATGGGCATGGGGGGGCAATGCCCCCCCTAAATGCCCAGCATTTCATCACTGAAAACAGAAAACTCTGAGTCAGACCTTTAGCTTTATGCATGCTGCGTGTCTGTTGCAACTTCAACAACAACTGATGTTATTATTGATGCTTTACTTTCCTAAAAAAAAAGTCCTGCAACTGAAAATGGTATGGGTGCGGCTTTATCGCTTCGCGCCACGGACGATGAAGCCATCCCCATACCACCCCCCCAATAGGGAAATGTTACATCCGCCCCTGGACATGATCCAAGATTATACTGTATGTAGCTTTGATTTAAACCAATGGTTTTCAGCCAGTGGTCCGGGGACCACCTTGAGAGGGTTCCAGGTGGTCCCCAGCTAAGTTGGTTAACCAGATGAAAAGTTGGTTGACCAGACGTAACTCTTGAGAGCGTAAAGATGAAACCAAATGGACCTGCAAGGGTCCATTTGGTTTCATCTTTACGCTCTCAAGAGTTAAATTATTCAACATCTGAATCAGCCCGCAAGTCTACACAACTAGAGAATGTAGAAGATTATTGGTCATTTCGATCTGTATGTTTGACAGTTTTTCATTCCCAAATCCAGCCTGGAATTGTTTGTAGTTGTACATCCGTCAGTTGTTGTTGAAGTTGCAACAGACACGCAGCATGCATAAAGCTAAAGGTCTGGCTCAGAGAGTTTTCTGTTTTCAATGATGAAATGCTGTTGGTTTAGTGGTGCCACAACTGTAGCTAGTTAGTAGCAGTAGTAGTGTTTCAAATCATTTTAAATATAAGCACTTTGATTTGAAATATCATGTTTGGTGGGGCAGACTGGGCATTTAGGGGGGCATTGCCCCCCCCATGCCCATGGCTAGATCCGCCCCTGATGTACTGTAGTAAATCTCTTCGTCAAAAAGTGCAGCTGAGCGCCAACGTGTCAACAAGGCATGTGTGGCGTGCCTTAATTGTTGTTGCGTGTATAGCAGGGTGTATTGTTTGACACGGCGGTGACGGGGGTAAAATGAGTGAGTATGAAATGTCAGAGCTGACGTATTCAGTGTCCCGACGGCTACAGCACGAGCACACTCTCTGATTTCCATCTCTGGTGATCTGCACCCCACGACGTAGGAACGTACACGTGTGTGCCTGCACACACACACAAGCACATGTGCAAGCCCAGGACATAGATCTTTTCATTGCCAGGCATAATTGTAGGCCGCACGCACACACACACGCACACACACGCTCACACACACGCACACATGTGCAGCTGGATGCATGAAAGCTCGGCCCAAATAATACTCGGCCCAGCCGAAATGTTGCGACATTGAGGGGCCAGAAAGCTGAGCTCTCGGGAGGGCTGTTGCTGCCTGAAAGAGGGAGATTATTTCCAATATTTTCCTGAGTGTACAAATGTGAACCAAATGGACCCTAGTGGGTCCATTTGTACAAAAGAAAAAGAGGAGAAGAAAAAAATCATTAACGCCACTTGATAGAGCCGACTGATCCCATGAAGTGACAGCACAACTCTGTCTATACTCACACCACACATTTGCAGAGAGAGAACTACATGTATTCCTCTGCCTCTTCATACACTGAGGGAGTCCAGGCCTAACACTGCTCTCTAGTGGACAGAGCTGCTGTTCCTGCTGTTTCTATAGTACTACATGCAGGAGCCGCCAACCCTTGTTGACATTTTACTGCCACGTTTTCCTTCTCCTGACAGTCCCTGTGCCGTGCCGGTTTAGTTTGAACCAATGTCCAATGCATTGGAGAGAGCCTAATTTATGCCTATCTAGTTTCTGAATAACATAATATTCAAAGATTTCACCACGTTTTCACGATTTTTCAAAAATAGCAGAGATACAAGCTCATAGCGCGCCACTCGGTGGCGCGCTATGAGCTTGTAGATCTGCTATTTTTCAATAGTTAAAACATAATGCTTAGAACACCAAAACGCGTTCAGTACACTAAGGGTTAAAGGAGTCTCCTCATATGTGTCTTATACATGCCAGTGTGTCAGTGATCACCCGTCACTGTGCCAATGTTAGCAGGCACCCATGCCTAAGGTTGCCTATACTGTATACGCCTGTTCTATAAGACACGTTTTTTTCTTATCCAAGAAATTCCTAAACAGTTTGTTGAGAGAGAGAGAGAGAGAGAGAGACAGAGACAGAGACAGAGACAGAGACAGAGACAGAGACAGAGACAGACAGAGAGAGAGAGAGAGAGAGAGAGAGAGAGGAGAGAGAGAGAGAGAGAGAGAGAGAGAGAGAAAGAAAGTGGGGGGGGGGGGGGAGAGAGAGAGACAGAGAGAGAAGAGAGAGAGAGAGAGACAGAGGGAGACAGAGAGAGAGACAGAGAGAGAGAGAGAGAGAGAGAGACAGAGGGAGACAGAGAGAGAGACAGAGAGAGAGAGAGAGAGAGAGAGAGAGAGAGAGAGAGAGAGAGAGAGAGAGAGAGAGAGAGAGAGAGAGAGACAGAGACAGAGAGAGAGACAGAGAGAGAGACAGAGACAGAGAGAGAGACAGAGAGAGAGAGAGAGAAAGCAACAGAGAATGTTGTGGAACCACACCAGGTGTGGGGTTGGGGGTCCCTGAACCCCATGTTGAGAACCATTGAAGCGTAGCTCCACTACAGAGGGTATAGTGTTTCTGACACTACAGTACGCTACAGTACAGTGTGTATAATATGACATAACAACAAGTCAATGTACTGTATCTGTAGAACATGGAGTATCAGAATGGAGCGCTGTAGGTTGGACCCACCGGTCAAATGCATTCAGGTGGATTTCAGTATAGCTGTTGTGCTGCACTGTGTGCAGTAGGCAGGGCTTGACACTAACACTTGCCCGCTTGCCCGGGGCAAGTAAAAAAAATGGTGGGGCAAGTGAAGACTGTTACCTGGTTGCCCGATCGGGCAAGTGTGCAACTTAGTGCACTATAACACAACACAAGATAGATTTGTCTTGAAGGCAGTCATTGCACTCTGCCTCTGTGTCTTTCACTGCTTTCTAGCTGTCCACAATTCCAGGCTGGATTTGGGAAACAAAACGGGCAAATTAACACATCAACATGACTATTACTCTTCCACAGTGTAGACCTGGGCTAATTAAGATGATGCATTTTAACTCTTGAGAGTGTAAAAATGAAACCAAATGGACCCACAAGGGTCCATTTGGTTTTATTTTTACATTCTCAAGAGTTACATCTGGTTAACCAACTTAACTGGGGACAACCTGGAACATGGGGGGCAAGTGACCATGACCTGAGGGCAAGTAGAACCTGACTTGCACTTGCCCGATGGGCAAGTGCCTCAGAGACCTTAGTGTCAACCCCTGAGTAGGCCAACTGGAGAAGTGTCAGAGTGGTAAAACACAAGTTCCACAACCACACCACAATAGCAACGTGTTGGTCAAGGAGAATTTCGGACTAGAAGGCCGTCTTTTACCTTCAGTTGTTACTACGTCTTGACCTAAGAGTTCCATAAACTATTTTGTGCAAATAGCAGAAGCCCACATTGGGGCGTTGGTTTTTCAGTGCTAATCAGTCAGTCACTTATTTCCAGCTGAATATGTTCTAAGGTGTGGTGCTTGGGCTACTATTTACATCATGTAGAGCAGGTTTTCAACCTTTTTGACTCCAGGGACCACCATTTATTCAGCATTTGAGCCACGGACCACCATTGGATGACATTTTAGCCCCAGAGACCTAAAACTAAAGAATTCTTTTGTTTTTTTTCCACAATTCCAGGTTGGCTTTGCCAACAAAACAGTGTAAACTTCTAATCAAGTGGTGCTAATTCAGATGATAAATATTTTAACTCTTGAGAGTGTGAAAATGAAACCAAATGGACCCGCAAGGGTCCATTTGGTTTCATTTTTACATTCTCAAGAGTTACAGCTGGTTAACCAACTTTCCATCATTTAGCCTGGGGACCACCTGGAACCCTCTCAGGGACCACTGGTGGTCCCCGGACCACCTGTTGAAAACCCCTGATGTAGAGAGAATATAGAGAATATAGAGATAAAATATTTTTTTGAGTGACAGAAATGAGCAAGTTAGCACAACAAGCAGGGGCGGATGTAACATTTCCCATTTCGGGAGGCAGGAGAAAATAGTATGAAATAGTAGTATGAAAATGGGGGCCACTTCATCGCGATTTTCGGTTTCAAGACTTATATTAGACCACTAAGCATCAATAATAACATCAGTTGTTGTTGAAATTGCAACAGACACGCAGCATGCATAAAGCTAAAGGTCTGACTCAGAGAGTTTTCTGTTTTCAATGATGAAATGCTGTTGGTTTAGTGGTGAGCAACTTGCCTGCATGCTACCAGTGCCACATTTTCATTGCAAATCTCTCCTCTGCTCCCCTCCTCTCTTTGAACTGGTAGATCTGCTAGTAGTGTTGGCCAACCTGTGGCTCGCGAGCCACATGCGGCTCTTCAGCTGGTTAACATGTGGCTCTTAAGGAGCTTCCACATGAAAGCGTCAAAAACGCTCGTGTGGCGCAGTCATGCATTCCTATAACAGTGGTTTTCAACCTTTTTTTTTTATACCAGGGCCCACCATTTATTCAGAATTTGAGCCACGGACCACCATTTGATGACATGTTCACTCCACAGACCCCAAAGCTAAAGATTTCGTTTACTTTTGTCAACAATTCCAGGCTGGATTTCAGAGAAAAACAAATCAGTCCAACATACAGATCAAAATGACCATTACTCTTCTCTAGTTGTGTAGTGCATATTTTAACTCTTGAGAGTGTAAACATGAAACCAAATGGACCCGCAAGGGTCCATTTGGTTTCATGTTTACGCTCTCAAAGAGTTACATCCGGCAAACCAGGTTTTATAACCGTTGTGACCGTTTGATGTGGCTCTTTGCACTAACACAGTGAAAAATGTGGCTCTTAGTCTGTGACCGGTTGGCCACCCCTGTGCTAGTGTTTAAAGCCAACAGCTGCCCTTCAAACTAAGAGAATTGCTGAAAAATTATATGACAGATTTAGCCACTATGGCGGGTGCGGATAGAGGCATGGGCATGGGGGAGGGGGCCCAGACTGCCCCACCAAAGATATTTCAAATTAAAGTACTTATATTTAAAATGATTTGAAACACTACTACTGCTACTAACTAACTACAGCTGTGTCACCACTAAACCAACAGCATTTCATCATTGAAAACAGAAAACTCTCTGAGTCAGACCTTTAGCTTTATGCATGCTGCGTGTCTGTTGCAACTTCAACAACAACTGATGTTATTATTGATGCTTTACTTGACTAATAAAAGTCCTGTAAATGAAAACTGGTATGGGGGCAACTTCATCGCCTCCATACCATCGCTTCGCGACACGGGCGATGAAGCCGCACCCATACCATTTTCTCCCCCAATTGGGAAATGTTACATCCACCCTTTCACTACGGCACACAATGTCCCAAGAAACTACCTTAGCCTATAGCCTATAGCCCCGACAGAAAAACACCAGCTGAAATCTCTGCATTGATTAGGTGTGACGCTTTAAGTCAGCGCATGTGACCTGTTTCAACCAATCAGATTCCTCCCTCAAAGTCACCTGTGGTAGAATAGTTCTTGTCGTATGTCAGTCTGAGATGAGCCAACCCTAAATAACGGAATTCATCCATATTTTGTGTGTGGGCTTGTGTCACTCACAGCACAGAACACCGCATACCGCATACCATCATGCTTTGCTTGCGGCTTTTTTAAAAGCATTTATTTTGGCCTATATACCGTAAGACTAATGAATTAATGCAGGTAAACCTACAGTCACTACAGTCCATCTGCTGCTGCTATACTTCCATTTGGCAGGCGTTCTATACAACCACTATACACACCAGACGTTTGACACCATGATGAAAATATACAGAGGTAATTAAGTAAAGGTCTTCCTCCCGATAATGCACTTTCTGTATAGTGCTGATCTGAAGTGTGCCGGCCAAAGAACGATGGTTACTAAGCAAAAGTATAGCAATACTGCAGTGGTTTTCAACCTTTTTGACACCAGGGACCACCATTTATTCAGCATTTGAGGCACAGAGGACCA
>CM076967.1:50689311-50718148 GCA_039105355.1 Benthosema pterotum
ATAAGTTCCTCTTTGGCACCCAGTGGGTGCTTGCTGCTGGCGCCGTGCGATAGGCGACCCGCGGAGGAGGGAGGGAGGAAGGGTGCAGCGAGAGGGCGAGCGTTTAGAGAGGTCGAGGCCGACACACGCACACGCGCACACACGCGCACACACACACACACACACACACACACACACACACACACACACACACACACACACACACACACACACACACACACACACACAGAGCTCTCTGGGCTTTAGGCTACTAGTACCACCGGAGACCCGATTCTACAAAAAAAAGTCTTCTGAACAACCTGAGCGTTTTCTGACAGATAGGATTGAACAGGTACCCAGTACACTCAGTGTTGCCAACTGCCAAAATCCAAAATGCACTAGTGGCACTTCCAAAATGCACTAGAATGCTTGCCTGGGAGGGAATATGACCATTAAATGACCATTAATCTTCTACATTCTCTAGTTGTGTAGAGTTGGGCTAATTCATATGATGAATATTTTAACTCTTGAGAGCGTAAAAATGAAACCAAATGGACCCGCAAGGGTCCATTTGGTTTCATTTTTACGCTCTCAAAGAGTTACATCTGGTTAACCAACTGTCCATCATTTAGCCTGGGGACCACTGGTTGAAAACCACTGTCATAGGAGGAGAAATGGTGAAAAATGAGGGTTTTATCTCTGGCGCCTGTCAATCAATTTCCCCCCAACTCACCAGCCAAAAAGCACTAGATTTTCCGCCAGGAGTTTTTCACTAATTTTGGCGCTAGGGGGCTCTGAAAAAGAGCTAAATATAGTGACAAATGCGCCAAGTTGGCAACACTGAGTACACTCATCAGAATATAGGCAGCACTGTGGGAAGTTACTACCAAGCATACACTCACTCAAGTACGCACTACATACTTGAGTATTTTTATTTTTCTTATATAAATCCTTATTATCATGAGCAGAAAGCTCTTATCTCAGTAAGGCTGTACTTCAGTGGTTTTCAAGCTTTTTTTCAGTGGTCCTGACATTAGATTCTATTTTCTGACATGAGATTCTTTATTTCTGACACTAGATTCTACCATGTAGTTTATGAATCTAGTTTTTAGTTTCTGACACATGGGCATGGTGGGGGGCAATGTCCCCCTGAATGCCCTGACTGCCCCCACCAAACTTGATGGCTTGCAAAACAACCCACATTCAAAGATACAATAATACAGTGTGATAATATAGTGCCTACAGTATATATAAAGGACCCCTACGGTATATATATAAAGGACCCCTGAGGGTTCCTCGAGGGGCCTCGGACCCCACTTTGAGATGCAGCCATGTAATCGCATATCCACAACACACATGCTGAAGCATGGCTTTAGTGGAGTGAAGGGGTGTGAGCCACGAGCACACGGGTAGTAACAGGTTGCACCGGCCCTGCGCTGTGTGTGTGTGTGTGTGTGTGTGTGTGTGTGTGTGTGTTTGTGTGTGTGTGTGTGTGTGTGTGTGTGTGTGTGTGTGTGTGTGTGTGTGTGTGTGTGTGTGTGTGTGTGTGTACAGTACCGTGTTTTCAATTTACTTAAGCATGCTAATAGTGACGTAGCGATTCCCCAGTGTCAAGTGGAAAAAACCCTATCTCCAAAATGCCACTTGTTTGCGTGGATCTGAGTAACCTGTGGTCCAATGACTCATGAGTAAGGGTATAATAACGTGTCTGAACTATACGGTCATGGAAAAAATGATTAGACCACCCTTGTTTTCCTCAATTTCTTGTTAATTTTAATGCCTGGCTCAACTAAACGTACCTTTGTTTGGACAATTATAATGATGACAACAAAAATAGCTCATGAGAGTTTAATTCAAGAACTAAGATCTATTCATTTTACATGGTTTTCTTGATGATAACCAAAATTACTTAAATTGGACCCGTCTGAGGTTTGGGCAAAAAAACAACAAAAACAAAAAAAAAGAATTTGTTCTGTGTCTGCACTACAATATGTCCTGTCTATTCCGCGGGGCGACTGAAAATCGACCGCCACCCTTTTTGATTTTAGTTTTGTTTTATTTTTATTTATTTTTTACATTATACATTCTAATTCAGTTATTTTTAATAGTTTTTTAGATCTTTTAAAATGTTGATGTGATGATGATGTAAATCTTTTGGCGGGAACACCGTTTGCTGTTCTAACCTTTATTACCAAATTAGCATTATTTAGCATTAGTATCATTACTTAGCATTATTAGCATTATTTCCAATACTTAGCATTAGCATTACTTAGCGATATTGCCATTACTTTAGTCATTGAAAAATATCAGACATCTACAAGCTCATAGTGTGCCACGGAGTGTCACGTCGTTATGTGGTGGCCATCTTGTGAGAGTGTAGTATAACATTGTGTCTATGAGCATATACTTTTTAAATGACGATAACTTGCTTATTTTTCAACCAATTTTCAAACGGTTGTAAACGTCAGAGACGTCCGCAAACATAGAGTCGATATGATGTTTTTAGAAAAAAAAATAAAATTCTGCAAAAAGCATAATGTTCATAATAATCCGTTTGCAAATCCGTCAAGTTTGAGTGAGTTCTAGCTGTTTTTGTTTGGGCTGCCATAGAGTATAGTGTATTTAGTCCTCTCACAAGATGGCCGCCGTGAACGACGTCAGAGGCTCCGCCTCTAGCCATCTAATATACTGCATATCTATGGGAGATACCAGGTTGTCTGCGGTCCCCCGCTACGCGGTAGGAAGCTGAACTGGGACAGGAAGCCGAGCGCAGCAGAACGCTCACTCCGTTACAACAACAACCAACGCAGCAGGCATATCTGTTACACACCTGCTCTATTGTTAGCACATGGACGGGGCTATTAGTACTGTACTGGATGACCCTCAGACAGACAGACAGACAGACAGACAGACAGACAGACAAACATAGCGCCTTTATCCAAGGTGCTTTACATAGCTTGTGCATCACATCCACCCATTCACACACACATATTCACACTGATGGCAGTGGAAACCATGCAAGGTACCTACTAGCACATCAGGAGCAATTAGGGGTTCAGTGTCTTGCTCAAGGACACTTCGACACTAACTCTGTGGGAGCCCGGGATCGAACCAGCAACCTTGTGGTTACCATCCAGTGACTCTACCCCTGAGCCACTGCCGCCCCAGGCAGGCAGGCAGACAGGCAGACAGAGACAGACAGACAGACAGACAGGACAGACAGACAGACAGACAGACAGACAGACAGACAGACAGACAGACAGACAGACAGACAGACAGACAGACAGGCAGGCAGGCAGGCAGGCAGGCAGGCAGGCAGGCAGGCAGGGCTGCATGACTGCAGCTTCACTACTGACCACTTGCAGCTTTCAATAACACACACACACACACACACACACACACACACACACACACACACACACACACAACACACACACACACACACACACACACACACACACACACACACACACACACACACACACCTAATAGCGGTTGCAAATTGTCTACTTCCCCCATGTTTTTCTATTACATTTTGAAGGAAGAATATGATTCATAATAATATGTCTTTGTTTTTTGCTTTTAAACCACCTAATGTCTGCTTGCCTGTTTATTATCATGTTTTGGTTGTATTGTACATCTGCTGTGAAATGGTTCATTTGTATGTTAATCTGAAGCACGTAACAAAGTGCATTACACTGTACACCCATCAGTAAATGTGGGTTTCAAATTAGCGTATTTGAAACACAACGGCCACATGATGCGACAACAAAAAAAGATGAATGGAACTAGTTTATTTTCTGTTTGTTTGAGCTGGAGAGACAGGAGAGACCTCTAGCTGCGAACGGACTAGTGCTACAGCACAGAGTTTTAACAAAACTCATTTACGCAACGTATCACAGCACCTTTAAAACGGAGTAGATACATTAAGTGGATCCAGCGGTGTGTCATATTTGTGGGCCATTTTGGATTTTTTTGTTTCCTCCTTATATAACAACAACACAAAAATCATGACTATACATTCTAGTTTGACACTAGATTCTATTTTCTGATGCTACATTCTAGTTTGACACTAGATTCTATTTTCTGATGCTACATTCTAGTTTGACACTAGATTCTATTTTCTGATGCTACATTCTAGTAGCTGCAGGCACTAGATATGTTCCAAGACCTGCGCCACACTTTCACGATTTCTCAAAAATATCAGACCTACAAGCTCATAGCACGCCACTCGGTGGTGCGCTATGAGCTTGTAGATCTGATATTTTTCAATAGCAAAAGTATAACATAATGCTTAGAACACCAAAACGTGATGACAGCGCAGCAATGGTTAAGTAAATGTACCAATATTGCACTACAGAAATTCTACAACGTACAAAGTCCAGAAATTCAAAATGTGCTTCAGCAAAAAAAAATAAAAAATAAAAAAAATACAAGTATTGGCATCGAGTGATGAAGTGGATTATACTGTAGGACAGCACACAGTACCTCAGTGTACATATAGACCTACTGTACTGTACTGCACTTAGCAATGTGTAATATTTGTGGGCCTTTTTGGATTGTTTTTTCCCCTCCTTAGGACTATATAACAACACAAAAATCATGACCCTCCATCTTTAACCCATTTTGTCCTGACTAAATTCTACTTTCTGACACTAGATTCTAGTTTCTGATGCTACATTCTAGTTTCTGACGCTACATTCTAGTTTCTGATGCTACATTCTAGTTTCTGACACTAGATTCTAGTTTCTGATGCTACATTCTAGTTTCTGACACTAGATTCTAGTTTCTGACGCTACATTCTAGTTTCTGACACTAGATTCTAGTTTCTGATGCTACATTCTAGTTTCTGACGCTACATTCTAGTTTCTGACACTAGATTCTAGTTTCTGACACTAGATTCTAGTTTCTGATGCTACATTCTAGTTTCTGACACTAGATTCTAGTTTCTGATGCTACATTCTAGTTTCTGACACTAGATTCTAATTTCTGACACTAAATTCTAGTTTCAGACACTAGATTCTAGTTTCTGATGCTACATTCTAGTTTCTGACACTAGATTCTAGTTTCTGATGCTACATTCTAGTTTCTGACACTAGATTCTAGTTTCTGACACTAGATTCTAGTTTCTGACACTAGATTCTAGTTTCTGATGCTACATTCTAGTTTCTGACACTAGATTCTAGTTTCTGACACTAGATTCTAGTTTCTGATGCTACATTCTAGTTTCTGACTCTAGATTCTAGTTTCCAAAGCTAGATTTAAGTTTTTGGCGGTAGATTCTACTTTCTATCGCTAGGTACTAGTTTCCGACACCACACTCTAGTTTTTTGACGTTAGGTTCTAGTTTCCGAAAAAAAAACAAAATCTAATTTCCTGTGTCAGTGATGCTTAACATAGTTCATGCCAAGGACCATCAAAATTATCTATATTTGGCTGAGGAGGACCCCCATCTGAAAAGGGATCCCCCCCAGAAGCAAAGATTTGAGTTAAAATGTTTGCTTCTGAAATAATAATGTTCCAAGATTTGCGCCTGCACATTTTCACGATTTTTCAAAAATAGCAGACCTACAAGCTCATAGCACGCCACTCGGTGGCACGCCATGAGCTTGTAGATCTGCTATTTTTTCCAATAGCTAAAGTCTAACATAATGCTTGGATTACTGTAGGACAGCACAAGTACCTCAGTGTACATATAGACCTACTGTACTGTACAGCACTTAGCAGTGCATGTACTCAGTGGATAAACAACAGACATGTGACCACAATGCCAGCCCTGTCCTCTCCGAGTTGAAATTAACTTGAACTCTGTGCCATTAAACATCTGTCCCCATGCCCAGGCAGACAGATCTGTGTGACTTTGGCACGCCGTAAAAGTCCCAAATCACGGGATTCCCTTGCATTAGTCCCTGCCCTCCTAAATAAATCCACACAGATTTAAAAGCTGACCGACCGGCCGGGCGATGCGATGCCTCAGCCAGTGCCATCCATAGCCAGGCCCCTGCACCCTCCTCGGACAATGACAAAGGCTGCACCACCTCCCTCGGTAAACACAGTAGGAAAAAAAAAACCTAGGAAACCAGCAAAGCCCATAGTGTGTGTCTATGTCTGATAGTAGGGCAGATTAATGACAGAGTCCTTCAATTTGCGATGCGAGCATAGACAATGACACCAATACTCTTGAATGGAAAAGGGAAGTGACACACACACCCCCACACACACATACGTAGCTTTGTGAACAGTGACAAAGTCCTGGACTGAAACTTGTGCAAGAAATACACTGCACTTTGGATGGTCTTAAATCCCTCTATTTCAGATCGTTTTGTCGTAATAGTACAACCAAAAAACCTTACAGAGATTCCAGTTTCCATCAATTTACATTCAGACAAAACAGTGGTCATGTCGCGCGCAAAGCCACACGCCTAAAGTCGCTGACATTTGCGCTGCTTCAGTCGATAACACTATATTTCGAAACTCCCGAGGCACTCCATTTTCTGCCCCCTCAATGTCGTAACTCTTGTCTTTCTCTCTCTCTCTGTCCGTTTCTCTCTCTCTCTCCCCCTCTCTCTCTCTCCCTCTCTCTCTCTCTCTCTCTCCCTCTCCCTCTCTCCCTCTCTCTCTCTCCCTCTCTCTCTCTCTCTCTCTCTCTCTCTCTCTCTCCATGGCACTGATCCAGGCCATCTTCTATCCGTCGTCATGGCGATGCTGATGGCACTATCTCTCAGCGGGGCGATGGGATGATATTAAAGGATTAGTGGGGGAAGATCCTCCCGCCGTAGCGTTGTGTCGAGAGGCCCCTATCCCTGGGATCATAACCCCTCATAAGCACTCTCTATCTGTGTGTGTGTTGTGTGTGTGTGTGTGTGTGTGTGTGTGTGTGTGTGTGTGTGTGTGTGTGTGTGTGTGTGTGTGTCTCACTTACTCTGTGAGTCCCATTCACTCACTGTCTGTCTGTCTTTCTGTCTGTCAAACAATACAGTACCACCTTTAGCTTGAGGCCAGTGTTGCCAACCGCCAAAATCCAATATGCACTATAGTGCCACTTCCAAAATGCACTAGAATGCGCTAGAGCAGTGGGTTTTCAACCATTTTCATACCAGGGCCCACTATTTAATCTGCATTTTAGCCACGGAGGACCACAGTTTGATGTTGAGTTTAGACTCTCGGACTAATTCAGGAGAGATAACTGGCATTTTCTAAATGTGTAGATTAGGTAAATTAGGTAATTCAATTAGGTAATTCAGATTGATGGCCAATGTGTTTTGGTGTGGAATTCTCCTTTAACTAACAACATCCCTGGACATAACTGTGCACCTGCCCGACCCTGACTCTTCCCAAATGCTGGAATCAACTTTTTTCCATTGCAATAGACTTTGCAGTAAGCTCCGCCCTCTCCCAGTGGGCATTTTTCAACCATTCATTCCATTGTAAATATAGAGCAGGGGTTTTCAACAAGTGGTCCGGGGACCACCAGTGGTCCTTGAGAAGGTTCCAGGTGGTCCCCAGGCTAAATGAAAGTTGGTTCACCAGATGTTCACCAGATTTTTACATTCTCAAGAGTTAAAATATTCATCATCTGAAATTAGCACCACTTAATTAAGAAGTTTACACTGTTTCGTTGGCAAAATACAGCCTGGAATTGTGGACAAAACCAAAAGAATTCTTTAATTTTAGGTCTTTGGTGTGAAAATTGAATCAAATGGTGGTCCGTGGCTCAAATGCTGAATAAATGATGGTCCCTGGAGTCAAAAAGGTTGGAAACCCCTGCTACAGAGGACATTACACATTAAAATACTGCTTTCTTTTGCACTTCTGGCATGCTATGCAGTGTATGGTTTGTGTGTTGTCTGTCTCGCAATTCAATTCAATGAACAATTCTGTTTAGATTAAATCAAAAAAGGAAAAAAAATGCCGATCGCACCGCTTTCAGACGATCAGGAATATCGATTGGATCGGGAGAAAAAAGAAATCTGCCGTGTACATTGGGCCTCATGCGCCAATAAGTTCTTACATTTTCCTCTTAGATTTCTTCCTAAGAGAATTTCTAAGAGAAGTTCAGTCAGATTCATGAAGCGTTCTTAAGTAGGCATTTCTTTGTCTATTGCACTGTCTTGTCTATTGCACTGTGGAGAATGGAAACGCTATTTCATCCCTGTATATGTCCTGACATACACTGGAGTGACAAATAAAAACCTTGAACCTTGAACCTTGAACCTTGTTCGCAAAATGTGTTCTTATGATGATGAATCCAAATCCTTGTAAGTTGAAGGGGTGTGCCAGTTCCTTCAAATTATCATAGGTAGACGCCCCACCTTTCCTAATTTGCATCCTAATTACATAGGGAACCGCCCACCGATTCCCATATAAGGCATTGGGAATTCCCTCTCCTTCCTGTGCTTTACTCAGGTGGGTGTGGTTTTGCATGACTCCATGGCAGTCACACCTGTGTGTGATTGCAGCACTCAGAACTCACAGGACCTCACACAGAGAAATAAACTTGACTGAAAGAAGTCAAGAATACCTAAACTAAATTATAGTGTATAAATATGGTGGAACACCAGATTCTAAACTTAAAAATCAAGTATGATCTACAGTATTACGGTGTGTTGTGGTGGTACTTCACAAGTACCACTGAATATATTTCATAAATACTAAACATGAATATATTTTTGTTATTTATAGTATAGTCAAGTTATCTGACTATGAATTGAAATGGCTGAAATTAGCACAATACCCATGTTATTTACAGAAGTAGTGGATAATAGTGAATATAAAATTTTAGAACTGGAGGGTGGCTATGAAGTTACAATTGCTAGTGGGTGGGGGTGTATGGGGATAAGGGAGGGTGGAGTGTACGGTGGGGGGGTTATGAGGTGGGTTTGGTTGGGTGGGGTTATGGGGGGGCATGGCGGGGGGGTTATGAGGTAGGTATGGTGGGGGGTTGTGAGGTGGGGTTGGAAGGGGGGTTATGGGTGCATGGTGGGGGGTTATGAGGTGGGTATGGTAGGGGGGTTATGGGGGGCATGGTGGGGGGGTTATGAGGTGAGTATGGTAGGGGGGTTATGGGGGGGCATGGTGGGGGGGGTTATGAGGTGGGTATGGTGGGGGGGTTATGAGGTGGGTATGGTAGGGGGTTATGGGGGGCATGGTGGGGGGGTTATGAGGTGGGTATGGTGGGGGGGTTATGAGGTGGGTATGGTGGGGGGGTTATGAGGTGGGTATGGTGGGGGGGTTATGAGGTGAGTATGGTAGGGGGGTTATGGGGGGGCATGGTGGGGGGGGTATGAGGTGGGTATGGTGGGGGGGTTATGGGGGGGCATGGTGGGGGGGTTATGAGGTGGGTATGGGGGGGGGTTATGAGGTGGGTATGGTAGGGGGGTTATGGGGGGGCATGGTGGGGGGTTATGAGGTGGGTATGGTGGGGGGGTTATGAGGTGGGTATGGTGGGGGGTTATGAGGTGGGGTATGGTGGGGGGTTATGAGGTGGGTATGGTGGGGGGGTATGAGGTGGGTATGGTGGGGGGTTATGAGGTGGGTATGGTGGGGGGTATGAGGTGGGTATGGTGGGGGGTTATGAGGTGGGTATGGTGGGGGGTTATGAGGTGGGTATGGTGGGGGGTTTGGGGGGGCATGGTGGGGGGGTTATGAGGTGGGTATGGTGGGGGGGTTATGAGGTGGGTATGGTGGGGGGGTTATGAGGTGGGTATGGTGGGGGGGTATGAGGTGGGTATGGTGGGGGGGTATGAGGTGGGCATGGTGGGGGGGCATAGTGGGGATCAAAAATATGTTTTGTTTTGAAGATTTATCAAATATCCGATCTACAAGAGTAATGGAATGTGCTGTGAGCTTGTAGATGAGTATTTTGAGCTATAAAATGGGATTAGAACAATGGTAAAATGTTTGCTGTGGACCGGCTGGAATGTCCTCATGGACCCCTTGAGGTCCCCACACCAGACTTTACACATTTTGTAGAGGGCGCTGTTTTCCCTTTCTTTTCAGATTGCATTTAAGAACAAAAAAGGCACCCTAAGAGTCCTCCTCAGTGTGCGTAGATTTTTGTTCTTACCTACGAACAAATCACAGCTAAGAAAATATTGAGGCATCCCAAAATGTTCTTAAAAACTTCTTAAATGTGCCTAAGAACAAATTTCCTCTTAAGAACATCTTAAGAACGGTTGGCGCATGAGGCCCATTGTCTGTTGCGCTGCGTGTGTACTGTAGGTTACATAAGAGCCGTCACCGCATCGGTGATGTTACTATTGTAACAGCGACGGCTCTTCTTTATCCCTATTGATGTGTGTGTGTGTGTGTGTGTGTGTGTGTGTTGTGTGTGTGCGTGTGCGTGTGCGTGTGCGTGTGCGTGCGCGTGCGCGTGCGTGTGCGTGTGTGTGCGTGTGTGTGCGTGTGTGTGTGTGTGCGTGTGTGCGTGTGTGTGTGTGTGTGTGTGTGTGTGTGTGTGTGCTGCCAGTGGTATAATCCACCTAGATCAGTCTCATACACATGTAACTGACTGCAGCTCGCCCTGTGATCCTGCCTGCACGCAGCGCCAGCCGCTTCGACCTCTATCATCGATTGAATAGACACTTATCAACAGAAATGTTACGATCCAATCGTGCCGGTATAGCAGATATTCGGATACCGCCAGGCAAGTAGATATTTTGTATTCATTGCATCGGTGGATCACGGCTACTACTAGTAGGGCGGGGCGAAGGAAGTTTTACTGAAGTTCTGTTTAGGGTTAGTAACCGCATAAAGCACCGTCTAACCCTAACCCTAGCCTAATCCTAAACCCTAAACATAACCTCAGTAAAACTAGGCTATGCCTACACCTAACCCCAACCCTAAACTTAACCTCAGTAAACTTATGCCTAAACCTAACCTAACCCTAACCATAACTTCAGTAAAACTATGCTTCGCCCCGCCCTACTAGTAGTAGCCGTGATCCACCGATGCAATGAATACAAAATATCTACTTGCCCGGCGGGTATCCGAATTATCTGCTATACCGGCACGATTGGATCGTATAACATTTCTGTTGATAAGTGTCTATTCAATCGATGGATAGAGGTCGAAGCGGGTGGCAGCGCACGCTCTGGCAACAAGGACCACGACGATTGATGGATCCAGTGTTGTAGTGGGACTTTTAGAAGTGGGGGGGCGCCTCTTAAAAGGGGAATTCCGCCCATTTTCATTTTTTTTGAGAGTGTACAAATGTTAACCAAATGGACCCGCTAGGGTCCATTTGGTTCACATTTTTTGTACACTCTCAGAAAAAATGTGTCATCAAATACATCTGAAATACATCTTATGTCATCAAGATGTATTTCACCATGCTATTTTTTTTTTCAGACCAACATTTCTAGGAAACACAGAATGGGGGAAACGTTTTTTATCATGTCCACACAACATCTCTAAGGTATAATGACATAGTAATTAAAATATTGAAAATGAGTGGAATTCCCCTTTACGACACGTGCATGCACACTTGCATTTGCGTGCACCTGTGCAACACACACAGACACGCTATTAAAACATGTATAGTGTATTGAGAAAGATTGTTTACAATGCCTAATTGTATCCATAAAAGTAAATGACAAGACAAAAAACATAGGCCTACTTTTGCCCCAAATATATTTTAGATATGATCCAGCCTGGAATTGTGGACAAAACCAAAAGAATTCTTTAGATGTAGGTCTTTTGGGGTGAAAATGTAATCAAATGGTGGTCCATGGCTCAATTGCTGAATAAACAGTGGTCCCTGGTGTCAAAAAGGTTGAAAATCCCTGCTATAATGTGTTGCATGGTGAACTTTCACCTAGCCAAGAAACCCAGTCTGCCTGCCTGCCTGCCTGCCTGCCTGCCTGCCTGCCTGCCTGCCTGCCTGCCTGCCTGCCTGCCTGCCTGCCTGCCTGCCTGCCTGCCTGCCTGCCTGCCTGCCTGCCTGCCTGCCTGCCTGCCCCCCCCCCGCCTGCCTCCTGCCTGCCTGCCTGCCTGCCTGCCTGCCTGCCTGCCTGCCTGCCTGCCTGCCTGTCTGCCTGCCTGTCTGTCTGCCTGCCTGCCTGCCTCCCAGCTCGCCTGCCTGCCTGCCTGCCTGCCTGCCTGCCTGCCTGCCTGCCTGCCTGCCTGCCTGCCTGCCTGCCTGCCTGTCTGTCTGTCTGTACGTAGAGTCACATGACGTTGTGTGTTTTGGCGTACAGCAGCCAAACAAAAGGAGCAGCGCTTCAAGAATGGCTGTAGAGACTGAGCCTGTGAGTCATCATCCACTAGACTAGCACCTGCCACACACACACACACACACCACACACACACACACACACACACACACACACACACACACACACAACAACACACACACACACACACAGCAGGTTTGTATTACCTTCAGCATTACGCGTCAGCATTTTAGGGTGGCAATTTTGTGAATGGCATAGTAATAGTTTTAGTAGTCACACACACCACACACACACACACACAACACACACACACACACACACACACACACACACACACCACACACACACACACACACACACACACACACACACACACACACGTGTTTGGGACACTGTGTACACTGCAAAACATGCCTAGTACAGTACGGTCCAGTGCTGTGTGCACAGAGCAGTAAAACCAGAGTGGATGTCTATCGGTAGGAACTACTAGACCACTATGTCCAAGCATGTGACCATTCATCCAATTTTTTTTTTAAAGCTTAGACCTGTCAAAACATGTATTTTGATATAGTATTTATTTTATGTTTCATTTTTGAGGGACTATGAGGAAATCAATAATAACACCAGTTGTTGTTGAAGTTGCAACAGACACGCAGCATGCATGAAGCTAAAGGTCTGACTCAGAGTTTTCTGGTTTCAATGATGAAATGCTGTTGGTTCATTTCGGTTGTTTTGCATGCCGTCGTGTTTGGTGGGGCAGTCTGGGCATTTAGGGGCCGGGCATCCCCCCCCCCCCATGCCCATGCCTAGATCCGCCCCTGGAAATAAACAAAGTCAAGTGAATGAGTAAAGCCAGCCCTGAGGGTCATATGAGATAGTCTTACACCGCGCTGGGTGCCAGCAGGTGTACTAGCAGGAGGCCCATATGTTGGGTAGGAAGCACCGGGTTTCCCTGCGAGAGTCACATAACGTCTCAGTTTAAACCAAAACAACCACTTCTACTACTACTACTAGTACTACTACTACTACTACTGCTACTACTACTACTACTGCTACTACTACTACTACTACTACTACTACTACTACTACTACTACTACTACTACTACTACTAGTACTACTACTACTACTACTGCTAGTACTACTACTACTACTACTACTACTACTGCTACTACTAGTACTACTACTACTACTACTACTACTACTACTAGTACTACTACTACTACTACTACTACTACTACTACTACTACTACTACTACTACTACTACTACTACTACTACTAGAGTTCTCAAACTCTGCCCGAACCCGACCAGGACCGAACCCGAACAGGCCCGACCCGACATTTAGGGCCGGGTAGGGCCGAAAATCTATCCTAATCAATAGGGGGGTAGGGCCTAGGCCGCATGAAAACATAATATATATTGAATTATTTTAATATAGTAAGAATAATAGTTATTTTCTGTATTTACCTATTATGAACATGGTACTGATTGCATTTCAATTTTAATCTGTGGTGAATTCTCAAATTTTGCCCAACCCGACAGTTTAGGGCCAGGTAGGGCCTAAAATGTATTCATTTAGTAGGGCCGGGTAGGGCCCTAGGCCTGAACTGTTTGGGCCGGGTGGGGCCGGGCCTTAATTTTCAGGCCCGTTGAGATCTTTAACTACTACTGCTGTCTGCTACTACTAATACTACTACTGCTAGTACTACTACTACTACTGCTACTACTACTACTACTACGACTATCCCGCTCCAAATATGGATGGAGAAAACAGGTTCCTAGCACAGGGGTTTTCAACAGGTGGTCTGTTGAAAACAGAGGGTTCCAGTGGTCCCCTGCTAAGTTGGTTAACCACATGTAACTCTTGAGAGCGTAAAAATGAAACCAAATGGACCCTTGCGGGTCCATTTGGTTTCATTTTTACGCTCAAGAGTTAAAATATTCATCTTCTGAATTAGCCCAAGTCTACACAACTAGAAGACGGACAAAAGCAAAAGAGATCTTTAGTTTTGGGGTCTGTTGGGCTAAAATGTCCTCAAATGGTGGTCCGGGGCTCAAATGCTGAATAAATGGTGGTCCCTGGTATCAAAAAGGTTGAAAACCCCTGTCCTAGCAGACAGACAGTGACACCGTCGTTGGGTTTTCCCCTAGCTGAGGGTCGCGCGGCGAGAAGAGGCCGTATATCTTGGTGCAGCATTGGCTCTACTCAGGGTGAAGGGGACGGACGGGGGATGGGCCATAAAAGTGATAAAGTGTCCTGTCCCCCCTGCTCACTGTTCCCTTTCACTCTCACCTACTGCAGCCGCTGCTGCTGTTTTGCTCAGTGTCGCCAACTTGGCGCATTTGTCGCTATACCCCCCCGCCCCCCCCCCCCCCCCCCCCCCCCCCCCCCCCCCCCCCCCCCCCCAGTGCCAAAATGAGTGAAAAGCTCCTGGTGGAAAATCTAGTGCTTTTTGGCAGGTGATTTGGGGCGAAATTGATTGAGCATTGAGATCTTTGCCAAAAAATGGATTATAAATACACCGTCAAAGGTTTTATATAATCCTATATAATAAAATGCCCAAGATGATGCCTAGATCTGTCCTCTGTGTTATTTCAAGACATTCCTTCATTAATTCCAAGTCAAAATCAAAGCAACCTCTACTGAACACCATGAATTAGACAACAAAAAGAGGCTATCGCGAAAACAGCCGATCTACAAGCTCACAACGCGGCGCGGAAGTCCAAGGCCGTAACCTCGACCCATTCATGGACCAACGCTACTCTTTGCAACAGCCATTGATTGGGATAACGTTTCCGCTCTGACTAATCGCAGCCGTTTCGAGTGGTTACAAATAGGTAATAACAAATAATATACGTAGGTCTTTTTTTGTAAATGTGGCCGACACCATACTTGATCTCGTCAGCATCACATGAAAGCAATAGACCATCATTTTTCTCATAGACTTTTCGAAAATAATTCATATAAATCAACCAATGATTCCTGAGCGCGGCGCACGCTGCAGCTCACCGCTCCAAGAGATGGGTCAAAAGCGGAGAACTAATTTCACTGCGGTAACGTGAGTGACTAATCTGACGACTTTGACTTTGACTTTAAAGACAATTTCGCCACGGACAAAGCCAACTCGGGTCGTGACGAATCATGATGGCACACACAATCTTTTGGGACGATCAAATAATTTCCAAAGATGAAAAGCGAAACAAAAAGTCTTGTGTCATGCCGTTTTCTACTTCTTCCTAATTATATATTATATGACGATATTGTGTTTGTTGTCATGATTTGTCACGACCCGAGTTGGCTTTGGCCGCAGTGCAATCGTGTTTTTATTAAGCATTTTCGAAAAGTCTATGAGTAAAATGAATGAGGAATCCACTAGTGCAGGGGTTTTCAACAGGTGGTCCGGGGACCACCAGTGGTCCTTGAGAGGGTTCCAGGTGGTCCCCAGGCTAAATGATGGAAAGTTGGTTAACCAGATGTAACTCTTGAGAACGTAAAAAGGAAACCAAATGGACCCTTGCGGGTCCATTTGGTTTCATTTTCACACTCTCAAGAGTTAAAATATTCATCTGCAAAATTTAATTAAGAAGTCTACACTGTTTTTTTTTTTTTTTTTTTTTGCAAAATCCAGCCTGGAATTGTCAACAAAATCAAAAGAAGTCTTTAGTTTTAGGTCTTTGGGACTAAAATGTCATTAAATGGTGGTCCGTGGCTCAAATGCTGAATAAATGGTGGGCCCTGGGGTCAAAAAGGTTGAAAACCCCTGCACTAGTGGAACAGGGCTGGTGACGTCACTGCGCAGGTCTATAGAAGTAGCATATAGCGTACATGCTTGAGGGGGAGGGCGGGGGGGGAGTAACAATTATGGACATGGCAGGTTTCCCTCTTTCCCTCTGACAATATACTGTACTGTATGCACTGCTGTGCATTAGGTTGTGTATACCGTAAGTGCATTTGTAGCCGTGTATACAGTATATACAGTATATGTGTGTGTGCATGACTGGGTTATATGAATAGCGTGGGCTCTAGTCTGCCATGATGTGCCAGCCAACCAGAGAGAAGGAGATGAGGTGACTGAGCGGACACGGCTAACGGAAAGGTGGAACAGGGGCGGATCTAGGCATGGGCATGGGGGGGAGGGGGGGCAATGCCCCCCTAAATGCCCTGACTGCCCCACCAAACAGGATGGCATGCGAAACAACCCAAGATACCCAAGAAATTAAAGTGCTTACATTTAAACTACTACTGCTACCAACTAACTACAGCTGTGTCACCACTAAACCAACAGCATTTTATCATTGAAAACAGAAAACTCTCTGAGTCAGACCTTTAGCTTTATGCATGCTGCGTGTCTGTTGCAACTTCAACAACAACTGATGTTATTATTGATGCTTTACTTGACTAATAAAAGTCCTGTAACTGAAAATGGCATGGGTGCGACTGAAAGTGGTATGGGTGCGGCTTCATCGCCATACCATTTTCTCCTGCCCCCCCAATTGGGAAATGCTACATCCGCCCCTGAGGTGGAAAACGGAAAACATGGCAGCGGTTCAAGCCCAAGCTGATTGCGCTGAAGGAGTGAGAAGAGAAGAGCCCTCACGCTGCTCATTCAACTATTAATAGAGGTGGAGACACTTTTTTTCAGTTTCCTCCAACAGGCAGCCAGCCAGGCAGGTATGGGATCCATGCACAGTGCACACAGGCCCCAGGCAGGCAGGCAGGCAGGCATGCCGCGAGACAGGCAGGTGTGTTTATTATAGGCATCCAGATACCGGTGCTAGGTGTACAGTAGGGGTGTGAATCTCAGCCCTGAGGCCGATTCGATATGCATCTCGATACACTGCCAGCGATACGATATTTTAGCGATACATGTATTTTTTTGGCGATACGATGCGATACGATTCACCCTCTTCCCGATGCGATACTTTGCGATAACCTTTTAGCTCAAATCAATGCGATACGATGCGATACGATGCGATGCGATACGATACATGATTCAACCTGATGCAAATAAGCATTTAAAAAAATTGCATCTTAAACAACATTTCTCAAAGTGTCACTTAGTGCAATTATATAGTGCATATCCCTGTCTGCCACACATATGAGATTATGAACTCAGCAGTGTTGGGAATATTACTATACCTTGTTAATGTATTACTTATTACTTATTACCTTCATTTTAAAGCAATATATTGTATTACAATATTGCTGTCTGAGCAAGTGTAATATATTAATATTACTATTACATATTACTTAAAAGAAAATGTTGTACAAAATATATAATTAAATATTTAGTGTCACTATTAATCAAATATTGTGTAGGCCAGTGGCATAGCTACAATAAAGAAAGCGCACTTGGCTATCTGGGAAATCCATATGAAATCAACTTGAAAAAACGTCCTCCTGAATAAATAATTTGATGACAAATTATAGAAAATAAGTAATTATTTAACTTCTGCAGTTGTCAAGATAATTTCACAAGAACATTTTCAATGAGACAGATTGACAGAAAGTAATATTGAAAGTAATGCAGTAATGCAGAAAGAAAAATATAATATATTAGATAGTTTTTGTTAAGTAATATATTTATATTACAAGTTACTGCATTTTGGTAATATATTATGTAATATATTGAGTTACGTAGTGCACATGTCCCAACACTGGAACTCAATAGATTCATAATCTTCATATGTGTGGCAGACAGGGATATGCAGTATATATATATGCACTAAGTGGCCCTCATAAAGTATTTTTTCCCTTCATTTTATTATTTTATCTTTTATAACTTTACATATAAGACACTCAGTGAGAGTTGTCTGTTTAGTTTACACTACAGCAGCAGTGAGCCTGACTGCATTATTGTTTACAACAATTGCTTTGCACTAAACCCAGTTGTGAAAGGGTATACTTTGTTCTCACTATTGTGATGTTAACTACAATAGTGAGAACAAAGTATATCCTTATATGACAAAGGCTTACAGCTGCTGTAGTGTAAACAGACTCTCACTGAGTAGCTTCTATCCAATGTCCAAAAGTCATAAAAAAGCCCTCGTTTTCCACAACGCTATAAGGCTGGATGTCTTTGCATATGAAGTAGGCGATGGCCTTAGTTATAGCCACAGCGAGGGCAGAGGTTGATGGAAGGGAACTCCCAAAATAAGAGGCGACAGTACTTTTCAGCTCCTGACCTGATTTGCTTGGTTTATCTCCAGTATCCGAAGCGGTACTTGAAGGGGAAGCGGCGGTAGACGTGTCTGTGATGTTGTGTATTCTTGGCTCTGCATGTTTGTCGTACTGCCGTGTACGGCTTTATAACACGGCATTCTTTGCAAATGACGTTCGTCTTGTCCAGCTTTCCATCAATCTTGTAGAATCCATAGTGTTTCCATACATACGACTTAACATTAAATATAGTCTGCTGCGGCTCTTTGCTGCTGCTGCTGCACACGTGTACCTCCATGTTTGTTTACTACTACTAGTAGAGCCATAGAGTATAGACAGCGTTACGCAAACCCAGTTGAATGGCAGCCAAGTCGTCTATTGAATGGGGACAACCAGCAGTTACGGAATGCATTGGAGTCTACGGGCTGATGTGAGTGCACAAGCCACGTGACCAGGCTGTTTTCCGCCCCCTCAATATCGCACCTCTTGCCTCTGTGTAGTGTATTGCAGCTAGCCTATGAGCCTCACGGCTTCCGTCCGTGTTCAAAACAAAACTTGGAATGGTGATGGTGCGTTCAAGGCGATTGGGAATCAAGGAGAAGCATAACATTTAACATGAAAAACACGGCGCTTGTATCGGATTTTGCCAGATTTACCATCAATTTTCACCGATACAAACGCATCCATCGAGATGAATCTAGATCTACAGCTGTGTCACCACTAAACCAACAGCATTTCATCATTGAAAACAGAAAACTCTCTGAGTCAGACCTTTAGCTTTATGCATGCTGCGTGTCTGTTGCAACTTCAACAACAACTGATGTTATTATTGATGCTTTACTTGACTAATAAAGTCCTGTAACTGAAAATGGCATGGGTGCGACTGAAAGTGGTATGGGTGCGGCTTCATCGCCATACCATTTTCTCCTGCCCCCCCCCCCCCCCCCCCAATTGGGAAATGCTACATCCGCCCCTGAGGTGGAAAGCGGAAAACATGGCAGCGGTTCAAGCCCAAGCTGATTGCGCTGAAGGAGTGAGAAGAGAAGAGCCCTCACGCTGCTCATTTCAACTATTAATAGAGGTGGAGACACTTTTTTTCAGTTTCCTATAGGCAGCCAGCCAGGCAGGTATGGGATCCATGCACAGTGCACACAGGCCCCAGGCAGGCAGGCAGGCAGGCAGGCAGGCATGCCGCGAGACAGGCAGGTGTGTTTATTATAGGCATCCAGATACCGGTGCTAGGTGTACAGTAGGGGTGTGAATCTCAGCCCTGAGGCCGATTCGATATGCATCTCGATACACTGCCAGCGATACGATATTTTTAGCGATACATGTATTTTTTTGGCGATACGATGCGATACGATTCACCCTCTTCCCGATGCGATACTTTGCGATAACCTTTTAGCTCAAATCAATGCGATACGATGCGATACGATGCGATGCGATACGATACATGATTCAACCTGATGCAAATAAGCATTTAAAAAAAATTGGCATCTTAAACAACATTCTCAAAGTGTCACTTAGTGCAATTATATAGTGCATATCCCTGTCTGCCACACATATGAAGATTATGAACTCAACAGTGTTGGGAATATTACTATACCTTGTTAATGTATTACTTATTACTTATTACCTTCATTTTAAAGCAATATATTGTATTACAATATTGCTGTCTGAGCAAGTGTAATATATTAATATTACTATTACATATTACTTAAAAGAAAAATGTTGTACAAAATATATAATTAAATATTTAGTGTCACTATTAATCAAATATTGTGTAGGCCAGTGGCATAGCTACAATAAAGAAAGCGCACTTGGCTATCTGGGAAATCCATATGAAATCAACTTGAAAAAACGTCCTCCTGAATAAATAATTTGATGACAAATTATAGAAAATAAGTAATTATTTAACTTCTGCAGTTGTCAAGATAATTTCACAAGAACATTTTCAATGAGACAGATTGACAGAAAGTAATATTGAAAGTAATGCAGTAATGCAGAAAGAAAAATATAATATATTAGATAGTTTTTGTTAAGTAATATATTTATATTACAAGTTACTGCATTTTGGTAATATATTATGTAATATATTGAGTTACGTAGTGCACATGTCCCAACACTGGAACTCAATAGGTTCATAATCTTCATATGTGTGGCAGACAGGGATATGCAGTATATATATATGCACTAAGTGGCCCTCATAAAGTATTTTTTCCCCTTCATTTTATTATTTTATCTTTTATAACTTTACATATAAGACACTCAGTGAGAGTTGTCTGTTTAGTTTACACTACAGCAGCAGTGAGCCTGACTGCATTATTGTTTACAACAATTGCTTTGCACTAAACCCAGTTGTGAAAGGGTATACTTTGTTCTCACTATTGTGATGTTAACTACAATAGTGAGAACAAAGTATATCCTTATATGACAAAGGCTTACAGCTGCTGTAGTGTAAACAGACTCTCACTGAGTAGCTTCTATCCAATGTCCAAAAGTCATAAAAATCGTTTTCCACAACGCTATAAGGCTGGATGTCTTTGCATATGAAGTAGGCGATGGCCTTAGTTATAGCCACAGCGCGGGCAGAGGTTGATGGAAGGGAACTCCCAAAATAAGAGGCGACAGTACTTTTCAGCTCCTGACCTGATTTGCTTGGTTTATCTCCAGTATCCGAAGCGGTACTTGAAGGGGAAGCGGCGGTAGACGTGTCTGTGATGTTGTGTATTCTTGGCTCTGCATGTTTGTCGTACTGCCCGTGTACGGCTTTATAACACGGCATTCTTTGCAAATGACGTTCGTCTTGTCCAGCTTTCCATCAATCTTGTAGAATCCATAGTGTTTCCATACATACGACTTAACATTAAATATAGTCTGCTGCGGCTCTTTGCTGCTGCTGCTGCACACGTGTACCTCCATGTTTGTTTACTACTACTAGTAGAGCCATAGAGTATAGACAGCGTTACGCAAACCCAGTTGAATGGCAGCCAAGTCGTCTATTGAATGGGGACAACCAGCAGTTACGGAATGCATTGGAGTCTACGGGCTGATGTGAGTGCACAAGCCACGTGACCAGGCTGTTTTCCGCCCCCTCAATATCGCACCTCTTGCCTCTGTGTAGTGTATTGCAGCTAGCCTATGAGCCTCACGGCTTCCGTCCGTGTTCAAAACAAAACTTGGAATGGTGATGGTGCGTTCAAGGCGATTGGGAATCAAGGAGAAGCATAACATTTAACATGAAAAACACGGCGCTTGTATCGGATTTTGCCAGATTTACCATCAATTTTCACCGATACAAACGCATCCATCGAGATGAATCTAGATTTCACCCGTCAATTGTACCGATACGTGCACGTGGGTATCGATGTATCGATTAATACCGATGAATCTCCACACCCCTAGGTGTACAGGGGCAGGCCATAGAGTAATAAAATATAGAGTCGTCGTAACCTGAGCGATAGCCCCACCCCCTTGCCAACTTGTATTGTTCATTTCAATACAAGTTGCTCATTGGCGCTTTGAAGCACCCGGAAGACTGCCGGAAGTGTGCCTATTTCCGCATTTGGGCACCAAAATTTGGTGTCCAAATGCGGACAAGTATTTCCTCCATGAACGCGCCCGAAGCAAGGGATTATGGGAACGGAAAGGATTCATGAACGAGCGCCGTCGAGAACAAGCAAAGGAAAATAACTAAATAGCATCAAAAAACAAGCTTGTGGATTTGTGGTGAGCTTATTATCTGTCTTATAATACATCTGTTATGTTTTGAGAGGTAGTATATGACGTGAGGACCGCTGGTTCATCCAGAAAACAACAATAAACATAAACTGCCCTGTCCGCGTGCACAAAGCAAACCAGCGTGCATGCTCTCAGGCAGACAGGCAGACAGACAGACAGAGAGACAGGCAGGAAGGCAGGCATTCAGTGTTGCCAACTGCAAAAATTCAAAGTGCATTAGTGGCACTTCCAAAATGCACTAGAATGCCCACTATTTATTCTGCAGTTTAGGGTACCACCATTTGATGTTCAGTTAAGTCTCCCCTAAGTCTCTATTAAGACTAATTTAGGAGCGATAACTGGCAAAATGTTGGTCAAAATAGCAATTCTTCTATATTTTCTAAATGTGGAGTCTTGAAAATTAGGAAACTCAGTTGTTTAAATATAAATTTAACTCTTGAGAGCGTAAAATGAAACCAAATGGACCCATAAGGGTCCATTTGGTTTCATTTTACGCTCTCAAGAGTTAAATTATATCAGATCTATTAGGGTCCATTTGGTTACCAATGGTTCTTTCTAGGTAGGAAGGAGGACTCTATCATAGGAGGAAAAATGGTGAAAAACAAGGGCTTTATCTCTGGAGCATGTCAACCAATTTCACTCCAACTCACCAGTAAAAAAGCACTAGTTTTTTTCCGCCAGGCGTAATTTAGGCGCTAGGGGGGTCTGGAAAACTGCTAAATATAGCGACAAATACGCCAAGTTGGCAACACTGCAGGCAGGCCAGTAGCAGCAGCAGCATACTACAGTACAACAAAGCTTAGAAAGGCTGGTGCTTCAACAACAGATGGGAGCAGAAAGGAGAGAAAAAAACACACCCAACGGGATTGACAAGCACTGGCTTCTCTGTTTGTACAAAAAGCTATAGACCTATGCAGGCCTCACAGGCTTCACAGCAGGGAGACAGCAAAGCTATAGACCAGGGGTTTTCAACAGGTGGTCCGGGGACCACAAGTGGTCCCTGAGAAGGTTCCAGGTGGTCCCCAGGCTAAATGATGGAAAGCTTATGTACCAGATGTAACTCTTGAGAATGTAAAAATGAAACCAAATGGACCCTTGCGGGTCCATTTGGTTTCATTTTCACACTCTCAAGAGTTAAAATATTCATCATCTGAATCAGCACCGCTTAATCAAGAAGTCTACACTGTTTTTGTTTGCAAAATCAAGCCAGGAATTGTGGACAAAACCAAAAGAATTCTTTAGTTTTAGGTCTTTGGGGTGAAAATATAATCAAAGGGTGGTTTGATGGGTGCGGCTTCATCGCCCGTGTCGCTTCGCGTCACGGTGATGAAGTCGCACCGATACCATTTTCAGTTACAGGACTTTTATTAGGCAATTAAGCATCACTGATAACATCAGTTGTTGTTGAAGTTACAACAGACACGCAGCATGCATAAAGCTAAAGGTCTGACTCAGAGAGTTTTCTGTTTTCAATGATGAAATGCTGTTGGTTTAGTGGTGACACAGCTGTAGTTAGTTAGCAGCAGTAGTAGTGTTTCAAATCATTTTAAACACAAGCACATTCATTTGAAATATCTTGGGTTGTGTGCATGCCATCATGTTTGGTGGGGCAGACTGGGCTTTTAGGGGGGCATTGCCCCCCATGCCCATGTCTAGATCCGCCCCTGTTACAGTAGCAGATCCACATCATGCTGCTATAGCTGCTATGTTTGCTGTTTTGGAATTTAAAACCCTTTTTTGGAACGTTATAGGCGTTCTCTGCCTCTGACAGAGGCGATATGTTCTTTTTGGCAAGTGAATATGTATTTTTATATATGCCATTAGTGCATATACCCGTCAATAACCCTCCTGAATTTTGCAGTAGACTGCTTTTCTTTGACAGTCTCTCTCACACGACTACCTGCGCCAGCATTTCTCTCGCTTTTTAGGGACTTTAACTTTTTTTTTCCTTTTAATTTTTGCATAGGTCAGAGATCTAAAGCTTTTTGATGGATCCCATGTTAGCAATGCCTGAGACGTAATCATGCCATGTGGCCAAAAAAAAAAAAAAAACACATAGTATGTTGCGTTGTTACGATATTCTATGTAACTTTACTACTTTTATTTACCAATTATATTTTCTTCTTGATTTTTCCCGACTATAAAAACTAGTAACTCCTGAGCTTAGTTATATTGCTTTCTGTATTCCTGTCTGATCTGACTTCATTGAATGTGACTATGACAGTGTGTCATGTACTTATATAAACATTGACTTTTGTCATAAGGCACGGGTATTCAACCTTTTTGACTCCAGGGACCACCATTTATTTAGCATTTGAGCCACGGACCACCCTTTGAGAACATTTTAGCCCCACAGACCTAAAACTAAAGATTTCTTTTGCTTTTGTCCATCTTCTAGTTGTGCAGACTTGGGGCTAATTCAGATGATGAATATTTTAACTCTTGAGAGTGTAAAAAATTGAACCAAATGGACCCGCAAGGGTCCATTTGGTTCAATTTTTACGTTCTCAAGAGTTACATCTGGTTAACCAACTTAGCTGGGGACCACCTGGAATCCTCTCAGGGACCACTGGTGGTCCCCGGACCACCTGTTGAAAACCCCTGTCATAAGTGGTATCCATAAGCTTCAGCTTCAGCCTATTCCTTTTCGGTGTAAGAGTATGCAAACTCCTCATTTTTCCTTGTGACTTACTTTTATGCATTCTTTCTGTTTTTTGTGCCAAAATAAAGCCTCCTACTACTAAATACCAAACTTCCCAAATGCACCAGGATAGAGGAAAATACATCTGCTTTGTTACAAGTAGATGTCTTTTATCTATAAGGGTCTGAGGTTGGTATGCCTGCAGTTAGCGGCTAAAGGCTAATTCATGGTATTCATAAACACATACCTTTATTTGTCAAAGGTACGGGCATAGCCTACAGAGCAGATTGTTACACATTATTCCTGGCAGCTTTCCTACAATGAAATCCAACTCATAGCCTACTGCACTGTTGATGTTTTAAAGCGGAATTCCACCGCTTTTCAACATTTTTTTTTTCTGAGAGCGTACAAATGCAACCAAATGAACAGGTTCATTTGGTTCCATTTGTACGCTCTCAGAAAAAAAAAAAGAAGCATCTAATAGAAATCCATTAACATGGTGAAAATACATCTTGATGATGTCATCAAGATGTGTTTCACCACGTTAATGATTTTCTTCAGACCTCCATTTGTAGGAAGCACAGAATGGGGGAAACGTTTTTATCATGTCCACAGGGTATACTAATGACATATTACAATGTTGAAAATGGGTGTAATTCCACTTTAAGCATTAGCATCAGCCTTAGCTATTGAAGACTGACACCACTGTGTCGTGATACAGTGCATATGTAAATATAAATAATCTACGTTGTTGTGTCACCAGACATAGCAATAGCACGCTAGCCCAAGCTAACGGCTATAAGCTTGGCTCACCACCTAATTGGTGCCACACACACAACACCACACACACACACACACACACGCACGCACACAACGCACACACACACACACACACACACACACACACACACACACACACACACACACACACACACACACACAGGCAGTGTGAAGCCTGTTGGACCACGTCTATTGTTTTGAGACAACAGATAAGTAGCCGGTCGCATTCAAACAGCATTTAAACAGGTACCTGGCCGGGGCAATAAAACGAGTGGAAACAAAGAAAGGGTCGGCACACTGCACGTCGCTTTCCTTAAGTGCACTTAAGGGAAACGACGGTGTGCCGGCCTTCTGTCACCATTTTCACCCCCTTTTTTGTAACTTATAGTTTGATCCTGCCTCCAGGATCTCTCTCTCTCTCTCTCTCTCTCTCTCTCTCTCTATCTCTCTCTCTCTCTCTCTCTCTCTCTCTCTCTCTCTCTCTCTCTCTCTCTCTCTCTCTCTCTCTCTCTCTCTCTCTCTCTCTCTTCTCTCTCTCTCTCTCTCTCCTCTCTCTCTCTCTCTCTCTCTCTCTCTCTCTCTCTCTCTCTCCCCCCCCCCCCCCCCAGAGGTTTATGCAGAGCCCAGATGATGTTTTCCCAATTGGGGGGGGCAAGTGAAATTGGTATGGGGCAACTTCATCGCCCGTGGTGCGAAGCGACACGGGTGATGAAGCCGCACCCATACCATTTTCAGTTAAAGGACTTTTATTAGGCAAGTAAAGCATCAATAATAACATCAGTTGTTGTTGAAGTTGCAACAGACACGCAGCATGCATAAAGCTAAAGGTCTGACTCAGAGAGTTTTCTGTTTTCAATGATGAAATGCTGTTGGTTTAGTGGTGACACAGCTGTAGTTAGTTAGTAGCAGTAGTAGTGTTTCAAATAAATTTAAATATAAGCACTTTAATTTGAAATATCTTTGGTTGATTGGTGGGACAGTCTGGCCATTTAGGGGAAGTAGATCTGCAGGCTTCAAGCCGCAGATCTGCTACTTTTGATGCTTCTTAAAAAGTAGATCGTCAATTGGCGAACAAAACACAAACCGTGTAAAATAGGTTTCCGCCTATACAGTGACCAAAACATCATCATCATCTTCGACGGGTACAGATACTGTGAAAATCAACGAATACGTGCATACAGGCAGCACACTGTACCGCACATGATATGATGTACAACTGTGTGTATCAGAAGTTAAGTGTGAGTCATCCTGTACGGGGTGTTTTAAGTTTTATGGGTGTTCACGGTGTTCACGGCTCATATGAGCCGTGAACAACGGCTATTTTTGAGGAAATGGTGAAAGCGCAGTGCAAATCTATGAGGAGAATATGTTCCATCAGAGCTAATGTTTTGTAGGGCCATTAACCAAACACATTTTTTGCTAGTCGAATCGAATACTTTGGTAGTCGAATAATTGTCGACTAGTTTATAGTGATATATATGGTTGTTTTTTTAGCCAATAAAATGTGTGATTCTGGACTTCCCATTGAAAAAATGCATGCCTATTACACTACTGTAACTCAGTTACATTATGTCATGAAAAATGAGCAATCAACCAACAATCACTACCAACACCACAGCACACATACACAATGCCTGCTGCAGAAAATTGAAAAAATATAGATAAAAAATTATTATTACCGAATAACGAATAGTGAATTAATAGTCGAATAGTGTTTTGCTAGTGGAATAATCGACTATCGAATATTTAGTTAATGCCCTAATTGTAGAATCTATATATTGTTGGGTCAAAATAGGTAAAAAAAGAAAAAAGCAAAAAAAAAAAACAATGGGTTAAAAAAAGCAACAAGAAAAAACGGACAAAACAAAACGAGAACTCTTGGGTCTCTGATGGGGAACAATAGGAGGAGTGTTGGACAGCCAAGTCTCAACACTGGCATCAGGGGTTGACACTAAGGTCTCTGAGACACTTGCCCATCGGGCAAGTGCAAGTCAGGTTCTACTTGCCCTCAGGTCATGGTCACTTGCCCCCCAAAAATATATTGTAAATTTTGAATTTAAGTTTACTTCCTACTTGGGTGCTTTAAACCAGGGGTTTTCAACAAGTGGTCCCTGAGAGGGTTCCAGGTGGTCCCCAGCTAAGTTGGTTAACCAGATGTAACTCTTGAGAACGTAAAAATGAAACCAAATGGACCCTTGCGGGTCCATTTGGTTTCATTTTTACACTCTCAAGAGTTAAAATTCATCATCTTAATTAGCCCAGGTCTACACAACTAGAGAATGTAGAAGATTAATGGTCATTTTGATGTGTATGTTAATTTGCCTGTTTTGTTTCCCAAATCCAGCCTGGAATTGTGGATATCTAGAAAGCAGGGAAAGACACAGAGGTCTTGCCCGATCGGGCAACCAGGTAGCAGCCTTCACTTGCCCCACCATTTTTTTTTTACTTGCCCCGGGCAAGCGGGCAAGTGTTAGTGTCAAGCCCTGGTTATGTGTGTGAAACACACTGGCAAAGCATAGGTGTCAAACACACTGCCAGTCTCACTGAAATCTGCGTCTGTGCGTGCGTGTGTGCGTGTGTGTGTGTGTGTGTGTGTGTGTTGTGTGTGTTGTGTGTGTGTGTGTGTGTGTGTGTGTGTGTTGGTGTGTGTGTGTGTGTGCACGCATGGCAAGGAGAATATAGTCCTTGGAGGTCTAACTTCTCAGAGCCACAGTAAAGTTGCTATTTGAATGATAAGGTGTTTGTGAGGCTGCAATACTGAAAGTAAAGGAAAAAAACATAAACATGTGATGTCCCAATGCCACTTTTTTCATCTCCGATCCGATCCCGATACCACAATTTCTGTATGAGCCGATACCGATACCAAATACCGAAGCCAGAAAATAATATACTGTATATATAATGATACAAATAAGAAAAAACAATATGAAGTCCACCAACCAGGAATAGCAAAATTCTCACTCAGATGTGCACTTGGGCGACTCCAAAGAAAATTCCACATGAGCCAACACAGGGCTAGACATGTAAAAAAAAAAAACGATTTTGCATCGATGTATCGATCCAACAGCCGACAATACGATGCATCGACACGTCCGCAAGAGAATCGATTCATGTTTAAAAATAAATGAATAAAATATCTGGTCTATTTTATCCATTTGCTCCTGGATGTAATTCAGACTCCCGTGCTGCGGGTGGCGCTAAACCTATTTTGTCCTCCTACCTCGCTTCCTTTACCCTCTTTCCGCATGCACACACACAACACACACTCAAACAGTAGGCGAAACAGTCATGGTGTATTCTTGAGTATCGAAAAAAAATTGAAATCGTTGCGTCAGGAACTCGATACTGAATCGAATCGCCATG